>CM060945.1:178985220-179610220 GCA_030765085.1 Allium cepa
CCCCTGGCATGGACGATGAATCCCAAGAATTTTCTCGACGATACTCCGAAGGAGCAGTTTAGAGGATTCAGCTTCATTCCATATTGGCGAAGTACTTGAAACATCTCGTCCAGGTGGTTTATATGATCGTTGGCTTTCTTCGATTTTACCAGCATGTCATCCACATAAACTTTCAAAGTTCGTCCTATTAATTCTGCAAACATCTTGTTGACGAGGCGCTGATAAGTAGCTCCGGCGTTTTTAAGTCCAAAAGGCATTACTTTGTAGCAGTACAATCCTCGGTCAGTGATGAAACTAGTGTGGTCTTGATCGGGGGCGTGCATAGGGATCTGGTTATATCCTGAGTATGCGACCATAAAGGATAAGAGTTCGTGTCCGGCTGTGCTGTCCACGAGCTGATCGATATGGAGGAGTGGGAAGCAGTCCTTCGGGCAAGCATCATTTAAGTTGGAGAAGTCGATGCATTTTCGCCACTTCCCATTAGCCTTCTTTACCAGTACCAGGTTGGCGATCCATTCAGGGTAGATGGCTTCTCGTATGAAGTCATTGGCAAGTAAGTTCTTTACTTCTTCCTCAAGGGCTGCTGATCGTTCAACCCCAATGCTCCTCTTTTTCTGCTTCACTGGAACCTTGGTGGGATCGATGTTTAGTACGTGGCATGCTACGTCTGGGGAGATTCCAGTCATGTCGGCGTGCGTCCATGCAAATACATCGATGTTGTGGCGAATAAAATTGACGAGTTGATCCTTCAACTCCGCTCTTAACTGAGATCCAACTCTCAGCAGTCTACTTGGGTCGCGTTTGTCTACAGATACAAATTCCATAGCCTCTGCAGGCTCGGTGGTGGCCTCCTCTTCTTTGTCCCTGGAGTCTAATTCGTTGAAAGGATCGATGGTATATCGAAGAGGAGGGGCTTTATTTAATTGCTATGCTTCCAAGTTTTTCTTGCAGAGAGAAGTCTCTGCATCCTTCCCTTTATCCTTCCTGCGGTTATTGCGAAGTTCAGTCACAGAGCAATCTCGAGCGACGTCTTGATCTCCCTCTATTTCTCCTACTCCGTTATCTGTTGGGAATTTATTTTCAGGCACCACGGGGCTGGGACAATTTGGAAGTCAGACAAGGCTGGTCTTCCCAAAAAGGCGTTGTAGGCCGAGTGGCTTTCTATTAGCACAAATGTTTGTTTTCGCACAACGGAGCGGGGATGACTTCCCATCTCGACAAAGAGGTCCAGTTGCCCGAGGGTCATTTTTGCGTCTCCTGTGAAGCCATGTAGCGGTTTGCTGTAGGGAGACACATCCTTCATTGACAGCTTCATCTTGTCGAAAGCATGCTTGAATACGATATTTACTGAGCTTCCAGTGTCTACTAGAATTCGAAAAACTTTGGCTGGACCGAACCAGGCAGAGATGACCATAGGATACATGTGAGGGTACTGCCTTCCCTCTAGATCATGCCTACTGAATGTGATGTCATCATTCTCTTTCCGTTTCGAGTGGCGTTCTTCTATAACAGAATTAATGTAGCCTTTGTTGCTTCTAAGCACCTTACCATATCTCTCCATCTCTGCCCAGCTTCCGTCGGCGATGTGTGGTCCTCCTGATATGGTAAGGACCACTATCTTCTCCTTACTGGAGCTGCTGGTGTTGCGATTTCCTCCGCCTACTTCCGAGAGGGGCAGCCCCGGGTTCTCATTGATAGGAGTTGAAATCCTGTTCTGACCTTTCACATAGCGCTCTAGTCTCTTCCTTCGGATGTGTTCATCAATCAAGTCCCGTAGATGATGACATTCATTAGTATCATGCCCATGAGATTCGTGGAAACGACAGAACTTTCCAGACTTAATAGCATTATCTGATTCCTTCTTGTGCGCGGGGCGCTTGTATCTAACTTCATCCTGGGTGGCCAAGAATATGTTTTCGATTGTTTCATTTAGAGGAGTGTAAGAGTCAAATCTCGGTCCTGGCCTATATAAGCGCTTTTCTCCCTTCTTGCCCCCAGCACTATCTTTGGAGTCATTTCTTCGAACGTCCTTTGCTACTGCAGGTGTGTTGCCATGAGCTGCATTGGTTTGTTGCCCCGTCTGCCTTTCAATGGCAGCGTCTTCAAGTCTCATATACTTCCAGACTTCATGGAAGAAATCGGGTAAGGTAGCTGGCTTTTCTTTCGTTAGTCTCCTAGCAAATTTAGTATCCCAATGCACACCACTGCAAAGGGCCATTAGGATAAGTTTCTCGTCGGCATCTTGGACTGCGGCCGCTGCGATGTTGAATCGGGTTAAATATTGTTTCACTGTCTCTCCGGGTTTCTGTTTGATATTAGATAGGGAATAAGCGTCGTTGGGTTGTTCCACATGAATGCGGAACTGGCTGATGAACTTTTCTTTCAACATTTCCCATGAGCTGATGGACCCTTTGGGTAGATGACAGAACCAGGAGGTAGCTAGATCTGCCAAGAATAGTGGGAAGCATTTACACAACACTCCCTCCGTTGCTCCGCTCATGAGCATATGCTGTGTGTATCTCTGCAAGTGTACAACGGGGTCAAAGGTTCCCTTGTAAGGTTCCATTGTAGGCATTTTCCATTCCCGGGGGGTGATGGCAGTTTCGATATTGCGGGTTGAGGGGCGGGTTACCCTAGCGCCTATCCCCCGATCCCTTTGGTCCCGTCGGACGCACTATCTGAACAATCGCACCATTCTTTCATCAGAACTTGGAGCGGATAGAAATGAGTTTGGTTCTTCCCTATGGGATTGATTCCGTCCAGATGACCTGTACGGATGGTATCTTCTATCACTCCAAACATTCTCCAATGGCTGTCTCTGGTCTTCCGGGGGCATGCTGGGGTCAGCCATAGTTGGCCCTTGCCTTGATCTTCCCCTGCTGGGTTCTGTTCTCAGCACTTCCTCGGGTCCAACATCGGGCTGGACTCCAGCTCCGCCTCGTCTATTGGTGTTTCCTTGGTTAGGTAGCATGGCGGGCTCAGCTACATCCGACCCCTGCCTGGTACCTCCCCCGTTGGGTTCGTTTCCAAGTGTTTCCTCGGGTCGGAATTCGGGCTGAGTCCGGGCTCAGCTCCTACCATAGCTGTTTCTATTGTTAGCCTCTTCGAAGAAGAAAGACCTTTGTCGCCTTCCAGATTCTCCGGACCGGGACTCACCCCATGATTCAGTGTTGCGGTTGGATTCTTCAGCATCCCTTAAGCGTGACATGAGTTGATCCACCAGGGCTCCTTGTTGAGATGCGAAGCGGTTAGTTACTTCAGCCGCAACCCTGTCTAGATCCGCTCTTGTAATTGGTTGTTCCGTAGCAGGGGCTGTCGGATTTGCAGGATTTACATTTGCTGTTGGAACCGGACGATTGTCTTGGTCTCTGATCATTGGATCTGGGATACTGCCAGCTGCGATGTTCTTTCCTTTGTTAGCATCTTTTTTTCGTCCGGGAGGCATGTTTTTCCAAGCAATGAACGATGCTGATAGAAAAAGGGTTAAGTGGGAGAAGCTGAAGCTTCGAGCTCCTATTCTCAGTGAAAGCACCAAAAATGTTTGCACAAAAAATGGCGAACACTGCCAAGTCGTATGAATTAGTTGATTTTATGTTGTTTTTAGTGATTTGGGTGATTTATGCAAATATATAAAAAGCAGGGACTAAACTGTAAAAGACAAACAGATTTATAGTGGTTCGGCCAGAACGTGCCTACGTCCACTTTATATGTTATTCTCCTTTTCTATTCAGATTACAAGTACAAAGCTTTGATTACAAGTAACTGAAAGTTGTTTGAAAGTTCTATCCGTGCTTGGGCTCTCAAACTTGTCTGCCATTATTGTACCCCTGCACCTCTATTTATAGAGTGAGGCTGGGCGCAGGGGTCCTGGATGTATATAGCTGCTGGTGGGCTTGGGCCGATGCAATCTGGCCTGGTAGTGTCGGTCCGGTATGCCTTCCTCATGTTGGTTCGGTAGTGGTAGATGGTTCGGGCCTTAGAGGTGAGATGGTGTCTCTATTCGGAGGTAGATGGACCGGTAGTAGCATGAAGTAGGTGTTGGACCAGTAGTAGCATGGGTCGGTGGAGTTGGACTGGTAGTAGCATGGAGATGGATTTGGATTGGTATTAGCATGGATCGGTGGAGTTGGTTCGGTAGGTGGTTCGGCAGTGCTCAGGAGGTGTTGGTCCGGTGGTGACTTGTGAGAGGGTTGGTCCGGTGTTGTTTCGGAGGTAGGTGAGGAGCCGGTCGAAACTCACCCAACATGTATATGCAAGTATGAACCAACAAAAGAAAATTGTAAACATATTCATTGGCTTGCAAAGGAAGAAACAATATGAAATATCTAGGTACAAACAAATAAATAAAATGATAAGCCTAAGCTTATAAAAGAAGACAATGAAAATAAAATAAGGTAGAAACATAAAGGACTTGAGCAATTAATGCATGAATCCTTAGTATACAATATAATACTCATCAGCCGAAATTTTGTCCAATCAAACAAAGAAAAAAAAAATCTCTATTTTGTTGGACAAAACATTGATCACCTGTTGTACAAGTATATCTCCTGTAAGCTTCTTCTATATATCAGCCTTCCTCATTTACATTTTTTTATCAAAACTAAACAAACTTAAACTTGAACACCATTACAACTTAAAACAACAACCTTGCTCAATCCAAAACAATACAAACCAGAGAATCAAGATTGTAGCTTGCAGTTCAAAGCCTGTTTCCAATAGAGAAGCTCTGTTCTTTTTCTCAACACTGTGAGTAACTTGACACAGTATCTTCATCTTTACATCAATGAGTAAACATATTTTAAAAGCTTAAAGTTTGATTAAAAACAGTCCAAGATTTTGATGATCTGGTTGTTTATACTTCAGTTTGCATATGAATTTGTCATATACTGTGCTTCCCTGTAATTGATATGGTGCATATTTGTTTCAAAACTCAATTTATTTTCATCAAAAGATTGATGATCTATAAGTTTCAACTAAAATAATAAGTTTAAAACTAAATTCAGATTTTTAAAAAACTAATTAAACTAGGATTGTAAGTATACACCTCTGTAACATGATTCTGCAGTTACATCAAATATTTCTTTCATAAAATTGAATGTTATAAAATGCTAATTCAAGTTTATATCTTGAATTCCCACTGAAATTTATGATTTTTAATATAAAAAATGAAGATTTCTAGATTGGTTTTTCATGAGCAGTTCGAACTTGAAATAAAATTGCATTTTCACTAATTCGAGGAAATTAAATCAATGTAAAAGGTTGAAATTTGAATTGAAGCAACTTTAAGTACCTGTGATTTCGTAAAAATTATCCGAAAAATTTTCTATTGAGTAAATTTTTGAAACGAGATCTATTTAGGGTTTTGTTGAATGTTTTGAACTTGTCTGTAAACATGGTACGATCGTCATCATTAAGCGATCGAGTGTCATATAATTTTGGTGGAAGGTTGCTCGATGGGTTGTCGAAGTTTGACCGAAGTTCGAGCGCCTCCGGTGGTGTCTGTGGCGATCGCGGGGCATTTTAAATTGATGGTCGTGTTACAGTTTTTTGACCAAGAATCTTAATTTCAATTTTGAACATTTGTTGTTGAATGGGGTTTGGTTTTCGTACCTACACGTGATTTCGGACTTGCCTGCGACGTTGGTGTTCTCCAGGACTGGTTGGCGTCGCCGTGCACGTGTACAGCGAAGGAGAGCTGGCGTCGGTGTTGTGGTGTGTTTGTGTCTCGAGTCGTGCTCGAGTGGGCGGTGTGTTAGCTTCGAGTTGGATCGCGTGAGTTTCCTGATTCTATTGTTAGCTTAGTTTAAACTTAACTACAGATAAAAAAAGAAGGAGAAGAAGAGAGTAGCGTATGGGGGGAAGACTTGGGGAACTTGATGATTAACTCGGAGTTATACTCGAGTTTTAGAAGGAATGGCTTGGGTTTATTCTAACTGCAGTATTTAATAAAAATGATGATGAAGCTAAGTTAAGTGTTCACAACAAAAAATTAAGCGTTGTAACTTAATAAAGGTATGTTTCAACAAGGTAAACATTTGTCGACTTAGTAAGTGTTTAACAAATTAAGTTGAAACCTTAACACAAGTTTTTAATTATTTAATTAATATTTTAAATTGTTTAATCTCTTAATTATTACTTTAATTAAGTAATTACTTTAAGTTAAATTTGGAATTGATTAAAATTTAAGTTTGCATTTAGTAGCAATTTGATTTTCAAAATGTAAAGAAAATTTCTTTTAAAAGCTAATTAAGTTGAATATTTAATATTAATTATTTAGAACGTAATTAAGAATGATTAACATTTTAATTTTAATTAGAGTTTGGGTTACATAACTATTAAGTGATAAATAAATAGTAATAAACTACTTAAGTAAATTAATGAATGATTAGTAGTTAAGTAATTAAGAATAATTAAAGTATAAATTGTTTAAATGTAATTACTTAATGAAAGTTATTAAGGATTAATCACTTATTGTAATTAATTTTGGATATTTTGATTAATTTAATGATAAATATTAATTGATAATTAATGATTAATTGTTATGAGATGATTACTTTATGATAAGTAATTGAAGATTTAATTTATTAAGATAATTAATTAAGGGGTTAATTAATTATGTAATTGGTTTAAAGGTTAACTTAATTAATATGATTAATTAAGAATAAATTGATTAATTAAGGTGGTTGATTTATTAATTTATATCAAATGATTTGTAATTAATAAATCAAGATTGGATAAATAATTCATAAGTAATTAAACTAATTGGAAATTAATTTGAATTAATTAGGATTAAACAATTAATTAATCCTGCTTATAAATGATTATTGAATGCTTGACCTTACTTATGAATGATTGTATTGTATGAGATGCCTTGAAATTGATTGACCTATCTGATCTGTGATAGTTTGTTTTGTAGATTGAGCTGTGCATAAATATATTCATTTATTTATGATACATGTGTATATTATATGTAATCTGTGAATGAACGATAAGCGTTATAGTTTATACCGCTTATCTATTATATTTCTGTGTTTTGATCTGTGATGATGATGTTGTTGCACTATTGTGTTAAACCCTTGGACAACACCATACACACACAGATATGGATTTCACGAGGAAATCGATTAAGTCGCAGATTTTTGAAATGATTTTTAAATAGACAATTTGAATTCAAATGGTTTGGAAATGGAATCGGGTTAAATGTGAAAAGCTTTGTAAATGAAATTTCAAGATAAAATTTATTTTTGAATAACATGATTACGCCTTGAAGTTTAAATAATTTGATTTAAATTCAAATTCAAATTTTGAAATTGAATTCTATGATTAGAAACTAGGGATTAAAGATGTTAACCTAGATATGTATGGATTAAACCATTTCAAATGTATTGGTTTGGGAATTTGAAATTTAAATTCAAAGACTCTAACTCATGCAGATATAATTGGATTCTTCTGAAACGAAAAGGATTTGTTTTCGAACAACAAAGGCTTTCATATAAGAAATGAACTTCCAATTGTGATAAAAGGACTTCTATTTCAAAATGAAAATGATTTCCAAGTTATGGAAACGGTTTGAAAGCTATAAGTTAAAATCTTTAATTTAAGGATTTAATGAGTGAATCCAATTGAAATGGGAATTGTTTTGAAACCCGTAAATGGATCTTTGTGAAACTGTGTGAACTTTGTGGAATAAATCTTTTTGTTTAAAAGATTTAAAATGATAATTTGTTTAACCATTTGAAGAAAGGTTTTGGATTTTAAGTTGTGACTTAACTGAAATCCTATATCCAGAAGTTTTTAAATATTGCGCTCATTATTCGGTTTAGCCGGGAGAGGACCTTGTGTCGTATAACCCATTTCGAATAATGCTACGTCGTTATGGATAGCATTTGAAGACCGGTGTTGTAGACCTGGTATTCGTGAGAACGATAGGATAACCTATCGATTGACTCTGCCCTAAGTTGCTCCGGTATAGAGTTCTCCCTAAGTGATGGGAAGTCCGATCGGGATTGTGAATACCCGGATTTGCAAGGGCTTATTCCTTTATTAGACGAAGTGCCTTCTGTTCTGTTCGAACCTGGGACAGACTTGTATTGTTGTATGTCTGACATAACACTTTGAGATATAAAGCAGATTTCTTTCAAATACATGTCTATTGGTGGCAGAGAATTTATTCTCTTAGCTTAACACCCTTCTCTGAGATGTACGAGCTCATAGGTTATGTAGTTGAAGGTTATCAGTGATATATTCCCAATTTGGTAGTGTGGCATGCTGAGGGCTGTTGTGTGTTGATGATCATTTGTTGATCATTTGTGATCAAAGCATGGCTTTTGTATAAAGTGTAGCTTTGTGGACGGGACTGCATCAGGACCTCACAACCCGGAAATGATCAAAAAAGTAAAGATGTGGCAAGGTTATGAGGGTCGCGCCCTTTTAGGTGTGTCATTCCCTTCTGGTAAAGGGTGGTATCATGGTATGGAGCCCAAATATTTACCTACGTGGTGGACTTCAATCTCATTTTCTATGTGGTTGTTGCTTTGTGGTTTAGAGGAGCCTCAGATAAAGGTCCCAAAGGACCGGGGGGTAGTATGCTCGAGAAGTAGTTACCTAGTTACAGAGGTAACCCGGCCTTGTGTTGGCGGAGATCCGGTTAGGTTCTCGGGACGTCCCGCCAGAGGCGTACCCGTGGACAGTGGGAAGTTCCTTAGCCCGACCATTTGTTGGAAAATCCAAACAAAACAATACGAGTCTTTTACGATTGTAATTGTATAACCTGCCTCCTCAGGAGGTAGCTATAGCGGGCATAGTATAATGGTACCTATGCTGGCTAAGATTAATATTATACTTTCGAAATGTTTTCCACTATGAACTAATAGTAATATAAAAGAAGAATTTTGCATAGTAAGCATGTTTGACTATCATAAGGAGAAATCTCCTCTAATTCTGCGTTTGCATGGTGTGTGCGGTGGGAGGCCTTATGGTAGTTTCGTTTTCTAAAAAGCATTGCGAATTTAGTTTAAATTCTTTTGTTGTTTGTTTTAAAGGACCAAATTATTTTTGTTACTCATACCAGTCCCATGACTGACTCGGAGTTTATTGTTCCTTTCCTAAACTCTGGGTGCCCATAATTTTCCACACGGACAGTCTAGACTTGGGTTTTCAGATAGTCAGGTTTATTAGATTATCTGGAGTTAGTCCAGTCTTTGGACGAGCTTGCTTATTTAGGTGAGATGTGATATTGGTTCGAGCTAGCTTTGGATTAGAGCACTGGATTTGGGGATGCATTCTTTCGGAGTTATTATTCCGCTGTTGGCATTATCTATTCTTTCCGATGTGTCTTGTATCTCTGATGGTAATGATATCTGTTGTATCATTCTGTTGTATCATATTATATCAGATATTGTATCTGTCATTGTACCAATGACATATATATATATAAATATATATATATATATTGATATTCTTTTTCTTCTGCTGTGTTGTTGTACTTAATGGTGTTATAAGCTCCAACGCAACAGATTCGACGTTTGGATCCCTGGCATTTGAATATGAGTGTCGTATTCGGTACCGAATTTCGAAGGTCGAGTCAGGATCACTACAAGTAAATACCCAAAACCACTTCGAATTTTCATAGATTGATAGGTGAATTCAATAGGCTGAAATGAAATGATTTAAGTGAATTGGACTATTTAATCTAAGTTTTTGGTACTTAGATATTTGGTGTGTGAAATTAGAGATATCTATAACAAATTGTGAATGTGTGAATTGATACGAGTTACCCCAGGTTTTATATCAGTTGTATGCTATGTATTTCATGTTAGATGGGTTTACTCACGCTGCTTTCCAGCCTAACCCGGGTGTTACTTTGATGTAATGCTCGGGTCAGACCTAGTATTACAAAATTTCAAGTAAGGACGTTCTAGAGCTCAGGAGGCAAGCTGGATGGCAGGAACGTATGGAATGTTTCCGCTATATTATATTGTCGTATACCTGAGACATGTTTATTTGTATATATCGAGTGTTTGAGTATGTGTGTAACTCTAATATATTAAAATGTAACCGACATATATAATATTCTTTTGTAAACTGTTATTATTGATATTATATTTGGATCCGCTGCGAATGTGAGAATTTGTGTTGTGTTTTATGTTTCCTCTTCTTTTATCTCTTTCTTCTTTTTCCTAACTATTTGGGAATTTCGGGATCGAAAATTTGGGGTCGTTACAGAATCCATCGAGCAAAATGGTTCTCTACAACATTCCTAGCAACAAATTAAAACATTATTATAAACGATAAATGATATTATTTAACATATTGCCTGAAATTTAAAGCAAAAACAAAATGTTACATTTATACAGCTTATAGTGCACAACTTTTCAGTGCAGCGCAAATGGTAATACATCTGGTGTTATTTATTATTATTGTTGTTGTTGTTGTTGTTTACAAAACTTAGTAAACCTCTATAAACTTATTTAATTCATCGTCATCAACATTATTATTTATAAAACTTTGTTAAATTAGTTAATTGATTATTATTATTATTATTATTTATAAAATTAGTTCAATAAAGCTTAGTTAATTTTATAAAACGTGCCTAATTTTAACAAAGCTTAGATAATTTTTATCAACTTGGATAACTTAGTTAATTCATTATTATTATTGTTACTATTATTAAAACTCGGTTAACTTAATTGTAACAACCCGCATATTTATCGATTTTATATTTAAATATTTTGTTTAAATATTTTTTCGATACTCGGAATTTAGTCTGAAAAGCTACTTTTTGCATACGGTCTAATTAGGACTAGGGACCACTCCCATTGAGTTCAAAACGCCGTTTGCAATCTTTTTAAGTGTAAACTTTGATATGTTTGGAGTTAGTGGAATTTTGCTACTTTTTCACTTAAAGCTTTGGTTTGGGCTGAGCCCAATAACCCCACTTATGTATTCAGTCCCAACCCCTTCTCCTCTTCATTACTTCATTCCGCATTTCCTAATACTCAAGCTTTTATAACAATGGAGAGTGGAAGAGGAAATTAAAATTCCAAGCCCTAGTTTCATTGTAAATCCAAGATCTAGCTCCAAATTCCAAGAGAACCCATTTGTAAGCCTTCTCTTCATCTTCTCTAACTCCTTCTCTCTTGGATTTTAGAAATTCCTAAACCTAACTTTGGGAATGTTCTTCTTTTTGAGCATAGAATCACGCCTCTTGAGTTGGATTTGAAGAGTGGGTGATTCCCCTTTGCTTTCAAGCTTTTTCTTCATATGTTTGGGTTCAAAGGTGAGATTTTTATCTCACATCTAAGTCTATAACTATCCTCGATTGTTAGGTATGAATTCCTAACACTTATTCTTGTGCAATTGCTTTTGGTTTGGATTGATTTGGTGAATATTCCAATTTTTAGTGTTTACAGTTCAAATCTTTAAAAATCAAAACTTTGATGTTTGAACATGTTTTTGGTGGCGGATCGGAGAGCTAATGGAGCTGGGGTATCAATTGGCTAAGGCTCCTTAGGTCCATTGCTTGAACGGTCGCGTTTTGGAGGAACTTGCACTTCATTGAAGAAGGGCAGGAACTGTAGAAATTCGCAGTTCGGTCGACCGAGCTCTGTAGCCGGTCGACCGACTTGCTATTCCGAGCAAGTTTTCTGCTTCTGGCCAGCCGATCGAGCTCTGTAGCCGGCCGACCGACCTGATGCTATTTTGCCTACTTTGTCTATTTTGTTGAATTTCCAACCTTAATCGATTCGTGTTGTTTCCCTTTTGTTATTATCACTTATTATCGACTTTGATGATATTTTCTTCGTGATTTTTAGGAATATCCATTTCGATTGATTCCGTAATCGATTTCTTTGGATTTTATTCACGTCTTCGAATGTGAATTTTTATGATTGATTGTTTCTACCATCACTTCTATGATTTTTCACTTTAAAAATATAAAGGTTCTCTATACTAGTAGTAAATATCAAAACTCTTTCTTCAAATGGTTTCAACACTATTTTATAACAAAGCTCATTTTCTCAAACCGATTTCCAATCTATTAGTATATACAAACCTTTACCTCACTCGTATGAGAAATCTAATTAAACGACTTAGTAAAACAAGTGGTATGAAACGCTTGCGTTTACTTCGTCGGTTAATTCTTGGACTTGTTCGATTGAAACTCTTGTGACAATTTTCTAGTGGAGATCTACAATTTGGTAGTAAATATTTAAGTTAAGCTAGTGGTTATGAGACATGAAGCTAAGCTCATATATTTACTAGCTTACTGTAATTGACACTTCTTAATGATCATGACGGTCATTTTTATGATTTAGACTAGCAATTGTGCGATGTCTCTTTGTCTGTGAGGCTAGACTAGACCTCATCCGTGTGATCTCGACTCACACATGTCTCTTTGTCCACGTGGAGGACTGTACCTCATTTTTATTGAGCTTCGGTTCACCAGGAGGAGCTTTGGCTCCAAGTCCGCAATGGGGGACTATACCCTGTCAGGAGGATTTTTTGGTTCACCAGGAGGAGCTTCGGCTCAAAGTCCGCAATAGGGGACTATACCTTGTAAGGAGGATTTTTGACTCACCGGGAGGAGCTTCAGCTCAAAGTCCGCAATGGGCGACTATACCCTGTCAGGAGGAGTTTTGACTCACCAGGAGGAGCTTCGGCTCAAAGTCCGCAATGGGGGACTATACCTTGTCAGGAGGAGTTTTTGACTCACCAGGAGGAGGAGCTTCGGCTCAAAGTCCGCAATGGGGGACTATACCTTGTCAGGAGGATTTTTTGACTCACCAGGAGGAGCTTCGGCTCAAAGTCCGCAATGAGGGACTATGCCCTGTCTGGAGGAGCTCCGGCTCATTTTTTTGGGTTGGCCATCCTTTTCTTGTGATTTCTGGATTTCTAATTATTGATTTCTGGAATTTATATTTCACCAACTTTTACGATTGGCATTGATATGTATGTCATTTATTGTGGCTTGGTGAATGAAATTAGGAGTATGACATTCCTTTTTATCTTTGAGAAGATCTTTGCGATATTGATTAATCTCTTATTGATTTTTCAATTATTTATTTATCACAGCTTGGCATTTTGATTATTATACGTTTAGTCATATCTCTTATTCTATATCATTTCATCTGATATTTATAGCTAGACTGATCCGTTTTTTATTTTCTTCTTAAATAATAATCGAGTCAGACCGAGATGTTACAGGTGCTTCTGCTTGATTTCTCTTCTGGAGTTATCATCCTGACTTTTGGTTAACTAATTCGATTAGCAGTTTTTGTTGTATACACTTGAGATATAGACTCATAGTTGTATTCTTTTGTATAGCACATGTTGCTATCCTTTTGTATTATTATGGATCTTTTTGACCACTACTCTGATGTACACTTTCATGTGTTAGTTATATATTCATACCTTCTTCCGCCTTTGTGATATGGATGTCTGTGACTGATGTGTGTTATGCTTATTTCTAAGATTGTTTATTGCCACCGTGTGATAGCTTTGAGTTTGTATTGGTGTTTCGGATTTCCTCTCGAAATCAAATGCATGTTATACTATCTGACATAGCGGTGCTCGCTCAAAGCAATTGCACGGATGGTTGCTCCTCAACAGCCTTATTCTCCGCGCTAGTTGACAGTATTACACCGTAGTGTCCTTGGCTAGCGTGGGTATAGAGGTGGGGTGTCACAGCTTGGTATCGGAGCCAAACTTCGGAACAATGTAGAATAATCTAGCAAGGATCATGTCCTAAGTCTTTCTAGGAGTCATGCCTTAGGATTTAATTCGAGTCTTCGTACCGATTCATCCTATTTTCTTTATGATTCCTTGTTTTATCTATCAAGATTGCTTGATATTCATTTTGTTAATAACCTTCTTCTTCCTTCTTTCTTTCTTAAGGAAGAGAAATGGTTAGACCTGGTCATCCCAGTGCTGGTCAATCTATTGCTACTCCCCAAGATGGAGTTTTTATGTCTGCCCAGTAGCTTCTTGATCTACTAAAGAACGCTCAAGCAGTCGGTCCCAATCCAGAGCCTACTCATCCAAGATCCGGTTTTGCACGCTTGTGCAGAGACTATACCGATTTGGCTGGAAGGCCATTCAGGGGATCCGAGAGTGTTACAGAAATTCAAGCTTGGCCCAAATCATGCGATCGCATCTTTTCTCGCTTGAACCTTATTGATCTACATCGAGTCCAAGTGGCTTCTAGCATGCTCCAAGAAAGAGAATTAGATTGGTATGAGCTTTTAATTTCTGAAATCGTTGCAGCGGATCTCACTTGGGAGCAATTCCGAGAAAGATTCGAATTAAAATTTGTGCCGGAGGCTGAAAAGGTAACTTTGGCCCGGCGTTTTATTAACCTTGTTCAAGGTGAATCTTCTGTGATAGACTATGTCGCATCGTTCCAATCTCTGTCCAAATACGGGGTTGAGTACATTAACACCCCAATGAAGAAAAATCAGAGATTTGTCTATGGCTTGAATAAGAATGTGACGACCCGGCTTTCTATGCCCAGAAAACCGCTTCGTCTTGAAGAAAGAAAGGGGTGAGAAAATAGAAAAGATAGAGAAGAAAGAACAACAACATCAGAATCTCACAGCGGAACGAATAAATTATAATAATCACATAAGTATTTACATAATATACAACATCAATCAGAGTTATACAAACAACAGATCACATACTAGACAGTTATAAAATACCTGTCTAGTTAATACAACACGATACAACTCAATACCCAAACAAATAAACAATATGACTCAGAGATACCAACACAGCAACACTATATGTATCTACAACGCTGATGCCTCCTGCTCCATTGCTCCACCAGAATTCGTCAAAGCCAACCTGAATCCCTTGACTACCCGTAAAAATATGGGTACCCGAGAGTTTATGAAAAACAAAAATAAACTCCGGGTCAGACATGGGTCTAGTATGAGTAACAGGTTAAAGTTGCTTAACTTTTAAAAATCCTTTTGAAATAAAAGGTATCACGTAAGACTTCCCACAAATAAACATGGATAAGTTTTTACCTTACGCTAACCAATACATTTGATAGGAAATTCTGTGATATTATAATAGGTCTAGGGTTTTCAAGTAAATAGAAAATAGCCGAAATTGTTACATTCATTAAATTCCAGCTACTAGCCACAAAAGTGGGTAATATAATCAAAACCGTTGGCACTTATTGGACTGTGGATTCCATACAATGGCAGGGCTACTGGGGTACCGCCCGTCACAGTACGTGGCCTAGATCAACGTACCGAGGATCACTCCCGACCCCCTGCACATAAGGCCGGAACCATTCCTTATTGAAAAGTCCCGAACAAGATAACCCCGCAGATAGCCGTCGCTACTGCCCACTAAGCCGAAATAAAGGGACATCTAGACAGGGGAATATCCTTGTCCTGCTTGGGCATGACCCACCTAACCTTGCTGCACCTCCCCTGTTTTAGCCATTCCCGGTTGATGAGGCTTGAGGCTACGATTACCTTTATAGAATACATTTCTTAGAATGCTCATCGCCCGCCTGATGATATGTTGAAAGCATTCAATCCATACAAGTTCGTTCCGGGTTCGAACGAAACCGAAGGCATTATCTCGTTACACTTATTTTGGAATCACCCTCAGAGTCAACGACGATAACCCTTGCATTCTGAATCTCCATCTTCATTTCAGATTCACGACCTATCGTTAATTTGGAAACGATGTGGTTTTCGGATGTTCCTAATGTGGAAAACGATCCCGGTCTCATCGAAATCCAAAACATGTCTTTTAAGGCCAAGTTGTCTATTTAGTCTTAACAGTTCAATTCAATATCATCAATATACACACAAATAGATAATTCATAATATCACAATAGATAATCACAGATAATCTCATAAACAGATAATCAATATTATCATCCAAACAGATAATATTATCATATTTAAACCAAGCATTCATATCGCATAGACATTACTCATATCATATCTGAGATGAGAATCAATCAATGAAATGTTAATAACATTCATCCATAAGCAATCACAATCTATAATTAATTTAAAATGAATTAAATTAACTACGTCTATCCCTAATTAATTTAAAGTAAATTAAATAAATTACTTCATCTATAAATCTTGCTTACACAACTATTAAATTAATTTTAAATCAAATTAATTAATTAATCTCTAGATATTTACCTTGATTAACTTCTTCGATTAACCACCTTCTAATTCCAGTAAGTAATTAGTCTTTAATTAACTCTACAAATTAATTATCCTAAGTCATTTATAGTAATTAACATTTTATTACTTTATTTATAATTAAATACAATTAATTACATTATCCTTAATTAATCACCACATTATTTATTATTTCTTAATTTAAACTATTCTTAATTTCATCATTAATTAATGACATTAATTAAACGATCTCTAATTCAGATTTAAATTAAATTACTTTATTTAATTTAATTACATTAAGTGATTAATCTTTAATTAAACACAATTATTAATCACCTTGATTAATATCAATCAGTAATTAACTACTCTTAATTACTCATATTAATGAATTAATTATCCTATAATTAATTATCTCCATTTAATTAATCCCTTGATTAATTACAAAAGTAATTATTCCAATTACTTTATTAACACATCATCTCTCACTAATTACATTCAGTAATTATATTAATTACTTCGTCAAATAATTATGCTCCATTGAATACACTAAGTGATTATACAAATCAAATCATCAAATGATTTCTTAAATTAATTAAACTAAATTAATCAACTTAATTAAATCATTTTATAAAATTAATTACAAGAAGTAATTAATTTCTTAATTTCTTTTATCAAGAAATTACATTTAACAATTTATAATAGATTATCTAATTGATTTTGATTAATTATCAAAATTAATCACATTTATGAATTTAATTAATAATCCTTTAGTTAATTACCATGATTACATTTCTACATTTATTTCTTAATTAATTCCTAATTATAAATTAATCTCAATTATTAATTTATAAGTTAAATACATAAGTCATTCATTAATTAACTTATTCATTAATTTATTTTAATATTTTAGTTATCCCTAAGATAGTATTTCTTTACTAATGACTACATTAATATTTAAGTGTGTTAGAGCTTTACCTTCCAAAAAATTTAATTTGAATTCCATTTGGAATTTAAGATTCAAAAAAATATTATCTATTTAAACATTAATCAAATTTAAATTCAATTTATAATCTCGTGAATAACATTAATTACGTACACAAGAAACTTATATAAGAAAGCCTTTAAATTTAATTGTTTGAATCTTAATTTAAATTTAAATTTCCAAAGACATTCATATTTTAAAAACTGATTTAAACTTACAGATTTGAATTCAAAATAACTTGAATTATCCATTAACCTTTGATTTAAAAACTTTGATTCAAACTTCCCGTCAACAACTTGAATTAAACTTGATTTTTCAAATCCAAATCCATTTTTAAAACCTTAAAATAGTTATTCAAAACTGAGTTTAACCATAGAATTTAGATCATTGTTTAAATCAAATATTTCAGGTTTTAGTTTTGTCAGGTTTTAAACCTGAAACTTTCAAATAATGAATTTAGAAAATACAAAATTTGAATACAAACTTCCATCTGGATTTAGCTTTCACTTGCATCTAACATCACACTGATTTAACTTCTGGTTATAGTTAGCTTGCAATTTAATTTGCTTTTAAATCTAGTTAAATGTAAAACTGTAGGCAGTTTTATGCTACCTATAGCAAATATCCTACCCGAGACCATAGCAAGAATGCTTCGGGTCAACTATCCCGTTGCTTCGAGTCGCACACACGAATCACCCGAGTACGCACCAAGGCCTAAACTCCTGCACCATCCCCTGATGCTTCAACACTTCACTGGGCATGGTGCACGTGCACCGTGGCCCCAGTTACCTTCGGCCAGCCATACGTGCTCCACCACGCCACTGACTACCACCAGACTCCACCACGACCCCCAGAGCCACCACGACAAACTGAAACAAAAGCAAGTTCAAAACTCCACCTGGAAACCAAAAATCAGGTTCCTCTCGAAACCTGAAAACTCCATCGCACTCCAAACTCCGTCCACTAGAGCCCCAGCACCACCGTCCACCACTTCGACCATGACCGAGCTACTACCCTCCTGAGTTTCAGCGAACTCGATCGCTCCTAGGCCACGCGACAAATCAAACATCACAGCATAGCCCAAGCTAGGTTTAGCAACTTAAATCTGCCATCACCACCACCACCGTGATCTACCACCACTTCAACCAATTTTCCCATCATCACTGTAACAACCGTAGTATTGGTGATTACCTATGATATTAAATTATAACGTTAGTAGTTATAATTTAATATTGAAAATAAATGGAGAAAATAAATGTTATTTAATTTTTATATTTCAAATAAACAATGTGATCTTATAAAATTAGAGTTAATAAATTAATCAATTGATGTGTTTCAACATATAATTGTTGAAATAAATATAAATTGATGAAAACAGAGTTTTAAAAACTTTACTTTGAGAATTTGGAGTGAAAATAATTACTTATTGGATTTTAGTTGAATCAATGCATAATATTGGTAATTATTGCCAATATTAACCTGTTATTGAATTTAAAAGAAGAAATATATAGAAAATATGTATTTTATTAAAATTAAAAGATGGAATATTATTTAAAATAATATTTTTTTTATTTTAAAAGAGTTATAATGTTTTGTTATAACTTGTTGATAATGAAAATGAAATTTTGAACAAATTATGCTTTAAAATTAGTGTTTTTACACTAAAATGTTGAAAATTGTAAAATATTATCTAAAATATGGTTTTATTTATGAAAATAACGTTTTACTATTGAAATAAATTTTATTTTGTGTAAATAACAATTTTTGTTTCATAACAATTGGTTGCATATATTTTTGTTTGAGTTATATTGAGAAATATGTGAATTTAAGTTAAAATAGCTTAATACATATACATAGCCTTGCATTTTCTCTATATAATATTGCTTTGGGCTTTTTGGGTTAGGTTTTAAAACCTAAAATCTATTATCTGGATGTTTCTGGTGAGAAACAAACTACTGTACGTAGTATATTTCTTCTTCCTCAGAAAAAAAAAATAAAAGAAAAACTTACGGTAAGCTGAAAAAAAATCATGGCTACCTTCAACTAGAACAAAATTTTCACCCAATCTGCTGCTAATTCAAGAAGAAATCACCAAATTAGGAGAATAGAAGGTAATCTCCACCAATACTATAGAAATATATCATCAAAACCCTAGAATTAGATAAGAATTGTGTATAACTTTCTCTTTTGTTCTTGCATGTTCTTGTTTCAACTTTTTCAGCCGCTGAAACTAACAAAGGAGCCTCAAAATCATCAAATTGATCCAAACCGGAGAAGCTTTCAACCCAAACTTTGCTGCATATCTAAGGTGAGGGTTTCCTCACGCTTTTTATTTTGGATTCATGTGGTTAATGATGATTTACAGCGGTGAATTCGCTAGAAAAACATGACTGCTGTAATATTTGTTTTGTGATTGTGGCTGAAACGAATTTTGCTATAACTTTTTCGTTTCTTAACCAAATTTAAAAATTTTAGATGTTTTGGAAAGCCCAGATTATATGCTACAAGTTTCATGTTTTGTGTTTTTCAGAATTTTGAAGTTATCTATTTCAAATTTGAGTATTTCTATTGCAATCCCGAGAGCAAAATTATTATTTGCTCTATTGTTGAGTCTGAAACTAAATTAAGCATAACTTTTTCATTTTTTATCCAAATTAAATTATCTTTGATGTTATTGAAAGCTAAGAAGTTGCTCTAAAAGTTTCTTGTCTTGAGATTTTTGAAATTCTGAAGTTAAATTGATCAAAATTGCATTTTTTTGCTGCTATCCCGAGACTAAAGTCACAGAAGTGTTTAATTTAGACATCTGAACCATTTTATGCATAACTCTTTCAATTTTTATCCAAATTGAATAATCTTTGATGTTCTGAAAAGCAAAGAATTTTACCTAAAAGTTTCATGTTTTAGTATTTTTGAAATTCCGAAGTTAAATTGATCAAAACTGCATTTTTTTGTTGCTATCCCGAGACTAAAATTACAGCAGTGTTTAATTTGGACATCTGAACCATTTTGTGCATAACTCTTTCAATTTTTATCCAAATTGAATAATCTTTGATGTTATGGAAAGCTCATAATTTTATCTAAAAGTTTCATGTTTTAGGATTTTTGAAGTTCTGAAGTTAAATTGATCAAAACTGCATTTTTTTGTTGCTATCCCGAGACTAAAATTACACCAGTGTTTAATTTGGACATCTGAACCATTTTGTGCATAACTCTTTCAATTTTTATCCAAATTGAATAATCTTTGATGTTCTGGAAAGCACAGAAGTTTATCTAAAAGTTTCGTGTTTTAGGATTTTTGAAGTTCTGAAGTTAAATTGATCAAAACTGCATTTTTTTGTTGCTATCCCGAGACTAAAATTACAGCAGTGTTTAATTTGGACATTTGAACCATTTTAAGCATAACTCTTTCAATTTTTATCCAAATTGAATAATCTTTGATGTTCTGGAAAGCTAAGAAGTTTCTCTAAAAGTTTCATGTTTTGCGATTTTTGATATTTTTAAGTTTTGTGGACTAAAATGCGCTTTATTGTTGCTGTCCCGAGATCAAAAATGACAGCAACAATGATTGTTGATCTTAGAATTTGTTTTAGCCAATATTTGACTAGTTGAGATGTTTGAGATCTCCTATTATAGGAGTAATAATCGATGAGAACTAGTTATAGATGTTGTGTTACTCGTCGATGAGATGAGGCGAGTCTTGAGATGAGATTTTCCCCTTGCGGGAATTATGGTTTATGAGAAACTATTATGAGATTTATTTGCACTTGCCGATGATACGAGGCAAGATATATGAGCATTTTGAGATTTCATTTTTGAGGTTTGAGATTTTAGTTTTATGATGTGGAGTTAACTAGCGGTTAGTAAACGGTTTAGTGCGAACGTGTAACGACCCGTAAATTTTCGATAATTAAAATAGCTAATTTAATAAGATTTCATGATTTAGTGTTAGAAAAAAAAAATTGTAAGTCGTTTGGAATAATAATAAATGTTGAATCCATTGGGTTTAGTATGATTAAAAATGATTTGTAAAATTTTATTTTATCATATGAAAGTTATAGTGATGTTACAGAACTTTTAAAACTGAATTTAAAATTTATTTGTGAAAATTGAATATTTTAATATTTAATTATCGACTGGAAAATAACCAATTTTTGAACAGTCTCAGAATTGGACAAAACTAGTTCCATTGGATCCGTAATAGTTAGTTATTATCAGATTTCAATTTTCGTAGCAATCGGAGTTGTCGTTTGACCGTGGCAGCTCGAAACGCGTTGAAATTGTTTTAATATTAATTTGGCGAGTTAAAATAGTCATTTTTCAAACAGTCTCGGATTTCGACGAAACTAGTTTCATTAGATCCGTAATGTGATATTATTGTAAGGTTTCAAATTTCAAGTCAAACGGATTTACCGTTTGTCCGGGGCAAGCCAAAACGCATAGAAAATCGTTTAATCGGTTTAATTTAAAATTGATCGTTTATTGCCGTAACTCACACATACGATCGAATTAGCTTCCGAAACACGTTCTATTGCGTTCGAAACGTGGGGTAAACCTTAGAAACGCCTGCCGGCACGCTTCGTTTGGAGTTCGAAAAATTTTCGGTGAATAGTGTTTTTGCAATTTTCTATAAAAGGACCCATCCTCTTTCATTTGCTCCAAACCCTAACTCATTTTGACCAGCCGCCACTTTCATTTCAATGGCCTGAAAATTTCGAAACTTCCTCCTCATTTTCCTCTCAATCCATCAACAATTAGCAAAAACTCTCAACTACAAAGTTGTAGAGCACGATGAAAGCTTCAAATCCATACGGAGATGATCGAAAACGGAGCCACGGATCAACGGGAAATCGTGTTGGAAGGAGCTGCGTTTTTCACGCAATTCGAGGCACAGGGGGTGGCCGAGCTTCAGGCTATTGACGGTGAAGATGGAGCTCGCGAAGGCCTTCGAGATGATGGGTCCTGATCGTTCTGGAAGTCGTCGTGGAGGTCGTGAAAATTTCTTGATGTTAGGCGGCTATGGGTTCATGTTGTGCGCGCGAATACTGGAAGAGAACGTGATGAAGGAAGGTGGAAATTGGCGGTCCAGATCTGATGGTAGAGGGAGGGACGGTCAGATTTGATTCTGGGTAAAAAAAAAAAAAAAAAATGTATATATATATATATATATATAGAAATTGTAGATTAAAAATTAGATTTAATTATCGTTCAATCTTTAAAATAGCATAACTTTTTCATACGAGGTCGAAAACGCACGAAACTTTTTGCGTTGGAATCGTATCGACGAGGACTACGCAATGGAACTGGATTGGAATCATTTGAAGCTAGAGAAAATTTTGAGTTAAATCGAACGTCGTTCGATTTGATTTAAAATCGTAAAATCAATGTGAGTGTTTTATAACGCTCACAACGTACTAAATATCTTTATGCTAGTTAAATTTGTCATTATGTAGTGTTATGATTTTATTTGTCGTTGTTTGATAAAAATTTAATGGCCATATAGATTGTCATTCGAATTAATCGTTGAAGTTTAAATTTGACAGTTAAATTGAAATTGAAATTGAATTGCAATTCAATCACCCGACATCGATAACTATGAAATTGCCTTGAATTGTATTGCCTATTGGACGATGTATTTCGATGGATGTTATTGGTTGATGTTTGAATGTTTGGATGTTTATTTGCTTATATATATCCTGTTATGCATACATATGATACTGTGATTTAATTTAAGTAATATATGCTCATCCCTGACATTTAATTGAAATAAATAATTACTTGGTCATAGGATAGAAAATTATATACGGACACCGAATTGGCTAAATTAATAATTTTAAAATCGTCGATTTGAAATTTATTTATATGTTTTGTTTAAAAGTTATAAATAGACATAAATTTATAGAAATCGAATTTATCGAAATTTGGGTTTGGAATGTTGAAATAAATTTGGTTAAAAGAAATTGTTAAATAATATAAGTCGAGACTTTGAAATTTAAAAATTGGGATTTGATTTAAATTCGAAAATTGATTTGTTTAAAGATTTAACCTTAATTCAGGCTTTGAATATTACTATGTAAAAGCGATATAAAATGATATTTGAAATGGATTTGATTTTTAAAGTGAACATGATATTTTGATATCAATTATGAATCGATTTGAAATGTAAAAGAGCCAACGGTGTAATAATACGTAGTTATTAAAGAGACCGGGATCGGATATGGACATACTCTCTGTTGATACCGAAAACCACTTTAATAACTATTATACGCGGAGTGTTGATCCAGAATGAAGTGGATGGTTTGGTGAACGCGTTGACTGAAGAAAGAGAACGATTATTGGATGACCCCTGACATGACTAAAACAGGAGCCGCGCCGGGCCATTGAGGTTCGCCACCTCTAGCGGACACACTTCTTCGATACCATATCTATTACATTTGTGATGCGATTTGGGTGCACCCCTTGATTTGGGAGTGTTGTTTCGCGGTGTTGGGGTAGCTGCTGGCTATGCCCAACATCAGTCCGGATCACGCAACTACTAGTATCCTAGTTGGTATTGCCTCATGTACCTTGTCATACTGATTATCCTATTCGCGACCACTACGTTTTTGATTTGTACCTTGAGTATATGGATTGCCCTCTGGTGACTTCCGGTTTTGGGGAAACTACGGTCTTGTATATGCTTTTGGGAATATAAAAATGTGTTAAGGGGGATTATGGTAACGCCTTAACGCTATTTTGATACTTTATATTACTGATAGACATTATCTACTTAGCGTATATTACTACATAGTAGATAGTTTCACGGATCCTTGAGAGATGGAAAATCCCGTAACATCTCTTGAGTTGTTGCACGCACGTTGACACTGGATATGAGATGTCAAACCCCGTAAACATCTCTGACGCCGTTACACTCATATTTATTTACGATTGATTTAACTTTCATAAGGATATTTTAGTCCTGACTCGAGTGTTTTGTCTTTTCATTACGCTCGGGTCAGTCCTGAGTTTTCAGTTTGGGTTGAAGATCATTTCCTTGGAGGACGGAGACGAAGATTTGGTATATTATCTACTACTATTATATTCATTCCATTCCGCTGCATTGTTGTATGATATTTGCTGTGTATGTAACTCTGATAAATGTTGTATAATAATAATCAAATGTATTCATTTCAAATGTATTCATTTAATTAACAGCTTCATGAACTGTTATTTTATTATTATACTTTAGCCTTCCGCTGTGAGATTCTGTGTTGTTTCATTTCCTTTATTTTCCTTCCTTTTCTTTTCTTAATTACCCCAATAACTATCTGCCCTTTTAATGGTTTGGAATCGACATGTGTATTTGATCGTCGGTTTAAACTGTCCAAAAAGGCGGGTCGTTACAGTTGGTATCAGAGCATTGGTTTAACGATAAACCTTGGCTCTAGTGGGGAATAACTCATTGAAATAGAGGTAAACTATATGAATGAGTTGAGTGTATATGAGAGAGCGTACTTATTATTTGATATAAAATGGTTTTATATTGTGTTAATTTGTTCCGTTGAGTATTTATGAATTCTGGTTGATACTTGGGACGCCAAGGCGTCGATAGGAATTTCTAAACACTCGAATAGGACAAACCAACACAATATCGTTTTGGAATATATTTTTATATAAAGAATTATTTGAATATTTATTCATTTTGATTGAATTGATTGTTAGGAGATGATAATATTAGATTATTATCGTTATTGTTTGATCAGTCAATATTTACAACAATTGATTAAATAACAATGGATTTAGGAAAATGAAATCTTGTAAACACAATTGATAATGAATATAAATGAATTTTAACTTGGATTTGGGAATTTAAATTCCGGTGTTTGAGATTGACTTACAAGAATTTGAAAAATATAATATGAGCATTATATGATAGTATAATTGAGTTGAAATTGTTTTCGAAGGATTTTTTTTATGATAAGTGTTATATTCCCTACTCTTGACGTTAGAAAATGATTTCGGTGATGAGTGCACGCATCATCGGCGTTTATTTTCGAGAGTCCGAGTGGGGGAGACCACTTAATAGCTTGTCTAAACCTTGTTTTGATTCAAATTTATTTTATTTTGTATTCTCTATAGTATGATTTGATATATAAATTATATAAGTATATATTATTTCAAAACTTGATTTGAAATGAAACCGGGATTGGAATTCTTAAGTCCTTTAAAAATTAATGATTTTTTTTAAATGATTGAAATGAATTTAGACTTGAATCATTAAGGAACTTCTGAATTGTGAAATGAGAAATGAACCTAAGAGCTAAGTAAAAAATATCAATTGTAGTAGAAATCCTTAGAATTAGGAAATCATGAACTTAAAATAAAAGTGAAATTGTAAAACTCGCGTAGTATTAAAATTCATTCTATAGCATAGATATAACTTACCAAAATATTTAAGAAGTTCAAAAATGTTATATGAATTGTTAATTGGATAATATACAAGCATAGGTTTGAATAATGGAATATGAATTTAATCAATGGTTTGCAAATATAAATAAAATTGTTAGTAAATAATTGGAATTTAAATTCACATTTAAAGGTGATTCACAATTATGTTAATATAAAATGGAAATACTATATGTGAATGTAAATGTGAAATTAAATTATAGTGAAATTTAAGTAATGACTTAAGAATTAATTAATTGAAAATTCAACTTTAAATGAAAAGAAGTTGTATGTTGTTTAACTACATTCTATTTGCATAACTATAACTTACCAAATACTTAAAAGGTTTAAAATGCTAATAAGGATAGTAGAGAAATAATATACCAGTGAGAGAGTGAAAAATAAAATGTGAAGATCTATTTGATAGTTGTAAATATAAAAGAAATTTAAGCGGTAAAATTAATGATATATATAAGCAAATGAATAAAATTTAAACTTAATGAAATATAGAATTGGTAAATGGAAACTAATTAAATTTGAATATAACTAAATGTCTATAAGCTTGGAAGTGTATGAAATTAAAATTGACTTGGAAATGTATAATTGATTTAGTGTAGATTTTGGATGAATGTTAATGTTTGATATGCATTGGTTGTTAGATGGATGAAAATTGATTAAGTAGAATTCATTAGTGTTAATGGAATTGAATAAATGGAATAAAATAAAATAAAAAATTTAAATTCAAGTTTGAAGCAAAGTGAAATTAAATATAATTGAATTCAATTTAAATTGGGAGCAAATTGACTTGAATTAAAAATGTGAATGAAACAAACTTGAATAAATCGGAAACAAATTAAATGTAAACCTATTGCATGGATGAATAAGAAAATAGATGACTTTGTGTTTATGATTGTTCTTTAGAAAATTTGAAGTTTTGATGTTTCGTACTTTGAAATAATAAAAGCAAATTCTTGGAAAAAAAAAAAGAAATCCAACATTGTCCAATATATGCTGAAACGAAAACAACCATAACTTTTAAATGGCTGAACGGAATTCGACGATCTTGAACTTTTCGAAAAGCTTAGAAACTATAGCACAACTTTTGTTTAGATAACTTGAGAAAATTCCTTCGTCTACTAGGTTAAAAACTTGAATGTTACTCGCTGTCCTGTGTAAAAATAAGTAAAATCTGTAGTATACACCCTTAGTATTTTTGACATATCTTTTTACTGGTTTATCGGATTTTGATGACCTTGTACTTTCTGGAAAGCTAAGAACATAAGCTAAAACTTTTGTTTTAAGTGTTTTGTGTTTTGACACCGTTTAGAAGGTCGAAACCACGAGTGAACGTCACAGATCTGCGCAATGCATTGCTCAGGCTGAGGCGTATACTCTTAGTAAAACTGCCATAAATTTTGAACGGATGATCCGAATTCGATGATTTTGGACATTACGGAAAGCCTTAAATGAATGCAACAACTTTTGTTTAGATTCTGTTGTCAAATATTACCGTTTAGGTGACCTTAAGCTAAGATTTGTTTGCTGTCCAGAAATTGAAATCTCAGTTTTGAAGCTAAATATGTTATATATATGTTGTGTAGGCTAAGTATAGCGATCTATCTTTATATGCATGATTCTAACTTAGTTATTGAGCATTTTAGTAGGTAGCAAAGGGGTTGCGCTTCGTTGTGGAACTCGCTTCTACGCTAAATGCATAATGTAAGTAAAATGCTAATAAATGCTAAATAAAAGATACGCTTACAGTTTTATATGATACTGGTGATATTTATATGTTGTTTCCCCACATATGGGATGCCTCATCATTGAGATGAGATGTATATTTGTGATATATATGCTATTATATTTTTTCCGATCGAGCCGCGCAAAGGAGACTCTGCCGAAATTTTCCGAAAAATCGGTGTGTTTGAAAATTTTTCAAGTTTTAAATTTTTTTTATAACTTGTTTTGATTACTAACTTTTAATGTTAGGAAGCCGTTTGGAGTAACTTAGTGGAAGCGTATTTATGACTTTATAAATGGAATTTCATTGTTTTATAAGTGGATAATTTTGAATAAAAATATATCAAATGTTGAATTCTATACTTAGTTCCTTTTTTCCCTTCTTTTTCCTTTTCGGGGACGAAAAGTTTTGAGTGGGGGAGAGTGTAACGACCCGTAAATTTTCGATAATTAAAATAGCTAATTTAATAAGATTTCATGATTTAGTGTTAGAAAAAAAAATTGTAAGTCGTTTGGAATAATAATAAATGTTGAATCCATTGGGTTTAGTATGATTAAAAATGATTTGTAAAATTTTATTTTATCATATGAAAGTTATAGTGATGTTACAGAACTTTTAAAACTGAATTTAAAATTTATTTGTGAAAATTGAATATTTTAATATTTAATTATCGACTGGAAAATAACCAATTTTTGAACAGTCTCAGAATTGGACAAAACTAGTTCCATTGGATCCGTAATAGTTAGTTATTATCGGATTTCAATTTTCGTAGCAATCGGAGTTGTCGTTTGACCGTGGCAGCTCGAAACGCGTTGAAATTGTTTTAATATTAATTTGGCGAGTTAAAATAGTCATTTTTCAAACGGTCTCGGATTTCGACGAAACTAGTTTCATTGGATCCGTAATGTGATATTATTGTAAGGTTTCAAATTTCAAGTCAAACGGATTTACCGTTTGTCCGGAGCAAGCCAAAACGCATAGAAAATCGTTTAATCGGTTTAATTTAAAATTGATCGTTTATTGCCCTAACTCACACATACGATCGAATTAGCTTCCGAAACACGTTCCATTGCGTTCGAAACGTGGGGTAAACCTTAGAAACGCCTGCCGGCACGCTTCGTTTGGAGTTCGAAAAATTTTCGGTGAATAGTGTTTTTGCAATTTTCTATAAAAGGACCCATCCTCTTTCATTTGCTCCAAACCCTAACTCATTTTGACCAGCCGCCACTTTCATTTCAATGGCCTGAAAATTTCGAAACTTCCTCCTCATTTTCCTCTCAATCCATCAACAATTAGCAAAAACTCTCAACTACAAAGTTGTAGAGCACGATGAAAGCTTCAAATCCATACGGAGATGATCGAAAACGGAGCCACGGATCAACGGGAAATCGTGTTGGAAGGAGCTGCGTTTTTCACGCAATTCGAGGCACAGGGGGTGGCCGAGCTTCAGGCTATTGACGGTGAAGATGGAGCTCGCGAAGGCCTTCGAGATGATGGGTCCTGATCGTTCTGGAAGTCGTCGTGGAGGTCGTGAAAATTTCTTGATGTTAGGCGACTATGGGTTCATGTTGTGCGCGCGAATACTGGAAGAGAACGTGATGAAGGAAGGTGGAAATTGGCGGTCCAGATCTGATGGTAGAGGGAGGGACGGTCAGATTTGATTCTGGGTAAAAAAAAAAAAAAAAAAAATATGTATATATATATATATAGAAATTGTAGATTAAAAATTAGATTTAATTATCGTTCAATCTTTAAAATAGCATAACTTTTTCATACGAGGTCGAAAACACACGAAACTTTTTGCGTTGGAATCGTATCGACGAGGACTACGCAATGGAACTGGATTGGAATCATTTGAAGCTAGAGAAAATTTTGAGTTAAATCGAACGTCGTTCGATTTGATTTAAAATCGTAAAATCAATGTGAGTGTTTTATAACGCTCACAACGTACTAAATGTCTTTATGCTAGTTAAATTTATCATTATGTAGTGTTATGATTTTATTTGTCGTTGTTTGATAAAAATTTAATGGCCATATAGATTGTCATTCGAATTAATCGTTGAAGTTTAAATTTGACAGTTAAATTGAAATTGAAATTGAATTGCAATTTAATCACCCGACATCGATAACTATGAAATTGCCTTGAATTGTATTGCCTATTGGACGATGTATTTCGATGGATGTTATTGGTTGATGTTTGAATGTTTGGATGTTTATTTGCTTATATATATCATGTTATGCATACATATGATACTGTGATTTAATTTAAGTAATATATGCTCATCCCTGACATTTAATTGAAATAAATAATTACTTGGTCATAGGATAGAAAATTATATACGGACACCGAATTGGCTAAATTAATAATTTTAAAATCGTCGATTTGAAATTTATTTATATGTTTTGTTTAAAAGTTATAAATAGACATAAATTTATAGAAATCGAATTTATCGAAATTTGGGTTTGGAATGTTGAAATAAATTTGGTTAAAAGAAATTGTTAAATAATATAAGTCGAGACTTTGAAATTTAAAAATTGGGATTTGATTTAAATTCGAAAATTGATTTGTTTAAAGATTTAACCTTAATTCAGGCTTTGAATATTACTATGTAAAAGCGATATAAAATGATATTTGAAATGGATTTGATTTTTAAAGTGAACATGATATTTTGATATCAATTATGAATCGATCTGAAATGTAAAAGAGCCAACGGTGTAATAATACGTAGTTATTAAAGAGACCGGGATCGGATATGGACATACTCTCTGTCGATACCGAAAACCACTTTAATAACTATTATACGCGGAGTGTTGATCCAGAATGAAGTGGATGGTTTGGTGAACGCGTTGACTGAAGAAAGAGAACGATTATTGGATGACCCCTGACATGACTAAAACAGGAGCCGCGCCGGGCCATTGAGGTTCGCCACCTCTAGCGGACACACTTCTTCGATACCATATCTATTACATTTGTGATGCGATTTGGGTGCACCCCTTGATTTGGGAGTGTTGTTTCGCGGTGTTGGGGTAGCTGCTGGCTATGCCCAACATCAGTCCGGATCACGCAACTACTAGTATCCTAGTTGGTATTGCCTCATGTACCTTGTCATACTGATTATCCTATTCGCGACCACTACGTTTTTGATTTGTACCTTGAGTATATGGATTGCCCTCTGGTGACTTTCGGTTTTGGGGAAACTACGGTCTTGTATATGCTTTTGGGAATATAAAAATGTGTTAAGGGGGATTATGGTAACGCCTTAACGCTATTTTGATACTTTATATTACTGATAGACATTATCTACTTAGCGTATATTACTACATAGTAGATAGTTTCACGGATCCTTGAGAGATGGAAAATCCCGTAACATCTCTTGAGTTGTTGCACGCACGTTGACACTGGATATGAGATGTCAAACCCCGTAAACATCTCTGACGCCGTTACACTCATATTTATTTACGATTGATTTAACTTTCATAAGGATATTTTAGTCCTGACTCGAGTGTTTTGTCTTTTCATTACGCTCGGGTCAGTCCTGAGTTTTCAGTTTGGGTTGAAGATCATTTCCTTGGAGGACGGAGACGAAGATTTGGTATATTATCTACTACTATTATATTCATTCCATTCCGCTGCATTGTTGTATGATATTTGTTGTGTATGTAACTCTGATAAATGTTGTATAATAATAATCAAATGTATTCATTTCAAATGTATTCATTTAATTAACAGCTTCATGAACTGTTATTTTATTATTATACTTTAGCCTTCCGCTGTGAGATTCTGTGTTGTTTCATTTTCTTTATTTTCCTTCCTTTTCTTTTCTTAATTACCCCAATAACTATCTACCCTTTTAATGGTTTGGAATCGACATGTGTATTTGATCGTCGGTTTAAACTGTCCAAAAAGGCGGGTCGTTACAGAACGTGTGGTATGGGACGCACGCTAACACTTTTCGGGTTCCTTTCCGAGAGTTTGTGACACATCCACGAGTATGCCAGTGCTATAGACCTTCGGGTCATCTGAGTTATGTGACTTCGGTCACCACGAGTTATGTGACTTCGGTCACCACGAGTTATGTGACATCGGTCACCATGAGTATGACCTTCGGGTCCACGATTTAGGTACCTAAATTATAAATAGCACTGGACAAGAGTTTAGCACGTGCGGCATTGCTTCTGCTTTGCAATCAGGGATCTGGCCAATCCGGGGTTTTTGAGTTTTTCTGAGTTTTATACGATTTCACTATTTTGAGATACTTTTATTACATCGATGGCCTAGTGCTACATGAGAAGTTATATATAGTGATTTCGTTTTTATGATATTTGAACTTTACTTTGAGTTCCATGAGATTCATATTGGAATTTTAATGAGTTTCTCTTATGACTTTCATATGATTCCTTGCATTTGAGTTGAATAGCATTAAGTATGAGTTTCTTATGTTGAACTAAACCTATTCATGTGACAACCCTTGGTGAACATATACCATGAATTGAGATTGTCCTATAATTGTGCCCGTCCTTTATAGTTAAAGGATGAATTCCCTTATACACTTCTATTCCTCTTATCTTATACTAATATCAAGTTCTAGCTAGCCTGACCCGTGTATTTATTACTCGGGTCAGACCGAGTTGCAGGTTAGGTAGTTGGACACTTAGCTTGCTTTATCTTTTGGACTTCAACATTGACTTGGGATATGGCATAGTTTTTGTGTAGTAGCCTTTCTGTTGGGAACTTTTGATGTATATATTCTTTTGGTGGGGAATGTATGTATGTATCGTGGCTGTATACCACTAGTGACATGTTGTATTACATTTGATGTATGTATTCATATGTATCATTTCTGTGTTGTTGTTCTGTGACTTCTAATTGACAGTTATTATATTTTGTTTCTGAATCGATCATGTAGCCACCATAGTAGTGTATTAGATAGGAATCAAGTATGTCGAATACTCGAGACGAAAAGAAGAAAAAAAGGAGTATAAATATCGACGTACTTATCTCTTATCTAATGCAAGACTATGATGGTCGCCCTTAACCAGCCCTATTCTCCGCATTAGCAGACATAATTACTATGTAATTCTCTTTGTTAATATAAGTCTCAAGGTGGGGCGTCACAGCTCGGTATCAGAGCAAGATTCAGAACAAAATGTAATAAATACAGAACAATATACACGGTTATCGTACATCAAGTATAATACAAGTGTAAACATCATCCCTAATCGTAAACAAATTCGACTTTGTCCTTACCCTTTTAGTTCCTTTGGGGGTAGATAAAAAGGAATATGTCTAGGAATGTTAATTTTAAATTCCGTAGTATTCCTTATTTAATACATTTGATTTGCTAATATCTACCCTGTGAATAATTCTATCTTATCTTAACTTTCAGCTATGTCTGGAAGAGGAAGAGGTCGCACTTCGGAGGCGGGACCGTCCAGTGGTTCTCGTCCCGAAGGAGTTTATATGTCGACCGACCAGATTCTCGAGCTTATTAGGAGCACTCAACCTCCTGCCCCAGCTCAGTCCTCTCCTCCGCGCAAATCCGCATTTGCACGCATGTGCAGCGACTTCACCCACCTTGGAGGCAAGCCGTTCAAAGGCTCCGAGACAGTTCTTGAGGTTCAAGCTTGGCTCCGTACTTGTGAGCGCATCTTCACTCGCATGGAGATATCCGATCATCATCGAGTTCTTGTGGCATCCAGTATGCTACAAGAACGGGCTTTAGACTGGTACGAGCTCCTTATGGCAGAGATGGATGAGTCCACCCTCACTTGGCAACATTTTAGAGACCGCTTTGAGCTCAAGTTCGTGCCAGAATCTGAGAAGGCATTTCATGCCCATCGCTTCCTCGGTTTGAAGCAGGGCAAATCCTCCGTATCTGATTATGTTTCATCCTTCGAGTCTCTATCTAAGTATGGGCTTGAGTTCATCAGCACCCCATATAAGAAGAATCTTAAGTTCGTATCTGGACTTAAGAAGTATTTGAAGAAATCTCTCATGCTTCAGCTTAAGCTCTCATTCGAGGAGATTGTGGATTCAGCGCTTCATCTCGAAGCTGTCGAAAAGGAAAAGGATAGTAGTGATGAGGCCGAGGTTCGAAAGAACCCACATAAGAAGAATTCCCTTTTCAGAGATCCAAGTCCTTTCCTCCTAAGAAGAAGAAGAAGCAAGGCAATTCTAGTTCTCATCCTCATGGCACACCTCACTCAGCAAAGGTCTTATCCTGCTTCAACTGTGATTCTCGAGACCATCTAGCTCGTGAATGTCCTCATCCCCGCAAGTGTCTCTATTGCAAGCAAGAGGGACACATGATTTCTACTTGCTATAAGAAGAAGAAGGATGCTCGTTCTGGTAGTATAAATGTGGCAAAGGTTTCTGGTAGTGCTTCTCAGTCTCGAGGTATATCTCCCACTATTTTGGAGGGTTCTATATTGTTCCATGATCGTTCTATTAGAGTGCTCTTCGATACGGGTGCGTCGCATTCATTCGTATCGAAGGAACTCGTTGATACTTTACAGTTGGATGTTTCTTATTTGATTACTTCGTTGAGGATTGCGAATCCTATCGGGGGATCCGCAACCCTTAGTATGTTTTGTGAAGATGTTGAGATCCTTATTTGTGGCTTTTCTTTCCGTGCGAATCTGCATGTGGTTCCTTCCCTTGGTTTTGATATGATATTGGGTATGGACTGGCTAGTTCAATATGATGCCAGGATTCTATGTTCAGAGAGAATCCTATACCTTCGACATCCCGACTCTCCTACTCGGTTGTCTCTTATACTTTGGGATGTCGATGGTGATTCCAAAGCTTCTCTATTCTCTCTTGAATCTCGAGACGATGATGATGATGTGTCTCGGATTCCTGTTGTTCGTGACTTTCCAGACTTATTGAGCCTGTTTTAGGGTTACCACCCAAGCGGGCCATCGAGTTCCGCATCGACCTTATTCCAGGCGCACAGCCTGTTAGTCGTCCTCCCACGAGGATGTCTACCAAAGAGAATGAGGAACTCAAGAAGCAACTCCTAGAGCTTGAAGCCAAGCATTTTATTTGATCTAGTTCTTCACCGTGGGGAGCCACAGTGGTATTTGTGAGGAAATCCGATGGGACTCTTAGGTTATGCGTCGAGTATCGCAAGCTTAATGAGTTAACCATCAAGAACCGCTACCCATTACCTAGGATCGACGATATGTTCGATCAGTTAAGTGGCGCTAAGGTCTTCTCACAGCTTGACCTAGCCACTGGATTTCATCAGCTTCAAGTTGCGAAAGATAGCATTCCACTTACAGCTTTCCGCACTCGCTATGGTTCATATGAGTGGCTCGTCATGCCGTTCGGTTTGACGAACGCCCCTGCTTATTTTGTCGACCTTATGAATCGAGTATTCCGGGAATACCTCGATAAGTTCGTTCTTGTATTCATCGACGACATTCTTGTATATTCTAAGTCCGAAGCGGACCATGCTAAACATCTTAGAATTGTTTTGAGTACGCTTCGACAACATCAACTCAAAGCAAAACTTTCTAAGTGTCATTTTTGGGAAAAGCAAGTTAAATTCTTAGGCCACGTTGTTTCTTCCGAAGGCATTTCGGTCGATCCCTCTAAGATCGAAGCCATTAGAAATTGGAAGAGGCCCGAGAATGTTCATGAGATTCGTAGCTTTCTTCGCTTGGCGGGTTATTACCGCCGCTTCATCAAAGACTTTTCCCGTATTGTGCTTCCATTGACTAGCCTTACGAAGAAAGGCGTTCGCTATATATGGTCAGATAAGTGTGAGGCTTCCTTTCAAAGATTGAAAGAGCTTCTCACTAATGCTCCTGTTCTTATTGGTTCCCGATGGGAATCAGGATCTTATTGTCTATACTGATGCCAGTCATAGTGGCCTCGGTGCAGTTCTTATGCAGAAGGATAGGGTAGTTGCCTACGCTTCAAGGCAATTACGTAACGAGGTTCGGTACGCTACCCATGATTTAGAGCTTTCCTCCATTATCTTTGCGTTAAAGATGTGGCGTCATTATTTGTTGGGAGAGCACTTTACTCTCTTCACCGATCATAAGTCTCTCAAATACTTGTTCACCCAGAAGGAGTTCAACATGCGACAGCAGCATTGGCTAGAGTTTCTAGCTTCATATGATTTTGATATTCAGTATACCCCTGAAAAGGGGAATCGAGTGGCTGATGCTTTGAGTCGTAAGCATTCAGCTATTGTTTCCATGATGATTACAGAATGGAAAGTACTTGATACACTTTCCATGTGTGATATTCACGATCGTGCTTCCACATCCAACTCTCCTATTCTATTATATAACATGGAAGCTCGCCCTACTCTTTTAGATCGGATTGCCGAAGCTCAACGGCAAGACACCGGTATATCTGCTCTTATTCAGAAGTGTAAGTCTGAATCCCATGATGATATTGAGATAAGGGATTTCAGCATCGATATTCATGGGTGTCTTCGAAAGAAGGACCGTCTAGTCGTGCCTCCTATTCCAGAACTTAGGCGAGACATTCTAGCTGAATGTCACCGTTCTAAGTATACTATCCATCCAGGCAGCAGCAAGATGTATGCTGACATGCGCCGTTTGTATTACTGGGAAGGCATGAAGCGAGATGTGGCAAGTTATGTGAGTAATTGCATGACTTGTCAACTTATTAAGGCCGAGCATTAGCGACCCAGTGGTCTTCTTCAGCCTTTAGAGGTTCCATTGTGGAAGTGGGACCAGGTTGCTATGGATTTCATTGATGGCTTACCTCGTTCGAGGTCAGGCCATAGCAATATTTGGGTTGTCGTGGACCGTCTCACCAAGTCTGCACATTTTATTCCTATTAAGTCGAAAAGGACGGCATCTTTTTTATCGAAGCTATATATTAAGGAGATCGTGCGATTACACGGTGTTCCTTCATCTATTGTGTGTGATCGTGATCCTCTTTTCACGAGTCACTTCTGTCAGAGTCTCCAGCAAGCTTTAGGCACAAAGCTTAATCTTAGCACAACTTATCACCCACAGTCTGATGGACAGACTGAACGGGTGAACCGTATTTTGGAAGACTTACTTCGTGCATGTATCTTGGATTTTGGTGGTAGTTGGGAGGATCATCTTCCTCTAGTTGAGTTTGCTTACAATAATAGCTACCAATCTTTTATCGGCATGGCTCCTTTTGAAGCCTTATATGGAAGGCCGTGTCGTTCTCCATCTTGTTGGCTTGAGTCGGGGAAAAAACTTATTTTAGGCCCCGAATCTATTCGAGAATCATCGGAGAAGATCCATCTTATCCGAGAGAGAATGAAAGAGGCTCAGAGTCGACAGAAATCCTACGTGGACAACCGTAGGAGGCATCTTGAGTTCTCAGTGGGCGATCTTGTTTATATTCGAGCTTCTCCTCTAAAAGGAGTGGTACGCTTTAGCCAGACCGGGAAATTGGCACCACGCTATATTGGGCCATTTCCAATTTTGGAGCGTATCGGTCCTGTTGCTTATCGAGTAGCACTTCCTGATCAGTTTTCTGGAATTCACAACGTATTTCACGTCTCTCAGTTGAGAAAGTGTCTACGAGATCCAGATTCCGCGCTTGATTCTCATGCTTTAGAGAAGTTAGAGGATTCTCCAAATCTATCTTATATGCAAGATCCTCTGAGAGTTCTTGTTTCGGAGACTAGACGTCTTCGAAACAAGAGTGTTTCGCTCTTAAAGATTCAATGGTCCGATAATCCCAATGACTGCACTTGGGAAACCAAAAAATTCATCGAGCAATCGTATCCTGATTTCTTATCTTCCCACTCCGAAGGCAAAAATATTCCACTTTAGTTGTCAAATTTCCTTTGCTTGATGAAATAAATTGTGTTCAATGTAGATTTCCTCTAGAAATTGCGAGGACGCAATTTTTATAAGGGGGGAAGTTTGTAACAACCCTAGTATTGGTGATTACCTATGATATTAAATTATAACGTTAGTTATAATTTAATATTGAAAATAAATGGAGAAAATAAATGTTATTTAATTTTTATATTTCAAATAAACAATGTGATCTTATAAAATTAGAGTTAATAAATTAATCAATTGATGTGTTTCAACATATAATTGTTGAAATAAATATAAATTGATGAAAACAGAGTTTTAAAAACTTTACTTTGAGAATTTGGAGTGAAAATAATTACTTATTGGATTTTAGTTGAATCAATGCATAATATTGGTAATTATTGCCAATATTAACCTGTTATTGAATTTAAAAGAAGAAATATGTATTTTATTAAAATTAAAAGATGGAATATTATTTAAAATAATATTTTTTTTATTTTAAAAGAGTTATAATGTTTTGTTATAACTTGTTGACAATGAAAATGAAATTTTGAACAAATTATGCTTTAAAATTAGTGTTTTTACACTAAAATGTTGAAAATTGTAAAATATTATCTAAAATATGGTTTTATTTATGAAAATAACGTTTTATTATTGAAATAAATTTTATTTTCTGTAAATAACAATTTTTTTTCATAACAATTGGTTGCATATATTTTTGTTTGAGTTATATTGAGAAATATGTGAATTTAAGTTAAAATAGCTTAATACATATACATAGCCTTGCATTTTCTCTATATAATATTGCTTTGGGCTTTTTGGGTTAGGTTTTAAAACCTAAAATCCATTATCTGGATGTTTCTGGTGAGAAATAAACTACTGTACATAGTTTATTTCTTCTTCCTCGGAAAAAAAAAATAAAAGAAAAACTTACGGTAAGCTGAAAAAAAAATCATGGCTACCTTCAACTAGAACAAAATTTTCACCCAATCTGCTGCTAATTCAAGAAGAAATCACCAAATTAGGAGAATAGAAGGTAATCTCCACCAATACTATAGAAATATATCATCAAAACCCTAGAATTAGATAAGAATTGTGTATAACTTTCTCTTTTGTTCTTGCATGTTTTTGTTTCAACTTTTTCAGCCGCTGAAACTAACAAAGGAGCCTCAAAATCATCAAATTGATCCAAACCGGAGAAGCTTTCAACCCAAACTTTGCTGCATATCTAAGGTGAGGGTTCCCTCATGCTTTTTATTTTGGATTCATGTGGTTAATGATGATTTACAGCGGTGAATTCGCTAGAAAAACATGACTGCTGTAATATTTGTTTTGTGATTGTGGCTGAAACGAATTTTGCTATAACTTTTTCGTTTCTTAACCAAATTTAAAATTTTTAGATGTTTTGGAAAGCTCAGATTATATGCTATAAGTTTCATGTTTTGTGTTTTTTAGAATTTTGAAGTTATCTATTTCAAATTTGAGCATTTCTATTGCAATCCCGAGAGCAAAATTATTATTTGCTCTGTTGTTGAGTCTGAAACTAAATTAAACATAACTTTTTCATTTTGTATCCAAATTAAATTATATTTGATTTTTTGAAAAGCTAAGAAGTTGCTCTAAAAGTTTCTTGTTTTGAGATTTTTGAAATTCTGAAGTTAAATTGATCAAAATTGCATTTTTTTGCTGCTAGCCCGAGACTAAAGTCACAGCAATGTTTAATTTAGACATCTGAACCATTTTATGCATAACTCTTTCAATTTTTATCCAAATTGAATAATCTTTGATGTTCTGAAAAGCTAAGAATTTTATCTAAAAGTTTCATGTTTTAGTATTTTTGAAATTCCGAAGTTAAATTGATCAAAACTGCATTTTTTTGTTGCTATCCCGAGACTAAAATTACAGCAGTGTTTAATTTGGACATCTGAACCATTTTGTGCATAACTCTTTCAATTTTTATCCAAATCGAATAATCTTTGATGTTCTGGAAAGCTTAGAATTTTATCTAAAGTTTCATGTTTTAGGATTTTTGAAGTTCTGAAGTTAAATTGATCAAAACTGCATTTTTTTGTTGCTATCCCGAGACTAAAATTACATCAGTGTTTAATTTGGACATCTGAACCATTTTGTGCATAACTCTTTCAATTTTTATCCAAATTGAATAATCTTTGATGTTCTGGAAAGCACAGAATTTTATCTAAAAGTTTCATATTTTAGGATTTTTGATGTTCTGAAGTTCAATTGATCAAAACTGCATTTTTTTGTTGCTATCCCGAGACTAAAATTACAGCAGTGTTTAATTTGGACATTTGAACCATTTTAAGCATAACTCTTTCAATTTTTATCCAAATTGAATAATCTTTGATGTTCTGGAAAGCTAAGAAGTTTCTCTAAAAGTTTCATGTTTTGTGATTTTTGATATTTTTAAGTTTTATGGACTAAAATGCGCTTTATTGCTGCTATCCCGAGATCAAAAATGACAGCAACAATGATTGTTGATCTTAGAATTTGTTTTAGCCAATATTTGACTAGTTGAGATGTTTGAGATCTCCTATTATAGGAGTAATAATCGATGAGAACTAGTTATAGATGTTGTGTTACTCGTCGATGAGATGAGGCGAGTCTTGAGATGAGATTTTCCCCTTGCGGGAATTATGGTTTATGAGAAACTATTATGAGATTTATTTGCACTTGCCGATGATACAAGGCAAGATATATGAGCATTTTGAGATTTCATTTTTGAGGTTTGAGATTTTATTTTTATGATGTGGAGTTAACTAGCGGTTAGTAAACCGTTTAGTGTGAACGTGTGGTATGGGACGCACGCTAACACTTTTCGGGTTCCTTTCCGAGAGTTTGTGACACATCCACGAGTATGCCAGTGCTATAGACCTTCGAGTCATCTGAGTTATGTGACTTCGGTCACCACGAGTTATGTGACTTCGGTCACCACGAGTTATGTGACTTCGGTCACCACGAGTTATGTGACATCAGTCACCATGAGTATGACCTTCGGGTCCACGATTTAGGTACCTAAATTATAAATAGCACTGGACAAGAGTTTAGCACGTACAGCATTGCTTCTGCTCTGCAATCAGGGATCTGGCCAATCCGTGGTTTTTGAGTTTTTCTGAGTTTTATACGATTTCACTATTTTGAGATACTTTTATTACATCGATGGCCTAGTGCTACATGAGAAGTTATATATAGTGATTTCGTTTTTATGATATTTGAACTTTACTTTGAGTTCCATGAGATTCATATTGGAATTTTAATGAGTTTCTCTTATGACTTTCATATGATTCCTTGCATTTGAGTTGAATAGCATTAAGTATGAGTTTCTTATGTTGAACTAAACCTATTCATGTGACAACCCTTGGTGAACATATACCATGAATTGAGATTGTCCTATAATTGTGCCCGTCCTTTATAGTTAAAGGATGAATTCCCTTATACACTTCTATTCCTCTTATCTTATACTAATATCAAGTTCTAGCTAGCCTGACCCGTGTATTTATTACTCGGGTCAGACCGAGTTGCAGGTTAGGTAGTTGGACTCTTAGCTTGCTTTATCTTTTGGACTTCAACATTGACTTGGGATATGGCATAGTTTTTGTGCAGTAGCCTTTCTGTTGGGAACTTTTGATGTATATATTCTTTTGGTGGGGATTGTATGTATGTATTGTGGCTGTATACCACTAGTGACATGTTGTATTACATTTGATGTATGTATTCATATGTATCATTTCTGTGTTGTTGTTCTGTGACTTCTAATTGACAGTTATTATATTTTGTTTCTGAATCGATCATGTAGCCACCATAGTAGTGTATTAGATAGGAATCAAGTATGTCGAATACTCGAGACGAAAAGAAGAAAAAAAGGAGTATAAATATCGACGTACTTATCTCTTATCTAATGCAAGACTATGATGGTCGCCCTTAAACAGCCCCATTCTCCGCATTAGCAGACATAATTACTATGTAATTCTCTTTGTTAATATGGGTCTCAGGTTGGGGCGTCACAATCACTGATGGTTCTACTATCACTTCTGGCAATTACAACCCCTCAGATACTCGAGAACATCAATAACCCCTCAAATACTAATTCCTAGTAAAAACAGAACTACATATTCAATTTGATATTAAAATTAGTGATTTCATTTTTAAAAATCATTATTTTGGTTAAGTATTCAGTTCATAACCCTGAATCAATAAATTCGAATGTCTGAATTTCATCCAGAACTTAACTTTCTTGTTTATTTTTAGTTCCAGAGCAACACACAATTTATTCCCACTCAGATAAATTTTTATACTTTGACAAATGATTAGACAATCAATTTTTGTTTATATCATAAATTCCAAAAATGACTTGATCCAGAGATAAAGGATTTTAAACTAAAGCTATAGTTTTAAGAACTGGAAATATATATGTTTATAGATATTCAGAAACATGTATACAACTCACATCCAAAAATGCACAGAAATTCACTAACATATATTCACACAAACCCACCTATTCCATACATAGATCATGAAATCCAGATTTATATATTTAAGCTTTTAAAAATAATTGTTACTCACCTGAAATGAAAAAAGAGCACCCAGTCTTTTGAAGAACAGTTTGAACTGAAATCCTTTAGCTTTTTTAAAAAAACATGCACTTGAATGCCTTTTATTTTAAACTTTGAGTTGCTTTGTTGATTAGATTTGTATATAGGTTGCTTGCCTTAAAGCTTGGGTGGAAGATAAATATAACAGGCTTTAATTTGAATTTGCTTGCAGGCTGGATTTTTCTTAAATCTTCTTGTTTTTATTTGAAATAGTTGCATACTATTTTCAGTTTGTAAAATGATAATGCTTGCTTATATTTTTGATGAATGAAAGTGAACTAGAGGATACAAATATATATATAAGAAAAGATTACAGGGGAAGGTGCTATCTAGACTAGCAATTTACAGATATTATTTGCATTTTGTTTTATCAAGCAGATTTTTTCAAAATGGAGGCTGAAAGGATTATGAAAATTTTCGAATTGACTCTTGTTTGTTGAGAAATCTAAAACATTAAATGTTAATGTACTCAATGTTCCCTATTTAGCTAATTTAATCATTTCTTATGTATAGATATTTTAGTTAGCTTCCTACTTCTACTATCTAACCTGTATACCATATTTGTTTATACTTTATGTTTATGCTTTAGCTTGCTTTACAAACTATCTCATATGCTGAACACACAAGGATATGATTACTTAGCTTTATTTTGTTTTATTACTTTACTTTGTTTTGCATTCTTTACTTACAGACAGCAAAATCATTATTTTGTCTGGTTGTACAAAGATTTTGGTTTTATAATTTTACTTTATTTATTTCTTACCTTGAATATTTTCCTCACAGCTACATTCATATGTGTACAAGCCTGATTATGTTACACTTATACTAAATAGGCATTTGTACTTTATACATATATATACTTGCCTGCCTAGCTTGCTTTTTATTACCTATGTACATATATACTTCTTTCTTTTACACTTGTTCTTACCTTTATATTTATTTTACTTATAGGTTACTTTTATTTTAAACTTAAATAAATAAATACTTATGTTGAGATTTACAAAGTATTATTTCAATTTATCATTTTTGAAAGACTTAATGTTACTTTTACAAATCATAGCTTCTTTCAAAAATATACATATATTAAAATAACAACTTTTATTTATATTAAAAACCCATTTTCAAAGATATTACAATATTGATATAATTTAAATATAACTTATTATTAAATTATAATAATTTATAAAAGAACTATTCTCTATAATATAAGTCACTTATTTTATCAAGCTATAAAACAAAACAAAACTTTTTATTTAAATTTAAACTCTAGGCTAAATTTATTTCTAACAAATTAAATTTATCTTGAGTATTTTTAAGATCATATTATTATTTATTCAATATTAAATACAAATCAAATTCCTAATTTTCCAAAAATATTAGAGTTAGAAATCATGTCTTCATTTTATTAAACTTAACACAAAGATTATCTATTTACAATATATACAGATATATATATATATATATTATAAATAGAAACTATTTAATTAGCTTTTAAAAGATAAATTATCAGTTAATTATTTATTTAAAAGAAGATTATTAAATCAATTCAAATTATTATTAACAAATATTATTAAATCAATTTAATTTTTAATGTAGATTATTAAATTGATATTGCCCAAATTTCCGGGATGTCACATTCCTCCCCTCTTAAAAGAATTTCGTCCCCGAAATTTAAAACAAAGGTAATTTAATAATCTAGTTAAAGATTTAATTTTAAAACACAGGCATATATCAATCATATGCTAACAACCATAGCAACCAATTCATCCAATCAAACAAATTTAACTATCTAGACAGAATTCTAGATAGAATTGTCTCGAGTTTCCCCAAGTATAAATACCGGGTTACTCGCTCTATAGAATCCAAACAAACAATATTACTAAGCTACAGAACTTTCACTCATCTAAATCCACAAAACAAGACAGGATATCAAACTACAGACAAGCCTGAATCAACAATCAAAACTCCCTGAACTGCTAGTTCTAAAATCAAAGATAGCTCTTACACGTACTCCCTCAGAGATACGTGAAACACAACGAATTCCAGTTATCCAAACTGACAATCCAATTCCTGAAAACTAAACACTTATCCAAAATCAAATCTCCGACTTCGGAATCCAAATTCGTCCGTCTCTTATCCATAAAACCTTTCGGACGATCTTGGGCTTCCCTCATCCTTACTAATCAGCTCAACTTTTGTTGATGTCCTAGAAATAGACTGGTCCAAAAATAATCCAACAAATAATTTTTTTTATTAAGATCAACCCAAAACTCCGAATACAAACTCTATTCCAAATCAGAAGACAGAACTCACTTCCCTCATCCAGAAAAATTAAACAGGTGCACTCAAATCTGGCCTCAGATCTTGAAAAATTTCCTGTAGAACTCTCCAATCCAAACACTGCAACATCCAATTGCTTCTAAACTAAAACAGCTACCACCATGCTTCCACCGCGCAACTCTGACAGAGCAGATGAAAATGCTGAAGTCGAACACAGATTGGACAACACACCCCCAACAATAAAGTGCATAGATCAAAATAAAATTCTGAAGTTCCTCCAAAATCCGAGTTACTTTACCAAACTCAAAAATCATCCTATTACTGAGTTGAGCCATCGGTATTACTTCTGAAATCCCGTCGATACCAAACTCAATCTTCAGATGCTGACCAAACTGAAGACATCAAGAAAAAAAATCACAAGAAAATACTCAAACCATCGCAAGTCACTTTTGCGATTGATCCAGCCTATTTCCAAAGATAATGCTTCCTCTTTACCAAACAGAACAGCTTACTCTTATGTGGCCAATCCATCGAAGAAATGGAATTACTCTATTGCTCCTGAAGTTACCCAAGAAAAAAAATGCTAAGCCAGAAGACTTCCTAATCCCAAGCTCTTCGAGAAACTCGGACCTCAAAGCAAACAGAAACATCCAGCTGAACACAGCCACAACACCGCAGCAGATACTCTTTCTTAACTTGTCCCAAAGAAACATCTTCGGAGACATCCATAGTAACTGCGTCTCACCACACAGCTATTACACCTTGATATATCAAGATATCAGGACTGGCTTCTATCCAACCGACAGATCCAAACTCTAGCTCATCAAAACATACACTTCAAAAGTAAACTCTGAATCTCAACAGATTTCCTTCAGAGATTAATGAAATCCTTTCACCACTCAAAGTTCACTCGAGACGGTATTAGGTCTACAGTCTCGACAATTATACTTCCAACCTCAATCATTCAAATTCCAATTACTAGTAGTTGTGTTACACACACCACCACCCTATCTACCTTTATAACTCATTGGAAAACCTGAACAGGTAACCCAAAAATAGGTAGAAATAAATAAATAAATAAATATATCTAAATTACAAATACGCTCTCTCAGGAAAGAAATCACTTAAGAGCCTAGGTATTCACTCATCCTAGCGCTCTGATACCAACTGTGACGACCCGGCTTTCTACGCCCAGAAAACCGCTTCGTCTTGAAGAAAGAAAGGGGTGAGAAAATAGAAAAGATAGAGAAGAAAGAAAAACAACATCAGAATCTCACAGCGGAACGAATAAATTATAGTAATCACATAAGTATTTACATAATATACAACATCAATCAGAGTTATACAGACAACAGATCACATACTAGACTGTTATAAAATACCTGTCTAGTTAATACAACACGATACAACTCAATACCCAAACAAATAAACAACATGACTCAGAGATACCAACACAGCAGCACTATGTGTATCTACAACGCTGAAGCCTCCTGCTCCATTGCTCCACCAGAATTCGTCACAGCCAACCTGAATTCCTTGACTACACGTAAAAATATGGTTACCCGAGAGTTTATGACAAAAAAAACTCCGGGTCAGACATTAGTCTGGTATGAGTAACAGGTTAAAGTTGCTTAACTTTTAAAAATCCTTTTGAAATAAAAGGTATCACGTAAGACTTCCCACAAATAAACATGGATAAGTTTTTACCTTACGCTAACCAAAACATTTGATAGGAAATTCTGTGATATTATAATAGGTCTAGGGTTTTCAAGTAAATAGAAAATAGCCAAAATTGTTACATTCATTAAATTCCACCTATCAGCCACAAAAGTGGGTAATACAATCAAAACCGTTGGCACTTATTGGATTGCGGATTCCATACAATGGCAGGGCTACTGGGGTACCGCCCGTTACAGTACGTGGCCTAGATCAACGTACCGAGGATCACTCCCGACCCCCTGCACACAAGGCCGGAACCATTCCTTACTGGACAGTCCCGAACAAGATAACCCCGAAGATAGCCGTCGCTACTGCCCACTAAGCCGAAATAAAGGGACATCTAGACAGGGGAATATCCTTGTCCTGCTTGGGCATGACCCACCTAACCTTGCTGCACCTCCCCTGTTTTAGCCATTCCCGGTTGATGAGGCTTGAGGCTACGATTACTATTATAGAATACATTTCTTAGAATGCGCATCGCCCGCCTGACGATGTGTTGAAAGCATTCAATCCATACAAGTTCGTTCCGGGTTCGAACGAAACCGAAGGCATTGTCTCGTTACACTCATTTTGGAATCACCCTCAGAGTCAACGACGATAACCCTTGCATTCTGAATCTCCATCTTCATTTCAAATTCACGACCTATCGTTAATTTGGAAACGATTTGGTTTTCGGATGTTCCTAATGTGGAAAACCGATCCCGGTCTCGTCGAAATCCAAAACGTGTCTTTTAACGCCAAGTTGTCTATTTAGTCTTAACAGTTCAATTCAATATCATCAATATACACACAGATAGATAATTCACAATATCACAATAGATAATCACAGATAATCTCATAAACAGATAATCAATATTATCATCCAAACAGATAATATTATCATATTTAAACCAACCATTCATATCACATAGATATTACTCATATCATATCTGAGATGAGAATCAATCAATGAAATGTTAATAACATTCATCCATATGCTATCACAATCTATAATTAATTTAAAATGAATTAAATTAACTACGTCTATACCTAATTAATTTAAAGTAAATTAAATTAATTACTTCATCTATAAATCTTGCTTACACAACTATTAAATTAATTTTAAATCAAGTTAATTAATTAATCTCTAGATATTTACCTTGATTAACTTCTTCGATTAATCACCTTCTAATTACAGTAAGTAATTAGTCTTTAATTAACTCTACAAATTAATTATCCTAAATCATTTATAGTAATTAACATTTTGTTACTTTATTTATAATTAAATACAATTAATTACATTATCCTTAATTAATCACCACATTATTTGTTATTTCTTAATTTAAACTATTCTTAATTTCATCATTAATTAATGACATTAATTAAACGATCTCTAATTCAGATTTAAATTAAATTACTTTATTTAATTTAATTACATTAATCGATTAATCTTTAATTAAACACAATTATTAATCACCTTGATTAATATCAATCAGTAATTAACTACTCTTAATTACTCATATTAATGAATTAATTATCCTAAAATTAATTATCTCCATTTAATTAATCCCCTGATTAATTACAAAAGTAATTATTCCAATTACTTTATTAACACATCATCTCTCACTAATTACATTCAGTAATTATATTAATTACTTCCTCAAGTAATTATGCTCCATTGAATACACTAAGTGATTATACAAATCAAATCATCAAATGATTTCTTAAATTAATTAAATTTAATTAATCAACTTAATTAAATCATTTTATCAAATTAATTACAAGAAGTAATTAATTTCTTAATTTCTTTTATCAAGAAATTACATTTAACAATTTATAATGGATTATCTAATTGATTTTGATTAATTATCAAAATTAATCACATTTATGAATTTAATTAATAATCCTTTAGTTAATTACCATGATTACATTTCTACATTTATTTCTTAATTAATTCCTAATTATAAATTAATCTAAATTATTAATTTATAAATTAAATACATAAGTCATTCATTAATTAACTTATTCATTAATTTATTTTAATATTTTAGTTATCCCTAAGATAGTTTATTTCTTCACTAATGACTACATTAATATTTAAGTGTGTTAGAGCTTTACCTTCAAAAATTTTAAATTTGAATTCCATTTGGAATTTAAGATTCAAAAAAATATTATCTATTTAAACATTAATCAAATTTAAATTCAATTTATAATCTCGTGAATAACATTAATTACTTACACAAGAAACTTATATAAGAAAGCCTTTAAATTTAATTGTTTGAATCTTAATTTAAATTTAAATTTCCAAAGACATTCATATTTTAAAAACTGATTTAAACTTACAGATTTGAATTCGAAATAACTTGAATTATCCATTAACCTTTGATTTAAAAACTTTGATTCAAACTTCCCGTCAACAACTTGAATTAAACTTGATTTTTCAAATCCAAATCTATTTTTAAACCCTTAAAATAGTTATTCAAAACTGAGTTTAACCGTAGAATTTAGATCATTGTTTAAATCAAATATTTCAGGTTTTAGTTTTGTCAGGTTTTAAACCTGAAACTTTCAAAAAATGAATTCAGAAAATACAAACTTCCATCTGGATTTAGCTTTCACTTGCATCTAACATCACACTGATTTAACTTCTGGTTATAGTTAGCTTGCAATTTAATTTGCTTTTAAATCTAGTTAAATGTAAAACTGCAGGAAGTTTTATGCTACCTGTAGTAAGTATCCTACCCGAGACCATAGCAAGAATGCTTCGGGTCAACTATCCCGTTGCTTCGAGTCGCACACACGAATCACCCGAGTACGCACCGAGGCCTAAACTCCTGCACCATCCCCTGATGCTTCAACACTGCACTGGGCACGGTGCACGTGCACCGTGGCCCCAGTCACCTCCGGCCACCCATACGTGCTCCACCACGCCACTGACTACCACCAGACTCCACCACGACCCCCAAAGCCACCACGACAAACTGAAACAAAAGCGAGTTCGAAACTCCACCTGGAAACCAAAAATCAGGTTCCTCTCGAAACTTGAAAACTCCACCGCACTCCACACTCCGTCCACCAGAGCCCCAGCACCACCGTCCACCACTTCGACCATGACCGAGCTACTACCCTCCTGAGTTTCAGCGAACTCGATCGCTCCTAGGCCACGCGACAAATCAAACATCACAGCATAGCCCAAACTAGGTTTAGCAACTTAAAACTGCCACCACCACCACCACCGTGATCTACCACCACTTTAACCAATTTTCCCATCATCACTGATGGTTCTACTATCACCTCTGGCAATTACAACCCCTCAGATACTCGAGAACATCAATAACCGCTCAAATACTAATTCCCAGTAAAAACAGAACTACACATTCAACTTGCTATTAAAATTAGTGATTTCATTTTTAAAAATCATTATTTTGGTTAAATATTCAGTTCATAACCCTGAATCAATAAATTCGAATGTTTGTATTTCATCCAGAACTTAACTTTCTTGTTTATTTTTAGTTTCCAGAGCAACACACAATTTATTCCCACTCGGATAAATTTTTATACTTTGACAAATGGTTAGACAATCAATTTTTGTTTATATCATAAATTCCAAAAATGACATAATCCAGAGATAAAGGATTTTAAACTAAAGCTATAGTTTTAAGAACTGGAAATATATGTGTTTACAGTTATTCAGAAACATGTATACAACTCACATCCAAAAATGCATAGAAATTCACTAACATGTATTCACACAAACCCACCTATTTCATACATAGATCATGCAATCCAGATTTATGTATTTAAGCTTTTAAAAATAATTGTTACTCACCTGAAATGAAAACAGAGCACCCAGTCTTTTGAAGAACAGTTTGAACTGAAATCCTTTAGCTTTTTAAAAAAAAACTTGCACTTGAATGCCTTTTTTTAAACTTTGAGTTGCTTTGTTGATTAGATTTGTATATAGGTTGCTTGCCTTAAAGCTTGGGTGGAAGATAAATATAACAGGCTTTAGTTTGAATTTGCTTGCAGGCTGGATTTTTCTTAAATCTTCTTGTTTTTATTTGAAATAGTTGCATACTATTTTCAGTTTGTAAAATGATAATGCTTGCTTATATTTTTGATGAATGAAAGTGAACTAGAGGATACAAATATATATATAAGAAAAGATTACAGGGGAAGGTGCTATCTAGACTAGCAATTTACAGATACTATTTGCATTTTGTTTTATCAGGCAAATTTTTTCAAAATGGAGGCTGATAGGATTTTGAAAATTTTCGAATTGACTCTTGTTTGTTGAGAAATCTGAAACATTAAATGTTAATGTAATCAATGTTCCCTATTTAGCTAATTTAATCATTTCTTATGTATAGATATTTTAGTTAGCTTCCTACTTCTACTCTCTAACCTGTATACCATATTTTTTTATACTTTATGTTTATGCTTTAGCTTGCTTTACAAACTATCTCATATGCTGAACACACAAGGATATGATTACTTAGCTTTATTTTGTTTTATTACTTTACTTTGTTTTGCATTATTTACTTACAGACAGCAAAATCATTATTTTGTCTGGTTGTACAAAGATTTTTGTTTTATAATTTTACTTTGTTTATTTCTTACCTTGAATATTTTCTTCACAGCTACATTCATATGTGTACAAGCCTGATTATGTTACACTTATACTAAATAGGCATTTGTACTTTATACATATATATACTTGCCTGCCTAACTTGCTTTTTATTACCTATGTACATACATACTTCTTTCTTTTACACTTGTTTTTACCTTTATATTTATTTTACTTATAGGCTACTTTTATTTTAAACTTAAATAAATAAATACTTATGTTGAGATTTACAAAGTATTATTTCATTTTATCATTTTTGAAAGACTTAATGTTACTTCTACAAATCATAGCTTCTTTCAAAAATATACATATTTTAAAATAACAACTTTTATTTATATTAAAAACCCATTTTCAAAGATATTACAGTATTGATATAGTTTAAATATAACTTATTATTAAATTATAATAATTTATAAAAGAACTATTCTCTATAATACAAGTCACTTATTTTATCAAGCTATAAAACAAAACAAAACTTTTTATTTAAATTTAAACTCTAGGCTAAATTTATTTCTAACAAATTAAATTTATCTTGAGTATTTTTAAGATCATATTATTATTTATTCAATATTAAATACAAATCAAATTCCTAATTTTCCAAAAACATTAGAGTTAGAAATCATGTCTTCATTTTATTAAACTTAAAACAAAGATTATCTATTTACAATATATACAGATATATATATATTATAAATAGAAACAATTTAATTAGCTTTTAAAAGATAAATTATCAGTTAATTATTTATTTAAAAGAAGATTATTAAATAATTCAAATTAACAAATATTATTAAATCAATTTAATTTTTAATGTAGATTATTAAATTGATATTGCCCAAATTTCCGGGATGTCACAAAGAACCTTAAGAAGCCATTACTCTTGAAACTTGAGGTTTCATTTGATCAGCTTATTGATATCGCTCTTCGTCTTGAAGAGGCCCATAGAGAAAGTGATGTCGAGGTTGGGAGTACCAAACCGAACTCCAACAACAACAAGAAGAGGCATCACTTTATTAGGTTCGAAAGTCCTAATCCTAACAATATGGCGAAGCAAGAGACTTCTATAGCAAATACTCATATCCCTAATCGCGGAATGCTACAATTGTGGCTCTAGGGACCACTATATAAATAGGTATCCAAGGCCTATATCTTGCCGCTATTGCAAAAGTGTGGATCATTATATATCTTCGTGTCCCAAGCGTCAAAGCAAGAGAGAAGGAAAGCTGCAAGCCCCTTGTGACACTTCTCTTGGTCAAGGTATTTTTCACTCAATCCTTGATTGCATTGTTTTATTTCGTGATCTTCTTATTTGAGTTCTTTTTGATATGGGTTCCATCTCACTATTTTATATCAAAAGAACTTGTTGATTCTTTTTCTTTGAAAATATTTTGGGCTTGATGACTTCTTTGAGACTTGCGAATCCTGATAGTAGATCCGCAACACTCAATTTGCTTTTTATTGATGTCGAAATTATTTTATGTGATTTTTCTTTCCGAGCTGATTTTTTTACTTAGGCTTCGGAATTGATTTTTGTAAGGATTGGCTCAATCGTTGTGAAGTCCATATCCTATTTTCCGTGTGGGTTGTTCATCTTCGACATTTTCAATCTGTTAAGCAGATTTCTATTTTTTTTCCTTTGTGATTTTGATTCAAACCTGATGGCATCATTTTATTCTTTAAGCTCACATGATGGGGAAAGTGTTATTTCTTTCATTCATGTAGTTTGAGAATTTTATGGTAATTTTTGAGCTTGTCTTAGGATTATCACCTAAGAAATCTTTTGTGTGGTGTTAAGGTCTTTCTAGTTCGACCTTGCCACCGATTTTCATTTGGTTACGAGTTGTGGGAGTTTGCATTCCACTTATCGCATTCCGCACTCGTTATGATTCTTATGAATGACTTATTATGTCATTCGATTCGTCTAGCTTATTTCATCCATTTTATTAATCGAGTATTCTATGAATATTTCGGTGAGACCATTCTTGAATTTATTGATTTTGGATGAAAATAGAAATTTAATATCTTTGCAAATCTTTTTCATAAGATTTATTTATAAGTATAGTTGGATTTTGTTCCTACACAAGAAAAGAATATTCCTATAGGTTTTTAAGAAACATATTTATTATATGGAAGATGATTTTGTGATTGTATTGCCCATTGAGTGCTTTAAGAATTCTGGTCGAAGCGCTTGATCAACGTTATCGATAGGAATTTCCTAAACGCTTAGATGTGACAGTCAGACACAATAAATTGACTTATGTAAATTTTTCTAGAAATATTATTACATAAAGATAAATGTAATTTTGAAAGTTTTAACTTTTTAGGAAAGAAGAATTATTTAAAAGAAATTCTTTCTTTTCGATACTCTTGTTCTTGTGATTCCCGAAGGGAACCAAGACTTTATCTTTACCAATGCTTATCGTATTGGTTTGGATGCCGTTCTCTTGCATAAGATAACGTGCTATCACTCGTGCTTCTAAATCATTAAAAGACGATTGAGACTAGGTATGCCACTCATGACCTAGTGCTCGCGGCTATTGTTTTTACTTTTAGAGTTTGGCATCATCATTTTTGGGGAAGAAATTTGTTCTCCACCTTGATCATAAATATTTGGAATATTTATGTTCTCATAAGGAACTTCATGTTGACTCGAGCTGGCATCTTATGATCTTGATATTCTTTTTATTCCCGGAAGGGAAATCGTGTTGCCAATGCGCTTTGTCGTAGGCAACAAGTGGTTGATTCTTTGATGATGTCTGAATGGAATTATCTTTTTATCAAATTCATCGGACGTTTTGATATATATCGTTTTATTGAGCTTTATCTCATTTCTTTTTTGGACTAGCGTCCGATGTTCTTTTATGGTGTTCGGTTCATTGGACGTACCATTTTTGTACTACGTCGGTGATCCGAATTATTGGAATTTCGGATCATTGGACGTACCTTTTTTGTACTACGTTGGTGTTCCGAAATTACTCGAGCTTTGGATCATCTGGCGTACCGTTTTTGTACTACGCCGTTGTACCAAATTATTCGAGTTCCTCATTTCTCGGGCGTACTGTTTTTGTACTACGCCGTTGCACTGGCTCAATTTTCTGCTATACTTGACGTTTTCTGCGTCTTTTAACTATGGAAATGCTTTTAGGTTTCCTATTTTTATTCTCGAGCCGGTGTTATTGATGAAATTGAAGTCTCACCAGTTTTGACTTATGAGCAACATTCCATTCGCATCATTACTTTGGAGGTTGAGCGCCTTCGGAATAAAGATGTTCTTCTTATGAGAGTTCAATGGTTCCCAAATCCTAAGGATTGCTCTTGGGAATCCAGAGAATTCATCGAGCGATCCCGTTCAAGCTTACTCTTTCATGCTCCGTATGGTGAACTTCCTATTTCAAATTTTCTTTTTTGTTGATATGCTTCTATGGTTGTTACTTCTTATTTTCTTCTTAAGTATTGCGAGGACGCAATTTCTTTAAGGAGGGGAGTCTATAACAACCCGCATCTTCGATACTCGAAATTTAGTCCGAAAAGCTACTTTTTGCATACGGTTAATTAGGACTCGGGACCACTCCCATTGAGTTCAAAACGCCATTTGCGATCTTTTTAAGTGTAAACTTTGATATGTTTGGAGTTAATGGAATTTTGCTACTTTTTCACTTAGGGCTTTGGTTTGGGCTGAGCCCAATAACCCCACTTATGTATTCAGTCCCAACACCTTCTCCTCTTCGTTACTTCATTCCTCATTTCCTAATACTCAAGCTTTTATAACAATGGAGAGTGGAAGAGGAAATTAAAATTCCAAGCCCGAGTTTCATTGCAAATCCAAGATCTAGCTCCAAATTCTAAGAGAACCCATTGGTAAGCCTTCTCTTCATCTTCTCCAACTCCTTCTCTCTTGGATTTCAGAAATTCCTAAACCAAACTTTGGGAATGTTCTTCTTTTTGAGCATAGAATCAAGCTTCTTGAGTTGGATTTGAAGAGTGGGTGATTCCCCTTTGCTTTCAAGCTTTTTCTTCATTTGTTTGGGTTCAAAGGTGAGATTTTTATCTCACATCTAAGTCTATAACTATCTTCGATTGTTAGGTATGAATTCCTAACACTTATTCTTGTGCAACTGCTTTTGGTTTGGATTGATTTGGTGAATATTACAATTTTAGTGTTTAGATTTCAAATCTTTAAAAATCACAACTTTTATGTTTGAACATGTTTTTGGTGGCGGATCGGAGAGCTAATGGAGCTAGGGTATCAATTGGCTAAGGCTCCTTACGTCCATGGCTCGAACGGTCGCGTTTTGGAGGAATTTGCACTTCATTGAAGAAGGGCAGGAAATGCAGAAATTTGTAGTTCGGCCGACCGAGCTCTGTAGCCGGTCGACCGACCTGCTACTCCGAGCAAGTTTTCTGCTTCTGGCCAGCCGACCGAGCTCTGTAGCCGGCCGACCGACCTGATGCTATTTTTCCTACTTTGTCGATTTTGTTGAATTTCCAACTTTAATCGATTCATGTTGTTCCCTTTTGTTATTATCACTTATTATCGACTTTGATGACATTTTCTTCGTGATTTTTGGGAATATCCAATTCGATAGATTCCGTAATCGATTTCTTTGGATTTTATTCACGTCTTCGAATGTGAATTTTTATGATTTATTGTTTCAACCATCACTTCTATGATTTGTCACTTTAAAAATATAAAGGTTCTCTATACTAGTAGTAAATATCAAAACTCTTTCTTCAAATGGTTTCAACACTATTTTATAACAAAGCTCGTTTTCTCAAACCGATTTCCAATCTATTAGTATATACAAACCTTTACCTCACTCGTATGAGAAATCTAAATAAACGACTTAGTAAAACAAGTGGTATGAAACGCTTGCGTTTACTTCGTCGGTTAATTCTTGGACTTGTTCGATTGAAACTCTTGTGACAATTTTCTAGTGGAGATCTACAATTTGTTCGTAAATATTTAAGTTAAGCAAGTGGTTACGGGACATGAAGCTAAGCTCATATATTTACTAGCTTACTGTAATTGACACTTCTTGATGATCATGACGGTCATTTTTATGATTTAGACTAGCAATTGTGCGATGTCTCTTTGTCTGTGAGGCTAGACTAGACCTCATCCGTGTCATCTCGACTCACACATGTCTCTTTGTCCACGTGGAGGACTGTACCTCATTTTTATTGAGCTTCGATTCACCAGGAGGAGCTTCGGCTCAAAGTCTGCATTGGGGGACTATACCCTGTCAGGATGAATTTTTGGTTCACCAGGAGGAGCTTCGGCTCAAAGTCCGCAATGGGGGACTATACCTTGTCAGGAGGAGTTTTGACTCACCAGGAGGAGCTTCGGCTCAAAGTCCGCAATGCGGGACTATACCCTGTCAGGAGGAGTTTTGACTCACCAGGAGGTGCTTCGGCTCAATGTCCGCAATGGGGGACTATACCCTGTCAGGAGGAGTTTTTGACTCACCAGGAGGAGCTTCGGCTCAAAGTCCGCAATGCGGGACTATACCCTGTCTAGAGGAGCTCCGGCTCATTTTTTTGGGATTGGCCATCCTTTTCTTGTGATTTCTGGATTTCTAATTATTGATTTCTGGAATTTATATTTCACCAACTTTTACGATTGGCATTGATATGTATGTCATTTATTGTGGCTTGGTGAATGAAATTAGGAGTATGACATTCCTTTTTATCTTTGAGAAGTTCTTTGCGATATTGATTAATCTCTTATTGATTTTTCAATTATTTATTTATCACAGCTTGGCATTGTGATTATCATACGTTTAGTCATATCTCTTATTCTATATCTTTTCATCTGATATTTATAGCTAGACTGATCCGTTTATTATTTTCTTCTTAAATAATACTCGGGTCAGACCGAGATGTTATAGGTGCTTCTACTTGACTTCTCTTCTGGGGTTATCATCTTGACTTTTGGTTAACTACTTAGATTAGCAGTTTTTGTTGTATACACTTGAGATATAGACTCATAGTTGTATTCTTTTGTATAGCACGTGTTGCTATCCTTTTGTATTATTATGGATCTTTTTGACCACTACTCTGATGTACACTTTCATGTATTAGTTATATATTCATATCTTCTTCCGCCTTTTTGATATGGATGTCTGTGACTGATTTGTGTTATGCTTATTTCTATGTTTGTTTCCGAAGATTATATATAGCCACTTTGTAGTAGCTTTGAGTTTGTATCGGTATGTCGGATTTCCTCTCGAAATCAAATGCATGTTATACTATCCGACATAGCGGTGCTCGCTCAAAGCAATTGCACGGATGATCGCTCCTCAACAGCCTTATTCTCCGTGCTAGTTGACAGTATTACTCCGTAGTGTCCTTGGCTAGCGTGGGTATAGAGGTGAGGCGTCACATTAATTATATTATTATTATTATCATTGTAAACCCAGTAAATTTTTATAAACTCCGTTCATTTTTATTAGCTTAGTTAATACATCATCCTTATCATTATTATTGCTTATGAAACATTGTTAAATTAGTTATATTATTATTATTTATAAAATTTAGTTAACTTGAACTTAGTTAATTTATACAACTTATTTAGATTTAACAAAACTAAGGTAATTTTTATCAAATTGGTCAACTTAGTTAGTTTATTATTATCATTATTATGATTATTAAAACTCAGTTAGCTTAATTTTTATTATTATTAACGTTTTTGTTATAAACTTAGTTAATTTTTATAAACTTAGTTAACTCATCGTTATCATCATTAGTGTAATTTATAAAACTTTTTTAAATTAGTTTTATTATTATTGTTTATAAAATTTAGTTAACTTAAATTTAGGTAACTTAAATTTAGTTAATTTTATAAAACTTTCTTAATTTTTAAAAAAATTAGTTAATTTATTATTATTATTATTTATAAAACTGGTTAACTTATTATAGTAGGAGTTAGGATTGGTTCACAAGTAATAGCATTCGGTAATCTAAATAACCCAATGGAATTGAAAAGTACACTCTAATCAAAATACTTATACATATGTATGTATGTATGTATGTATGTATAAGATATGAAACAACATAGAAATATTTCAACTAATCTTATTTTGTTAATCGCATAGACCAATGATGAAATGACCCGCAGTTCCGTACCCCTTGAGTCGACACTATTCTCCAACAAACAACTCAAGATGAACGGAAATACAAACCATTTGGGTTAAAGAAGAGGAGAAAACAAAACAACATCAGAATCCAACCATCGCAGTGGAATAAAATATAATAGATAATAACAGATCTTTACACAAAAGAAAACTATATCAATTTTATACATACATCTCCAGAATACATATTAGAGTTCAACAACATCAATAACATACAACTGGACAGTCATAGAAACTTGTCCTAAAAACTGAATACATAGCGGAATAACAATCAAGTACGGAAGTACGTATCGCCATCCAGCTCGTCTTCTGAGCTCCACAGCAACATATCCTTTATTATATAATACTCGGTCTGACCCGAGCATTATAGTTAAATAACACCCGAGTCTGTCTGGAATACCAGCGTGAGAAAACCACTCTCAAATTGATTATTAAAGTTTCAAAATTCTTTTGAAAACAAAAGCATCTCGTAAGACCACGCCAAAAATAAACATGTCGGGTTTTTACCTTATGATAGCTAAAACACTTTCTATTAAAATTCTCTTATATTATAATAGTGTCTATAGAAAATAAAATAGAATCTAGCTGAAATGCTTGCATCTCATGTTTCAGCAATAGTTGGGCACAACCAAAACCGTACAGGCGCGTAGGGAAAATGGATTTCCAACTAATGACTAGGCATTGGGGTACCACCTATCATGGTACCTGGTCTAGATCAGCATACTGAGGATCACTCCCGACCCCTTGCAACACAAGACTGAGACTACTCCTTACTGGATAATCCTGAGTAAGATCACCCCACGGTTAGGATCAGCAACCGGACCACTAAGCTGAATAAAAGGGACATCTAGACAGGTATGACCTCACCCTAAGTGGGTGCTACCCACCTAGCCTTGCTGCATAACCCCTAATTTTCAGTCATTCCCGGTTGATGAGACTTGAGGCTAAGCATTACCTTTAGAGAACTCATCACTTAGAATGATTATCGTCCACCTGACGATGTTCTGAAAGCATTCATCCATACAAGTCCGTCCCGGGTTCGAACGGAACCGAAGGCACAACTCCTACCACATCCATTTTCGAATCATCCTCAGGATTAGTAGCGACTAGCCCTTGCACTTCACTGCTCCATCTTCGAATCCAAACTCGTCTTCCTTATGAAAAAGTTCAAACGGGATCGAAGTGGTTTTCAGGAAATTAATCTCGACCCGAGTCTCTTCGAAACAATCAGCGCATTGGCCAATATTGATAGTCGGTTATTTAACTATCAAATAACATTCACAAACAACCATCCAATATAAATAATTTCACCAAATTATTTATTAATCTCAAAAATATCTTCATAAGATATATTTCCATTTTGACCCTTTTTTAAAAACAGTTTTCAAACCCTGCTTTTCTTATGGAATAAATTTCCAAATATTTATTTCCACTGAAAACACCAAGCATAAAACTTTAGATTTCTAAAATAATTTAAAACACGCTTTTTTCTATAAAATATCCTTTAAAACATTTAAATTAAAAATTACTTTAATACTTATTCAAAATACATACTTTAAGAATATTAAAATAAAACAACTTGTACAATATAAAACTGAATTTCTAACTTTAAAACATAATTCCATGCCACCTTTAAATAATTACTTCTATAATAGATTAAAAGAAAATACTTACTTTAGAATTTAAACAGTTAGAAATAATAAATTTTCTAAACATGCTTTTCAAAACAACATAACTTATATTAAAAAATTTACGTTGAAAACGTACTTGGCTATCTTGGGAAATATACTTCTCTTCACATCCTTTAAAAATAAATCACTATTTATTTTTGAACAAGTTTTCCCATTCTTTAATAAATTCCCATCGTGAATTTATACTTAAAATATGCATTGATATATTACCTCACTTTTATAAACCCAGTTTATAAATTCCAAAGTCTCGTCTTCTTTAAAAACATGAATTTCAAATTCTAAATCAATTCCCAAAACGATTTCAGATTTTATTCCAAATTGAAAGAAATTCCTTTACTTCTCAATTTAACTCCGAAGCCCATCAACTTCACTTTTACCTTTCAAATATGATTTAAAAATCTTATTTAACCGAAATATTACTTTCATGCTTTTCTAAATTCCTCCTTTATCTTTTTAAATAAATTTAATCCTTTAATTTTAAATATATTCTATTATTACCTTAAATAATATCACTTTAAGGTTAAAATTCATTCTCTCTTCGTTTATTCAAAATCCCTTTTGTTTTCTTTCTTTTCATACTCGGAATTTATTAAATAAGATTTAAATCACTTTTACTCTCTTCCAATTCATTTTTAATTTATTCAGATGCTCTAAAATTATTTTACTTAAAAATCCACTCCTTTATTTTCTTTTCAAAAATCCAATTTTATATTTTGGTAACTCTGTATACCCAAATATGTTCGATCAACCTGTAGCATCCAACACTTCCAATTATCAATATAATTCATCCCAAGATATCTAATAATCATAACAGAGAATATTAAATAATCTAAATAAATGTTGAGGAATCCGGTTGGATCCCTCCAACCTATTTCCCTACATCCACAGATGTTAGCACAATATAAAATACCAATTCCACTTTGAAGTAGAATTTCGCGGTATATGGGATTAATTATAATATCATCCGCTATTATGCGGCGCATAGGGTCTCATCCGCTATATAATGCGGGAAATCAATCACTCCAATATATACTATATACTACTATATGTAATGTAGCACATTAGATCAATTCAATCATTCAACCAAGTATTTAAATTTAACAATTTAAATTTAAATTAAAACCAGACGAGTGAGATTAACTCACCTTTGATTATGTTTGCAACCCATTTCCACACCCGCATGTCTTTAAGATTTCAGACCTTGAATAACATTATAAGGCTTATTAACATTTGAACTAATTGAAAATTAATTTCTTTTAAAATAGATCTAATTAACTAATTAATAAATTTTAAATTAATTTTCTTTTAATTAAATCTCCTAGTAACAAAATAATTAAACTCCATAATATGTTATATTTATTTTTCTTTCGGAGCTACTTATGAATTAAATTGTAGGTTTCAAGAGATCTATTTTTACATAAATCTCAACATTAAAATTTCTATATTTTTTTTCCAAAGCTTATCTATATAAACAAATTTCTATTTTATCAACACGTGTTTTTTTTTAAAAGAAAATGTGTGTACTTATATAAGTATATAGAAAATTCGTTATCCTCATTTTTTCAACTAAAATAGATTAATAAGTTTATTAAACAGATAAATCTCTAAAATACATTATCAAAAATAAACTAGCAGATAAATAAAAATATGTATATGCATATTTTTTCGTTTAATCTGTATATATATATATATATATATATATATATATATATAATCAGGTTAAGAGCAGTCATTCATTATTCCAAAAAAATTCTTCCTAATATATTTATATATATGTTTATTGAATGAATTTAAATTGAAAAATAAACTGCGGAAACCTCACCTTCCAAATCTGGCAAACAGGCAGACATCGCACACACTACACATCCATTCCCACCACATGCAGCTCGACAGCAAGGACCCACTCGTGACCTGGAGCTTCGCCAGACGACATGACAAGTCGCGACCACCAACTAGAACTGCAGCCCCTCAAATTATTTTTAACAGGCTTAAAATTCCAGTTTCTACGTTTTACCCAACTTCAAATTATTTAATTTAATAATTAAATTAACCAATAAATGGTGATATTTGACTTCAAGTTACAAATTAACTTTCAAATATTTAAAATCAATTAAATATTCCGATTTCAAACATTCAAAAATTTTGGGTCGTGACATTCCTCCCCCGTTTAAAGAATTTCGTCCTCGAAATTACTAGTTAAGAAGAATGGTCCACAACCCGTTAAGTATTTTCCCAAAACCAAATAGTTTTTAACAACAACCAAACAATCTTTATTAAAGACACACTATCCATCTTACTAACTTTCCAAACTTTTCCATATTTCCCAAACAACTTTACTTATTCAACAATTCAAATTATAATTCAAAACCAAGTTTTAAATTTTCAAAATTTTCTCAAAAATTTTATAACTCCCTAAATTTTTGAAAAATTTCGCCAACGTCTCCTTTGCGCGGCTAGCTCGGTACTACTACAAAATGCCTCTACGGGCTTCCAAATTCCAAAAGAAAACAAAAGGCCAAGTGGCTAGATCAAAAACCAATCAAATTTCATACAGGAATTTAAACACATTCCTTTTTGTCGTGCAATTCAAATTTATCTTCTGAAATCAAAAATCCCAATTTTTCCCACTTGTTTTCTAATACCTATATATCCAATATAACCATATCCAACTGCAGATTCCGAAATCTTTTTATACACTTCTTATATTTATTTTCACTTCACCACTTTAGTTTGTATCTACTTCTATTCAAATTGTTCTCCCATTTCCATATTAATGCAATTTAACTTTCATTTTAAATATTGAATTCTCTTTACTTTTATCTCAATTCATATTCAATTAATTATTTCCTTAATTGGTCTCATTACTAATTTATTTAAATCTCAAATAAAAGTTTATATGCAAACTTTTACATCCTTTAGTTCCTACTAAACATTAGTTATAATCTCGATTTTCAAAATCCCTTATTTTAGTTCCAATACAAAATCGTTTTGTTTGCTAATGAAAATTTTTCCAAAAATTTTCAAAAATTTTCTAACTCCCAAAATATAACGATCCGCTATTTTAGACCATTCAAATCGACAACAAAACCATACATATCCGACTTGAATAATTCAAAATACCGAATTGTTAATTAAAATTTGGCAAAACTTAAAATATACAGTAAATAAATCAATCACAGATCACAGAGTAATATAATGCAGCGGAATTGACGCAGCGGATTAATCAAAAATAAACTTCAATCGGTGAAAGTAGCAATCGGTGGATTGATGAATACCAAAATGCCCAAATTCGTTGATCCGAAGATACCGAATTCTAGCTATCTCAAACACATTGATAGCGCACTATACCGTGTTCTAAGATCTACGATTCTTCGTACGTTGATCTAGCGCACTAGATTCCGTGAATCAGCTTCTACGATCGTTGAATCGAGCGCACTCGATTAACCGAAAGAGGAGATAGGAGATTACACTCAACTACCAATTTTAGAAGAAAGCACACAGCAATCAACAAGAAATTTTATTCAAAATCAACCTCCAAATGTTACAACACACTCGCTATTTATAGTGTTTTACACCCTGTCCCTTAAGTCGTTTCCGACTCATCACTCCCCAACGACTCACGACTCATCTAGGTTGTTGCCGACCTAACAGGTACTTCACGCCTCAATTACAACACATGCATATGTACGCGACTCATGCAGGCCGCGACTTACGGCTCAACTACCTCACAACAGCGACTCACCATCTTACAACACAAGGCCGACTCAACACAACACATATTTACAGCAGTTAGGTCGTATACGACCTAACGACTCATGACTCAAAAAAAACAATGACTCAAGGAAAAATACAACATACCGTCACACTGTACAACATAAACGACTCAAGAATCAACGACTTAAAGACACACGACTTATCCGTTACAAATGACTCACGACTCAAGTACTCACGACTCAAGAGCATAGCTTATTCATTACTTCATGCGACTCAAGCTCCATGCGGCATCCCTCTCTCGTGTCCTGTTAAGTTGTGGATGACTTAGCGCCTCCTCCTTAGGCCGTGACTCATTAGGTCGTGGCCGACATTCCTTAACTCGTGAACCGTTGGAGTTAAGTCGTGAACTCAGTACAATGTCCCTCTCTGGCCTCCAGTTAGGTCGTGGACGGCCTATAGCCTCCATGTTAAGTCGTGGACGACTCAATTCTCCCATGAGTCGAGTACGACCCATTTCTTGCTCGTGTGTACGACTCATCCCTTGGAGAGTTATTGGTTGCATAATTCCTTCTCTGGCCTATGTTGCATCATCCTCCCCTAGTTGAGAAAAATTCATCCTCGAATTTGTAAATTCTTCCACATCAGATTGTTCATTCCCATAATATCGTACAAGATGCTTAACATTGAACACGTCAGAAGTGTATACATCCTCCGGTAGTTTCAACTTATAAGCATTATCATTGATTCGTTTCTCAACTTCTACAGGACCAATTTTTCTGGCTTTCAACTTGTTATAAGCGCCTACTGGAAAACGATCCTTCGTTAACACAGCATACACCAAGTCTCCTTCGTTAAATTCAACATTTCGTCGCTTCAAGTCTGCAGTTTGCTTATACTTCTCATTTGCCTTCTCCAATCACTCCCGAACGATTCTATGACATTCCGTTAAACTTTCAACGAAATCAGTAGCTCGTCTAACCGTCCCCTTCGGTTGTGGTACTACAGCCAAATCCAACGGTCCCCTTGGCAAACTTGAATATACGATCTGAAATGGACTGAACCCCGTACTACGATTGACTGCATGGTTATGTGCAAACTCTGCCTGGCATAACTTCATGTCCCAACTCTTCAGATTATCTTTCACAAGACATCGCAATAAATTTCCCAACGATCTGTTAACAACTTCCGTCTGTCCATCCATTTGCGGATGATAAGCGCTACTAAATTTCAGCTTCGTTCCCACCATCTTCCATAAACTTAGCCAAAAATGACTCAAAAATCTAGTATCTCTGTCCGAAACAATAGACTCCAGCAACCCATGTAAACGATAGATTTCTTTAAAGAATAACTGAGCAACACGAACAGCATCCGCCGTCTTCTTACAAGCAATAAAATGTGCCATTTTCGAAAATCTGTCCACCACAACAAATATAGAATCATTCCCCCTTTGAGTTCTAGGCAAACCCAAAACAAAATCCATGCTGATATCAACCCATGGTTTAGTTGGTACAGGTAACGGCATATACAATCCTGCATTTGTCGCTGTTCCCTTCGAAACCTGACATATATGACATCTCTCCACAAATCTTTCAACTTCCTTCCTCATCGACGGCCAAAAGTAAGAATGAGAAATCAAATGCAATGTACGATCACGGCCCACATGTCCTTCCTCGTGCAATTCCTTGATAATCTTCATTCTCAAACTGCTCTCTGGAATACATAATCGATTTCCTTTAAACAAGAATCCATCAACCATCATAAATTCATCAGTATCCCCATCCTTAACTTTTTCAACGAACTTTGCAAAGTAAGGATCTTTGTCAATCAACTCGGGCAATAATTCAAACCCTATCACCTCAACTTTCATTGTAGTCAACAAATGACTCCTCCAACTCAAAGCATCAGCCACACGATTCGTAGCCCCCGATTTATGTTTCACGACAAAAGTAAACTGCTGCAAATAAGCAATCCATGATGCATGTCTCGCTGAAATTTTATCCTGTCCTTGCAAATGTTTCAACGCCTCATGATCAGTGTAAAGAACAAACTCTTTCTGAAATAGATAATGCCTCCAATGTTTAACAGCTTGCACAACAACATAAAACTCAACATCGTATGTACTATATCTCATCTTTGCCCCTGATAACTTCTCACTGAAATATGCAATAGGTCTTCCCCTCTGACTCAACACTCCTCCAATCCCAACCTTTGATGCATCGGTATGTAGCTCAAACAACAACTGAAAATGTGGTAATACTAGAATTGGTGCTGTCGTCAAAAGTTCTTTGATTCGTTCAAAAGCAACTCCTGCTCCCTCTGTCCAAGAAAATTGTTTCCCCTTCATGCAATCAGTAACTGGTGCCATCACGCTACTGAAGTGTGGAACGAATCTTCGGTAGAATGATGCCAATCCATGGAAACTTCTAACTTCAGTGATAGTTCTCGGCTGTGGCCACTTTCTAATAGCTTCAACTTTACTCTGGTCCACCTGGATTCCTTTCTCAGATACAACATATCCCAAGAATAAAACACTTCTCGTCATGAACACACATTTCTTCGTAGGTGCATAAAATTGTTCCTCACGAAGAATAATCAACACCTTCCTCAAATGCTCTACATGCTCCTCCGTACTCGCACTATAAATCAGAATATCATCAAAGTAAACTACCACGAACTTCCCAATAAATGGTCTAAAGATTTGATTCATCACTCGCATAAATGTAATAGGTGCATTTGATAAACCAAATGGCATAACCAACCATTCGTATAACCCCTCTCTCGTCTTGAATGCGGTCTTCCATTCATCTCCAGGTCTAATCCGAATTTGATGACAACCACTCTTCAAATCAATCTTCGAAAAGATAGTAGCCCCACTCAACTGATCTAGCAAGTCATCCAACCTTGGCATAGGAAATCTGTAATGAACAGTAATCTTGTTCAAAGCTCTACTATCGGTACACATTCTCCATGTTCCATCCTTCTTCGGCACCAACAAAGCTGGCACTGCACAACGACTCAAGCTTTCCTGAACACGTCCCTGCTCTAACAACTCTTCCACTTGCCTTCGTAACTCCTCATGTTCCTTCGGACTCATTCGATAATGTGGTCTATGCGGTAATACTGCTCCTGGAACAAGATCAATTTGATGTTGAATGTCTCTTAGTGGCGGTAACTCCTTAGGCAACTCTTCTGCAAATACGTCTTGAAAATCTTTCAAAACTGGCTTCGCTTCTTCTGGAATTTCAACCTCTTCATGACTCTCTCGTCCAATCAACAAATAGACTTCAGGCTCATCTTCAACTTCCTTAACAAACTCCTTCAAAGATAGCAAAGTTTTCAGTTCTTCGATCTCCTCCAACTTGTTCTCCTTCTGTTTTTGCTTCTTGGGAACCAAAGTGATTTTAGTACCCTCGAACATGAAACTATAGCTATTAGCACGACCATCATGTTGTACTGCTCTATCAAACTGCCATGGCCTGCCCAACAACAGATGACACACATCCATGTCTACAACGTCACACCAAATTTCATCTTTGTACTTCTTCCCAATAGAAAAATTCACACAAGCTCTTCGACACACCTTCACTTCACCTCCCTTCCTTAAACATGCTAGCTTGTACGGTTTAGGATACTTCTCAGTCTTCAAGTTCAACTTCTTCACAGCCTCTGTAGAAATAATATTATCGCAACTTCCAGCATCAATAACGAACTTGCAAACCTTCCCTAGAATAGTGCATGTCGACTGAAAAATATTGCTTCTCAACCAACTAGAATCCTCTTCTTGCTTTGGTGTAAGACAAGATCTCCTCATCATAAGATTACAACCTTCATCTCCAGACAATTCTTCTTTCTCCTCAACATAAGGTGCATTTGAACATTCTGCCTCCTCACCATCATCCTCAATCTCAACAACCATTGCTCTCTTCTTCGGCTTCGGACATTCATTGCTTTTGTGACCCAACTCTTGACAATTATAACATTTGAAAACACTGCTAAACTTCGCCTTCTCAGCCTCTTTCACAACTGGCTTACTGACAGGTTTAGGAACATTAGAACTCCCACAAACACCCTTTGCTTGATTATTGGAATTAGTAAACACACCACCTCCACGCCTTCCTTGCTTCTCCCAAGCCAACGCTTTCTGATGTGCCTCTGCTACTGATCTAGGATCAAACATATTAATCATATCCTGGATTTGCATTCTCAATCCCCCAATGAATCTAGCAGTTAGCTGTTCTTCTGTTTCCATAATATCATTCCTAGCAATGAGTTGGTAAAATTCATCAGCATAATCACTAACAGACTTTGTCCCTTGCCTCAGATTCTGCAACCTCTGGTACATAAGTGATTGATAATTGTAAGGTAAAAATGTAGCTCTCATCAACTTCTTCATCTTATCCCAAGATTCAATCTTTGACTTTCCCATTCTCTCCCTTGTAAGTTTAGTTTGCTGCCACCACGCCAAAGCTCTCCCCCTCAACCTAGTAGCAACCAACTTCACTCTTCTATGCTTAGGAACCTCCTTGAAATCAAAGATCTCTTTAACATTTGACAACCAATCTAAGAATTCTTCAGCTACCATCCCTCCTTTAAACTCTGGAATTTCCATCTTCATACCCGACTCCCATCGACGATCATCATCTACATCCCGATAAGAATTTCGAACTAGATCTCGATCTCGGTAATGAATGCTAGCTCTATCACCTTCTTCATCAAAATCAAATGTACGTCTACATCGATCTCGACCATTAGCATCTCTTCGTTCATGCATGCTTCTTCGACTATGTCTCTCTTCATCTCTATACGCCTCATTGTCAAATTCACGTTGACTTCTTCTCACTTCATGTCCATAGTCATGTTGATCTCTCCTTGATGAAATTGATGTTTCTCTTCTATCTCTAGAAGAATGCGGTGATACCCTCCTCGCTTCCGTGACCGATGGCGAAACTCGGTTTCCTCCATGGTTCGAGTTTGGTGATCTCTTCCTTTGAGTTTGATTCAAATCATTCATCAATTTCTCTAACTTTCCAATGCCTTCATCAAATTTCTCATTAATACGTTGCTCCATAAGCTCGGCTTCTTCTTTTCTATACAAAGCTTCAACGTTTTGATGACGGTTAGCTCTCCTTGGCGGCATGATTGAAAACGTCCCAAAAACTTCAAATACTTCTCAAATCCTTTAACACAAAACAAACAAGCTCGGCTCACTTGCAACTTGGCTCGGCCTCACTTGGTTCGAATAGGCCTTGCGACTTATCACCTTAGCTCAGCAATAGATAACGACCTATGGTTAGGTTGGCTCGGCTCAATAAAGCAAACACGGCTCCAAGCACTTCTCCTTCAACGTTGGCGTGCAAAGATCTCGCGACCAAACTATAACACTCTTTCAAGTTTTATCCAAAAGAAAATGGATCGAAATCTTCAAACTCGTTGCAACTTCAAGATGAACACGATGAACAACTTCAAACTTCAACTTCAAAATTTGGCTCCAAGTCTCGGCTTAGCTATGATTGGCTAAGTCTAGCTCTGATACCAAACTGACGCAGCGGATTAATCAAAAATAAACTTCAATCGGTGAAAGTACCAATCGGTGGATTGATGAATACCAAAATGCGCAAATTCGTTGATCCGAAGATACTGAATTCTAGCTATCTCAAACACGTTGATAGCGCACTATACCGTGTTCCAAGATCTACGATTCTTCGTACGTTGATCTAGCGCACTAGATTCCGTGAATCGGCTTCTACGATCGTTGAATCGAGCGCACTCGATTAACCGAAAGAGGAGATAGGAGATTACACTCAACTACCAATTTTAGAAGAAAGCACACAGCAATCAACAAGAAATTTTATTCAAAATCAACCTCCAAATGTTACAACACACTCGCTATTTATAGTGTTTTACACCCTGTCCCTTAAGTCGTTTCCGACTCATCACTCCCCAACGACTCACGACTCATCTAGGTCGTTGCCGACCTAACAAGTACTTCACGCCTCAATTACAACACACGCATATGTACACGACTCATGCAAGCCGCAACTTACGGCTCAACTACCTCACAACAGCGACTCACCATCTTACAACACAAGGCCGACTCAACATAACACATATTTACAGCAGTTAGGTCGTATACGACCTAACGACTCATGACTCAAAAAAAAAATACAACGACTCAAGGAAAAATACAACATACCGTCACACTGTACAACATAAACGACTCAAGAATCAACGACTTAAAGACACACGACTTATCCGTTACAAATGACTCACGACTCAAGTACTCACAACTCAAGAGCATAGCTTATTCATTACTTCATGCGACTCAAGCTCCATGCGACATCCCTCTCTCGTGTCCTGTTAAGTCATGGATGACTTAGCGCCTCCTCCTTAGGCCGTGACTCATTAGGTCGTGGCCGACCTTCCTTAACTCGTGAACTGTTGGAGTTAAGTCGTGAACTCAGTAAAATGTCCCCCTCTGGCCTCCAGTTAGGTCGTGGACGGCCTATAGCCTCCATGTTAAGTCGTGGACGACTCAATTCTCCCATGAGTCGAGTACGACCCATTTCTTGCTCGTGTGTACGACTCATCCCTTGGAGAGTTATTGCTTGCATAATTCCTTCTCTGGCTTGTGCTGCATCAGGAATAGATAAAGAATAGTAGTTCATGAAGCTACTATATACATCAGAGTTAGAAAAATACAACTGAATAGTTCAAATGCAGTGAAGTCTCCAATGCAACAGATGACTTCTCTGAACCAATCAACTGGAAATGCAGGAATCTGAATCGATAGTTGGATTTCCAAATGAAGCTCCGAACTCCAAAGGTGAGTCTAAAATGCTGTATCACTCAGTCTAACCCGAGCGTAAAGCAAAACACAAAACACTCGAGTCAGGATTAAAATTCTTATATCAATAAATCCAACTCAAGTGAAATATCAACTGAAATACGAATAACTTAAAGGATGTTTGGGATAACCATCCTCTAAGAGTCCATGGAACTTTCTACAAGGTAGAAATATACACTATAACACCATGGTCATTTCAGATTAACTTATACTTCAAAACCAAGTCTCATTTTCACTTCAAATATCTCTATATTTCCCAAAATAGTATTTATATGTATTAAATAATTTATACAGTAAAGTATTTTCAATTTCCTCAACTTAACAAATCATTCCAACATCAACCCGACCTTTCCATTCAAATTAAATTCAATCTCAGTTTATCAATTTAAATTCAACTCAATTTCTAAAATAACCACTTAAATTTTATCGATCTCAAATTCGGATTTATAATCACAAATACCCCTTTATATTTCCAAATATTTCAAAACTTTAAGTATTCAACGTTTCATCTAAATTTTCATTCAATTTAGTTTTCTAAATAATAAATTCAAATTCAGTTCAACCTAAATTTTCATTTTAATTCAATTTAGTTGCTAAATAACGAATTGAACTACATTGATTTCAAATACAGATCCGAATCTCAACATAAACCATTTAAATTCCAATATAGTTCAAGGCTTTAATATTTAAATGTTCTATATATCAGTTTCATATAGATCTCGATTTAACCTCATTGTTATTTAGTCTTGAAATACTCCCTTATTAGATTCAATGTCATTTAAGTAACCTTGAATTACATTTTACTCTATATTTTCTTTAATTTATTTAAACGTGAAATATTCATTGAATCACTTAAATCAAAAATCTAGTTATAAAATCGTACCCTTTAAATTTCCCATTCAAAATTTCAAATCGATTTAATTAAATAAATCCTTATTTAAATACCATTTTTATAAAGCCAAATTTATCTCCCAATCTTAATTATTCAATTTATTACAAGAGAATCTATTTGAAATATAGATTTACATAAATACTTAACCATATTATATGTATTAAATCAATCTAATTTAAATCAAATATTACTACTAAATCTATATATACAATTTTCATTTATATAATATCATAAGAATCAAATTTATTAAACCATATATTTCTTTCCAAAATTATAGAAATTATTTTCAAAATATTTATATGGACCAACGGTGTCTGCATATATTTCCTATCATATAGTCAAGTGCTATAGATATTTATCATTTCAATCCGTATAATAAATATACACGGGTGGATATCATTTCAACCCGTAATCCCATATTCATTTAAATGAAAATCGCTTGGGTTTATCATTTCAACCCATAACGATTTTCTTCTATTCTAAAGTTTGCTCGGGTATGTATCATTTCAACCCATAGTGATTTCTAAACTACAGGGAACTTGCAGAGTGATGACAGAAAATACAATAAAATAACAGGCATATATCATCAATAACAATATAATATAAACATCAGGATATGGTGTCATATTCCGCAGGTGCACAGTTACAGATAATAGCATATATAACAAATTTAAATAACTACAACAGCATATTTCAATTGTCGTTTCAATTGAAATCAAATTTAATGAATAAAAAAATGTTAATCGTGAGTGATTGCTCACCTTTCGAGGCTAGAGAATATAGAAGGAGACACGGATACGCACACTGACACAGACACTGAAATTAAATTTCAAATCCAAGCAAAGCAAAATCGGCACGAATTCAACGATCAAAGCTGATTGACTCGAATTGATGAAACGGATCAGATCAGAACTGGAACGATGAAGATAAATGGTATATGCGAACTTTTATAACCACCTATAGCTATATATACACATATGAAATTTATATTCTAAGTTAAAACATCACAAATTTAATTTACATGTTTTTCAAACATATAAATAAATAAATAAATCAAGCTTACATTTTTTTTCAAAATCAACATACAGTTAAAAAAAATATACTAACACCTTTATACTAAACTTATATAACTAGTATATATATTCTCAAACAGATAAAATAAATGTTTAAATATGAATACCTAAAAAAAAACTTTTTTTTATATATAACTATTTCTATATATATTAAATGTTATATACATATATAATTTAAATCCATCCATATTTTTACATTCAATAACATATTATATTCAACCTATATAAATTTCAAAATTATATATGTGTATTAAAATAATTTATAAAGTAGAGTATTTATAGAATCATCTTAAATCCAAAATATTATAAATATAATACTGTAACAAAATATATACAATCATAAACTAAATAAGTCAGTAGCACATAGAAACCCATATGGTAACAAACCGCATAATATACATATATTAAAGTATTTTATATAGTCTGTAACAAAACAAATATATGACTTACATAAGCGAATAACCATATTATAGGAAACCAGATATCAACAAATAGAAGCTGACCCGTATTAAATTATAAAACCAAAAAATATATATATTCTTATTAAAAATGAAAGATACTTATTTTATTGTATGTTCCCTTCAACATTTCGCATACATAATCCAAATATTAACATGACATATAAGCTGTGAGGAAGATCAAATAGAAACTATATATAAATATACATGTTATCCCGCTTTTTGGCAAAGCCATGGTACCAAAAGATCGATCGAAAAAAAAGGACAGTTCGTCTCCGGGATAGATCATACTTAGCTTCACTATGGATATCACTGAAATTTGTCCGCATCCAGATTGAGCTACAATTGATGGGACATGACAAGAAAGATCATAAAAGTCAGGGTCTCAAATTTCAAGTCAATTCGAGTTCATACGCTCAAGTTATGATCGATCAAGTTGGAGGAAATAACCCTAAGTTCGAATCCATCAGAAGGTCATGAGTTTGAATCCATCGGCTTCCTCTTACTTCGAATCCATGGGATCACTCCACTTCGTATCCATCAGGTTGAAGTCCTTCGAGTTCATGAAGTCACTCCACTTCGCCTCCATCAGAGCATATGAGTTCGAATCCATCAGGTGGCCAAGCTTCGTATCAATCCCAATGGCCTTCCTTCGAATCCATCGAACGACCTCTACCTCGAATCCCTCGAAGAAAGATACTTCGAATCCATCCAGTAGATTCACTTCGAATCCACCCTTTTGATGAAGCTTCGTATCGATCAGCTATGGGATACCGCGAACGATTCGAACGAACATCTCCTCGAATCCATTCCCTCGAATCCACTAAGTTGAAGCATCTAAAACTATGGATTCGACCTAGTAAACTCGGAGAAAAAGCAGGATCAACCTGAGAAGCACGCGCCACGTCACCATTCGCACGCGCAAGCCATCGATTCGACCCTAATCGATTCGAAGGAGATCGATTCGAATGGGGCGCATCAACCGAAAATGCAATCTTGAATCGATCATAACTCGAGATTTACAAGTCCAAATGCAATGAAATTTTCACACGAGCTTACGTACACGCTGAAGAGTGTCCATACCAAATTTCACCTCGATTGGATGCTTTCTTGATCGATTCGAACCCGAGTTCGAATCGATCCTAAAGTGGGCTCGGATTTCCAGAATCCGGGCGTGTAGGCCCCCTCACGTGCCAGAAGCAGTCACCCCGGATTTTAGGCGAAATATCAGCCTCGTACACCTATAAATAGAGCCCCTGGTCATTCAGAAAGGGGATCGGAGAATCTTGAGAGACAAAGCACGCCCGAGCGCTGCCAGAATCACTCCATATCATCATAGCTGACACTGATTTCGAATTTCTAGTTGTAACTCGCTGATGATCGCTGTAACAACTTGTAATCATTGAAAGAGAATCAATAAAATGCCAAAATACTTCACAGTGGACGTAGGCAACACGCCGAACCACTATAAATCGCTTGTCTATGCTTTTACATAACTGTTGGTTGGAGTTTTTGTTAGATAATATTCATATTCAGTTCATACATTCTTCATTATTATCTCTTCAACGACTCCCGAAGAGTGTTGTGACCAATTTTGGTGCAAACACTTTGGTGCTTTCATTGAGAAAACCCAGATTTTCTCCTGCTCTTTGGATCTATCATCGATATCGGATTGAATAAATCTAAGAGAGAGATCCAGATCATCAAATCCAACTTCCTTCCCTTCTATTCAGATTTGCACATAGTCTAGGAAAGGAATTCAACTATCAAGATGGTTAGCACAAGAACTACCTCGAACGCTGTCAATAAGGAAGAACATGATAGACAGAATCCTGCTCCACTACCTCCATCTAATCAAGATGCTACCGGGCACTCGGAACCGTCAGGTCCGACTACCCGACAAGAGTTGCAGTTGCTGCTCCAAGAGCTGACCCGAGCCGGCAACAACTAGCAGAACATCTACGTGCTAACGCCGAGCTGATCAACAAGCTGGATCGCCAGAAGCGAAAGAGATCCACGAAAGACCATGCTTCTCGCTCCTCCAACGAAAGCTCTTCCTCTTTTGATTATCATTATCGATCTCCATGACCCAACTAGATGGGAGTCGCATGCCAGTCACCGGAGATCAACCGGCAATGACCGTTAGACAACTGAGAGTTGGTCCATCAACCAGTTTCCAAACCGGACCCTCCTCCCGAGAAGGTGACTCCCTCACCACACCACAGAATACCACACCACTAACGTTGTGGCTGAACCAGGGGTCGACATCCAAGATCAGTCGAACCTGGACCGTCGTCATAGAGGACGTACTCCTGATCCGTACGTCCCAGAGGACTATGAGCCAAGAAGGAAAGACTTGGACCGTCGGCAACATCCGGTCCAACCCCAAAGTATGGAACGTAATCGTACTCCGGTGCAAGCCGCACAAAATGCACAAATGCCGGATCTTTCAACTATGATACGTCAGATGATCCGTGAGAGCCAGGGACTCACGAATGACGATTGAGGAACTTCCTCGAGTCACACTCCTTTTACGTATGATATTCTTGTTGCCGAACCCCCACGGCGATTCAGAATGCCAACTCTACCCATGTATGAGGGGAACTCCGACCCCAACCAGCATATTCTGAAATATGAATGGTCGATGACCGCTGCCAGAGCCGACGATGCAGTGAAGTGTCGTAGTTTCCCCATATCCTTGGGGGGCATCGGTACCATGTGGTTCACTCGACTGCCACCTCGATCCATCTCTTCGTTCGACCAGTTGGCCACAAAATTCGATGAACAATTCCGCATGCACGTCGCAAGGCCAAAGGATGTCAACACTCTGTCCAGCGTCACCCAAGCTCCTGGAGAAACGCTCAGACACTACTTAGAGAGATTCCATACTGCATGTGCGGAGATCAGCAATCCGAACGATAACTCCATCCTTATGGCATTGACTAAGGGGATCGACCCCGATTCTGAGTTTGGCAACTGGTTAGCTGGAAAACCACCTGCATCGTTGGACCATTTCCATGCCAAGGCGGCTCAACTCCTGAGAAGGGAAGACGCAAAACAGTCTAGGAAGCCAACTGATGCAGGATCACGTACGGAAGGGATCCAAAGCAATGTTTCAATCAAACAGTCCGGTGAGAGCTCCGGAAAAGTTCAGTTGAACGTTAAAAACAAACAAGCTCGACGAAGAGAGTGCGTGAATCAAACTAGAAAACGAGATCAGAATCGTGGCCCGCAATGCAAGAATCCAATGTTTGACAGTTACACTCCTCTGAATACATCACTAGAGGACTTGTACTTACAAACCTGTAATACAATTCAGTACCAAAAACCCGCATCAAAACCGTCGTCAGAGAAGCAAATCCAAACGGGAAAGTTTTGCAGGTTCCATGAAAGCTACGGGCACAATACAAACGAGTATCGTCACTTACAAGATCTCATTGAGAAATTGATTAGAGAAAAGAAGCTGGAATAGTTTGTTCAGACGTCGCAGCCGGGTGAAGCGGGCCCATCAAATCAAAGTAATGAATCTAATAATCTGATGCAGGAAGACTCCACCCCCACCGGCTGGAGGTTAGTAGTAAATGCTGTTGGAGGTATCCCTCATCCAACAAAGCGAAGCTGGGATGAGATGAAGTCATATGCCAGTCCTACTAGGCATGCATATGCTGCATGCTGTAGACATTTGAAAGATAGAGTTCCAATTAAACGACAGAAAGCAATGACTGACGACATCGTATTTCAGTGTAGTGATGATGACAGAATCATAGTCCCGACTACCGATCCACTAGTCATATCGGCTCAGGTAGGCCATGTGTTGATGAAAAGGATTCTGGTTGACAGCGGAAGTTCCGTGAATATAATATTTAAGCGAGCCTACGACCAAATGAATCTGAATGCCAAAGACTTGAAACCATGCCGATCCAGTATTCGCGGCTTCGACGGGAGCGCGGCCATACCCGTTGGAGAACTAGAAATACCGATGGAGTTGGGAACTGGACAGTGTTGCAGAATCCGGACATTGCGATTCGTGGTGATGGACATAGATTCACCATACAATGCTATCTTAGGCCGACCAGCTCTTGCTGAATTCAGGGCTGTTATCGCCCCATGGTGCCTAACCTTAAAATTCCCCACTAACAAAGGAGTTGGTGTTGTTATGGGAGACCAGGCCGACTTAAGAACTATCATACTTCGAAAGCAAGTTTCCCGGTCGCATGATGCCAATGTTCAACCCTAAACCTTCAAAATTGGTGATTTCATCTACGGAAGAGTACACTCAACACCATCGCACGTGAAACCAACGTGGGAAGGCCATGTGTGATTGAACAAAAACTCGGGAATGACCTGTTCTTGCTGTAGGGTGGTCCTATGTTGCCAAGAGCGTGGAGAAGCGAGAACCTTCGCCATTGCTACGCATGACAGGCTCTATTCAATCTATGAATACTTTACAATTTTCTTTACATTCTGAAGTTTGAATTTGTAATAAGGCACTAACTTTGCCATATTTTCTTATTTCAGCAATAAAATACTATCTCTTCAAGCTAGAGCTGTGATTCGCCGAATGCAACGTTCAATAATCACGACACACGAAGAGATAAATTCCATCAAACAATGGAATTTATTCAAATAGCTAGTGACTGTAATACGACCTGCCACTCACTAAGTGAAACCCCAGCTTGGGGGCAAGCCATCACATTAAGGCTGGACTGGACCAACACACGATTGTCCTACAACTAACTCCAAATTCCCAGAGTGCGAATTGGAGTATAAACATTCAGTAACTCGTTCTCAAAGCGCGAACGGACTCCAACTTCCCAGAGTATGAATTGGAGAATAAACATTCAATAACTCGTTCCCAAAGCGCGAACGGACTCTAAATTCCCAGAGTGCGAATTGAAGTATAAACATTCCATGACTCGTTCCCAGAGTGCGAACGGACTCCAACTTCCCAGAGTGTGAATTGGAGTATAAACATCCAATAACTCGTTCCAAGAGCGCGAACGGACTCCAAATTCCCAGAGTGTGAATTGGAGTATAAACATTCCATGACTCGTTCCCAGAGCGCGAACGGACTCCAACTTCCCAGAGTGTGAATTGGAGTATAAACATCCAATAACTCGTTCCCAGAGCGCGAACGGACTCCAAATTCCCATAGTGCGATTTGGAGTATAAACATTCGATAACTCGTTTCCAGAGCACGAACGGACTCCAACTTCCCAAAGTGTGAATTGGAGTATAAACATCCAATAACTCGTTCCCAGAGTGCGAACGGACTCCAAATTCCCAGAGTGCGAATCAGAGTATAAACATCAAATCCATCGTTCCCAAAGTGTGAATGAATCTCTGAAAAGCCCAAACAGGTGTGACTGACCATCTATCGGCCAACTCCAACTTCCCAAAGCATGAATTAGAGTATAAATATAGATTACAGGTTCTAGGAGCGCAAACCGAAGCATCCGTGCTAACTCGAAGTTCTCAGAACATGGATGGAGTAAAAACATAAATTACAGGTTCCCTGAGCGCGAACCCAAACATACATGCTACGTCCAAGTTCCCAGAGTATGAATTGGAGCACAAATACCAAGTCAAAGTTCTCAGAGTGCGAACCGAAATATCAATACCAACTCCAAGTTCCTAGAGCGTGAAGTGGAGTATAAACATCAATTCCAGGTTCCCAGAGCGCGAACCGTGATGCAAACATCGATAACTCTCAAATTCCCGGGCGCGAACCAGATTATCGATCTCGAATTATCCTAAGTCCCCAGAATGCGGACATGTGCTTAAGATTTGCAATAAGTGCGATCAACCACCAAGATGCAAATGTTGTTCCCGAGACTGGGGGGCAAAAAAGCTAAGTGTTAATCACTAACTGAAGTGATACAACGTCCGAAGTTCAACTTATTCATCAATTACAACTTGTGACCAAGATCTTCAGACTGGGAAAATAAAACGAACTCTACTTAAAGGTAAAAACACCAAAAGTACATCGGACTGAAAGCTAAACACGCAAACACTTAAGCACAAAAGAAATGGGGATTGAAACAAAGAGATTGAATTTTATTTCAACTAACTGTATGTGAAGATCCATGCACAAGTTCTTTCAAAAAATTCCTACCAGCAGGGGGCCAAGCCTGCATCTATACATAGCCTATGAAAGGAAAATAAAAGTGACTTCCTAAGCTGCCAAAAAATGCACTAGAAGGAATCATCTACTTCTTCTTCTTCGGTTTCCTCTCCAACGCAGGACCACGGGAGCCACTAGCAGTCTTCCGCTTCAACCCCGTACCCTTAGGTAGATCTTCCTCTGACGAGGGCATGATATCAGTATACTCCTCTGAACTTGAACTTAAAGGAGTATTCCCTTCTCGAGGAGTCGAAGGGGTCGGGTCTACCACCGAAGAAGGAACGAACGCGTTGGCTCCGACTAGCATGTCCCCAGAAGATGTCATTGTAAGAGGAGTGGGATCAACCGCCGTCATAGCACCTTCAGAAGTACCACCGTGTGCTGCCACTTCCATCTCCTCTTCGATTTGGGTGAGTATCTCATCCTCACGAGCAGCACGAGACTCACGATAGGTGGCTATAGACTATGACAATGCAATAGAATCTGGTGGGAACGTGCTGAGAACAAATGGAATGTCAACAAAGGGGTCACTATGCTGGCTCAAGAGTTCATTCGTCATCTGTTCATCGAAAGAAATTGAGCCCCCCAGTGTCACCTCAGTCGGCGCGGCTATCGTCGTGGAGATTGCATCGGTAATGATGACCTCCTGTTCTTGATGTGGCTCTTGGACTGCAGGAGGCACCGTCGATGTTACTTTATTCACTGAGCAAGAAAGAAAATAAGTGTCAGAACATGCTTCTATATAAGTAATTCAGTTCGAACACATAGTAGATTTGTGCAGAATACCTTCCTCAACTTGACTCGTAGCTGACTGAGCAGCTTCAGAAGAGTGCTTCCTGATGGGAGATAAGCGTGGCTGCTCGGGGTCGTAGCCTGGGACCAACTGTGGCTCAGTCGCTGGTGTAGGCCCCATTCTAGATGAAGTGATCTTCTCTGAACTTGTAGATGGATGCGCAATGCCAGACCCTTCGCCAACATCCAAGTGTTGGGTACCCAGCTTCTCTCTAGCATGGGAGACCGTGAAATCGTGGAGAACCTTCTTCTCTTCATCAATCAATATGCAGTTCTCCAACTCAAATTCATCAAAAACTTCGCCTGGATGTGATGCTTTCTCTTCTTCAACTAGTAAATTCCAGGCGTTGAACAAATGTGTCGGATAATCATCAAGCCATGTCAGATTTCTGTGCCTCAGAACGTTGGCATTATAAGTGACAAGAAGTTCTTCTTTCTCCGTCTCCAGCTTAGTATCTGCTTGACGAACTCTCTCATCGACTTCGGCTTCTGTCTCACGGACCTTCTCCAAAGTCGCGTCTCTCTCTTTCCGAAATTCCACCGCTTGGTCACACGCTTCCTGTGCGGAAACATTAGCGGTGTCTCTTTCCTTCACATTCTATGCAACTTTGGCCTTGAGCTCATTTCGCTCTCTCACGCCGCATCCCGCTCAGCGGTCACAATGGTATTTCCGTGGCCCATTTCTTCCACCGTAGCGTAATCTTCACGCTTCATCCTATCCATCACTGCCTGAGCCTCATCCGCTTTCCTGAGAGCTTCAATCTCTGACTTTCTAGAAGATTCGGCCTCATTGCCGAGCGCCTGAATGATGCTTTCCTCTTGACCAAGTTCCTTCTCCAAATTCTCGATCATGGCCGCTCGATCAAAGGCCACTTTTGATGCTTTCTTAGCTGTCTTCGATCACTCTTGATACTGGAAGAATACGTCCGAAAGATAATCGTGCATCATAGAAGCAACTGTCGACGGTATCCTCTTCAGATGTGGGGGAAAAGCGAACCCGTCAAAGCAAATTTCAGGAAATTATTTCCTCAGTTGAGCAAGCCTAACCGCTCCTTCCCCCGAAGGCTCCATCAATGTCTGTTTTGTTGACGGGGAGGCCGCGATTTTCGTTCTGCGGTGAGTATCAGCCCTCGATGGTTGGGAAGGCGGATTGGGCCGTGAAGTTTCTAGAAGCGGTGCATGAGCTCTAGGAGGTGGTGTGCGAGATCGAGATCTTCGCCTATAATCTTTTTTTCTGTCAGAGCGCTCTTGAGTCGAGCGCCCATAGTCATAATCTCTATCTCCATCCCTCCTATAGGGCTTGTAATGCGAAGAAGACTGGCGTTTCTTACAGAGACTGCCAAGCATTGAACCTCTACCAGACATAATACCTGCGAAACATAAAGTGAAATTAGTAATCTCTCACAGTGAATGTATTATACTTAGAAATCGTGTAGTGTCGTGAAGTGTGAATGTGGGTGCAACCCCCCGACCAACCAGATGTGTCAACGGCACTAGTGGGCAGAGACTCGCTCAAAACAAAAGCTTCTGAAAATTCTTCCAATCCGGCATCATGCTATAAGGACATATTATCCGGAATTGTAATATCGGCGAGCCCTTCATAAAGATTTTCAGTTCTGGAAGGAGACATGTCCGAAATTCTAACTCCGGGAGTGGATTGAGCCGTGACAACCGATTTCCATCTTCCCTTCTTATGTGGCTTAACGATGGCTGCCTTGCCTTTTCTTTGTTCTTCGGTATCTTGAGCCAATCCGCAGATTCACCCAATGGCTCGTCATCTGTATGAGTTCTCTCCGAGTCAGCCTCCTCAATTATGACAACCTTAGGTTTTCTTCGTTTTCTTCGTTCTTTCGAGATGGTTCTTAAGACACCGTCAAGCATTATGCTTTGCCTCCGCTCAATCAACCCAAGGATTCTGAGATTACTATCTGACAGTAGCAACTCAATATTCCTCTCTTCACTAGGAATTTCTTGAAATACCCGAACTATCTCTTTGAAACGCTCACCTTCAGGTCGCTGAATTACGGCTGAAAAAAAAAGAGATGTGAGTTCGAATTCAAGTACATCGATTCCATCGACTACCCGAAAAGATAGCAATACTTACGTCTAAATAGCCATCGTCTAGCGAACCCTGGAGGCCATCTGACATAAAACCATTTCGTCCTCAAGTAGCTCAATCTAGTCCAAGCCCCCGTGATCACTTGGCAATTTCTTACAGCCTCCAAGAATGTGAAAGATGGACTATCGGCCCGAATCATGAAATTAAATAGGTATCTGATCTCAATCGGGAGTGGCGGTCGATGGAGATACTCCATAAATGCAATGAACAAGTTATTCAGCGACGCATATCCGTTTGGGTGCAGTTGAGAGGGGGCGATCCTCAAAAATGACAATGTTTCTCTTATATACTGGTTAAACGGAGGGAGTGTCCCGGCTGCGCACGCGTGGCGATTGAATGTGGTATATCCCTCCGGTGGATTGTGCGGTCTATCATTTGGCCCGGGCAGTAGCACGTCATCCAGCGACAAACCATGCCTTAAGCATATTCTTCCTAGAATGTCTTCCGAAATGTTGGACGGAACAGAATCTGATGGGTTACTAATGAAGGATGCGTCAGGTAACTCATCCGGAGCTGGACCAATAACTTCAATTTCAATCTCCGGTACTTCAAGCACGAGAGGGACTGAACTCTGAGTTTCATGCGGTTGCGAACTTGAAGTTTCCATAACTAGCTAACTCATGGGAAATCATCATTAGATTCTAAAAAGCCCGTGCATTCCTCGGTGTAAAGTGCATGTGTCTTACAGTATATTACTTGAACAAATTCTATGGAGTAAACTGTAATGTATGAATGACAAAACTCTGAAAATCAAACTGGAAGTGACCGTCGTCGCTGACCTTCATAACCGTGCCATCCACTTGCAAACAATCAACCCAAGTTGAAGTACGTTACATTTTTTGTTAAGTTACAGTGCCATCGGCGAGCTTCGAAAGGTAGTCCAATATGCAGTTCTACGGTCAAGTTCAGTCATGCAAAGCCGAAGCTCGTCGGAGTCAAGTATTTTTATGTGCAAAAAATTCTTTAAAAGTTCATTTAGTTTCAACTTGGAATCGATCGCTGCAGTTCAAATTCGTATCGAATCGATGAAAAATCATCAACCATGTTCGAATTGACATGCTCCGTATCGATAAATTTCGAATCGATACACTTCGTATCGATGGCAATCGATTCGATACAATTTCGTATCGATCAGTTTGAAACGATGAGTTTCTTATCGATCCAGGGCACGCCATGCCGTATCGATTCGAGGACACCTTCTCCGCATCGATCGTTGTTCTCATATTCGTATCGATACGAAGTCGCATGATTTCCATCGATTCGAAAGTGCTACAACTCTTTCTTCTCCAAGACCGGGCCTCGACTCCATGGAAACACATCCTTCCCCAAACTTGCTCTCGTTTGCCCAGATCTTAAAGTTATCAATACCGATCGTGAAAGCAAGGAGGATGTAGTAAGATCTTCGAGTTTCGTCGTTCTAAGCACGATACTACCCATTAAGTTAGCTGATTTTAATGTTTAACTTAGGAGAATCAAAGAACATGATCGATTCGAAGACGTGACAAACTTCTCTCGGAAGCTTCGAGTTGATGCAAGGGCATTGAGAGTAAGAGACAAACAATAAAAGTAAAAAAGTGGAAAAATGGCTAAGTGAGAAGTATTTATATGAGGCCATAGAAGAACCGAGACGATTCGCCTTCTAGTAAAACTTGACCGGTCGCAACCAGTCAAAACACCATCGGTTCGAAAGCTCCGTTCGAATCCATTTTCCTGAGGCCTTATCGATGTGAAGTTACCCTCACACTTCATCGATACGAAGTATACAACTAACGCTGTACATAGGACATTGAGCGCCATCGATGCGAAGCGCACAGTGGGCACATCGACTCGAAGCCCCTATTCACATCAACAAATTCACAACTCCATCCACAACCTACCGATACGAACGACGATTTCTTATCCATCAATACATATCCATACGAACGGCGATTTCGTATCCATCCATTCTCATCAGTATGAATGGGTGATTCGTACTCATCCACGCCATCGATACGCATGCCGATTTCGTACCCGTCATAGCATAAGCATATTTCATCAATACGAAGGTTGATCTCGAATCCATCGATGCTCATACCCATCGATTTGAAATATTACATTCGCGCAACACAAAGTCAATTCCTTCAACCTTCTATATCGGTTCAGGACAGGATCGATATGAAAGGACTTTTCAAAACAACCATCAAGCGTTGTCTCGACTCAAATTTCCAAATCGATTCAGGAGAGAATCAATACGAAATTCAACAACAAACGAAACTGACAACGACTCGTGGACGCACGACGTTAACAAGGGTCGAACTAACATATATGCATATATGTCAGACTAACATTCGATTTTAAACATTCACAGGGATCGAATACTCATCTTGTCTTGATTACAACAACCAGCAGCCAGGCACTATTCTGCAGCAATTAATCATATCAAAGCCGGGTTACAACCTTCGACAAAAGAGCAATTATTGTTGAGAGAGAAATCATAGCTTTTCGAAGCATGTCAAGTTTCACAAGGCGTCCTTTGGAGGGCAAATGTTATCCCGCTTTTTGGCAAAGCCGTGATACCAAAAGATCGATCGAAAACAAAGGACAGTTCGTCTCCAGGATTGATCATACTTAGCTTCACTATGGATATCACTGAAATTTGTCCGCATCCAGATTGAGCTACAATTGATGGGACATGACAAGAAAGATCATAAAAGTCAGCGTCTCAAATTTCAAGTCAATCCGAGTTCATACGCTCAAGTTTTGATCGATTCAAGTTGGAGGAAATAACCCTAAGTTCGAATCCATCAGAAGATCATGAGTTCGAATCCATCGTCTTCCTCTTACTTCGAATCCATGGGATCAATACACTTCGTATCCATCAGGTTGAAGTCCTTCGAGTGCATGAAGTCACTCCACTTCGCCTCGATCAGAGCATATGAGTTCGAATCCATCAGGTGGCCAAGCTTCGTATCCATCCCAATGGCCTTCCTTCGAATCCATCGAACGTCCTCTACCTCGATTCCCTCAAAGCAAGATACTTCGAATCCATGTAGTCGATTCACTTCGAATCCACCCTGTTGAGGAAGCTTCGTATCGATCAACTATGGGATACCTCGAACGATTTGAACGAACATCTCCTCGAATCCATTCCCTCAAATCCACTAAGTTGAAGCATCTAAAACCATGGATTCAACCCAGTAAACTCGAAGAAAAAGCAGGATCAACCCGAGAAGCACGCGCCACGTCACCGTTCGCACGCGCAAGCCATCGATTCGACCCTAATCGATTCGAAGGAGATCGATTCGAACGGGGCGCATCAACCAAAAATTCAATCTTGAATCGATCATAACTCGAGATCTACAAGTCCAAATGCTATGAAATTTTCATAGGAGCTTACGTACACGCTGAAGAATGTCAACACCAAATTTCACCTCGATTGGATGCTTTCTTGATCGATTCGAACCCGAGTTCGAATCGATCCCAAAATGGGCCCGGATTTCCAGAATCCGAGCGTGTGGGACCCCTCACGTGTCAAAAGCAGTATCCCTGGATTTTAGGCGAAATATCAGCGTCCTACACCTATAAATAGAGCCCCTGGTCATTCAGAAAGGGGATCGGAGAATCTTGAGAGACAAAGCACGCCCAAGCGCTACCAGAATCACTCCATATCATCATAGCTGACACTGATTTCGAATTTCCAGTTGCAACTCGCTGTTGATCGCTGTAACAACTTGTAATCATTGAAAGAGAATCAATAAAATGCCAAAATACTTCACAGTGGACGTAGGCAACACGCCGAACCACTATAAATCGCTTGTCTATGCTTTTACATAACTGTTGCTTGGAGTTTTTGTTAGATAATATTCATATTCAGTTCATACATTCTTCATTATTATCTCTTCAACGACCCCCGAAGAGTGTTGTGACCAATTTTGGTGCAAACAATACACTATCATGCTATGAAAATAAACTTTTGAAAAAAATAGTATTCAATACTTATGTAAATAGTATGTATATCACAACAAAAAGAACAAAAAAAAAACAAAAAAAAAAACAAAAAAAAAACATGTAATTATGAATATAAATCAAAACATATATGTGCTTACACGCCTATACCTCACCGATCAAACAGAAGCAACCGGAAGGCGAGGTGATGGGTTTCATTTGATGAGGAGGTTTGGAAGAAAGGTGAAGTGGCGGATGCAAATAATGGACAGCCGCATGCTTCAGTTTTCTTTTTTTTCAAAGAAAAGTAGGGAAGGGAACGAATAGATCTAGAGAAAAGAGAAGTGAAAGCGAAAATAAATAGTGATGAACCGCATGTTTTCAGGCAAATATATAGGAAGAAAATGAATAGGCAACCAAATTTTTAGTGAATAAGTAAATAAAAGTGATTGTAACGGTCAACCCTTGATTTGGTGAAAATAATTGTAGCAATTAATAAAAGAAATAAATAGCAACGGTCACGTTGATTGATTCAGCTGAACCATAAAAGCAAATTATTTAAAATTTAAACGGTAGGAAACGTAAAAAAACGTACCACCATAAAATGAAATTGATAACGTGTGTGCATTGATTCTACAATATTTATTAAAGCAATTGATTGATGTGCGTTTAAATTTGAACGGAAGGAAAGAGAAAAGTCATAATTAAAGGTAAGCTTTAAATTTTTAATAAATACAAAACTTTTCTAAGTTTATACGTTTATAACTTTTTTATTTGTTTGGATAGTACGTAATAAGTTTGGAAAGGCAATGATATTTAAAATGGAACAAGGAAGGTTATAAATCAGATTGGAATGAAAATTGTTTGCACAAAAAATGGACAAACACCTCCAAGTCGTATTATTTAGTTGATTATATGTGATTTTCAATGATTTTAGATGAGTATGTAAATATAAAAGAAGTAGGGGCTGAAATGTAAAAGACACGCGGATTTATAGTGGTTCGGCCAGAATGTGCCTACGTCCACTTTATATGTTATTATCTTCTTTCTTTCAGATTACAAGTACAATGCTTCGTATATAAGTATATGAAAGTAGTTTGAAAGTTCCTTCCTTGCTTGAGCTCTCAAACTTGTCTGCCATTGTTGTACCCCTGCCCCTCTATTTATAGAGTGAGGTAGGGGGCAGGGGTCTTGGATGTATATAGCTGCGGGTGGGCCCGGGCTGAAGCAATCTGGACTGGCAGTTGTCTGATTCGGAGAGGTCTCATTCGGCATGGAGCTAGGACCGGAGGTAGATGTGGACCGGTTGTGGGTGTGGACCAGTGGTCCGATGCTTGTTTGGACCGGTGGTGGGGTTGGTCCGGTAGGTCATTTGGTCCGGTGGTTGCATGGGCTTTAGTTCGGTTATGGTTGGACCGGATGGGGGGCTGACCGAATGTCCTTCGGTTCGGCATGAACTGGAGATGCCGAATGGACTCATGCCGAATGGACCTTCATGCTTGGAGTGCCGAATGAGCTCATAGGCTTGTATAGCCGGATGAACATGTACTCCGGATTGACCTTTACTGCCGAATGAGCTTGTTCCTTCGAATCGCCGAATGGACATAGGAGCTGATGGAATGGAGGTTGCAAACCCGGGTGAAACTGACACTTCTTGGTCTCGAGATATTCTGGGTGAGAATTCGCCCAACATTTGCACCCCAAAGTGGGGCACGTGCTTGAATGTGTCGCACTTTGTTTTCCCTGTGGTAGGAAGACTAGCTTTGTAACGCCAGGGGTTGGGCGTCCGTATTCTGTTGATGTCCTGCAAAGGAAATTACAGTTTTAGCGTGATTCCAAATAACGATCGTTCATGATCGAAATGTTCGAGATGAACTGAACTGTGCCGTTCGGGACGAAAGAGTGAGCCCCGAGGGGGCTTAGCATCAGCGATGCCAGGTTTATGTCAGAGTGGGTCCCTGGATCGTTTGTCAAGATGGTTTATCGCCAGCTCAGAGCATGCCTAGGGGTCGTTCGCGACCCCGTACATGTGTAAGCAGCTTAGCCATTTCATAATTATCAGAGTCAAATATCCGTTTCACCCATGAGTTTAAAAAGGCGTGTCAAAGTGTAAATTCCCACGACGATAAGGTTAATAACCATTCAGAGCGTGCCTATGGACCATTCGTGGTCGCGTACACGTGTAAACGATTAATCCATGTTAGTGAGAGTTTTACGACTTATTCATCGTCATCATAATCCTGATTTTGTTAGTTAGTTCTGGAGTTCGGTACTTATCTGAGTGAGGAGCCTGCGTGCCCCCTGTTCCTGGTTTTCGCTGGTGGAGATAGCTTCATTCGGTCCTTTGGTTGGTCCGGCATGGATGGGTTCATTCGGTATTCGTTTGGTTCGGTATGTTTGGTATTGGTCCGGTGTTTCTATTCAGTGGGCCGAACCAGCTGGTCCGGCGGTCCTGAGCTCGCCTATATATAGAGGCTACACCCCCCTTTTGTTTTTCCTTACCGAACCAAGTCTTCTGCCGAACCAATCTTCTGCCGAACCAATCTTCTACCGAATCAATCTTCTACCGAATCAGGTATGTACCCTATTGCCGAATGCCTCTTATTACCGAATGGTTCAGAATGCCGAATGCACACGTAAGATCTCAAATGCCGAATGAGCCTAAGGCCTTAGTGCCGAACGAACATGGACATGTACCACCGAATGGACTTAAGACTTGTACTACCGAATGGACTTAGGACCCCAGTGCCGAATGAACTTGGACATGTACCACCGAATGAACTTAAGACTTGTACTACCGAATGGACTTAGGACCCCAGTGCCGAATGAACCTCGTATTCTGGACTTATGTATGCTTGCTTGCTTATACTTTCGTTCTAACGTCATGTTTTTCACTTTTGTGCATGCAGATAAATGACTCGTAAGGCAGAAACATGATCAGACAGACGGAAATCCAAGGATGGGGGAGAGCCTTCTTCTGTGCCCCCAGCCCAACCAGGATCCGGGCAACATCGACCTGTTCCGAGGTCATTAGTGGATGGATATGGTCCACAGGAACTTCTGATCTCCCCCCCTGATTGCTTTCCTAGCTCCCTAAAGGAGGAGCAACTTGACGTCATATCCCGTTCCTTCGGGATAGACAGGGCTCTTATGCTGCTGCCGGGAGATGGAGTGATGCCATATAATCCTCCCGAAGGCTATTTTGCTTATAGCAGATACCATTGTATGTGCGGTGCTATCCCTCCTATCAACGCTTGGATAGTAAGTTTCACTACATATTTGAAGGTGGCTCCTTTCCAACTTCAGCCTAACTCTTATGCCATCCTGGTGAGCCTCTTTGTTATCTTCCAGAGGAGGTACGGGCGTCCTCCTTCTAGCCGGGAAATTCGATACTTGTACAACCTGAGAGGCTATAAGAAGGGGTCTCCGTATATTAGTCCGGAAGCGGCCGTGCCCTTCAAACCAGTCCTGGACTTATATTCCAAGTTTACCATGTTCAAGAAAGAGTGGTTCTTCATCAAGGACGATGCTGTTTCTTTCCGCCTTTTCACTTCCGGCTGTAAGATGGATTTCATTTATATTTTCCATGTTTTGACTGTAGTGTTTTTTCCGACATGCTTCTATTTCTGGCTAGCGACAGGTGGTATTGCAGTTGTGGAGGATGATTCCTTGGTGCGAATGGCTGCTGAACTAAAGGCTATTCCGACACGGGACCGGTCGGCCTCCTTCTTGATCAGGAACGCAACCCTCTTGGAGTATAATTTGATCTTACCGCACCAGTCCGTGGTTAAGCAAAGAGACACGGCTGAGGAGAAGGCTGCTAAAGCTAAGGAGGGGGCTATGGTGAAGAGCGGTAAGAGGGAGCCTTTTACAGAGCGTCCCGTTGTCGGGGGGAAGAAACTGAAGAAGTCTGATGGCCCTTCTCCAAGTACTTTTCCGACTGTTCCGGAGGAGGAAGGTGTAGAAGAGGAGGAAGGAGGCGAGGTTGGAGAAGGGTCGGAGGGTGGAGGAGATGGCGACGGTCAAGGTGGTAGTGGCGTCGGTGCCCTAACCTCTGAGCAAGACCTTGAACTGGATGAGGCTCTCCGTCGGGCCTTCGGGGAGTCGGAGGGAGAGTCGGAAACGGAGAAGGCAAAGGAAACCGGCAAAGCTGTGGCTGGCACTGACCCATCCTCTAAGGCTTCCTCAGCTAGGGCGATTCCGGCGATGCAAGGTGAACTTTTGTCCTCTGCCGATTCCATTTTCGATAGGGACTTAGAAATTTTTTACGGTTCACTTCCGTCCTGGAATGAGATCCAGGACTTATTGCAGTATCCCACTCCTCCGCTGGGTTTGTATAATAGATGTGTCTTCTCACTTTTCTTTCCTTTTAACTTAACACATTTTTCGAACTGTGGATTATTGTATGTTCGTAACACTTGTTCTTTATTCCAGGGGCAGGCCAGGTGGTTAAAACGTCGGACGTTCGACACCGCCTTGAGCAGTTTAAGTCGAGGAGAGCTTCTGCGAAACCCTCTACTGGTCGCACTGGGGATGTAGTCAGTTATCGCCCTCTTCTTGGGGTAATTGAAGAGGGCATTCGGAAAAAGAAGCGGAGCCGTTCCTTATTTGAGTCTTCCCCTGGTTCGCAGCTTCCTACTCAGCCTCCTCGTGATACTACGGAGGAGAGCACGGAATCCGGCCCCCCTCATCCTCCTTTCAAGAGCCCAACTGTTATTCTTATAAGGCGTCCTGATGTGCCTCGCCCCGTGCCTCGTGACCCTTTTGTCGGTCATCCTGATTTAGATCCGAGCTTTCAGGATATCTCATTTGATGAGGCCACGGGCGAGCACCTCCTTCCCCGCAACCCCATGGTAAGAGTGCTGGACGAGGCCAAGTCTTTAGATCTTGATTTACTTACTACACGGGTAGTCACCATGGGGGACGAAGCCAAGGCTAACATCGATCGGGTGGCCGCAGAGACCAAGAAGTTAATGGAGCATCATGCTAGATTGGCCAAGGCCGGGGAAGAGATCGGGAGTGCTAATATTCGGTTGAGGTTAAAAGTTGCCGATCAGGCCAAGCAGCTCGCCGATCAAGCCATCCAGATTTCCCAGCATGAGGAAGCCTCCAAGCGGCTGAAAGAGACGATGGAGAAGGCCAGTAGGGCGGAATTACGGAAGATGGAGGTCGCCTGCAGGGAACAGATTAACATGGCCATTACGACGGTGGACGAGGTTCGAAATGCGGATCTTGAGCGGGTAGAGGAGTTGTCTGGGAGGCTCGAGGCTACGGAAATGGCTCAGGCCGAGTTGAAGGAGGAGATGGAGGAGATGAGGAGGTCCCTCAAGTTAAAGGAGAAGGAAATGAGGAGGTCTCTCCAGGCTGACTGCTTGAGATACCAATCAGAGAGGGACATTGCCGTCGCCAAGTTGCAAGCTTCCGAGGCCCGGGTGAGGGAGTTTGAGGAGAATGAGGGGATGATGGATGAGATGCTGCAGGACATGTACTTCCACACTTGGAAGGAGGGCGGCTTGTCTTGGATGGACGATTACCCTTGGGTGATGGCCAAGGTGTATCTCCAGGCTTTAGAGGAGGCCAGGGTGAACGCGGGTAAGGAAGGCGGAGAGGCTTTCAATTTGGATGCGGTTACTGCCCAGTTCTCGAAGGAGGAGCAAGCGGCGGTGAAGGAGGGGATGCGGCTGCTTGCTGCAGAGGAAGCGGGCGTGCAGTTGGATGATGAGGATCAAGCGGCGGATGCTGGTGAGTTATTCTTTTCCCTTTCTTTCCTTTCCGTGTTTTCATAACTTGATCGTTCGTTTAATGAATTCCTCTTCTGAAATGGACAGGTGCGACTCCTGATCCACATGCTGGGGGCTCTGATCCTGCGGCTAAGTAGACTGGGGAAGTTGGTGATGGAGTGTGGACGCGGCTGCCACCTTTTTATTTCTTTTTATCACTGTTTACGTTAGTCATTGACATGTAACTATAATAATATTATTTGCAAAGAATAACTTCGTGTGATTTTATAATATAAGCTGATGTTGTTATGTTTAAATGTTGTTGTCATCTTGATATGCTGCGTGAGAAATATAACTATGTATATGCTTGTGATTCTAGTTGTGTTTGATGCTAAGTTTTTTGCTAGAAATATAATTTCATGTGTTGCAATGTTATTGTACGAACAAGCTATAGTTACGTATTTATGTACAAGAAAAGAGAGTACCGCCCTTTATGTTTCATTCGCAGGCGGTAGCTTAGAGTGTCTTATGTAACTGTTCACGGATATAGCTGAGTACCCTGCCACCCAGTATGCAGACTTAGTTTCTTGTGAGCGAATGCTTCCTATTTGGTTTCCTGTACTTTAGAGTTTGTTACACAGGATAGGAGAAAAGTATTTAAATGAAATGGAAATATAGTAAAAGTAAAACTTCCAGTCACGGAAGGCCGTCGATGTGCTTAAGTTCGTGGCAAACGGGTTTTGTAGTCACTTTCCCTAGCTGTGGGTCTTGGAGACATTTGTCACCCATCTTACGCCTCCGCGGGGAGTTTTCTTTTTTACCACAGCCGCACTTAAGACACATCGGAGCCGAGATCGCGCACGGTAACTACCCGAACCATTATGGTCCGTAATCGTGGGTATTATTCGATTTACCGTGGCCGGCTAGCGTGGGTGCCGTTGGCCGTGAACTACCCCTGGCTGGCCACACCTTATGTTGGGGCTTAATGTAGGTTCACAGTTGCCGGCGAGCCGAACGCCGTAATGAGCTGCCATCGGCTATAGTCGGCCTTTATGATTACTTATAATCGGCTCATTACAGTTGGCTTTGAGGGCAGGCGCGCAATGAGTTAACCCGCAGCAGAGGGATGCTGGAGCAAAAGTGTCTCATTGGCGAGTGCATAGAATCGTAGCGTACCTGTTAGGCCTAGTCCAGATGAGGCCGCGGTGCGTCTTGAGTGGAGATGCCATAGGATTTTGTTCAACAGAAAGGGATAAAACTTAACAAGTAGCCAGGACATAAAGGAACAAGCTAAAAAGAGACAAGATTTTTTAAAGTGGTTCGGCACGAAAGTGCCTACGTCCACTGATTCTCTTTGTTAATTCACTTCATATGGGCAGTACAAGTTAAGAAAAGTATCGACGGAGGTGTCGGATGTTCCATGCCCTCTGGAACACCTCTCCGTCCACTGTTGACAAAATATAAGCTCCGTTGTGGAGATCTTTATGAATTACATACGGTCCGTCCCAGATGGGGTCTAGTGCCCCGGGGCGCAGAAAGATTCGCCTGAGGACAAGATCTCCTTCTTGTAAGCTGCGATGCTTGACTTTGGAATTGTATAGCGCTGCCACCTTTTGTTTGTGAGCTGCTGCTTTAAGTGCTGCATCGTTTCTCCTTTCCTCAATTAGATCCAAAGACATGAGGAGGAGTTCTTCGTTTTCTTCTGGGTTGTAGTGGATCCTACGGTGGGAAGGCACAATAGTCTCAACTGGGAGCATTGCCTCCGATCCATATGCCAAGGAGAAAGGAGTATGTCCCGTTGATGTTCTGAAAGACGTGCGGTATGCCCATAGTGCCGTAGGAAGTTCGTCCACCCAAGCGCCTTTTGACTTTTCAAGTTTCTTCTTGATTAGGGTTTTGAGAATTTTGTTGACAGCTTCAACTTGTCCGTTTGCCTGAGGATAAGCTACTGATGAGAAGCTTTTATGAATTCCATGCTCTTGGCACCAGTCGGCAAATTCTTCGCTGTCAAACTGGAGTCCGTTGTCTGATATGATCTTGAGTGGGACTCCGTACCTGCACAGAATATTTTTGATCAAGAAGTTTATAACTTTTGTTGAAGATATTTTATTTAGAGGTTCTGCTTCCACCCATTTGGTGAAATAATCGACTGCCACTACAGCATATTTGGCTCCGCCTCGGCCCGTTGGCAGTTCGCCAATTAAGTCAATTCCCCATACAGCAAAGGGCCAAGGGTTGGTCATTTGAGTAATTTCATTTGTGGGCAGTCGAGGAATCTTGGCAAATTTCTGACATCTGTCGCATTTCTTGACGAAGTCTAGAGCGTCTTTGTTTAGCGTGGGCCAGTAATATCCATATCGGAGTATCTTCCTTGCCAAAGTCTGCCCCCCAGTGTGATCTCCGCATCCTCCCTGATGGATGTTTGATAAGATCTCCTTGGCTTCCCTTCCAGCGACGCATCTTAATAAGGGGCCAGAGAAGCCACGCCGATAGAGGATGCCTTCTTGTATCGTGTAGTGGGGAACTTTCCTCAAGATCCTCTTGGCTTCGTCGCGCCTGTCGGGCAGTGTGCCATCTTGCAAATATTTTCGGATGGGAGTCATCCAGGTTCCTTCTTCGATTGCAGTTACCAGATTTACTGGTTTGAATCTTGGGGCTGGCTGCCTTGAGATGGCTAGTGTTCCGAAAATGGTGCTATTCTTCATACTAGCTTGCTTTGCAAGTTCATCGGCCTCTTGGTTCTCTTCTCGAGGAATATGTTTGATTAGATAGTGGTCCAATTGATCGAGCAGCAGTTTGGCTTTCTTTAGGTATGCTGTGAGTCGTTCTCCTCGAGTCTGGAATTCTCCTAGTACCTGGTTTACGATAAGCTGAGAATCACTATGAAGACATAAGGAATTGATTCCAATTTCCAGGGCAAGCTCCAATCCCGCTATTACTGCTTCATATTCAGCATCGTTGTTAGTGGCCGTGAACTCCAACCTTAATGCATAGTACAACTTTCTTCCCCTGGGGGTGATGATCACAATTCCTGCCCCCGAGCCTTGTTCGTTCGATGCTCCATCTACAAAGAGGTTCCACTTGATGTTTTTTGCTACTTCGGATTGTTCCTTGCCTTCGTTGGTAGTGAATTCGGCAATGAAATCGGCCATGGCTTGTCCTTTGATAGCGGTGCGAGGATGTAGGTGATATCATACTGACTTAGTTCGATGCACCATTTGAGGAGTCGCCCAGAAGTGTCAGGACGATGGAGCACTTGTCTTAGCGGTTGATCGGTTAGAACCCTGATGGAGTGAGACTGGAAGTAGTGTCGCAGTTTTCGTGACGCGATCAATAAACAATATGCTAATTTCTCTAGTTTAGGATATCTGGCCTCTGCCCCTGTAAATCTCTTACTTATAAAGTAAACCGGGCGTTGTGTGCGGTCTTCTTCTCTTACCAAGGCGGCGCTTAGAGCATGAGATGATACAGCGAGGTATAGATATAACACTTCACCTTCATTTGGAGTTGAGAGTACTGGTGGTCTCAGAAGGTGTTCGATTAGGTTGAGGAAGGCTTTTAAGCATTCATCGGTCCACTCGAATCTCCCTTTGTCTTTCTTGAGAGCTTCGAAGAAAGGGACACACTTGTCGGTTGCCTTGGAAATGAATCTGCTTAGGGCGGCCACCTTTCCGTTTAGGCTTTGCATTTCTTTTCGAGTGGAGGGTATCCTTATTTCTTTTAGAGCCCGGATTTGTTCAGGGTTTGCTTCGATTCCTCTGGCGTGGACGATAAATCCCAAGAATTTTCCCGATGATACTCCGAAGGAGCACTTTAGAGGATTCAGCTTCATTCCATATCGGCGAAGTACTTGAAACATCTCGTCCAGGTGGCTTACATGGTCGTCGGCTTTCCTGGACTTTACCAACATGTCATCCACATACACTTCCATAGTTCGTCCGATTAGCTCTGCGAACATCTTGTTGACGAGGCGCTGATAGGTGGCTCCAGCATTTTTGAGTCCAAAAGGCATGACTTTGTAACAATATAGTCCGCGGTCAGTGATGAAGCTAGTGTGGTCTTGATCAGGAGCGTGCATGGGAATCTGGTTATATCCGGAGTATGCATCCATAAAAGATAGGAGTTCGTGTCCGGCTGTGCTGTCCACAAGTTGGTCAATTCGGGGAAGTGGGAAGCAATCTTTTGGGCAAGCGTCATTCAGATTGGAGAAGTCAATACATGTTCGCCACTTTCCATTGGCCTTTTTTACTAGCACTGGGTTAGCGATCCATTCTGGGTAGATGGCTTCCCGTATGAAGCCATTAGCAAGTAGATTCTTTACCTCCTCATCAAGGGCTGCTGATCGCTCTGCCCCCATGCTCCTCTTTTTCTGTTTTACTGGCACCTTGGTGGGATCGATGTTCAGCATGTGGCATGCTATGTCGGGGGAGATTCCTGTCATATCGGCATGGGTCCACGCAAATACATCTAAGTTGTGGCGGAGAAAGTCAATGAGTTGATCTTTCAACTCCGTTTTTAGCTGAGATCCGATTTTTAATAGTTTACTTGAATCGTGCTTATCTACAGATACGAATTCCATAGCCTCTGCAGGCTCGGCGGTAGCCTCCTCCTCTTTATCCCTGGGGTCTAGTTCATTGAAGGGATCACTTGTGTATCGAAGAGGAGGGGCTTTCTTTAGTTGCTATGCCTCCAAGCTTTTCATGCAGAGAGTAATCTCTGCACCTTTTCCTTTATCCTTTCTGCGGTTATTGCGAAGTTCAGTTACGTAGCAGTCTCGGGCAGCATCTTGATCTCCTTCTACTTCTCCTACTCCGTTGTCTGTTGGAAATTTCATTTTCAGGCACCAGGGGGCTAATACAATCTGGAAGTCAGACAAGGCTGGTCTTCCCAAGAAGGCATTGTAAGCCGAGTGGTTTTCTATTAGTACGAACGTTTGTTTTCGCACAACGGAGCGGGGATGACTTCCTATTTCGACGAAGAGGTCAAGTTGCCCGAGGGGCATTTTTGCATCTCCAGTGAAACCGTGCAGTGGTTTGTCACAGGGGGATACATCCTTCATTGATAACTTCATTTTGTCGAAAGCATGTTTGAATAGGATATTTACGGAGCTTCCTGTGTCTATTAGAATCCGAAAAACTTTAGCTGGACCGAACCAGGCAGAGATGACCATAGGATCCATATGTGGGTACTGTCTTCCTTCCAAATCACGCCTACTGAATATGATGTCGTCGCTCTCTTTTCGTTTTGGGTGGCGTTCTTCCGTGATGGAGTTAACATAGCATTCTGCATTTCTAAGCGACTTGCCATACCTTTCCATCTCTGCCCAACTTCTGTCGGCGATGTGTGGTCCTCCTGAGATGGTAAGGACCACTATCTTCTCTTGACTAGAGCCACTAGTGTTGTGATTGTTGCGATTCCCTCCGCCTACCTCTGGGAGGGGTTGCTTTGAGTTCTCATTGGCTGGAGTTGGAGTCCTGTTCTGACCCTTCACATAGCGTCCCAGTCTTCTTCTTCCAATGTGTTCTTCGATCAAGTCCCGAAGATGGTGGCATTCATTGGTGTCATGTCCGTGGGATTCGTGGAAGCGACAGAACTTTCCGGACTTGAGTGCGTTATCTGATTCTTTCTTATGCGGGGGGGCTTGTATCCGAGTTCGCCCTGAGTGGCTAGGAAGATGTTTTCGATTGTTTCATTCAAAGGAGTGTAGGAGTCAAATCTCGGTCCTGGTCGATATTGGCGCTTTTCGACCTTCCTGCCCCCAGCATTGTCTCTAGATTCATTTCTTCGAGCGTCCTTAGCCGCAGTGGGAACCTTGTCCTGAACTGTCTTACCTTGTTGCCCTGACTGCCTCTCCGTAGCAGCGTCTTCAAGCCTCATATACTTTCCAGCTTCATGGAAGAAATCAGGCAAGGTAGCTGGTTTTTCCTTAGTTAATCTTCTGGCAAACTTGGTGTCTGGATGTACACCACTACAGAGGGCCATTAGAGTGAGTTTTTCATCGGCATCTTGAACTGCTGCCGCTGCGGCGTTGAACCGTGTTAGATATTGTTGCAGCGTCTCTCCGGATTTCTGTTTGACATTGGATAGAGAATAAGCATCCTTGGGTTGTTCCACATGGATGCGGAACTGGCTAATAAACCTTTCTTTCAACATCTCCCATGAGCTGATGGATCCTTGGGGTAGATGGCAGAACCAGGAGGTAGCTAGATCAGCTAGGAATAGCGGAAAGCATTTACATAACACTCCTTCTGTTGCTCCACTCATGAGCATATGCTGGGTGTATCTCTGCAAGTGTACGATGGGGTCGGAAGTTCCTTTGTAAGGTTCCATGGTTGGCATTTTCCATTCCCGGGGAGTGATGGCAGTTTCGATATTTCGGGTAAAGGGACTGGTGACCCTAGCGCCTATTCCCCGGTCCCTTTGCTCCCGTTGGACACATTCTCTGAATAATTGTGCCATTCGTTCGTCAGAACTTGGAGCGGACAAAAATGAGCTTGGTTCTTCCCTGCGGGATCTATCTCGTCCAGATGACCTGTAGGGATGGTACAGTCTACCACTTCTAGCATTATCCAGTGGTTGTCTTTGGCTGCTCGGATGCACACTAGGACCAGCTACAGTTGCCCCCTGCCTTGATCTTCCCCTGTGGGGTTCTGTTTCGAGCACATCCATGGGGTCAACTTCGGGCTGGGTTCTAGCTCGGCTCCGTTCAGCGGGGTTTCTATGATTAGGTGGCATGACTGGCTCAGCTACATCCGACCCTCGCCTGGTGCCTCCCCTGCTGGGTTCGGTTCCAAGGGCTTCCTCGAGTCGGAATTCGGGCTGAGTCCGGGCGCGGCCCCTATCATTGTTGTTCCTGTTGATAGCTTCTTCGAAGAGGGAAGACCTTTGTTGCCTCCGAGATCCTCCGGATTGGGACTCACCCCATGATTCAGTGTTGTGGTTGGGCTCTTCAGCATCCCTTAAGCGTGACATGAGTTGGTCCACCAAAGCTTCTTGTTGGGATGTGAAGCGGTTAGTTACTTCAGCCACAACCCTGTCCAGATCTGCCCTAGTGATTGGTTGTTCCGCTGCGGGACCAGTTGGATTTTCCTGATTTTCATCTGGTACTGCTGTTGAAGTGGGCTGATCTGCGATTGCTGGATCTGGAAGGCTGCTAGTTGCGATGTTCTTTCCTTTGTTAACATCCCTTCTCTGTTTGGAAGGCATGATTTCTAAGCAACGAGCGATGTTGTTAGGAAGAAGGTTGAGTGGGAGAAGATGAAGCTTGAGTTCTATTCTCAGTGAAAGCACCAAAAATGTTTGCACAAAAAATGGACAAACACCTCCAAGTCGTATTATTTAGTTGATTATATGTGATTTTCAATGATTTTAGATGAGTATGTAAATATAAAAGAAGTAGGGGCTGAAATGTAAAAGACACGCGGATTTATAGTGGTTCGGCCAGAATGTGCCTACGTCCACTTTATATGTTATTATCTTCTTTCTTTCAGATTACAAGTACAATGCTTCGTATATAAGTATACGAAAGTAGTTTGAAAGTTCCTTCCTTGCTTGAGCTCTCAAACTTGTCTGCCATTGTTGTACCCCTGCCCCTCTATTTATAGAGTGAGGTAGGGGGCAGGGGTCTTGGATGTATATAGCTGCGGGTGGGCCCGGGCTGAAGCAATCTGGACTGGCAGTTGTCTGATTCGGAGAGGTCTCATTCGGCATGGAGCTAGGACCGGAGGTAGATGTGGACCGGTTGTGGGTGTGGACCAGTGGTCCGATGCTTGTTTGGACCGGTGGTGGGGTTGGTCCGGTAGGTCATTTGGTCCGGTGGTTGCATGGGCTTTGGTTCGGTTATGGTTGGACCGGATGGGGGGCTGACCGAATGTCCTTCGGTTCGGCATGAACTGGAGATGCCGAATGGACTCATGCCGAATGGACCTTCATGCTTGGAGTGCCGAATGAGCTCATAGGCTTGTATAGCCGGATGAACATGTACTCCGGATTGACCTTTACTGCCGAATGAGCTTGTTCCTTCGAATCGCCGAATGGACATAGGAGCTGATGGAATGGAGGTTGCAAACCCGGGTGAAACTGACACTTCTTGGTCTCGAGATCTTCTGGGTGAGAATTCGCCCAACAAAAATGTAAAGAAAGAAATAAAAAAATAAAAGAAATCAATGAATGCGAAATAACGTATAGCATTTTATACGTTTCAAACTTTGAAATGGCAATGGTCATGAGTTAATTTAGCTACATTTATAGCAATAACTTTTTTGTTTATTTGGATAGTACGTAATAAGTTTGGAAAGGCAATGATATTTAAAATGGAACAAGGAAAGGACAGAGAAATTTAAGAAAAGATAAAACGTATAGAAAAAATATAGAGTAACGGGACATAAAATAAATTGAAACGATCATTTGATAACACCTGCAAGTATATATTTAATAGAAAAGAACGGACAGAGAAGATTTTGTGAAACGTACTGAAAATAAATATGAAGAACTTATTATATTATACGTTTCTTTTTGAATGCAGAGTCCAAAATTTCAATGCCAAGTAACGGTCAGCTAAGATTAGATTTTGGAATAAGATTTTTAAACAATATTAAATGCGTTTAAAATTTAAAGCTCGCGTTGATGGGAATAATGGAAAGAAATTAAAAAGGCGAACGGTTATAAAATTTGTAAATAACGTTCCCATTAAATTAGGAGAGTAAAAGGAAAGTGAATAAAATCAGAATGCGTACAACAGCTGCAGTGATTTTTGTCCAAAAAAATGAAAATAACGGATTTAATTTTTATACATTTTCTTATATGTGTATATACATTATTTATTCCATCCCATAACGCGCCTTTTAAACACCAAATTAAAAAGTTTATTTATACACAAAGTTTTGGAAATTTATTACTTATATAAAAATATGATTTGTTTACACATTTACTAAGAAATTTATATTCAAAATTGTATATAAGTAAAATATAAAATATTAAATTTTTAAAAGTACAAAATCTATTTTTTTTAAAGAACAAAAGGTGAATTAAACGTTGTTACAAATATATTAAATTAAACCAAAAGATTAAAAATTAAAATTTTAAAGATTTATAACTTCAAAAAAAATGTTAAGTTTTAACCAAAATAAGAATTTTAGAATTTTCACACTAATAAAAATCTTGGGTGATTATTTATAATTAAATTTAGACAATCAAATTTTCGAAAAATAAAACCCCAGAGTTATAAATAAAGAATAAAATATTGCTAAAATTTGGGCTGTTACACTCTCCCCCACTCAAAACTTTTCGTCCCCGAAAAGGAAGGAGGTAGGAGAATTAAAACAACCAGAAAGAAAATAGATTGAAAGACAAGATAAACAATATATTTTAAAATTATATAAATTTTACTCGAAATATTCATTTGAAAACTTCATTGGGAAATCTTAAGATACTTTCAACATTATAGATACATCAATAATCATTTTATTTAAACATGTTTTATTAAATTAATAAGTTTAAAATATTTATAACACTAAAATTTTCTATTAAACAATGTAGTATACAAATAAGCAATATTTAAAAAGGATATATCCAACAAGGGAGGAAGGTAGATTTGGAAAACAGAATCAAGGTGAATAACTAAACTGAGCAGATAAGGTAGACGCAAGGAATAGTATCGGGCACGAATAATTAATCTAGAACCATAAGAATTAAAATTTCAAATATTAATTCAAAATTTCTTTGTTGGGAAATTTTTTTTTATAATAAATACCTTTATAATAATACTTTTATAATAAAATACTATTATATCGAAAAAAAATTCCTTTCAAAAATACTTTTATAACTCGATGTTTCAACAAGTTTATCCTCGTTCTTGCAGACTCTGGCCATGCGTTGATCAGGCGCAAAGTTAGAATTCTTCAAGTACTTAGTAGACTTGTTTCAACACCCAGTGAAAATAATTGAAAAACCTTTAAAACAGATATGGAAAGTACAATCCAAACAAAACAACCAAATCAAAACCTTTGTCCGACCATGGTTCGTAGATACACAATGGTTACGCCTGGATCCCCCAGGAAACAATCCGTATCTGTAAGCTTTCTCAGCCCTGCGAGTTACGCCTTGATGACTAGTAGAGTGTAGGATACACAATGGTTACGCCTGGGTCCTCCAGGAAACAATCCGTACCCCTAGGCTGTCTCAGCCAGGCAGTTTCGCTACTATTCGCGACCTACACAGATTACAGGATACACAATGGTTACGCCTGGGTCCCCCAGGAAACAATCTGTACCCCTAGGCCAGACTCAGCCAGGCGATTGCGCTATGCATTCGCGAGAGAAAAAAAACCATGGGTTACGCCACGGTGGGAACACTCGAGTATTACAACCGAAAAACCAAAAATCAGAGAGAATAATATCGATAGAATGAATTCAAGATGTGGCCACAAAGCGGATATCAAGCAGAAGGCACTTCCCCTATCTTTACTTCGAAAATATATATCATATAGTACCTTTTCAAATCACTTTCAAATATCGTACTTATATAAAGTCCATATATATAGGATTCCATTTTTCCCAAATCAAATACTTTCCAAATCAATAGTAGATCAAATCATACTTATATAGACTTCGATTATATAAAATCTCTTTCCAAATTGAGTGCCTTTCAAATCAATAGATTTCAAATCAACTTCATACTTATACAATCCATTTTATATAAGTTCGACCACTCCCAAATCAAGTGCTTAATAATATAAGGTTCTCAAATTTCAAATCATTTCAATATCAATTCAGTTTCAAAATCATATATGATTTCACCAAATTTTCTTCCAAATTAAATATCTAAATTTCAAAGTTCCCAAAATAATAGTTTTAGAAAATTATCCCATTATCCAAATTAAAATAATTCAAGTCAAACAAATTCATTTCCAAAAATCACCATATAAGTACTGGTTTCTAATTCCAATTTAATTTCAAAACCAAATATTTTCCCAGAATCAATTATACTCAATGGTTTCCAAATTTATAATTATCCCTTTTTTTAAAACTTTTAAACTATCTATTTCTATGTGAAATATCCAATTTACCTTTCTGAAAACCATTATTCAACTATTTTTTTTTCAAAACATTTCAAAACTAAATTTATATTCTTTATCAAACATTTTATACTCTTCGAAATTTCTTAGTTTTGAAAATTTAATCTCGATTTGGAAGTGTTCGAACATTCAAAATAGTTAGGGAAATTAAATTTTCAATTCAAGAGTTGAAAATCAACAATAAATCAATAAATCAATTATTAAATTCGAAACTCGAGGACTGAACACCGGTCTCATTCTAAATTGTTTCAAATATATACCTATATCTTTCTAAAATATCAAATTATACTTCGGAATTCGAAATCAAAAACGGTTTTACAAAATCACTTGCATAGAGAAGCTATTGAAGTGGCCTCTCTCCCACTCTGAAACTTGAAAATCAATGTCGATGATGCATGCACTCATCACCAAAATTATTATCCAGCGACATAAGTGAGTTCTGGACTTCTTTTTTCTTGAAAACTTCTTTGAAATTTCTTCAAAATTATTGGAATTCATTTGAACTCATTTGAAACATTTCTTATTCGGAAAAATACTTTTAAATCGTATTATTTTTATATATTTTTCAAAATCTTAAAACCAATTTCAAAATACCGGAATTCAATTCTCGAATTTCAAATTTAACTCTACAGTTATAAATCAATTTTATATAAATCAATTTCTTATAATTTTTCAAAATTTCAAATCCTTTCAAAACCTTTTTATATAGAACAACATTTCTTATTTGCTTTATATATATAGGTATATAATCCTTATCGAAAACATTTTCACATTTGTATATATTAAAAAAATCATAGTTACAAAAATAAAATTTCGATATAAACAATTTCAAAAATACAAACAAAACCCGATTTTCAAAGGATGATTCAAGAATGGATTTCAAAACAAAGATAGCGGTTTAATTTAGAGGAACCCCAATCAATAGAATCCTGATTCGAAGATAGACTCGATCGAAGATGGGATAATTAAATTACAAACTAGAAGATGGATATACTTCTATAAATCGCGAGCGACCTTTACCAGTCAACCGTGATTCCAAAATTAGATCGGTGTAGAATTCTGAGGCAATTTGACATTTGATCCCCAGAGATATAGAATTCGGCATAACAAGATATATCAGCATCGTAAACCGAGGATACAGAAATCCTCGGTGAGTCAATGCCCATTGAAAAGGAGTTTTCACTCCCTTTACAAATATTTCAGTGGAGTTATGGGATACTCCGGAATCAAACAAATATAAATAGGGAGAGACAGAATGAATTTCGGAACCGAGGGACATTCCAAACTTTAAAGGAAATCGAGTCAAAAGGAAGTGATTCAACTCGAGCGAAAGTGATTCTGTAAATAAATTTACCATATATGCTAAGTTTTGCCTAGAGCCAAAGCTCTGATACCAACTGTAACGACCCGCTATTTTGGACCATTCAAATCGACAACAAAACCATACATATCCGACTTGAATAATTCAAAATACCAAATTGTTATTTAAAATTTGGCAAAACTTAAAATATACAGTAAATAAATCAATCACAGAGTAATATAATGCAGCGGAATAGATAAAGAATAGTAGTTCATGAAGCTACTATATACATCAGTGTTAGAAAAATACAACCGAATAGTTCAAATGTAGTGAAGTCTCCAATGCAACAGATGACTACTCTGAACCAATCAAGTGGAAAGGCTGGAATCTGAATCGATAGTTGGATTTCCAAATGAAGCTCCGAACTCCAAAGGTGAGTCTCAAATGATGTATCACTCAGTCTGACAGGAGCGTAAAGCAAAACACAAAACACTCGAGTCATGATTAACATTCTAATATCAATAAATCCAACTCAAGTGAAATATCAACTGAAATACGAATAACTTAAAGGATGTTTGGGATAACCATCCTCTAAGGGTCCATGGAACTTTCTACGAGGTAGAAATATACACTATAACACCGTGGTCATTTCAGCTTAATGTATACTTCAAAACCAACTCTCATTTTCACTTCAAATATCTCTATATTTCCCAAAATAGTATTTATATATATTAAATTAAATAATTTATACAGTAAAGTATTTTCAATTTCCTCAACTTAACAAATCGTTCCAACATCAACCCAACCTTACCATTCAAATTAAATTCAATCTCAATTTATCAATTTAAATTCAACTCAATTTCTAAAATAACCACTTAAATTTTATCGATCTCAAATTTAGATTTATAATCACAAATACCCCTTTATATTTCCATATATTTCAAAACTTTAAGTATTTAATGTTTCATCTAAATTTTCACTCAATTTAGTTTTCTAAATAATAAATTCAAATTCAGTTCAACCTAAATTTTCATTTTAATTCAATTTAGTTGCTAAATAACAAATTCAACTACGTTGATTTCAAATACAGATCGAATCTCAACATAAACCATTTAAATTCCAATATAGTTCAAGGCTTTAATATTTAAATGTTCTATATAACAGTTTCATATAGATCTCGATTTAACCTCATTATTACTTAGTTTTGAAATACTCCCTTATTAGATTCAATATCATTTAAGTAACCTTAAATTACATTTTACTCCATATTTTCTTTAATTTATTTAAACGTGAAATATTCATTGAATCACTTAAATTAAAAATCCAGTTATAAAATCATACCCTTTAAATTTCCCATTCAAAATTTTAAATCGATTTTATTAAATAAATCCTTAATTAAATACCATTTTTATAAACCCAAATTTATCTCCCAATCTTAATTATTCAATTTATTACAAGAGAATCTATTTGAAATATAGATTTACATAAATACTTAACCATATTATATGTATTAAATTAATCTAATTTAAATCAAATATTACTACTAAATCTATATATACAATTTTCATTTATATAATATCTTAAGAATCAAATTTATTAAACCATATATTTCTTTCCAAAATTATAGAAATTATTTTCAAAATATTTATATGGACCAACGGTGTCTGTATATATTTCCTATCATATAGTCAAGTGCTACGGATATTTACCATTTCAATCCGTATAATAAATATAGACGGGTGGATATCATTTCAACCCGTAATCCCAAATTCAATAAAATGAAAATCGCTTGGGTTTATCATTTCAACCCATAACGATTTTCTCCTATTCTAAAGTTTGTTCGGGTATGTATCATTTCAACCCATAGTGATTTCTAAACTACAGGGAACTTGCAGAGTGGTAACAGAAAATACAATAAAATAACAGGCATATATCATCAATAACAATATAATATAAACAACAGGATATGGTGCCATATTCCGCAGGCGAACAGTTACAGATAATAGCATATATAACAAATTTAAATAACTACAGCAGCATATTTCAATTGTCGCTTCAATTGAAATCAAATTTAATGAATAAAAAAATGTTAATCGTGAGTGATTGCTCACCTTTCGAGGCTAGAGAATATAGAAGGAGACACGGATACGCACACTGATACAGACACTGAAATTAAATTTCAAATCCAAGCAAAGCAAAATCGGGACGAATTCAACGATCAAAGCTGATTGGCTCGAATTGATGAAATAGATCAGATCAGAACTGGAACGATGAAGATAAATGGTATAAGCGAACTTTTATAACCACCTATAACTATATATACACATATGAAATTTATATTCTAAGTTCAAAAATCACAAATTTAATTTACATGTTTTTCAAGCATATAAATAAATCAAGCTTATAATTTTTTTTAAAATCAACATACACTTAAAAAAAAAATATTAACACCTTATACTAAACTTGTATAACTAGTATATATATATTCTCAAACAGATAAAATAAATGTTTAAATATGAATACCTAAAAGAAAACTTTTTTTATATAGAACTATTTCTATATATATTAAATGTTATATATATATAATTTAAATCCATCCATATTTTTACATTCAATAACGTAGTATATTCAACCTATATAAATTTCCAAACTATATATGCGTATTAAAATAATTTATAAAGTAGAGTATTTATAGAATCATCTTAAATCCAAAATAGTATAAATATAATACTGTAACAAAATATATACAATCATCAACTAAATAATTCAGTACCACATAGAAACCCATATGGTAACAAACCGCATAATATACATATATTAAAGTATTTTATATAGTGTGTAACAAAACAAATATATGACTTACATAAGCGAATAACCATATTATAGGAAACCTAATATCAACAAATAGAAGCTGACCATATTAAAATATAAAACAATATATATATATATATATATTCTTATTAAAAATGAAAGATACTTATTTTATAGCATTTCCCTTCAAAATGTCGCATACATAATCCAAATATTAACATGACTTATAAGCTGCGAGGAAGATCAAATAGAAACTATATGTAAATATACACTATCATGTTATGAAAATAAACTTTTGAAAATAATAATATTCAATACTTATATAAATAGTATGTATATCACAACTAACAAAACAAAAAAAACAAAAAAACAAAAAAAAAACACGTAATTACGAATATAAATCAAAACATATATGTGCTTACACGCCAATACCTCACTGACCAAACAGAAGCAACCAGAAGGCGAGGTGATGGGTTTCATTTTATGAGGAGGTTCGGAAGAAAGGTGAAGTGGCGGATGCAAATAATGGTGACAGCCGCATGCTTCAGTTTGCTTTTTTTTTTCCAAAGAAAAGTAGGGAAGGGAACGGACAGATCTAAAGAAAGGGAAGCGAAAGCGAAAATAAATAGGGATGAACCGCATGTTTTCAGGTAAATATATACGGAAGAAAATGAATAGGCAACCAAATTTTAAGTGAATAAATAAATAAAAGTGATTGTAACGGTCAACCCTTGATTTGGTGAAAATAATTGTAGCAATTAATAAAAGAAATAAATAGCAACGGTCACGTTGCTTGATTCAGCTGACCCATAAAAGCAAATTATTTAAAATTTTAATGGTAGGAAACGTAAAAAAAAACGTACCACCATAAAATGAAATTGATAGCGTCTGTGCATTGATTCTGCAATATTTATTAAAACAATTGATTGATGCGCGTTTAAATTTGAACGGAAGGAAAGAGAAAAGTCACAATTAAAGGTAAGCTTTAAATTTTTAATAAATACAAAACGTTTCTAAGTTTATACGTTTATAACTTTTTTGTTTGTTTGGATAGTACATAATAAGTTTGGAAAGGCAATGATATTTAAAATGGAACAAGGAAGGTTATAAATCAGATTGGAATGAAAACGTAAAGAAAGAAAGAAAGAAATAAAAGAAATCAATGAATGCGAAATAACGTATAGTATTTTATACGTTTCACACTTTGAAATGGCAACAGTCATGAGTTGATTTAGCTACATTTAAAGCAATAACTTTTTTATTTGTTTGGATAGTACGTAATAAGTTTGGAAAGGTAATGATATTTAAAATGGAACAAGGAATGGACAAAGAAATTTAATCAAAGATAAAACGCACAGAATAAATATAGAGTAACGGGACATATAATAAATTGAAACGATGGATTGATAACAGCTGCAAGTATATATTTAGTAGTAAAGAACGGACAGAGAAGATTTTGTGAAACGTACTAAAAATAAATATGAAGTACTTATTATATTATACGTTTCTTTTTGAATGCAGAGTCCAAAATTTGAAAGCCAAGTAACGGTCAGCTAAGATTAGATTTTGGAATAAGATTTTTAAACAATATTGAATGCGTTTAAAATTTAAAGCTCGCGTTGATGGGAACAATGGCAAGAAATTAAAAAGGCGAATGGTTATAGCATTTGTAAATAACGTTCCTATTAAATCAGGAGAGTAAAAGGAAAGTGAATAAAATTAGAATGCGTACAACAGACGCAGTGATTTTTGCCCAAAAAAGTGAAAACAACGGATTTAAATTTTATACATTTTCTTGTATGTGTATATACATTATTTATTCCATCAAATAATGCGCCTTTTAAACGCGAAATTAAACAGTTTATTTATACACAAAGTTTTGGAAATTTATTACTTATATGAAAATATGATTTGTTTACACGTTTACTAAGAAATTTATATTCAAAAATGTATATAAGTAAAATATTAAATATTAAATTTTTAAAAGTATAAAACAATTTTATTTTAAAGAACAAAAGGTGAAATAAACGTTGTTACGAATATATTAAATTATACCAAAAGATTAAAAATTAAAAATTTAAAGATCTATAACTTCAAAAAAAATGTTAAGTTTTAACCAAAATAAGAATTTTAGAATTTTCACACTAATAAAAATCTTGGGTGATTATTTATAATTAAATTTAGACAATCAAATTTTCCAAAAATAAAACCCCAGAGTTATAAATAAAGAATAAAATATTGCTAAACTTTGGGCTGTTACACAAAATTTTCCGAAAATATTGGCAGAGTCTCCTTTGTATAGAGGAGCTTTTGCAATTTGACAACAGAAATAAATATACATACATTGACCCACCCGGTCGGAAAAACAAAAACAGTTCATATTTCCTATTTTTATTGCGTAGGCGTACCTCTATTTAGCATTTTTAAGCAAGCGGCTTATTATTTTAGCAATTCGCGCAACCAAATCCAGCCACACGGCTTTCTTGTACCTGTACTTACTAAATTTAAATATGTAAGTTCCAAAATCATGTAACTTAACAACATTTTACATATTTAACTAGTAAACAAACGAGTTTCTATAAGCAAAGCAGGTTAAACAATATTTATAAGCAACTTTAGGGTTTCGACATTAATTTTAATTGTTTACAACAAATTCGTATGCACTTCATTCAATTTAAATGGTTTGCAACTCAATTGCTTACATTCAATTCATTTTTAACCCAAACAACTTACATTTTATTTCGATTGATTCCAAAAATCAATTTTATTTACCTTTACCAATTCATATAATTTTTTATTTACTTCCGTTTAAGTCAACCGACTAATTTATTCTATGAAATTGATGATATTCACTTAATAGAATATTCATTTTAGTTTTTTTTATCCACATCCAATAGATTCCAGCTCAGTTTATATTTAATTCCATCCCTGTAACAACCCTGTATTTTGTGATTTATTTTAATTGTATATTTTAATTATTTTAATTGAATTTTGATTTAAAGACTTATTTTATTTATTTTGAATGATTAATTTTGTTCCTTTAAATATAAACTTTAGTTTTGATATGAATTATCATTCCAAAGCACGATTAAAAAGAATATTTTCCAAAAAGTGAATTTTTGGTCAAAATAATCAAACTTTGACTTTTAATTTAAATTTTTAAAAGTTTGAAATTTAAATTTTAGCTTTTATTATGAAAGTACATAAAATTTTAAGAACATTGCTTTTTGTTTCGTTGAAAACGGATTTAATTTGTGAAAGTTGCACTGTTTTCAATATTGTGTGTACATTGAATTATTTAACAATTTTCTTTATGTTAAATTTTATAAATTATATTTTTAATTGTCAAATAATGTTCTAATATGTGTTATATGACATGTTAGATATATATATATTTTGTTAAAAAAACATTTTTTTGTGATGTTATAATTTTTCCAAAGTTTACCGTGTTGATTTCTTTTTTTTGGCTGTTTTCTTATTTTCTGCTATTTTCTTCATTAAAATTTTATTTAAATTTAATTTTATATATTTATTTTGTGAATTAATTTTTATTTTGTGTACTTATCTTTATTTATAAATATTTTTCAAGTATATAAAAATCTTCCAAAGTGCATTGAATTTATTTCTAATTTTAAAGTCTACTTCGCAATTTTAAGCCATTTTCTTAATTTAAATTCTATTTAATTAATTATTTAATTTTAGAAATGGTAAATAAATTATTTTATTTCAAAATTTTGCTTTAGAATATTTTCAAAATGAAGTAGATATTTATCCAAAGCCACTGATGTTTTAATTGTAATTTTTGAACCCTGTTTTCAATTTTTAAGCAATTTCCTTAATTCTTTTTATATTTTCTTTAAATTTAATTATATATTTTTATTTTTTTCACTTTGTTTCGGTTTTTAGATGTACTTGATAAATTTTATTTTGTTTTATTTGATTTAAAAGAAAAGGAAGTATGGAAGGTTTTAAAAGCTAAGAAACGTAAAGTCGTTTCACCGTTTCTTTTACCGTTTCTTTTTCAATCAATACATCAGTTATTTTGGCCATTCCTTATACTATCTTCAGCTGACTTCTTTTTCTTCATTTTCACGTGAAAACATCTTCCTCGTCTCATTTTCATGGCTAGAGTAAAATTTGTAATGGCTTCTCTATATTTTTCTACTTTTTCTCCTTCCTTTTTGCTTGTTTTTGCCTTGTTTTCTTTGTTTGTTTTACTCGGCCACCACTAGCTAGCCTTGACCATCACCTCCACCACCTTCTCCTCTTCACCATCCACCACTTAACATCATCTCCTCCTCTGACTTGACAAGGCCGCACCCTCCCCCTTGACAAAACTCCACACAAAAGCGTTGAAAACTCCTTAAAAACATGTTAGCCTAGCCTAGTTGCTTCACTACCTTCATCCACCACCAAGGCCACCACCTTAGGCCACCACCACCACCTTGATATGACCACCACCCATCACCTAAGCTACTGTTCAGATCTAAAACCTGAAAGGGTGAGCCCAAACATGCCTTAGCCGAGCCCAAAAAGTTCACCAAAACTCTTATATACGCCTCAACCTTTTATATTCTCTACATTTAAACTCCTACCCACTTCATCACCTTGTAACCGCGTGTAATGACCCGCCTTCTACTACCAGAAAGACGTATCATCATTAAGAAAGAAAGGGATGAGAAAATAGAAAAGATAGAGAAGAAAGAACAACAACATTAGAATCTCACAGCGGAACGGAACAAAATATGATATATCACTTAAATAATACATAGTTTGTACATATATCAGAGTTATACAATATCAATACATGTGACAATCATACATACATCACATACTAGACAGTTATAAACACCCGTCTAGTTAATACAACTCAAACAATATGACTCAGAGATACTAACACAGCGGAACTATATATATATATATCTACATCGCTGAAGCCTCCTGCTCCATTGCTCCTCCAGAATTCGTCAACTCTAACCTGAATCTCTTGACTACCCGTAAAAATTTGGGTACCCGAGGGTTTATGAAAAACAAAAATAAACTCCGGGTCAGACATGGGTCTGGTATGAGTAAACGGTTTAAAGTTATTTAACTTGGAAAACATTTGAAAATAAAGGTATCACGTAAGACTTCCCACAAATAAATACGGGTAAGTTTTTACCTTACGCTAACCAAAACATTTCATAGGAAATCCAGTGATATTATAATAGTGTCTAGGGTTTTCAAGTAAATAGAAAATAGCCGAAATTGTTACAACTATTAAATTCCAGCTACTGGCCACAAAAGTGGGTAATACAAATCAAAACCGTAGGGTCTCGTAGGGAAAATGGATTTCCAACAATGGCAGGGCTACTGGGGTACCACCCGTCACAGTACGGGGCCTAGATCACCGTACCGAGGATTACTCCCTTCATCCCCTACAACACAAGGCCGGAACCATTCCTTACTGAACAGTCCCGAACAAGATAAACCCCGTGGTTCTAGCTAGTAAACCGCCCACTAAGCCGAGATATAAAAAGGGACATCTAGACAGGGGAAATATCTTGTCCTGCTTGGGCATGACCCACCTAACCTTGCTGCATCTCCCCTGTTTTAGCCATTCCCGGTTGATGAGGCTTGAGGCTACGATTACCTTTAAAGAACATATCACTTAGAATGCTCATCGTCCGCCTGACGATGTGTTGAAAGCATTCAATCCATACAAGTTCGTTCCGGGTTCGAACGAAACCGAAGGCATTATCTCGTCACACTCATTTTGGAATCACCCTCAGAGTTAATGACGATAACCCTTGCATTCTGAATACACCATCTCGATCTTCATTTCAGGATTCACGACCTAACGTTTAAATTGGATTGATGTGGTTTTCGGGGAATCAAATTTGATTCTTCCGATCCCGGTCTCATCGAATCCAAACGCCATTTTAAGGGCCAAGTTGTCTAATTAACTTAACAGTTTAAATAATTTACACTCAACAATTGAATTAACATAGCATGTATTATAGATAAAACATATGCAAACATCATGGATATATCACAGCATATCAGAGAGCATCATAGAATATCTTCAATTTAACATCACAATCCAGACATTCTACATACACAACAATTCATAAGCAATTACCTTAAAATCTTGTTTGTAATTAATTAAATTTAGAATTAATTACCTGAGAGTTAATCACTTAACTCTATTTAATTAATTATCAAATAACAATTAATTACCTATTTCAGTTCAAATCATCCAATTGATGATTCCTTAATTTACTATTGAGTCTTAATTTTATTTCATGCTATTAATTAATTATTACCTTAATTAAGTGACTTAACTTTAATTACTAAATTAACTATTCCCTGATCACTAATTAATATCTTTAATTATTCATCAATAAAACTTAATTATCCAATTATTATCTGCTAATTACTTAATCAATCAACAATTAATTCTGAATCAAGCTACTCAATTAATTATCTATCGATTAAATTACTTGATTAACTAACTATTAATTCCTTCATTAATTTTACTTACATAGTTGATTTCAATTATTTATTTACTTATAATCCATCACTAACTGTGTTTGAATTATTTTAATTACTCAACTACTAATCATCTAGTTATTTACTCAAGTAGCTAATTACTATTTATTTATTGCAAAATAGTTACAAAACCCAAACTCTATTTTAAGTTTAAAATATTAATCGTGTTTAATTACTTTCGAAAATAATTTATTGATGTCAATCATTCAACTAAATTAACGTTACAAGTCTCCCTTTCCTTTTATTTTGAAAATAAATTTGGTGTTAACTATAAACTTTGATTATTAGTTAACTTATATTACTTAATTAAACTGATTTAAGTGTTTAAGAAAAGTCATTCATAAATCTTTGATTGCAATTATACTTAAATTATTCTTAATCTTTAAACTGTAAGGATTGAAGAGTGTTTACAGTTTATATAAAAAAACTGTTTATTTACCTGTTTAACAAACTATAGTTGACAAACCCGAGTTTCCCCTTGCATTATCTCGAGTGCTCCTCCGGGTTCTTCACGCGTTCTCTCAGTAACTCCCCTGTACATAGCTCCTTCTTCTCATCTCTTTTTTTTTCTTTTTTTTTCTAACAGTAAGTTTATAAAACTTAAACATAAACTAACATCAGAATGTAAAAACTGTCATACGCTCGAACTCGAAGCAACCTCCAGAAATTCTCGAGCGCGACCTGAGGCGATCATTTCTGTTCGTCACAGATACGCCACCCCACTCCAACGCCACCGTGCACGTGCACGGTGGGTAGCCGCACCTCCAGCGGCACTCGCCAGCGTCCACAAACCATATTTTCCCTTCTCACCCATAATCGAAACCCAGAGATGCAAAATAAGGTCGAAACCAAAAATTCACAGTTTTACGAAAGCACTGCAACCATGACCCTCGGCAATTTCACTCACGATCATCGGACAAGCCACCGGAGTTGCCGCCGCTTCGCCCACACGACCACGACACACTAAACCATCAATTCCCCAAATCTCGTGCAACTCGGTCTTGAAATGTATACGAACTCGATGATTTACCCAGGATGACAAAATCACTCAATAAAGCCCTAATAGGGTCTCGTGTTCCAATTTCAAACAATAGAAAAATTAATTTACATTTTTCCTGGTTTTATAGATATATAAGCTTGCTTCAATCCAAGTTTCATTAATTAAAAATAACTCAATCTCTTGGATTAAGCAAAAATGCAATTTTCCTTTAAACCCAAACCGCTTCTTGAATATAGAGTTTTAAATTTTGATCTTTATTTTAAAAATCCCACTTTGTCATGTTTATTCAAGATTTGTATCCAAACTAACAAATTTAAACATTCGAAATTGTCAAGTAATATGTGCATTACTTGTATAATATGTAACAGAAAGGTACCCCTTCAACATATTTAGAATTTGCTTAAAAAATCAAACTTTAATTTAGTTTAACATCTTGTTGAGATTAAAAAAATCACAGGTTTCTATATTGATGAGCATAATTTGAATTTTGAACAAGAAGAACTAACTGTAACCACCAACCACATAATAGAGTAAATAAATATGCAGTAACATATACAGATTCATATTCAACTTAAACCATAACTAAACTATATTGGTTAAAGGATCATGGCCTTATAATTAACTTAAACTTTAAAACAAAAACTTTGTTTACTCACCAGATTGTAGTTGAAAACCAAAAACAGAGGATGGTTGATAATGGAGAAAGAAAACTGCAGTTTCATATGAAAAAAAATTCATACAACTCAGATAAAAGTATTTCATGAATTATTCTACTGATTTAAATTAACTTAAGCTTGAAAAATCAAGTTTACTCACCCAAAAACTACTGTAACAGAGACTAGTATTGGAAGATGCAGGAGACCTGAAGCTTGAGTTTGATTAAGCTTGATAGTATGCAGTTTGAAATTTCAGTAACTTTTCTTATTTCCAGAATTTGTTTTGACTTGCAAATATAAGGTTGTGTTTGTTTCTTTTACTTTTTTTCTTTTCAGTATTGATTTTTAAAGACTGAACTAATGAAATAAGAATGTTCAATACATATATATCTTGAACAAGCTGTGCCTTCTTCAATAAGCTTTCACTTGATAAATATCTTGCTTTATTTTCTTCATGTACTAAAACCTAAGTCAATTCAACCATTTCGGCTGAATAAATTTATTTCACAAAGAAAAGTGTGCTTCTTTATATTTATGTCCTCTCTTATGTTAAAACAATCAATATTTGCTTGCTGACACAACATCTTGTACAAAATATTGCAGGTTTGCTTGTACTAATGTGTTCATTTGGGCTAACATGATACTAATGTTTGCTATTAACTTTGTTTTGTCTTATTATTATTTTAACACAAAAATGTACACTAAATTTTGACCAATTATGACTTTGCATTAATTTACTGCAATATGATATTTCGGCTAAAACATTAATTTGTAGTCTGAAGTGACAAATTGTACTTAACTTTAATGAATATGTCTTCAAATGTTAACAAAAGTTTCTAATATGGGCAGACTTAAATTACTGCAAAGAAAATAGTTGAAGTATTTGTTTTGTTGTTAAAATCTTGTCTTGTATTATGTTATACTTGTTTTTATTTCATTTTATACTTTGAGTTTGAATTACATGTGAAGATATTGTATATAAAAGAATAGTTTTATTATGTGCTTGCTTATTTATTTATATTTGTATTTTATAAATTGATTATCAATATTTACATTATGTTCTTAAGTTTTACTTATATCTAATACTTATTTTTATATTTATTTCCAATTATAATTTATTCAAATTATACACATAAGTTTGACTCGTATTTTACATTTATATTTTGTATTACTAGAATTTGATTTTAAATTTTAAACATTATCAAGCATATGTATTTATTTAACCAATGCTAACAATGTATAGCATTCTAATTTAATTATATGAGTTCAATTTTATTAAGAATATTGTTAAGAAACTTATTTTTGGAATTTCAACATTATCATCAATACGTATTATTTTATACTAAATATAAACAATGTAAAGTATTTTAAGTAATTATATAAAATAGATTTTTATCAGGAATATTATTGAAATACTTATTTCAATTTTCAAATCAATTTCCTTTTAAAAATACAGTTTATATGAATAGATGGCAATATTTCCAAATCATATTCATTTAAATATGAACAAATTCACATTTTATGTTTAATTAGATTAAACATTTATTAAAATAATCGGGGTCGAAATACAGGGTCGTTACATTCCTTCCCCCTTAAAAGAATTTCGTCCCCGAAATTTAAAACAAAGATAATTTTAAAAACTGTTATACCAACCACTCAAATATAAATATCATTTATATATTAGCAAACAATCAAACAGTCTATCCTAACAAACATCACTAGTTATCCGAACACGAATCCGGATAAGCTTTCCTAAATTTATCGAGAGTTGACTCTCGATGAAATCCGAACCGGATTCCCGACCATAGTCAAATTCAACTTAACTTCTAAATTCCTGAATTACTGGATTAACAACAATTGAGGAATTATGAACAAATTCCCTTAGATGAGACGTATGGAATACACAATAAATTCCAGATATCCACTCTGGCAATTAAATTCTGAAATCTACAGTATTAGCTCTTGCCAAATTTTATTTACTTTTACAGAATCTTAATATTTATTTTAATCAGGCCCGTACGATGTACATATACCATCCGTACGCAATATCAAGTCCGACCGCTCGCTCGATCACACAATTTCACTTCCGAACTAGTATCGTCCACCCGACTTCCTAGTACGGACTCAGAACTGGTTTCTTGATCAGAAACTGTCATTCTCCTTGCATAGTCACAACTATGATAGAGAATTTCCAGCATCAATCAAAATCCAAATCCATGGTTCGTCGTCGAAAATCGAGTGAAAAATCCTAACTCGGATCGATATAACTATCTCGAAATTCTGTGCTCGAATCTGGATCTAATTGCTACGTGAATAAAATCATACACGTACATCCTACGTATTTATATTCATTGACTGTCAACCATATCAATTTCTTTTATTCACATTATTTTTGATTCCATACACTTGGAATAATTGTTCCCATATCAAATTTTACTTAAGAATATCACCATTTATTTCTTAAGCTTAATATAAGCATTATATATACCTTTATATTATTACTCTGCCACTTTAGCCTTTATATCTTCTTATTTAAATCTGAATTACCAATTCCATATGAATTAAAAAAATTTAATCTCTGAATATTGAACCTTTATTGATCATCTCCATTTATAACTGATTCCTATTATTATTTTTAAATTAGTTTCATTTATTAGTTTACTTTAAATTTTCAATTTGAAATTGTTTTGTTGCTAGAAATTTGGTTTTTGTTTTTTATAGTTTTCAAATTTTGGAAAGCCTTGACATATTCTCCATTACATATTTTCATAAGCACATATGTAAGGTTCCAATCCTCAACACAATTAATCTCAATCAATTCTCAAACCATTCCCTTTTAATTAAAACGAATTTACAACTTACTTGCTTATATAATCCATTTAAGTAATACAAACTCATATTCAAAATCATCCTATTTTGCTTCCAATAATTCATAAAATTTTATTCAATCTTATTTACTTCTAACAACCCATTTCCTTAGGCAATTTAACAATATCATTGTGAATACATAATCACTTAAGCTCAATAACAAATCTTAAATTGATTTCAATTCAATTTACACTTGATTCCATCTCAGTTAATTTATCCACAATCCTTTCGTTGCATTTTCTTTTATTTCAAAAGTTTGATTCCAAACCATTATATTAAATTTGACAACCCATATTTTAAATTAATCATCTCACAATTTATTTAAGTCATTAACTGTTTCACTTGATAACTTAAGTTCATTCTATTCCACCAATTCCCATTCAAATCTTTGATTTTATTTTCTTTTAATCAAATCCCAACTACTTACTGATTAGTTTATTCTTTTATCCATCCTTAAATTTTAATTTACATTAACAGTTCATTATTGGCTTTATTCATAATAAGGTTATTCAATTTATGCTTGAATTAGATTTGTTTACAACTCACACCATAACCATTTAAATTTATTTCTCAATATATGAGTTCAAAACTTATTTATTTCCCTTAAAGTTTATATTACTCATTTGGGTCATTTCATCTTATAACCACAATTTCAGATTATATATATAACACTTAGCATCTTAAGATATAAATTTTCATCTCGCATTTACAATCATTTTACCTTCAAATTTTATAGTCAACTAAGTTCATTTTGCATTTCAATTCCATTTAACGTGTCTCAGGTTAACCTCTAACATGTTTTCTTATTTTCATTTACTTTAGTTAAATTTTAATACCGGGATCAAAATTCCCGATTTTTTTTTTATTAATATCAACTTTACTTTATAAGTTCAACAGTTAATTCATTCAAACCTTTCACATTATTTAAATAGATTTTTTCTTAAAATTCAATTGCCCGGTTTCCATTTCCAAAACCAATTTAAAATGATAACTACACATACCTACTTGGTATATCAACTCAAATTTTCAACTTTCAAACACTTATTTTCACTAAAACAAATTTTCTCCTTTGAAAATTTTAAAATAACTTGCATACCCAATAACCCCAAACAATATCATAACCAACAATATTTTCCAAAACAAGATTCCATTATTCCCTTCAAATCTTTGGATAAACTTTTCAAACATTTCCAAGATTTTTAAATTTCCAAATCCTTTGTTTAAATTCATTTAAACACTTTTAAATTTCCGGGACTTCAATTCTGGTTTAATCAAATTTTAGTTATATTCCTTTTGTATTAAAGATCATACTTAGACAATTTTATTTGTTTATAGACCCCTCAAATTTAAATTTTTATTTGATTGTACTATTAACACCAAACATCCAAGTATATATAGTTATTTTAGAAAAATATTTCTTTTATATTAAAATATAATTTTGGGTAAAATTATTTCATTTACCCTACTTTTAAAAAACAATATTGTGTCGAATTGCTTTATTTAAGTGTTTAGAAATCCCTTCGATACAGTTTTCGAGACTGTGCGACGAAGGTTCATATACCACTCAATAAATCAATCAACGCAATATAAAACCATTTTATATTCACTAACAAATACGCGCTCATATCTATTAATACACTCAAACTCATTTTAGAGTTCTACTGAATCTATTTTATGAGTAATTCTTACCAGAGCCAAGGTTATCACTAACCTATGCTCTGATACCAACTGTAATGACCCGCCCTTCTACTACCAGAAAGACGTATCATCATTAAGAAAGAAAGGGATGAGAAAATAGAAAAGATAGAGAAGAAAGAACAACAACATTAGAATCTCACAGCGGAACGGAACAAAATATGATATATCACTTAAATAATACATAGTTTGTACATATATCAGAGCTATACAATATCAATACATGTGACGATCGTACATACATCACATACTAGACAGTTATAAACACCCGTCTAGTTAATACAACTCAAACAATATGACTCAGAGATACTAACACAGCGGAACTATATATATATATATATATATATATATATATATATATATATATCTACATCGCTGAAGCCTCCTGCTCCATTGCTCCTCCAGAATTCGTCAACTCTAACCTGAATCTCTTGACTACCCGTAAAAATTTGGGTACCCGAGGGTTTATGAAAAACAAAAATAAACTCCGGGTCAGACATGGGTCTGGTATGAGTAAACGGTTTAAAGTTGTTTAACTTGGAAACCATTTGAAAATAAAGGTATCACGTAAGACTTCCCACAAATAAATACGGGTAAGTTTTTACCTTACGCTAACCAAAACATTTCATAGGAAATCCAGCGATATTATAATAGTGTCTAGGGTTTTCAAGTAAATAGAAAATAGCCGAAATTGTTACATCTATCAAAATTCCAGCTACTAGCCACAAAAGTGGGTAATACAAATCAAAACCGTAGGGTCTCGTAGGGAAAATGGATTTCCAACAATGGCAGGGCTACTGGGGTACCGCCCGTCACAGTACGGGGCCTAGATCACCGTACCGAGGATTACTCCCTTCATCCCCTGCAAACACAAGGCCGGAACCATTCCTTACTGAACAGTCCCAAACAAGATAAACCCCGCGGTTCTAGCTAGTAAACCGCCCACTAAGTCGAGATATAAAAAGGGACATCTAGACAGGGGAAATATCTTGTCCTGCTTGGGCATGACCCACCTAACCTTGCTGCATCTCCCCTGTTTTAGCCATTCCTGGTTGATGAGGCTTGAGGCTACGATTACCTTTAAAGAACATATCACTTAGAATGCTCATCGTCCGCCTGACGATGTGTTGAAAGCATTCAATCCATACAAGTTCGTTCCGGGTTCGAACGAAACCGAAGGCATTATCCCGTCACACTCATTTTGGAATCACCCTCAGAGTTAACGACGATAACCCTTGCATTCTGAATACACCATCTCGATCTTCATTTCAGGATTCACGACCTAACGTTCAAATTGGATTGATGCGGTTTTCGGGGAATCAAATTTGATTCTTCCGATCCCGGTCTCATCGAATCCAAACGCCATTTTAAGGGCCAAGTTGTCTAATTAACTTAACAGTTTAAATAATTTACACTCAACAATTGAATTAACATAGCATGTATTATAGATAAAACATATGCAAACATCATGGATATATCACAACATATCAGAGAGCATCATAGAATATCTTCAATTTAACATCACAATCCAGACATTCTACATACACAACAATTCATAAGCAATTACCTTAAAATCTTGTTTGTAATTAATTAAATTTAGAATTAATTACCTGAGAGTTAATCACTTAACTCTATTTAATTAATTATCAAATAACAATTAATTACCTATTTCAGTTCAAATCATCCAATTGATGATTCCTTAATTTACTATTGAGTCTTAATTTTATTTCATGCTATTAATTAATTATTACCTTAATTAAGTGACTTAACTTTAATTACTAAATTAACTATTCCCTGATCACTAATTAATATCTTTAATTATTTATCAATAAAACTTAATTATCCAATTATTATCTGCTAATTACTTAATCAATCAACAATTAATTCTAAATCAAGCTACTCAATTAATTATCTATCGATCAAATTACTTGATTAACTAACTATTAATTCCTTCATTAATTTTACTTACGTAGTTGATTTCAATTATTTATTTACTTATAATCCATCACTAACTGTGTTTGAATTATTTTAATTACTCAACTACTAATCATCTAGTTATTTACTCAAGTAGCTAATTACTATTTATTTATTGCAAAATAGTTACAAAACCCAAACTCTATTTTAAGTTTAAAATATTAATCGTGTTTAATTACTTTCGAAAATAATTTATTGATATCAATCATTCAACTAAATTAACGTTACAAGTCTCCCTTTCCTTTTATTTTGAAAATAAATTTGGTGTTAACTATAAACTTTAATTATTAGTTAACTTATATTACTTAATTAAACTGATTTAAGTGTTTAAGAAAAGTCATTCATAAATCTTTGATTGCAATTATACTTAAATTATTCTTAATATTTAAACTGTAAGGATTGAAGAGTGTTTACAGTTTATATAAAAAATCTGTTTATTTACCTGTTTAACAAACTATAGTTGACAAACCCGAGTTTCCCCTTGCATTATCTCAAGTGCTCCTCCGGGTTCTTCACGCGTTCTCTCAGTAACTCCCCTGTACATAGCTCCTTCTTCTCATCTCTTTTTTTTTCTTTTTCTTTTTTCTAACAATAAGTTTATAAAACTTAAACATAAACTAACATCAGAATGTAAAAACTATCATACGCTCGAACTCGAAGCAACCTCCAGAAATTCTCGAGCGCGACCTGAGGCGATCATTTCTGTTCGTCACAGATACGCCACCCCACTCCAACGCCGCCATGCACGTGCACGTTGGGTAGCCGCACCTCCAGCGGCACTCGCCAGCGTCCACAAACCATATTTTCCCTTCTCACCCATAATCGAAACCTAGAGATGCAAAATAAGGTCGAAACCAAAAATTCACAGTTTTACGAAAGCACTACAACCATGACCCTCGGCAATTTCACTCACGATCATCGGACAAGCCACCGGAGTTGCCGCCGCTTCGCCCACACGACCACGACACACTAAACCATCAATTCCCCAAATCTCGTGCAACTCGGTCTTGAAATGTATACGAACTCGATGATTTACCCAGGATGACAAAATCACTCAGTAAAGCCCTAATAGGGTCTCGTGTTCCAATTTCAAACAATAGAAAAATTAATTTACATTTTTCCTGGTTTTATAGATATATAAGCTTGCTTCAATCCAAGTTTCATTAATTAAAAATAACTCAATCTCTTGGATTAAGCAAAAATGCAATTTTCCTTTAAACCCAAACTGCTTCATGAATATAAAGTTTTAAATTTTGATCTTTATTTTAAAAATCCCACTTTGTCATGTTTATTCAAGATTTGTATCCAAACTAACAAATTTAAACATTCGAATTTATCAAGTAATATGTGCATTACTTGTATAATCTGTAACAGAAAGGTACCCCTTCAACATATTTAGAATTTGATTAAAAAATCAAACTTTAATTTAGTTTAACATCTTGTTGAGATTAAAAAAATCACAAGTTTCTATATTGATGAGCATAATTTGAATTTTGAACAGGAAGAACTAACTGTAACCACCAACCACATAATAGAGTAAATAAATATGCAGTAACATATACAGATTCATATTCAACTTAAACCATAACTAAACTATATTGGTTAAAGGATCATGGCCTTATAATTAACTTAAACTTTAAAAAAAAAACTTTGTTTACTCACCAGATTGCAGTTGAAAACCAAAAACAGAGGATGGTTGATAATGGAGAAAGAAAACTGCAGTTTCATATGAAAAAAAATTCATACAACTCAGATAAAAGTATTTCATGAATTATTCTACTGATTTAAATTAACTTAAGCTTGAAAAATCAAGTTTACTCACCCAAAAACTACTGTAACAGAGACCAGTATTGGAAGATGCAGGAGACCTGAAGCTTGAGTTTGATTAAGCTTGATAGTATGCAGTTTGAAATTTCAGTAACTTTTCTTATTTCCAGAATTTGTTTTGACTTGCAAATATAAGGTTGTGTTTGTTTCTTTTACTTTTTTTCTTTTCAGTATTGATTTTTAAAGACTGAACTAATGAAATAAGAATGTTCAATACATATATATCTTGAACAAGTCGTGCCTTCTTCAATAAGCTTTCACTTGATAAATATCTTGCTTTATTTTCTTCATGTACTAAAACCTAAGTCAATTCAACCATTTCGGCTGAATAAATTTATTTCACAAAGAAAAGTGTGCTTCTTTATATTTATGTCCTCTCTTATGTTAAAACAATCAATATTTGCTTGCTGACACAACATCTTGTACAAAATATTGCAGGTTTGCTTGTACTAATGTGTTCATTTGGGCTAACATGATACTAATGTTTGCTATTAACTTTGTTTTGTCTTATTATTATTTTAACACAAAAATGTACACTAAATTTTGACCAATTATGACTTTGCATTAATTTACTGCAATATGATATTTCGGCTAAAACATTAATTTGTAGTCTGAAGTGACAAATTGTACTTAACTTTAATGAATATGTCTTCAAATGTTAACAAAAGTTTCTAATATGGGCAGACTTAAATTACTGCAAAGAAAATAGTTGAAGTATTTGTTTTGTTGTTAAAATCTTGTCTTGTATTATGTTATACTTGTTTTTATTTCATTTTATACTTTGAGTTTGAATTACATGTGAAGATATTGTATATAAAAGAATAGTTTTATTATGTGCTTGCTTACTTATTTATATTTGTATTTTATAAATTGATTATCAATATTTACATTATGTTCTTAAGTTTTACTTATATCTAATACTTATTTTTATATTTATTTCCAATTATAATTTATTCAAATTATACACATAAGTTTGACTCGTATTTTACATTTATATTTTGTATTACTAGAATTTGATTTTAAATTTTAAACATTATCAAGCATATGTATTTATTTAACCAATGCTAACAATGTATAGCATTCTAATTTAATTATATGAGTTCAATTTTATTAAGAATATTGTTAAGAAACTTATTTTTAGAATTTCAACATTATCATCAATACGTATTATTTTATACTAAATATAAACAATGTAAAGTATTTTAAGTAATTATATAAAATAGATTTTTATCAGGAATATTATTGAAATACTTTTTTCAATTTTCAAATCAATTTCCTTTTAAAAATACAGTTTATATGAATAGATGGCAATATATCCAAATCATATTCATTTAAATATGAACAAATTCACATTTTATATTTAATTAGATTAAACATTTATTAAAATAATCGGGGTCGAAATACAGGGTCGTTACACCGCGCCTTTTCCTACCCATACCTGATCCAAACCATGCTAAAATCTGAGCTTATTAATCCCCTAGGCCATGCAAACAAGCATAGGAAGCAAGTGCAAAGTCTTTGGTTTTGTTTTATACATCTGTTTCTAACATTGTTAAGTATATCTTGTTTTTGAAACTTATGTTTCATATATTTGTTTTGTTTGAATGTATCCAAGGCTATAAATCTTTGGCTCTCCACTCTCAACTCATATTCATGCTTTCATGCCTTCGAAGATCTTTGTTGTGTGTAGTTGTTTGTCATCTCCAGCTAATACAAGTGAGTAAATCTCACCAGATGTTTATACTTATACAAATGTGAATTGACAACCTGTGAATCTGTAGAACTATATTATTATGTTATATATGCTTATATTATTATCATATGATGTTCACACCTGTTATTACACTTATTATATTATATGTTACTGTTATTTTGTGCTATTCTGTTTATTTTATATGTTCATCACACTGCAAGTCCCCTTTAGATTAGAATCACTATGGGTTGAAATGATACATACCCGAACGGACTTTAGAATAGGGAAAAATCGTTATAGGCTGAAATGATAGGCTTGAACGGTTTTTATTTAATTTATTTTAACTTGGGATTGCGGTTTGTAATGATAAAACCCAGATTTTCTTTGTAAATTACGGGTTGAAACGATATATTACCCGTATCACTTTACCTAGCGTAGAAAATTATATACAGGCCCGTAGTTAAAATATGTTTTTCTAAAAATTTTAAAATATTTTAGAAATTTAATTATTATAATATTTGGATTTGAAATTTAATAAAAAATTAATTTTTGTAAAGTGTTATTGATTTTCTGGAAATCTATAAGTTAAATAAATTATGGAAAAGTTAGAAAATATGAATGTAAGTTATTTTGGAAATTTTTATTTAATTTTTAATGGAATTTGAATAACTTTGAAAATATGATAAATTTATGATATTTTCAATTTAAATTAATTTAAAATGATTTTATAACATATTAATGATTTTGAATAAAGTTAAAATGTGAAATGAATGAATATTTTAAGTTGAAATTTTGAAATATAACTAAAATTGGAAATTTATGAAATTGACTTAAAAGTGAACTTTTAGTTAAGTAAATAAAAATAAAATTAAGTTATATTTGAGAATTTGAACTTAAGTGTTAAGTTGAAATTTAATGTAATGAATTTAAAATTGAATATTGCATTTTAATAACTGAATTTTTATTAAATCTTAATTTTTGAATGGAAATTTAACTTTATAAAATCATGAACTTGAGGAAAATTAAATGATGTTTATAAATGTGAAAATGTATGTTTTATGAGTTAAAAATGTTTTAAATAAAAATACAATTGGTTGAGAAATTATATTGAATATTTGAAGTTAATTGACTACATTTTTGAAATGCCATTAATTACAATGTAAATGATATTACAGTATTTGTAAATGCTGCAGTTGATGATAATGAACTAAAAAGCTAAATTGAATTAAAAACTATTATAGCAATTTTTGTAAGTGCTATAATTTTTGGATTTAACTAAGTTATTTGGAATTTATGTAAACCCTATTACAACATTTTAAAATGTTGTCTTTCGTTAAATTGAACTATTTTGAATGTAACTTTCCGTAGCGTTTTCTAAATGCTGCGAAAAGTGGAATTTCACTGTTTTGATAAACGTAACTAATAAATGAACTTTGGAAGTTGAAAATTTTGGAAATTTAATAATTTAATTTTTAACGTAATAACTTCATTTTTATGATTAAAAATGATTTTTTTTGGAATATAAACTTTTTTGGAAATATGAATTGAAATGGTATTTTAAATTGAATAAAATAAACAATGATTTGAAATGTGGTTTCGAAAAGATATGATATTTTGATATATTAAAATGATTTGAAATGTGGTACTGAAAAAAATGATATTTTGATATATTAAAATGATTTGAAACGAAGTTTTGAAAGATATGATATTTTGATATTAAATGATTTAAAAAATGAAGCTTTGAAAGGTTATGATATTTTGATGTATTAAAATGATTTGATAGCAAGTTTTTTGTAACAAACCTGTATTTTGTAATTATTTTATTGTATATTTTAATTATTTTTAATGTAAAATTTTGATTTAAAAAACTTATTTTACTTATTTGGAATGATTAAATTTTATCATTTAAATATAAATCTTGATTTTATATGAGTTATAATTCCAAACTTGTGTAAGTTGAATATTTGCCTGAAATGCCGATTTTGGTCAAAATAGTCAAACTGTGACTTTTAACTTAAAATTATAAAAGTTTAAAATTTTAATTTTTTTCTTTTATTATGAAAGTACATAAAATTATAAGAACACCACTTTTCGTTTCGTTGAATTTGGATGTAGATTGTGAAAGTTATACCCTTTACAATATTGTGCGTTTATAGGGTTATTTAACAATGACTATTTTAAATTATATAAATTACTTCTTCTTGGTTATATTTTATTTTAATATGTGATAACATTTTTTATTATGTATATTTTGACTTTTAAATATTTTTAAATGATAATAGAATTTTTCCAAAATTTACTGTATTTATTTCCTATTTTTAAAGGCTGTTTTCTAATTTTCTGTCATTTTCTTCATATAAATTATATTTAATAAATTTTTTTTGTGAATGCACTTTTATTTTTTTTGTTATAAATATTTTACAAGTCCATGAAGATTTTCTAAAGTTCATTTGGATTTATTTCTAATTTTAAAGCCCAGTCTACAATTTTAAGTCATTTTCTTATTTTAATTATATATAATTAAAATTTATTTATTTATTTTATGCACTCACTTTTATTTGCTATGTTTTACTTTATTTTATTCATTTTACATGTATTCAAATTTAAGTAAATTTTTCCAAAGTGTATTGAAGTTATTTCTAATTCTTAAGTCTAGTTTTCATTTTTCTGTGCTATTTTTCTTACTTAATCATATCTAATTAATATTTAATATTTAATATTTTGTTTATCTGTTATATTTTCGAATTTTAACTGAGATTTTAATTATTTTCAGTTATTTGGATGTATATAAATATATATGAGAAATTTGAAAGGGTTAATAGCTAAGAAACGGAAAAACGTTTTATCCGTTTCTTTTGCAGTTTCTTCTGTCATTAATACATCAATTCATCTTAGCCATTCCTTCCCCATCCTTTGCAGCCGACTACCTCTTGTCATACACGAATTTTTGAAGCCCCAAAATCCTAAAAATCATGGCCTCCACCTTGAAGAAAAAAAATTAGGTAAATCCCTCTCTTCTTTCTACTTTTCTTACTTTTCTATGCAATTTTGCCTTGTTTCTCTTCTAAGTTTGGATCGGTCTCATCTCCATAGCCGCAGCCACAAACTCCTACATCTCTTCCATGCCTCCAACACCATCTACTCCACCAACCATGACCATGGCCGAGCCATCTATGGTGGCCAAACCCTTCAAATTGCAACCTACATGCCTAAAAACAATGTTTTTTACCATTGTTACCTCATTCCCTTCTTCTCCACTTGTTGCCTTGCCTATATGACGTTAAACCTGACCTATATGATTTCATACCTGAGCCAAAGCATCATCATAGCCAAGCATAAGTGTCCCTTAGGCCAAGCATTGAAGTGGTTGAAGCAAGGTCCAAACTATCTTGTTCATTTCGCTTTGTATTTCAAAATTGTTTCAATGTTATTTTGTATTGAATGTTTATATAGTGTCTAGTTTTGTGACGCCCCACCACTATACCCACGCTAGCCAAGAACACTACGGAGTAATGCTGTCAACTAGCATGGAGAATAAGGCTGTTGAGGAGCGACCATCCGTGTAATTTCTTTGTGCGAGCATCGATATGTCAGATAGTATAGCATGCAATTCTTTTCAAGTGGAAATCCGACATGCCGACACAAACTCAAAGCTACTACACAGTGGCTATAATATCTTCGGAAACAAATATAGAAGTAAACATAACATAAATCAGTCATAGACAATTCATATTACAAAAGCGGAAATAGATATGAATATAACACATGAAAGTGTATATCAGAGTAGTGGTCAAAAGATCCACGATAATACAAAAGAATAGCAACACGTGCTATACAAAAGAATACATCTATGAGTCCATATCTCAAGTGTATACAACAAAATAAACTACTAATCTAAGTAGTTAGCCAAAAGATCAGATGAAGACGGATAAGGAGTCAAGCAGAAGCACCTGCAAAATCTCGGTCTGACCCGAGTATTATTTAAGAAGAAAATAATAAACGGATCAGTCTAACTATAAATATCAGATGAAGTGATATATAATAAGAGATATGACATAAACGTATAATAATCACAATGCCAAGCTATGATAAATAAGTAATTGAAAATCAACAAGAGATTAATCAATATCACAATAATCTACTCAAGATAAAAAGAAATGTCATACTCCTAATTTCATTCACCAAGCCACAATAAATGACATATATATCAATGCCCATCGTAAAAGTTGGTGAAACATAAATTCCATAAATCAACACACGAAATCCAGAAATCACAAAAAAAGGGTGGCCAAGACATCGATGTAGTACAAACGGTACATCCAGTGAATCCAAAAGCCAAAACATCGATGTAGTACAAACGGTACATCCAATGAATCGAAACACATAAGAAAGCACATGGGTCGCTAGCCCACGAAGAAATGAGAGGAAGCTCGATTCAATGAGGTACGGTCCTCCACATAGACAAAGAGACATCGCACATTGCTAGTCTAAACCATAAAATGATCATCATGATCAAAGAGAAGTGTCAATTACAGTAAGCTAGTAAATATATAAGCTTAGCTTCATGTCCCATAACCACTAGCTTAACATAAATATTTACGAACAAATTGTAGATCTCCACTAGAAAATTGTCACAAGAGATTCAATCGAACAAGTCCAAGAATTAACCGACGAAGTAAACGCAAGCGTTTGATACCACTTGTTTTACTAAGTCGTTTAATTAGATTTCTCATACGAGTGAGGTAAAGGCTTTTATATACTAATAGATTGGAAATCGTTTGAGGAAAACGAGCTTTGTAATAAAATAGTGTTGAAATCATTTGAAGAAAGATTTTTGATATTTACTACTAGTATAGAAAACCTTTATATTTTTAAAGTGACAAAGCACAAGGGGGATTGTAGAAACAATCAATCACAAAGATCACATTCGAAGATGTGAATAAAAATCCAATGAAATCGATAAAGGATCCATCGAAGTGGATATATCTAAAATTCCCAAAGAAAATAAGTCATCAAAGATGATAATAAATGATGACAATAAATAGGGTTATCACGAATCGATTTAAATTGGAAATTCAATCCAAAAAGGCAAATTGGACTAAAACAGCAGGTTCAGTCGACTGAACAGAGGTTTCAGTCGATTGACCCTGTGCCTGGGAATTTTCCAGGTTCAGGAAACTTTCTGTTTCCAGGTTCAGTCGACTGAACAGAAGATTCAGTCGACTGAATCATGCCTGAAAAATTTCGGGTTCCAGGTTCAGTCGACTGAACAGACTTTTCAGTTGACTGAATCATGCCTGGGCTGTTTTTCAGCCTATTCAAATGAAGAGAAAATTCTTCCAAAATGCAACCGGACGAACATTGGCTCTAAGGGTTTATGCCAATCGGCAACCCGGCCCTATATGCTCCTCGGTGCATCACTAAAAGCATGATCAAACATCCATAAAAGGATTTTCACACAAATTTGACTTAAAAACCCAAAAATTGGAATATTCACAAAACCAATCCAAATCAAGAGCAAATGCACATGAAGAAGTGTTAGGAATTCATACCCAACAACCAAAGATAATTATAGTCATAGATGTGAGATAAAAATCTCACCTTTGCACCCAAATCAATGAAGGAGAAGCTATGAAGCAATGGCAAGAACAAGCACTCTTCAATTCCAACTCAACAAGCTTGAATCTAAGCTTAAAGGAGAAACATTTCCTAAACTAGGTTTAGTAAATTTCTGAAATTGAATGGGGAAAGAGTTGGAGAAGATGAAGAGAAGCTTACCAATGGGTTCTTCTTGAGTTTGGAGCTTGGAATTTGATTTGCAAGAGAAACTAGGGTTTTGGAGTTTTAATTTCCTCTTCCACCCTCCATTAACATAAAAGCATGAGTATTAGAAAAATAGAAGAGAAGTGAATGAAGAGGAGAGTGTTGGAACTGAGTTAAGTGGCTAATTGGCTCAGCCCAACCAAAGCCCTAAGCGGGAAAAAGTAGAAAAAATCAACTTTCTCCAAACATATCGAAGCTTATACTCAAAAAGGTCGCAAACGGCATTTTGAACTCAATGGGGGTGGTCTCTAGTCCCAATTCGACTGTTTGCAAAAAGTAGGATAAAAATCACACTGCAAGTTCCCTGTTAGGATAAAAATCATTATAGGCTGAAATGATAGGCCTGAGTTATTTTATTTATTTATTTAAACTTGGGATTGCGGGTTTGAAATGATAGAACCCGGATTTTACCTTTTAAACTGCGGATTGAAATGATACATATCTGTATCACTTGACCTAGGTTAGGAAACTATATACAGACCCGTGGTTATTCTATAAAGTGCTTTGAATATTTTAAGTATTTTAAAAATATAAAATTATGAAATTTGATTTAAATAGATTTTGAAATGTTTTAAAATAAATAAATTATGATTTTTCTATGTGTTAAAAATGTAATTTATGAATGGATTAACTGGATTTTGAAATATAACTTATGTTTGAAATTTGGAATTTTGACTAAAAATGATATTTAAGTTACATGAATAAAATGGACTTTAATTTTATTTGGAAAATGGTAAATATGATAAATTGATTTATATTTGAATTTAAGTGATTTATTAAAGAAATATTGATTTTTCTATAAATTTAAGTGGTTGAATAAATGACTGTTGAAAATGAAATTTTAAAATATAACTTGACTTGAAAATGTGAAATTTGAGTTTTAACTAAAGATGTTAAATTAATTAAATAAACTGGAAGTTAAGTTAAATTTGTGAAATGGTAATATAAATCTGAAATGTTAGGTTTTAATTTATGAAAGAAACGTTAATTTATGAAAGAAACGTATAGGTTTTAATTTATGAAAGAAACGTATAGGTTTTAATTTTTGAAAGAAACGTATAGGTTTTAATTTACGAAAGAAACATATAGGTTTTAATTTACGAAAGAAACATATAGGTTTTAATTTACGAAAGAAACGTATAGCTTTTAATTTACGAAAGAAACGTATAGGTTTTAATGTACGAAAGAAACGTATAGGTTTTAATCTACGAAAGAAACGTATAGGTTTTAATCTACGAAAGAAACGCATAGGTTTTAATTTATGAAAGAAATGTATAGGTTTTAATTTATGAAAGAAACGTATAGCTTTTAATTTATGAAAGAAACGTATAGGTTTAATTTATGAAAGAAACGTATAGGTTTTAATTTATGAAAGAAACGTATAGGTTTTAATTAATGAAAGAACGTATGGTGTTCTAATTAATGATAGGAACATGTAAATTCCTAATTAATGGAAGAAAGGTATAAGTTTTAATTAATGAAAGAAACATATATGTTTTGAATTAATGAAAGAAACGTGTAAAGTCCTAATTAATGAGAGATTATGAAAGTTTTAATTAATACAAGAACATGTAAAGTTTTAATTAAGAAAGAAACATGTAAAGTTTTAAGTAGTGTGGTATTGATTTAAATTAACAAATGTTCATTATTGTAATAGGAATATAAAATTTAAAACGTACATTTGACACGTAGATTTTAATCAATGTAATGGTGTATTTTAAATTGATTAAGATGATAAATGTTACTTACTGTAATAATAAAATGTAAGTTGATAACGTACATTTGATAAACAAGTTTTAATTTATGTGAATGGCATACTTTAAATGATTAAAATAATAAAGTTTCTTTATTGTAATAATAATGTAAGTTAATAAGGTGCTTTTAACTTAATATAAGAATTTCGGTTTAAATTGTATATTACAGTAAGAAAGTTTATTTAACTATAAGGCTATGATAAATTGACATGTTAAAATTTTAAGCTTATCAATACTTTGAATTATATACAATGTAAAGTGGAAAGTAGTACATTCCAAAAATGCTATGATTCCTTAAGGTAACATTTCCAAAATGCTATGATAATTTAAAGGAATATTTCAAGTTTAATAAATTTAAAGAAATATTCAATGATTTGAAAATTTGGGTTTTATTTGAATGATATAATATTGAATTATTTTTGAAATGGAAATGATACAATTGTGATATTGTTTTGAAATGAGTATGATATTTTGGTCTTGAAAGTATAAATTATTTGAAATAAATATCCATGGGTTATAATAACGATTGGTTGTTAAAGAGACCAGGATCGGATATTGTCTTATAGCCGGACAATACCGAAAACCACTTTAACAACTGTGTACGCGGTGGAGATTCCAGAATGAAGCAGGATGGTGGCGACGTTCTCGAGGTATGTTACGAGGACCCAACTCCCCTGAGTTGGCATATATGACTAAAACAGGAGCTATACCGGGCTACACAATGGGTCGCACCCTTTCATCGAGCATGCTCCATCGGAAACTATTCTATTACTGTTGTGATTCGATTCGGTGGCGCAACTTTGATTCGGGGTATTGTTCGAGGTGGGCGGAAGCTGCTGGCTTGCCGTCACCACCGGTCCGGGAGTGCAAACGGTGTATCCACCCTGGCATTGCCTCGCGTGCCGTGTCATATCCTTATATCGAGCCCACTACGATTTTGGTTTTAAAGATCCGACCGCGTTAAGGTTCACCATCCCCTTAACGCCATTTTCTATATGATTATACTTTACTGATTAGACACTACCGTATATAGCGTATATTACTACATAGTAAATAGTTTAACGGATCCTTAGAGGATGGGCGGTCCCAAGCATCCTTTAAGTTACTGATGCATTTTGTTACTGTTCACTTGAGTTGATTTATAGTTTATAAGTATTTATGTCCTGACTCGAGGGTTTTGTGTTTTGCTTTACGCTCGGGTCAGATTGAGTGAGTTAGCATTCCAGATTCACCTTCGGCGTTGGAGCTTTCCTTGAAGATCCAGCCATCTATTTTGTTTCAGTATCCAGTGGTTCAGTGATGTATCTGATTTGTACCTGATGTATCCTGTTACTCTTCTGTTGTATCTTATTTAACTCTGATGTTTCACATATTTATATAGTAGCTTCATGAACTACTATCTCTTTTTCTTCCGCTGCATTTTTATATACTCTGTGTCTGTGATCTGTGGTTTTTATTTACTGTATATCCTGAGATTTGCCAAATTTTTATTTACAACGCGGTATTTTGAGCAATTTAATTCCGGCATGAGTGTCTACCTATACACTTATAATGGATGCGAATGGTTGAAAATATCGGGTCGTTACAGTTGGTATTAGAGCTTTGGTTAGCTCTAGGCAAAACTCAGCATATGGAGTAGATGTATTTACAGAATCACTTTCATTCGAGTTGAATCTCTCTCTTTTGACTCGATTCCTTTGAATTTTGGAACGTTCCCTGCGGTTTCAAAAATCCATTCTTATTCCCCGCTACTCATCTTCACTTGATTCTGGAGTATCCCATAACTCCACTTCGAATGATCTTTATAGTGAATTGGCGTCCCGCCAATCTCAAAACTATTCTTGTAAGAGGGGTGAAACTCCATTACAACAGCATCGATTCACCAAAGGTTTTATATCCTCGGTTTAGATGCTAGTATCTCCTATTATCCCAAACTCTAACTCTTGAGATCAAACGTAGATTTACCCCAGAAAATCCACTTCGATTTTATACTTTAAGTCACGGTTGACCCGATTAAGGTTGCCCGTGATTTATTTTAGCTTATCCACCTCCCTACTCTGTATTTAATCATCTTGTCTTTTGTTTCCAACATATTTTCAAACATTTTGAATTGTATTTGTCAATCTATATTTTTTTTTATATTGTGTTGTTGGAGTTGTTGATGTTGATTTGGGTTTCCGATCGATTCGTCTGATCAACGCTATCGATAGGATTTCTAAAACACTTTGACAGAACAAACTGACACGATGTTATTTTAAATTTTGTTTTGGTTAATGAAATAAATTTTTGATATATATATTTATGGAACTTAATAAAATGATTCAAATTGATAATTTGAAATGATAATACTTGATTTATCATTTATTGTTCTATAAATGAATTTATAAATAATTGTTTATAAATTTATATGGGAACTTAAATGAATTTAGAAAAAGAAATTTGAGAATTTAATTTTCGATGGTTCCAAACCTTTTGTTTAAAAGTTTAAAGGGATATAATATTTAAAATATTTTCAAATAGAAATTTGTTTCCTAAGAATTTTAAGTTTAAAATTAGTACTCTTCTCTTTGTCGCTGGAAAATAACTTCGGTGATGACTGCAGCATCATCGACGTTCATTTTCGAGTTTCGAAGTGAAGAGACTGTTCTGTAGTCTTGCTACAACTTTGTTTTGGGAAAATAAATTGATTTGAATTTCTAAAATATGACCTAATTTATAATATATATATAGATATATGATTGAAATTTGATTTGACATATTATATATATATTATTACTTATCTCTAAATGGTTTGAAGAAATCGGAAATTTAATTCTTAATTTTATTTTTAACAATAATTTCAATTATAAAAAGAAGAAGAAAAAAATTGGATAAATGATTAAAACTTGAGAGAATTGAATTGGAAAGTTTTATTTGTGTAATATATTTGCATTCAAATATAACTTACCTTAATTTCAGAAGTTAACAATGTAATTGGATAATATACAATATAAAAGATTTTATAAATGAAATTTGAGTGGTTATAATAAATGTTATACACTTAAATTTTAATTATAAAATGATTAACATGGGTAAATATAATAAAGGGTAATTGAATGACTTACAATAAAATGATGTTAAAAGAACTAAGAATAAAAGAAAGTAGTTATATAAAAAAAAAGTGTAAATATATTTAACACGAGTGATAAATATATTAAGAGGAATAAATTTAATTTTGATTAGGAATAAAGAAGAATAAAATTTATTAAGTACAATGTGAGTGTAATAAATGATTATTTTTCAAACCCATGGTTCTAAAAATGGTTAATTTTAGATGATTGGATAATAAGATAATGAAATTTGAGATAGTTAAGATTTATTTAACTTGTGTAAAGATTTATTCTCTGTTTAAGTTGAAATTTCCATGCTTTCAAATTCATTTCCCTATTTTGTTTTTCAAACTATCTTCTGGTTGTCCTTATCATCCTTATCTTTCTATAGACCGGTAAAGGCATCTTTCTAATATCTTTCTGTTTAGAAATCTTTCTATAATCTTTGATAGACCTTTGGTAATCATTTTGAATCCACCTTTTTCATGCTTGTGTTCTTGATTCTGGAGGATCTTGGAAAGATCACCTCCACCTTGTTAAACTTACCTGTAACAACAGCTATCAGGTATAACTTCAATCTTCTTGTCATCTTATCATAATCCTATTTCACTATATCTTTTCTGTGCCCTTCCATACCTCATTCCTTTTCGGGGACGAAAAGTTTTGAGTGGGGGAGGGTGTAACAACCCTGTATTTTGTAATTATTTTATTGTATATTTTAATTATTTTTAATGTAAAATTTTGATTTAAAAACTTATTTTACTTATTTGGAATGATTAAATTTTATCATTTAAATATAAATCTTGATTTTATATGAGTTATAATTCCAAACTTGTGTAAGTTGAATATTTGCCTGAAATGCTGATTTTGGTCAAAATAGTCAAACTGTGACTTTTTACTTCAAATTTTAAAAGTTTAAAAATTTAATTTTTTTTCTTTTATTATGAAAGTACATAAAATTATAAGAACATCACTTTTCATTTCGTTGAATTTGGATGTAGATTGTGAAAGTTATACCCTTTACAATATTGTGCGTATATAGGGTTATTTAACAATGACTATTTTAAATTGTATAAATTACTTCTTCTTGGTTATATTTTATTTTAATATGTGATAATATGTTTTATTATGTATATTTTGACTTTTAAATATTTTTAAATGATAATAGAATTTTTCCAAAATTTAATGTATTTATTTCCTATTTTTAAAGGCTGTTTTCTAATTTTCTACCATTTTCTTCATATAAATTATATTTAATAGATTTTTTTTTTGTGAATGCACTTTTATTTTTTTTTGTTATTTTATTTGTTATAAATATTTTACAAGTCCATGAAGATTTTCTAAAGTTCATTTGGATTTATTTCTAATTTTAAAGCCCAGTCTACAATTTTAAGCCATTTTCTTATTTTAATTATATATAATTAAAATTTATTTATTTATTTTGTGCACTCGCTTTTATTTGTTGTGTTTTACTTTATTTTATTCATTTTACATGTATTTAAATTTAAGTAAATTTTTCCAAAGTGTATTGAAGTTATTTCTAATTCTTAAGTCTAGTTTTCATTTTTCTGTGCTATTTTTCTTATTTAATCATATCTAATTAATATTTAATTTTTGATATTTTGTTTATCTGTTATATTTTCGAATTTTAACTGAGATTTTAATTATTTTCAGTTATTTGGATGTATATAAATATATATGAGAAATTTGAAAGGGTTAAGAGCTAAGAAACGGAAAAACGTTTTATCCGTTTCTTTTGTAGTTTCTTCTCTCATTAATACATCAATTCATCTTAGCCATTCCTTTCCCCATCCTTTGCAGCCGACTTCCTCTTGTCATTCACGAATTTTTGAAGCCCCAAAATCCTAAAAATCATGGCCTCCACCTTGAAGAAAAAAAATTAGGTAAATCCCTCTCTTCTTTCTACTTTTCTTACTTTTCTATGCAATTTTGCCTTATTTCTCTTCTAAGTTTGGATCGGCCTCTTCTCCATAGCCACAGCCACAAACTCCTACATCTCTTCCATGCCTCCAACACCATCTACTCCACCAACCATGACCATGGCCGAGCCATCTATGGTGGCCAAACCCTTCAAATTGCAACCTACATGCCTAAAAACAATGTTTTTGACCATTGTTGCCTCATTCCCTTCATCTCCACTTGTTGCCCTGCCTATATGATGTTAAACCTGACCTATATGATGTCATACCTGATCCAAAGCATCATCATAGCCAAGCATAAGTGTCCCTTAGGCCAAGCATTGAAGTGGTTGGAGCAAGGTCCAATCTATCTTGTTCATTTCGCTTTGTATTTCAAAATTGTTTCAATGTTATTTTATGTTGAATGTTTATATAGTGTCTGGTTTGTTTTGTTTTGGGTTGTTGATACAAAATCATATTTTGGCTATCTTTCAACTCAAATCAAAAGTCGTGAAATTGTGCTTGTCGTGCCTTTGGAGTCGTGCTTGTATGTTGTTTTGGTCTCTAGCTTTGAAAAAGGTGAGTCTTTCTCACTCTGACATATATACTTATGAAAAGTGGATTGATGACAAGTGTTTAGTAGTGTAAAATGTTTATGCAAGTTAATGATGATCATATGATATGCTATGCCGTGTTATTACCATGTTAATACCATGTTAAAACTGTTAATTTTCACCTGACATCTGATGCATGACTGTATATTGTGATATTGACATTGTTTATATTATTTCTGTATATGATCACACTGCAAGTTCCCTGTTAGGATAAAAATCATTATATGCTGAAATGATAGGCCTGAGTTATTTTATTTATTTATTTAAACTTGGGATTGCGGGTTTGAAATGATAGAACCTGGATTTTACCTTTTAAACTGCGGATTGAAATGATACATATCCGTATCACTTGACCTAGGTTAGGAAACTATATACAGACCCATGGTTATTCTATAAAGTGCTTTGAATATTTTAAGTATTTTAAAAATATAAAATTATGAAATTTGATTTAAATAGATTTTGAAAGGTTTTAAAATAAATAAATTATGATTTTTCTATGTGTTAAAAATGTAATTTATGAATGGATTAACTGGATTTTGAAATATAACTTATGTTTGAAATTTGGAATTTTGACTAAAAATGATATTTAAGTTACATGAATAAAATGGACTTCAATTTTATTTGGAAAATGGTAAATATGATAAATTGATTTATATTTGAATTTAAGTGATTTATTAAAGAATTATTGATTTTTCTATAAATTTAAGTGGTTGAATAAATGACTGTTGAAAAATGAAATTTTAAATATAACTTGACTTGAAAATGTGAAATTTGAGTATTAACTAAAGATGTTAAATTAATTAAATAAACTGGAAGTTTAGTTAAATTTGTGAAATGGTAATATAAATCTGAAATGTTAGGTTGTAATTTATGAAAGAAACGTATAGGTTTTAATTTATGAAAGAAACGTATAGATTTTAATTTATGAAAGAAACGTATAGTTTTTAATTTATGAAAGAAACGTATAGGTTTTAATTTATGAAAGAAACGTATAGGTTTTAATTTATGAAAGAAACGTATAGGTTTAATTTATAAAAGAAACGTATAGGTTTTAATTTATGAAAGAAACGTATAGGTTTAATTTATGAAAGAAACGTATAGCTTTTAATTTATGAAAGAAACGTATAGGTTTTAATTTATGAAAGAAACGTATAGGTTTTAATTTATGAAAGAAACGTATAGGTTTAATTTATGAAAGAAACGTATAGGTTTTAATTTGTGAAAGAAACGTATAGGTTTTAATTAATTAAACAACGTATGGTGTTCTAATTAATGATAGGAACATGTAAATTCCTAATTAATGGAAGAAAGGTATAAGTTTTAATTAATGAAAGAAACGTATAAGTTTTGAATTAATGAAAGAAACGTGTAAAGTCCTAATTAATGAGAGAACATGAAAATTTTAATTAATACAAGAACTTGTAAAGTTTTAATTAAGAAAGAAACATGTAAAGTTTTAAGTAGTGTGGTATTGATTTAAATTTACAAATGTTCATTATTGTAATAGGAATATAAAATTTAAAACGTACATTCGACACGTAGATTTTAATCAATGTAATGGTGTATTTTAAATTGATTAAAATGATAAATGTTACTTACTGTAATAATAAAATGTAAGTTGATAACGTACATTTGATAAGCAAGTTTTAATTTATGTGAATGGCATACTTTAAATGATTAAAATAATAAAGTTTCTTTTTTGTAATAATAATGTAAGTTAATAAGGTGCTTTTAACTTAACATAAGAATTTCGGTTTAAATTGTATATTACAGTAAGAAAGTTTATTTATCTATAAGGCTATGATAAATTGACATGTTAAAATTTTAAGCTTATCAATACTTTGAATTATATACAATGTAAAGTGGAAAGTAGTACATTCCAAAAATGCTATGATTCCTTAATGTAACATTCCCAAAATGCTATGATAATTTAAAGGAATATTTCAAGTTTAATAAATTTAAAGAAATATTCAATGATTTGAAAATTTGGGTTTTATTTGAATGATATAATATTGAACTATTTTTGAAATGGAAATGATACAATTGTGATATTGTTTTGAAATGAGTATGATATTTTGGTCTTGAAAGTATAAATTATTTGAAATAAATATCCATGAGTTATAATAACGATTGGTTGTTAACGAGACCGGGATCGGATATTGTCTTATAGCCGGACAATACCGAAAACCACTTTAACAACTGTGTACGCGGTGGAGATTCCAGAATGAAGGAGGATGATGGCGACGTTCTCGAGGTATGTTACGTGGACCCAACTCCCGTGAGTTGGCATATATGACTAAAACAGGAGCTATACTGGGCTACACAAAGGGTCACACCCTTTCATCGAGCATACTCCATCGGAAACTATTCTATTACTGTTGTGATTCGATTCGGTGGCGCCACTTTGATTCGGGGTATTGTTCGAGGTGGGCGGAAGCTGCTGGCTTGCCGTCACCACCGGTCCGGGAGTGCAAACGGTGTATCCACCCTGGCATTGCCTTGCGTGCCGTGTCATATCCTTATATCGAGCCCACTACGATTTTGGTTTTAAAGATCCGACCGCGTTAAGGTTCAACATCCCCTTAACGCTATTTTCTATATGATTATACTTTACTGATTAGACACTACCGTATATAGCGTATATTACTACATAGTAAATAGTTTAACGGATCCTTGGAGTATGGGCGGTCAAAAGCATCCTTTAAGTTACTGATGCATTTTGTTACTGTTTACTTGAGTTGATTTACAGTTTATAAGTATTTATGTCCTGAGTCGAGGGTTTTGTGTTTTGCTTTACGCTCGGGTCAGATTGAGTGAGTTAGCATTCCAGATTCACCTTCGGCATTGGAGCTTTCCTTGAAGATCCAGCCATCTATTTTGTTTCAGTATCCAGTGGTTTAGTGATGTATCTGATTTGTACCTGATGTATCCAGTTACTCTTCTGTTGTATCTTATTTAACTCTGATGTATCTCATATTTATATAGTAGCTTCATGAACTACTATCTCTTTTTCTTCAGCTGCATTTTTATATAACCTGTGTCTGTGATCTGTGGTTTTTATTTATTGTATATCCTGATATTTGCCAAATTTTTATTTACAACGCGGTATTTTGAGCAATTCAATTCCACCATGAGTGTCTACCTATACACTTATAATGGATGCGAATGGTTGAAAATATCGGGTCGTTACATTTTTAAAGGATATGATAATTTAAAATATTGAAATGGTTAGAAATGACTTGATATTTATTTTGATAAATATTTGAATTGAAAGATATGGTATGACGATATATTGAAATGGTTTGGAAATGGTTTAATCATTATTTTGATAAAGATTTGGGTTGAAATGACATTTTATCTTTGAAGTATAAAATATTGTTTCAAAGTTATAACTACGGGTTATAATAACGTTTGGTTGTTAAAGAGACCGGGATCGGACAATGTCTTATAGCCGGCCAATACTGAAAACCACTTTAACAACTGTGTACGCGGTGGAGATTCCAGAATGAAGTAGGATGGTGGCGACGTTCTCGAGGTATATTACGTGGACCCAACTCCCGTGAGTTGGAATAAATGACTAAAACAGGAGCTATACCGGGCTACACAAAGGGTCGCACCCTTTCATCGAGCATGCTCCATCGGAAACCATTCTATTACTTTTGTGATTCGATATGTGGCGCAACTTTGATTCGGGGGTATTGTTCGAGGTGGACGGAAGTTGCTGGCTTGCCGTCACCACCGGTCCGAGAGTGCAAACGGTGTATCCACCCTGGCATTGCCTCGCGTGCCGTGTCATCTCCTTATATTGAGCCCACTACGATTTTGGTTTTAGAGATCCGACCGCGTTAAGGTTGACCATCCCCTTAACGCTATTTTCTATATGATTATACTTTACTGATTAGACACTACTGTATATAGCGTATGTTACTACATAGTAAATAGTTTAACGGATCCTTAGAGGATGGGCGGTCCCAAGCATCTTCTAAGTTACTTGTATCTTTGCTACAGTTCACTTGAGTTGGTTTACATTGTATAAGTATTTATGTCCTGACTAGAGTGTTTGTATTTTTATTTACGCTCGGGTCAGCCTGAGTTATTCACAGATTTGGATTTCCACTTTCTAGAGATTTGAATCGCTGGAGATTATATACTTGTCAAGTTTCATCTTTTCAGTTCGGTTGTTCTATTCAGCTTGTACTTGGTTATCATATTTAAACTTCTGTTGTACTTTATTTCTTCTATTGTATCTTATGTAACTCTGATATATTTATATAGTAGCTTCATGAACTACAATCTCTTTTACTTTCGCTGCATTATTATTACTCTGTGTCTGTGATCTGTGATTTTTATTTACTGCATATTCTGAGATTTGCCAAATTTTTATTTAGAACGCGGTATTTTGAGCAATTCAATTCCAGCATGAGTGTCTACCTATACACTTATAATGGATGTGAATGGTTGAAAATACCTGGTTGTTACAATCCCATTTCTAATTTATTCACCAACAATATATTTTAAAATTATTTCATTGAGCTTGACAATGTTAGATTCTTATATTAACAACCACTTCCCAAATTAATTTAACCCAAACTTTTCTTTAATGAACTTTCATTCTTACTCGAAGTTGAGCTTCTAATTATTTTAACTTAAGTTAATTTACTTCAATTTATTCCAACTCTCACTTCATTTGCGAATAAGTTTTCTTTTTCACTTTACTTAACAAATCTCATTTCAATCCACAAATTTATTTGATTAGTTCTATTGTTTCATTCATTACAAATTTTAATTTCCAAATTCAATTCATTCACGACTCATTTAAGTCAATTAGCCATTCTCCTAATCCATTTAAATTTTAATTTCATTCTCAATTCGTTAAAATAATATCCAATGCCATATTTAATTCATATTTAATTCACTTACAATTCCAAGTTGAATTTCCATTTGTAACTCGGGTTTTATTTAAAAATCAATCATTAATTCAAATTTCAACTTTTATTTATCCAACTAGTGTTCCATTTCCATATTAAATAATTAATTATTCAGTTGGCTCACTTCCAATTTACAATTCAATCTTTGATTTTTATCTTCAAAAATCACTTTATTACTTTACTTGAGTGCAGTCTAATTCATAATTTGAGTATAGATTTCTATTTCACTTTCTGAAATACCAAATACATTTATTTTGGCTTATTCCTTCCAATACCCAATTTTGAAAATGTATATATCTAAATCAAACTATTCCTTTGCATTTTCAAAATCAAAACAAATTTCTCAAACAAATATTAATCCCAAACATCCAGGTAGCAATCCCCTCGTGGAAACTCGAAAATGAACACCGATGATGTCACGATCACCATCGGAATTATTTTCCAACGACCGAAAAGAGTTCAATGCTTTAATTTCTTTAAAATCCCTTCAAATATTTTTAAATCCCAAATCTCTCCAAACTTCAAATCCAATTCAAAAATATTTCCCAAATAATACCACTATTATTTCTCCAAAACCTTTGAAAACCATTTTCAAATCCAAAGGAATTTTAAACCCTTTCCCAAAAATTTAAAATTCCAAATTCTTCCGATTCATATTCAACATTACTCTGGAATTTTACTTCATTTTATAAATAACATTTATAATTTCCATTTGTATATAATTTTACTTCTTAACCTTCGGTTAAAATTTTAACCCTTTATTCAACTTTCACTTAACAATGATAATATTTTAATATTATCATCCCCTAACAACCAAGCAACAATATATAACTATAATAATTTATGGAAAATTATTTCTCTTATATATAAAAATAGTTTGGGTAAAATTATTTCATTTACCCTATTTAAAACAATATTGTGTCTATTTACCTTGTTTAAGAGTTTAGAAACCCCTACCGATCAAATGACGTCCCATATATCGACCAGAATCCATAAACACTCAACCGATAAGTCAACACAATATAAAAACAATTTTATATCCACTAAAAAATACGCGCTCATATATATTATTGCACTCAAACTCATTCTTGAGTACTACAGACTTTATTCTATGAGTAATTCCCACCAGAGCCAAGGTTATCACCAACCTAAGTTCTGATACCAAGTGAAACGACCCATAGTTCCTGTACCCCTTGAGTCGACACTATTCTCCAACAAACAACTCAAGATGAATGGAAATACGAACCATTTGGGTTAAAAAAGAAGAGGTAGAAGAAGAGAAAACAAAACAACATCATAATCTAACCATTGCGGCGAAATAAAATATAATAGATAATAACAGATCTATACAAAAAGAAAACTATATCAGTTTTATACATACATCACCAGAATACATCATAAGAGTTCAACAACATCAATAACATACAACTAGACATTCATATAAACTTGTCCTCAAAACTGAATAAACAACAAAATAACAATCAAGTACGGAAGTACGTATCGCCATCTAGCTCGTCTCCTGAGCTCCACACAAGATATACTGTATTCTATAATACTTGGTCTGACCCGAGCATTATAGTTAAATAACACCTGAGTCACTCTTGAATATCAGCGTGTGAAAACCACACTCAAGTTGACTGTTAAAGTTTCAAAATTCTTTTGAAAACAAAAGCATCACGTAAGACCACACCACAAAAAAACATGTCGGGTTTTTACCTTACGATGGCTAAAACACTTTCTATTAAAATTCGCTGATATTATAATAGTGTCTATAGAAAGTAAAATAGAATCTAGCTAAAATGCTTGCATCTCACTTTCAGCAATAGTTGCTCACAATCAAAACCATACAGGCGCGTTGGGAAAATGGATTTTCAACTAATGACTAGGCACTAGGGTACCACCTGTCACGGTATCTAGTCTAGATCAGATACCGAGGATCACTCCCGACCCCCTACAACACAAGACCGAGACTATGTAACGACCCGTATTTTACGTATCGAAAAATCGTAGAACTGTTGTCATTAGGTCGTTAGTGTTGTTAAGTCGTCCAAAGCTTAAGTCGTCTGGAGGCTAGGTCGTAGAAGCGGCTTAGAGAGGACCTAGGGTGTCGAGCGACCTAAGGATAAGGTTGAGCGACTTAAGAGATTTGGAATGACCTAGGAGTTAGGTCGTGTAGAAGCTTGGGTCGGTGGAGCGAGTTAACGGATGAAGCGACCTAAGGGTTTGAGCGACCTAAGGAGATTGGAGCGACCTAAGGAAACTAACGGCTTAAGGGGTTAGCGACCTAAGAGAAGTAAGTCGTTAGAGCGACTTAAGGAAATAGTTTAAGTCGTTACAGTTAGGTCATGAAACCCTGTGTGTGTATAGTTAGGTCGTATGCGACCTATGTTTGGTTTGCTTTGTGTAGTTAGGTCGCTGTAGTGGTTAGGTCGCGACCTTGGATAAGTCGTTAAGTCGCGTAGAGGGTTACGTTGTTAGGTCGTTAAGTCGTCTAGGCGACTTAGGTAGGAATGCGACTTAGTAGTTAGGTCGCGTTTGTTGTTAAGTCGCTAGGTCGAGATGTTGTTAGATCGCTTAAATCTTTGAGCATTAGGTCGCGCGTGTAGTTGAGTCGCATGAAGGGTTGAGTCGTTAAGCCGTGCATGTTTTAGGTCGAGTACAGGTGTGTTAGGTCGTTGAGTCGCATGATAGCTTGAGTTGCAGGGTCGTTAGGTCAGGGGAACTGCTAGGTCGTAGGTCGGCCATAGTTAGGTCGTGAGCGACCTAATAGCGAGCGAGCGACCTAAGGTTCGGCCTATAAATACAAGGGGTTTGCCTCACTTTTTGGGATCCGGATTTTGAAGCGACGAAGTTCTGCCATTTCGAGAGCTTGCGTGCCACGCTTCTTCACTACTCTTTAATCTTGTGCTTCCTTCCATCCAAATTGAAGATCTCCATCCATTGAAGAGAGATTTCATCGTTTGAAGCGGAATTTTGGCGGATCAAGCTAGATCCTTCACTTTCCAGATTTGGAGTGTGTTGCTTTTAAGGTGTTTAGGCGATTCGGTGAGTGGTGGTTATCTCTCACACAGACCCAAAGGAGTATATTGTATTGGTGATTTGATTTTGTGTTAAAATAGTGATTTCCATGCAATTTCTTAAACATAAGTGTAGATCCATTGTTCATGAAGATTTGACATCCATTATAATACATGTTAACCCATGCAAGTTCATCCATCAAGTTGTAGAGATAGTATTCATGATTGTGCTTGTTAGATTTAAACTCTTTATTTACAAGATTTCCATTTTAGTTATAATTGCTTTTAGATCATGTTTGAATGCTTAATTACTTGGATTAATGATTGACTTGATTGATTGTTATAAATTAGTTGATTAGTGGTTGGATTTGGACAAGTTGGTCGAAGATGATTCAAAGGCTAAGGGGGGAGCTCTTGAATAGAAAAGCTGCACGTGGCATATGTAGTGGATGATAAAGCTCATATGGACGGTTTTGATGATGATGTTGAGATGGAGCTTTGCTATGAATGAGATGAGGCGAGGCATGATGTGAGGTAGTTTTGGTATAATCCAGAAGGGATCATTCCAAGCATGTTGATAACTCGAGGGATGGTTTGAGTTTGTGGATAATGGTTGGCTCGTGAGGCGCTTGAGCTAGTATGAGAATAGTCGTCGAGGAGGATGACTAGAAGGCTGAGATTTCATCGTTATTGAAGGTTCTAGCAGAATCAAAGCAAGAGTACGCTGGGCACATTCGATAGTCCCAAAAGACTACAGTTGGTGGTCGAGTACTCTGGGCAGATTCGATAGTCCTAGGCACAGGCTGCGACGACGTGCGAAGTTTTGTCTAGAACCGGGGTTACCATTAGCCCTTGACGGACGGCTGAAAGAATGTGCCGGTCATTCAATTAACGGTGGTATCGAAGCAATAATAACAGTGTTAGCCAGAGTCATGGATGTTTGGATGCTTTGGTTGTATCGTCATTCGGTCTCAAGAGCGATGTTTTCTGCGTGCTTATCTGATCTTGGTTTAGGCCTTAGGGGTTTGTACTTGGAAAACACCGACCTTGACTCGAGTGATAATTGCTTTACTTTAAATGTCTGATTTGCTTTGTTTATTTCTGCTTAGTGTGTCTGGGGGCTATCACTGTAGAAAGAGATGGAGTGGGAGGGTTGGGTTGCTATTCCTTTTACCTTTATGCTCTTTTGGTATGTTGTTAGTTAATTTACCGCTCACTAGGACTGTTGTCTGACTCAAGGTTTTATGTTCAACTCTTATTACCTTGGGCTGTTCATCCATTTTAGGATGGGCAAACTAGGTAGCAGGTGACAGGTGCTGTTCTTAGTGACCAACGATGCTGATGACGAAGATGAGCTGGAGGCTTGCATATTATTTTCTTACTATATGTACTGGATGTTCCGCTGCTTGTATATTCTCTGAGTGATATGTAGCGAGGCTTGATGTATTGACTATTCAGATTTTTGTATCAAACTACTACGAGGCTTATTTGACGAGATTCTGTTTTGTGGAGCTTCACTATATATATATATATATATATATATTCTATTGTATTTTACCCATGCGCTGTGAGTAGTACGATAGACTCCACTGTTCTTACCTTACCTTGATGATCATCCATGGCTGCCTGGCACACTTTACAGTGCACTATTTCCTTGTTTAGTGCAGGAGTCATGGGCGGTCGTCACATTTGGTATCAGAGCGAGGATAATCGATTTTAGCCAATGGTCGCTGACGTAACTACGTATGAGAGACGTAATTGTATTTTGATGGATGATTACTATATATAGTATAGTGGCTTAGAAGGATTTGAACCTCTTATGCAGTTGTTTCTCAAGGTGCGCTAATTTTTTTTTAGATATTAAGAATGAGTCGAAGAGGGAGACCAGCTGCTGGGGAAGGCCGTGCTGCTGAGGGGGCTGCTGATTATGCTCCTATGTTCGAGGCTATGATGACTTAGATCATGAGAAGGATGCCAGCTCCGGGGCCATCAGTAGATGTTGGAGTTCAAGTTCAAGCTCCAAAACCGGTGGATTTTGCCAAGTTGTGTAAAGACTATACTGCTCTTGGAGGAAAGGTTTTCTTGGGAACAGAGTCAACCATTGAAGTCCAGAGGTGGATAGATGCTTGTAGAAGAATCTTTGGTGATTTGGGAATTAAGGATGCAACCAAAAGGAAGCTCGCATCAAGACAGCTTCAAGGGAGAGCTTCTGATTGGTGGACCTCTATCACCATTGATACTCCGGAGGAAGAAATTACTTGGGTGCAATTCCAAGCCAGATTTGAAGCTAAGTTCATTTCTACAGCTTAGAAATCCGTTCTGTTCAAGAAGTTTGTGGAACTCAAGCAAGGAGGAAGACCAGTTCTTGAGTATGTTTCTGAGTTTGAAGCCTTGTCCAAGTATGCCCGGTCATATATTAATCTCCATATCAGAAGAACGAGAAGTTTGTGACAGGCTTAGACATTTATCTAGGCAGGCAGTTGGTGGATCATCTGGACGATCCATTTGAGAAGCTTGTGGAAAAGGCTCTCAGGCACGAGAATCTGTTTCCTAAACAAGGATCTGTTGTCGCTGTGACCAAGGATGAGTTTAAACCACAGCAGGGTGGAGACAAGAAGAGGAAGCAGAAGCAGCAGAAGGATAAGGATGGCCAGAAGAAGCAGAATGGCGAAGTGACCTGCTACAACTGTCAGCAGAAGGGCCATTTCTCCAAAAATTGTAAGAATCCAAAGGTGCCGGTGAAGTGCCACAACTGTGACAAGCTGAGGCATATTAAGAAGAATTGTCCAGAACCGAGGAAGGACAGGCAGGTTGTACAAGCTTATGCTTTGGGCGATGTGCCATCATCATCAAAAGCCCCTACTACGGAAGAGAAAGGAAAGAGTGTGGTGGTACAAGGTACTCTTTCCATTTGTGGTGTTCCAGTTAGAGTGTTATTCGATACTGGCGCGTCACATTCTTTTGTTTGTAATGAACTTGTAGGCCGTTTGGGTTTAGAACCGGATATTTTTTATAGACCATTGGTTGTGACTAATCCAGTTGGGGGTTCGTCTTATCTGTGTATGATATGTCATGGTCTGGTTGTATCGAGTCATGATTGCTCTTTTGTTTGTGATTGTTTTGTTCTGAACTTTGCGGGGTTTGGAATTATTTTGGGTATGGACTGGCTTAGGAAGTATGCGGCAAAGGTTGATTGTAAAAGGCTAGAGGTGACAGTCAAGAATGTGGAAGGGCGAAAGGTTTTGATACGATGTAAGCATGAGGAAGGCGTCTTCATGAGCTTCATGTATTCGCTGGTTGTTCCACGGGATGGACTGTCATCGGTGCCAGTCGCAAGTGGATTTGAGGATGTCTTTGATGGGGTCAAAGGGTTACCGCCATATAGAGAGATCGAGTTTTGCATCGATCTAGTTGAAGGAGCCAGACCTATTGTGATGCCTCTTAGGCGGATGGCGCCTAGGGAACAGCAAGAGTTGAAGGTGCAAGTTGATGATCTTCAAAAGAAAGGATTCATTCGGCGTAGTGTGTCCGAATGGGGTGCACCGGTTGTGTTTGCAACCAAGGCAGATGGATCATTGAGATTGTGTGTGGATTATCGTGAGCTAAACAAAGTGACTAAGAAGAACAAGTATCCATTGCCGAGAATAGATGACTTGTTTGATCAGCTTCACGAAGCCATGGTGTTTTCTCAGATGGATTTGGCAATGGGATTTCACCAATTAAGAGTGGCAAAGGATAGTGTGCTGAAGACTGCTTTTAGGACACCATCAGGTTTATTTGAGTGGTTGGTAATGCCGTTTGGATTGACAAATGCACCAGCGTATTTTGTAGATCTTATGAATAGGGTGTTCAGGGATCAGTTGAACAAGTTCGTACTAGTGTTCGTGGATGATATTTTGATTTAATCCAGTAATGAAGAAGAGCACAAGACGCATTTACGTATTGTTTTGGAAATCTTGCGGAAACATCAGCTGAAGGCTAAGTTTTCGAAGTGTCACTTCTGGAAGAGCGAAGTGAGGTTCTTAGGCCATATTATCTCTGGAAGTGGAATAGCAGTTGATCCCGCCAAGGTGGTAGCAATCCAGGATTGGGTTAGACCTAAGAATGCGTCTGATGTGAGAAGTTTTCTTGGATTAGCAGGATACTATCGTCGGTTTATCAAAGACTTTTCCAAGGTAGCTGCACCATTAACAGGATTGACGAAAAAAACCAAGTATTCAGATGGGATGCTAAGTGTGAGCAGGCTTTCGGAATCCTGAAAGAGCGACTAACAAGTGCTCCTGTTTTGACTATTCCAAGTGGAAATGATGAGATGGTGGTTTACACCGATGCATGTGGTACTGGACTTGGAGCAGTGCTGATGCAGAAGGGTAAAGTTGTTGCGTATGCAAGTCGACAACTGAAGCCGCATGAAAAGAATTATCCGACTCATGATTTGGAGTTAGCAGCGATTATATTTGCTCTTAAGATGTGGAGACATTACCTATTGGGAGTTCGATTCGAGTTGTTTACAGATCATAAGTCATTGAAGTATCTTTTCTCCCTAAAGGATTTGATCTTCGGCAGCAACGATGGCTAGAGTTTTTGGCATCATATGATTTTTGTATAGCCTATACTCCGGGAAAGGGTAACGCAGTGGCAGATGCATTAAGTCGAGGACATGCAGGATTGGGGGCCATGTTTTCAGAATGGAAGAATCTTGAGTATTTGGCTGGATTTAACTTCAGGCCCAGATGTGAATTGGAACCTGAAATGTTGGCAAACTTATTGATAAGACCTACTCTTGTGGAAAGAATTGGCAAGAGCCAAAAGCGAGATGATAAGCTTGTCAAGATTATCCGTGATTTGGAATCTAGGTTGGACCCAGAGAAGGATAAGGGATTCGAGGTCGATCGAGAGGGTTGGCTTCGGAAACAAGGACGACTAGTTGTTCCCGATATAGATGAATTAAGAGATGAAATTCTAAAGTAGAGTCATCACTCGAAGCTGACAATTCATCCAGGTGGAAATAAGATGTAACGGGATATGTAAAGAACCTATTACTGGGAAGGTATGAAGAAGGATGTTGGAAATTTTATTTCCAAATGTATGAACTACTAGTTGGTAAAACCCGAGCAGAAGAAGCCCAGCGGATTACTTCAGCCGTTAGAAGTTCCTAAATGGATGTGGGAGAAAATATCGATGGATTTTATCGACGGATTACCTAGAGAAAGAGAGGGAAATGAAGGGATTTGGGCATCATAGATCGTTTGACTAAGAGTACAAAATTTATTCCTGTTCGATCAACTAGGACTGCATCGAAGTTGGCTGAGTTATATGTTAAGTGGATAGTTCGATTCCATGGCATTCCGAAATGTATAGTGAGCAATCGAGACCCATTGTTCACTAGTGGATTTTGGAAGAGCTTCCAGGAAGTTTTGGGAACCGAGTTGTGTTTGAGTACAGCTTATCACCCCCAAACAGATGGTCAGACCGAGAGAGTCAACCGAGTTTTGGAAGATCTCCTCAGAGAATGTGTTTTGGACTTCGGAGGATCATGGGAAGATCATCTTCATTAGGTGGAATTTCGTATAATAATAGTTACCAGTCCAGCTTTGGTATGGCGCCGTATGAAGCATTGTATGGAAGACCGTGTAACTCTCCGACATGTTGGTTGGAAATAGGAGAAAAGTTGATACTTGGGCCAGAAATGATTCAACAGACTTCAGATTGCATAGAGATCATTCGGCAACGAATGAAGGCAGCCCAAGACCGTCAGAAAAGTTATGCCAATAAGCATCGTAAGGATTTGGAGTTCGACGTAGGTGATATGGTTTTGTGAAGATTTCTCCACTGAAGAATGTCATTTGATTCGGGAGGAAAGGAAAATTGACTCCGAGATTTGTTGGACCATTCCCGATCATCGAGCAAATTGGAAAGCTCGCCTATAAATTGGAGTTACCAGTAAAGATGTCGGGTGTGCACAATGTTTTTCATGTATCGTACATAAGGAAGTGTGCGTACAACTCGAATACAGTGGTTTCTGCTGATTGCTGTGAAGATTTTGAGGTTAATCCAGTTGATAAGAGACCTCGTAAGCCGCTTCGTGTGGTGGAAACTGACACGAAACAGCTTAGGAGGAAGGTAGTTAGGTTGCTCAAGATACAATGGAGTGATGATGTTAACGACTGTACATGGGAGGTGGAAGAGAGGATAAAGGAAACTTATCCTGAACTCTTCGAGGTATGACCATAAGGTGTCATGTCATCTCATGACATTGTAACTTGTTCTATTCTTAGAATTCTGCATGGTAGGCTAGTAATTGGATGCATGGTTTGATTGGTTGCTATGGATGGTAGGCTTGCAGAATAGTTTTTGGTTCTTGTTTGTTTGGAATTTCAGGGGCGAAATTCCTAAGGGGGAGAGAATGTAACGACCCGTATTTTACGTATCGAAAAATCGTAGAACTGTTGTCATTAGGTCGTTAGTGTTGTTAAGTCGTCCAAAGCTTAAGTCGTCTGGAGGCTAGGTCGTAGAAGCGGCTTAGAGAGGACCTAGGGTGTCGAGCGACCTAAGGATAAGGTTGAGCGACTTAAGAGATTTGGAACGACCTAGGAGTTAGGTCGTGTAGAAGCTTGGGTCAGTGGAGCGAGTTAACGGATGAAGCGACCTAAGGGTTTGAGCGACCTAAGGAGATTGGAGCGACCTAAGGAAACTAACGGCTTAAGGGGTTAGCGACCTAAGAGAAGTAAGTCGTTAGAGCGACTTAAGGAAATAGTTTAAGTCATTACAGTTAGGTCATGAGACCCTGTGTGTGTATAGTTAGGTCGTATGCGACCTATGTTTGGTTTGCTTTGTGTAGTTATGTCGCTGTAGTGGTTAGGTCGCGACCTTGGATAAGTCCTTAAGTCGCGTAGAGGGTTACGTTGTTAGGTCGTTAAGTCGTCTAGGCGACTTAGGTAGGAATGCGACTTAGTAGTGAGGTCGCGCTTGTTGTTAAGTCGATAGGTCGAGATGTTGTTAGATCGCTTAAATCATTGAGCATTAGGTCGCGCGTGTAGTTGAGTGGCGTGAAGGGCAGAGTCGTTAAGCCGTGCATGTTTTAGGTCGAGTACAGGTGTGTTAGGTCATTGAGTCGCATGATATCTTGAGTTGCAGGTTCGTTAGGTCGGGGGAACTGCTAGGTCGTAGGTCGGCCATAGTTAGGTCGTGAGCAACCTAATAGCGAGCGAGCGACCTATGGTTCGGCCTATAAATACAAGGGGTTTGCCTCACTTTTTGGGATCCGGATTTTGAAGCGACGAAGTTCTGCCATTTCGAGAGCTCGAGTGCTACACTTCTTCACTGCTCTTTAATCTTGTGCTTCCTTCCATCCAAATTGAAGATCTCCATCCATTGAAGAGAGATGTCATCATTTGAAGCGGAATTTTTGCGGATCAAGCTAGATCCTTCCCTGTCCAGATTTGGAGTGTGTTGCTTTTAAGGTGTTTAGGTGATTCGGTGAGTGGTGGTTATCTCTCACACGAACCCAAAGGAGAATATTGGATTGGTGGTTTAATTTTGTGTTAAAATAGTGATTTCCATGCATTTTCTTAAACATAAGTGTAGATCCATTGTTCATGAAGATTTGACATCCATTATAATACATGTTAACCCATGCAAGTTCATCCATCAAGTTGTAGAGATAGTATTCATGATTGTGCTTGTTAGATTTAAACTCTTTATTTACAAGATTTCCATTTTAGTTATAATTGCTTTTAGATCATGTTTGAATGCTTAATTACTTGGATTAATGATTGACTTGATTGATTGTTATAAATTAGTTGATTAGTGGTTGGATTTGGACAAGTTGGTCGAAGATGATTCAAAGGCTAAGGGGGAAGCTCTTGAATAGAAAAGCTGCACGTGGCATATGTAGTGGATGATAAAGCTCATATGGACGGATTTCATGATGATGTTGAGATGGAGCTTTGCTATGAATGAGATGAGGGAGGCATGATGTGAGGTAGTTTTGCTATAAACCAGAAGGGATCATTCCAAGCATGTTGATAACTCGAGGGATGGTTCGAGTTTGTGGATAATGGTTGGCTCGAGAGGCGCTTGAGCTAGTATGAGAATAGTCGTCGAGGAGGATGACTAGAAGGCTTAGATTTCATCGTTATTGAAGGTTCTAGCAGAATCAAAGCAAGAGTACACTGGGCAGATTCGATAGTCCCAAAAGACTACAGTTGGTGGTCGAGTACTCTGAGCAGATTCGATAGTCCTAGGCACGGGCTGCGACGACGTGTGGAGTTTTGTCTAGAACCGAGGTTACCATTAGCCCTTGATGGACGGCTGAAAGAATGTGCCGGTCATTCAATTAATGGTGGTATCGAAGAAATGATAACAGTGATAGCCAGAGTCATGGATGTTTGGATGCTTTGGTTGTATCGTCATTCGGTCTCAAGAGCGATGTTTTCTGGGTGCTTATCTGATCTTGGATTAGGCCTTCGGGGTTTGTACTTGGAAAACACCGACCTTGACTCGAGTGATAATTGCTTTACTTTAAATGTCTGATTTTCTATGTTTATTTCTACTTAGTGTGTCTGGGGGCTATCACTGTAGAAAGAGGTGGAGTGGGAGGGTTGGGTTCCTATTCATTTTACCTTTATGCTCTTTTGGTATATTGTTAGTTAATTTACCGCTCACTAGGACTGTTGTCTGACTCAAGGTTTTATGTTCAACTCTTATTACCTTGGGCTGTTCATCCATTTTGAGATGGGCAGACTAGGTAGCAGGTGACAGGTGCTGTTCTTAGTGACCAACGATGCTGATGACGAAGACGAGCTGGAGGCTTGCAAATTATTTTCTTACTATATGTACTGGATGTTCCGCTGCTTCTATATTTTCTGAGTGATATGTAGTGAGGCTTGATGTATTGACTATTCAGATTTTTGTATCAAACTACCACGAGGCTTATTTGACGAGATTCTGTTTTGTGGAGCTTCACTATATATATATATATATATATATATATATATATATATATATATATATATATATATTCTATTGTATTTTACCCATGCGCTGTGAGTAATACGATAGACTCCACTGTTCTTACCTTACCTTGATGATCATCCATGGCTGCCTGGCACACTTTACAGCGCACTATTTCCTTGTTTAGTGCAGGAGTCATGGGAGGTCGTCACAGACTACCCCTTACTGGATAATCTTGAGTAAGATCACCCCACGGTTTGGATCAGCAACCGCACCACTAAGCCGAATAAAAGGGACATCTAGACAAGGATGACCTCACCCTAAATGGGTGCTACCCACCTAGCCTTCCTACATAACCCCTGATTTTCAGTCGTTCCCGGTTGATGAGGCTTGAGGCTAAGCGTTACCTTTAGAGAACTCATCTCTTAGAATGCTCATCGTCCACCTGACGATGTTCTTAAAGCATTCATCCATACAAGTCCGTCCCGGGTTCGAACGGAACCGATGGCACTACTCCTACTACATCCATTTTGGAATCATCCTCAGGATTAGTAGCGACTAGCCCATTCACTTCACTGCTTCATCTTTGAATCCAAACTCGTCTTCCTCACGAAAACGTTCAAACCGGATCGAAGTGGTTTTCAGGAATTTAATCCCGATACCAGTCCCTTCAAAACGATCAGCGCATTAGCCAATATTGATAGTCGGTTATTTAACTATCAAATAACATTCACAAACAACCATCCAATATAAATAATTTCACTAAATTATTTATTAATCTCAAAAAATCTTTACAAGATATATTTCCATTTTCAACCCTTTTTAAAAATAGTTTTCAAACCCCACTTTTCTCATGAAATAAATTTCCAAATATTTATCTCCACTGAAAACACCGAGTATAAAACTTTAGATTTTTAAAATAACTTAAAACACACCTTTTTAATAAAATATCCTTTAAAACATTTAAATTAAAAATTACTTTAATACTTATTCAAAATATATACTTTAAGAATATTAAAATAAAACTACTTGTACAATATAAAACTGAATTTTTAACTTGAAAACATAATTCCAAGCCACCTTTAAATAATTACTTCTATAATAGATTAAAAGAAAATACTTACTTTAGAATTTAAACATTTAGAAATAATAAATTTTCTAAACATGCTTTTAATTAACAACATAACTTATATTTCAAATTTTACTTTGAAAACGTACTTGGCCATCCAGAGAAATATACTTCTCTTCACATCCTTTAAAAATAAATCACTATTTATTTGTAAACATATTTTCCCATTCTTTAATAAATTCCCATCGTGAATTTATTCTTCAAATATCGATTGATATATTACTTCACCTTTATAAACCAAGTTTATAAATTCCAAAGTCTCGTCTTCTTTACAAACATAAATTTCAAATTCTAAATCAATTCCCAAAACAATTTCAGATTTTATTCCAAATTGAAATAGATACCTTTACTTCTCAATTTAAATCCAAAGCCCATCAACTTCACTTTTACCTTTCAAATATGATTTAAAAATCTTATTTAACTGAAATCTTACTTTCATGCTTTTCTAAATTTCTCCTTTGTCCTTTTAAATAAATTTAATCCTTTAATTTTAAATATATTCTTTTATTACCTTAAATAATACCACTTTAAGTTTAAAATTCATTCTCTCTCTGTTTATTCAAAATCCCTTTTGTTTTCTTTCTTTTCATACTTGGAATTTATTAATTAAGAATTAAATCACTTTTATTATATTCCAATTCATTTTTAATTTATTCAGATGCTCTAAAATTATTTTACTTAAAAATACACTCCTTTATTTTCTTTTCAAAAATCCATTTTTATATTTTTGGTAACTCAGTATACCCAAATATATTCGATCAACCTGTAGCATCCAACACTTTGAATTATCAATATAATTTATCCCAGGATATCTAATAATCATAACAGAGAATATTAAATAGTCTAAATAAATGTTATGGAATCCAGTTGGATCCCTCCAACCTGTTTCCCTACATCCACAGATGTTAGCACAATGTAAAATACCAATTCCACTTCGAGGTGGAATATCGCGGTGTATGGGATTAATTGTAATATCATATGCTATTATGCGGCGCATATGGCCTCATCCGCTATATAATGCGGGAAATCAATCACTCCAATACATACTATATACTACTATAAATAATATAGCACATCAGATCAATTCAATCATTCAACCAAATATTTAAATTTAACCATTTAAATTTAAATTTAAACCAGATGAGTGAGATTAACTCACCTTTGATTATGTTTGCAACTCATTTCCACACCCGCATGTCTTTAAGATTTCAGACCTTGAATAACATTATAAGGTTTATTAACATTTGAACTGATTGAAAATTAATTTCTTTTAAAATAGATCTAATTAACTAATTATTAAATTTTAAACTAATTTTCTTTTAATTAAATCTCCTAGTAACAAAATAATTAAACTCCATAATATGTTATATTTATTTTTCTTTCGGAGCTACCCATTGTAATATCCCGGAATTTCCTGGAATTTTAAAATGTGATAATCTCATAATTAAATTGTCTAAATTTGATAAAATTGTTATTTCAAATATAAATAGCCAAACAATTAAAAATGTGATGATTAAAATTATGATTATAGATTGATTTTAAACAAGTATAATTATTTTGATTGTGTAAATAAATTCTAAATTGACTTATTGTTTTCAAAATTATTAATTGTGTATAAATATATATATATCTATGTATTTAAATCAATTTTGAAATAGAATAAGTTATTTATAAATAATAATGAGTTTGTTTGAAATTGTTATCCATATTCATTTGAATTGACTTTAAATTTGGATTTTAAACTGACTTTGAATTTGAATTTAAATATAAGGAAATATATATATTAAAATAATAATATAGTTTGGATATAAAATATGAAATAAAGTTTTATTTAAAAATAAGATTTTTTTATATTGTTTTCTTTAAAGAAATTTATTTATAGAAATTTAGAAAGTATTTATTTAATAATAAATAAATACAAAAGTTATATTAACATTTAAAAATGAATTTAATATATTTTCATGTTATTTTATTTAAAATCTAATAGGTTTTCATTCTCTTTCTTTTAAAGGTTATATGTATAGATATTAGAAAGGCATTTAAAATATATTCTTCAATTAGGAAATTCAATTTAAAAAGCTTTTAAATAATCTTGAAAACAAATGAAAACAAATAATTACATGTGTTGAATTCTTATGCATGCTAATATACATGTGTTAACTAATTAGTTAATATAGGTGACAAATGTAAGTGTGATAACAAGTGGCATGAATTATTTTCCATTTTCTTTAATCTAAATTAATTTTAGTCAACCCTATAATGAAACACTCATCTTCCCTCTCTTCTATTTTCCTTCTTTATCGTTTCATTTTAATGCAAGGACTTTTCTCAATTCAAACCTGAAATTCATTGTTTAAAACCTGTAACTTATTCCCTCTGAAACAAATCAAAGAAGAAAAAAAATCTGAAATCTCCTCTAAGACAAAAATCAAAAGTTCACAAACCAGTAATCAAAGAAGCTAAGTTCATTTCTAAAACCAGAAATGAATTTAGGCATGTAACAAATGCATGCAAATGTCAATCCACCTGCTAAAGCTCTGCATTTCCCATGTCTGCAACACCTTCAAGTGCATGCAAGTGAATCTGGTCAAAGCAAGAAAGAAACCTGAAGTGAATTAGAGTCTTCTAACATTCTAGTTTCATAGCACTTCAGTCTTCTTGTTTCTAACAATTTAAATTTAGAAATCAAGCATGCAAGTTTTCAACTTCTATCATCAAGAACAATCTTTCAATTTAATGAATGAGGTGAGTAAATATTTAAATTTAAAATTTAAGTAAAAATATATGGTTGCTTGTGAAATTTATCTGTGATGATTATTTAAATGTATTCTGTATATTTGAAGAATGTGCATGCCTGTATGTTGTCTCCCTGTTCCCATTACAGATTTCAAATTTAAAACCAAGTTCCAAGGCATTTCAGTTTGTTTTTAAGCAAGCACTCCGGTGTTTAAAAAAAAATTGAAAGCAAAAGTTTCAAGCATTGGAGTTATAAAAAAATGAAGCATTTCCAAAGTAAGTCAGGTTTCAAATCCTGTTTTTCCAAATAAAAAAAATAAAAACTCTCTGCATTTCATTATAAAGGGATGAGTAAACATCTATTTATAAACTTTAAGTAATACTGTTTGTTGCTTGTCAATTTCTGGAATAATCAATGCTTGCATGTGTGCATATTAAAGTATAATCCGTGTGTATGAATGTGGATGAAACCCTACATATATGTTTGATGATTCTTCTCTGTTTTTACACTACAGAGAATAGGAATAGAAGAAAATTCAAAATCTTCTAATCAGTTCATTATCAGGTATTAAGATTTAAGCGTGATACTTTTTTTAAACATTACTTTAAGTTTAAAAATCTTATTTTAGCAAAATGGATGTAAGAGTTCTCTGTAAACAAAATAAGACAGTAGGAATTACTTTAACATGTTAAAATCTATGAACCAAATTTATTGATTCAAGATAATAATTTGAATCATCTTTAGAAATTATGATTTTTAAAACAAAAATAAAAATTTTCAATGGGATATTGAATGGGAATTTGGTGAATGACTGGAAGTTGGTTTCGAGTCAATATGTGGTGATCTCGAAGTTTATGGTGATCGAAATTTTTGGTGGAGGTGGAGGTAGGATCAGGAAGTAGGGCAAAAATGGTGACGACACTGGATGATCGCCGTAGCGACGGCGGTAGGGAAATTTGGGTTTTAAACCTAAATTTTGTCGGCTTGGGAAAAGAGGTCATTGCCTCTTCTAATGGTGATCGAGTTCGATAAGATTTTGGAGGAGGGTTCGTGGATGAACGGAGTTGGTTAGGCCGAAGTTGTTCGTCGTCTAATGGTCAGAGGTGTTGGTTTGGGTGGTTTTTGGCCATGGCATTTGGATCAGTTTTGAACCAAGTAGCTCAATTTTGATCGAGGATTTGTGACGATAGTTGGATGATCAATAATGGTTGCTGCATCGATTGTTGGGATGCCGGAGGGTTCATTGAAGGTTGGAGGTGGTTCCGATGACGGTGCATGTGCACAGGGAGGGGAAGTTGTGTCAGATTGTTTGGGGTTGTGAGTTGAGTGGTTTACTCGAAGATGGCCTCGGGTTTTTGGAGGGAAGACTCGAGTATGGACTCGAGATGTCTGTAGGGTTTAAAACCTGAAACAGGTGTGTGGCTTCAGGTATGAAAAAAAATGTAAATTTAAACTATCCTTTGAAATTTAAGAAGAAATGAACCTGAAGTGGAATTTTAGCGATGCTCGAGTGCAACCAACTGATTGATTAAATAAAAATTTTAAAAGTTTAAAAGATTCATAAAACAAGTTTCAAATTTAATAAAGAAAGTTTTAACTTTTGTAATAAATCTTATTGTTATTGAATACTATTTGTCTTTTATAAAAATAAGTGTTTATTTAACATTTTATCAAGAAGTTCAAAATTTGTATAGTTAAATTTGGTTAAATAAAATTAAAGTTATTTTTAAAACTTACGTAAAAATGGAACTTTAAAAAGATAAGTTTTAAAATCTAAATTTAATTTGGCCTAAATCATTTTGTGGTAAATGTTTGAGGTTATTATGCTTTGATAACACTAAACTATCAAGTTAATGATTATTTTAAAACTTAATTACTGATTTGATTAAGTAGAGTTAATTATAAAGTTATAATGGTTTGAAAATATAAATGGAAATTAAGGTATTTACAAAACAATTTTTATCTTAAGATTAAGAGGTTTATTTATCTTGAAATTTATTAAATTAATTTAGGAAATTAGGTATGATTAATTAATTTAATTAATAATGATTTAAAAATTTATTTAAGGGATTAATTAAGAATTATTAATTGATTTAATTAATTTTAAATTAATAATTAAGGGTTATAAGTTAATTATTTGGAAGTTAATTAATTTATAATTAAGTTTAATTAACTAGATAATTAGAGATAATTAATTAATGATTAAAAAGATTAATTAATTAAGTAATTAAGATTGATTAGTTAGTAATTAGAGATTAATTTATTTAAAAAGGTATTTAATTGTAATTAAGTTTATTAATTAATAACTAAGTTTTATTAATTAATAATTAACTTTTCTTAATTGATAATTAAGAAATAATTAATCTATAATTAATTAAGGATTATTGAACTAATATTTAGTGTTAATTAATTATTAAATAGAATTAATTAATTTATTCATTAAGGATTAATTAATTTGTTATTAAATTTTATTAATTGATAATTAAGGTTATTAATTAATAATTAAGGATTAGTTAATCTATAATTAAATATTAATTACTTTATTTAAAAAGGGGTAATTAATGAATGAATTACTCAATTATAATTAATCAAATAAGTGTGATTAATTTGGATTAATCAAATGGGTTGATTAATTAAAGGAAATTATTTGGTAATTGATTAAGTACGCTTACTTAATAAGATTTGATAAGAGTAATTACTTAATGTAAGTAATTGATGAAGAAATTACTGGAGGTAATTGAGATAAGGGAAATTACTTAATGGGAAGTAATTTAAAAGGATAATTACTTGGTAAAGTAATTAAGGATTTGTTACTTGGTATAATAAATCAAAGGATTTATAAAAGTAATTAAGAAGTAATTAAGAGTAATTTATTAAGGTTTAAAGTTGATTTAATTAATTTAAGCATGATTAATTAATGTAATTAATTAAGGAATAATGTAATTAATTAAGGAATAATGTAATTAATTAATTAATTAATGGAAGTAATTAATTAAGGTTCATTAATTAATGTGATTAATGAGAATAATAAAGGATTGATTAATTGATATTAAATTAATCTATAATAAGTTATTATAAGGTAATTAATTGTAATTAATTAAGGATTAATGTAATTAATTATAATTAATTAGTAGAGTAATTAACGTTAATTACTTAATGGTTTAATTAATTTGTGTAATTAATTAAGGTAATTACTTAATGTAATTAAAGGGGTAATTAATCAAGGATGATTAATTAAGATGATGATTAATTGATTGGCTTAATTAATGGAAAAGTAAGCAAGATTTATGGTGATAAAGGTAATTAATTTAATTTATTAGAGATGAAGTAATTAATTTAATTCATTTTAAATTAATTATAGATGGTGATTAATAGATCATTGCTTATGGATGGCTGATTCATATTGAATGGCTTGTTGTTTGATATATCTGATGAGATATGTGTGATATATGATATGGATGCTTTGGTTGCATTGAGATGATAGTATGAGTTATCTATTTGTGAGGATAACATGAATTATCTGTTGTGATGATAATGTAGATTATCTATTATGGGATGTGAATTATTTATCTATGTGTATATAGATAATAGTATTGAATTGTTTAAAACTTTAAAACAACTTGGACCTAAAAGATGGCGTTTTGGATTTCGATGAGACCGAGGTCGGGTTTCCATATTTGGATATCCGAAAACCACATCGATCAAAATTAACGATAGGTCGTGAATCAAGTGAAGACGAAGATTCAGAGTGCAAGGGTTATCGTCGTTAACTCTGAGGGTGATTCCAAAATGAGTGTAACGAGATAATGCCTTCGGTTTCGTTCGAACCCGGAACGAACTTGTATGGATTGAATGCTTTCAGAACATCGTCAGGTGGACGATGAGCACTCTAAGAGATGTGTTCTCTAAAGGTAATCATAGCCTCAAGCCTCATCAACCGGGAATGGCTAAAACAGGGGAGATGCAGCAAGGCTTCGTGGTAGCCCCCAGTTGAGAGTGAGATTTACCCCTGTCTAGAAGTCCCTTATTATTTCGGCTGTGTGGGCGGTTATTGGCCACAACTGCGAGGTTGTCTTGTTTGGAGCTGTCCAGTAAGGGATTGTTCCGGCCTAGTGTTGTAGGGGATCGGGAGTGGTCCTCGGTACGGTGATCTAGGCCCCGTACTGTGACGGGTGGTACCCCCAATAGCCCTACCATTTTATGGAATCCAAACTCCAATAAGTGCCAGTACAGTTTTGATTGTGCCGAACTATGTTGGAACGTGAGATGTAAGCATTCCAGCTATTTCTGTATTTTATTTTGAAAACCCTAGACCCTATTATAATATCACTGGATTTCCTATCAAATGTTTTGGTTAGCATAAGGTAAAAACTTTTCCATGTTTATGTATGGGAAGTCTTACGTGATACCTTTCTTTCAAAAGGTTTTTAAAAGTTAAGCAACTTTAACCGTTTACTCACACCAGACCCATGTCTGACCCGGAGTTTATTCTGTTTTTTTTAACTCTTGGGTACTCAAATTTTTACGAGTAGCCAAGGGATTCAGGTTAGCTTTGACGAATTGTGGAGGTGCAATGGAGCAAGAGGCTTCTGCGTGTAGATAAATAGTTTTCCTCTGTATTGGTTTCTTTGAGTAGTTCTCTTGTATTGCATTGAGTTGTATAACTAGACAGGTGTTTATAACTGTCTAGTATGAGATGTGTCCTCTGTGTAACTCTGATAATGATTGTAAACTATGTAATATTTATGTTATTAATATAATTTATTCGTTCCGCTGTTGATATTCTGATGTTGTTTCTTCCTTCTATTCTTTCTTTCTCTTTTCTTTCCCTTTCTTTCTTCAAGATGATACGATTTTCTGTGGTGAGAAAGTCGGGTCGTCTCACTTGGTATCAGAGCATTAGGTTAAGTGAATACCTAGGCTCTGGAGTGGCGTCTATCTTGATAGAGCATATTTGTAATTTTGATATATATAAATATAAATTTATTTCTACCTATCTGTTGGGTTACCTGTTCAGGTTTTCCAACATAAGTTATAAAGGTAAATGGATAGTGGTGTGTGTAACACGACTACCAATGGTTGGAGTTTGAATGTTTGCAGTTGGAAGTGTATTTGTCGAGATTGTAGACCTAATACCGTCTCGAGTAATCTTTGCAGTTTTGCGTAAGGATTTCAATGATCTTTGAAGGAAACCTGTTAAGTTTCGGAGTCCATCATTGAGGTGTAAGTTTGATCGCGCTCGTGTGAGCGGATTTTTGAGAGTTTGGATCTATTGGTTAGGAAGAAGCAAGTGAGGGTATCTTGGCAACCTCAGGAAGTAGTAGCTGCGTGATGAGACGCAGTGACTATGAATGTCTCCAAAGATGTTTTCTTTTGGAGAAAGTATAAGGAAGTGTGTCTGCTTCAGTGTTGTGGCTGAGTTCAACAGGACATTTGTGTTAGGTTTGAGGTCCGAGTTTCTCAAGGAGCTTTGAATTGAGAAGTCTTTAGAATTTGTGTCAACGATGCAGCTCGGGAGTATTCTGTGTTCCGGCAGGAAGATCTTTTTGGCTTAGCAGTTTCCTAGAGGTGGAATTCAGAAGCAATAGAGAAGAACCATTTCTTCGATGGATTAGTTGCTCGAGGATAAACTATTCTGATGGGTGAAGATAGAACAGTATTTTTGGAATTTAGGTTGGGGTGATCGCAAAAGTGACTTGCGATAGTTTGGCCGATTCTCTTGGATAATCTTTTGTTTGGGTTTGAAGCATCTCTAGAGGAGGTAGGAGTTATAGAGTTGTTGAAGATTTTCCAATATCTCTCGGAAGTTAGAAATTTGTTCGCTTTTGGAATTGAGTTCTGTATCGACTTGAGGTCAGGAGTAATATCGAGGATTCAGCTAGGTAGAAGGGTAGCTTCTGGAGAAGGTTTTTGGTGAAGCAGCTCTGTATTCCTTGGAACTTCTGTTGAACCATATTTTTGGGATGTGCTGTTAGTCTGTATTCTCATCTGCTCCAGATCAGAGTTTTGCAGCGAAAGTATTGTGGTAGCTATTCTGGAATAAAAGCAACTGGAAGTTGCAGTGTTTTTAATTAAAGAATTTCTACTGGAATTTTCGTTTTTTTCCAGGATCTGAGGCAAGTTGGCGAGTGATCCAGTTATGTGTTTTCCGGATAGGAGAAGTAGGTTGTAATCTTCTAATGATTGCGGAGTAGACTTTGTGTCCTTGATTTTGGGTAGATCTTGTGAAGATTAATTTGTTGAGTTGTTTTGTTCCAGTTTGTTTATAGAAGCATCAGCGAAGATTGAGCTGATCTGGAGGGATCTGTGAATAGCCCAGGATCGTCAGTAGTGTTTTGAGGTTAAGAGACGGAGAAATTTGGAATCCGAAATTGGCGACTTCGATGTTGTTGAGGTTTTTCTCTGGTAAAGGGAGCAATAAGATTTGGTGAGATTATAAGGTAAGCTCCGAGGTATATTGGATTCTTATGAGTTTTATAAGGATAAGTGCTTTGGTCTGCAAAGTTGAATTGCCAGTTTGGATGACTGGAATTCAAGGTATTTCACGTGTCTCTGAAGGAGTACGTGTCTGGTCCATCACTGGTTTAGGAACCAACAACTCTGAAGAATTTGGTTGTTGATTAGTCTTGTATATGGTCTAATATCTTGTGCAGATTATATATCAAGCTGAGTAAGAGCTCAGTAGCTTAGTAGTATATCTAGTTTGGATTTAGTATAGCGAGTATCCCTGTGTCTGTACCTAGGAAACTCGAGATTATTTTAGAAAGCTTATCCGGATCTGTGTCTAGATAGCAAGAGTTGTTTGATTGAAATGGTTGTTTGGATGAAATTGTTTGGTTTGATTGATATGTATGTTTGAATTGGTTAAAATAAAATTTAACTTTGGATTATCTTTGTTTTAAATTTCGAGGACGAAATTCCTTAAGGGGGGTGGAATGTAATATCCCGGAATTTCTAGGTTTTTAAAATGTGATAATCTCATAACTAAATTGTCTAAATTTGATAAAATTGTTATTTTCAAATATAAATAGCCAAATTATTAAAAATGTGATGATTAAATTATGATTATAGATTGATTTTAAACAAGTATAATTATTTTGATTGTGTAAATAAATTCTAAATTGACTTATTTTTTTCAAAATTATTAAGTGTGTTTAAATATATATATCTAAGTATTTAAATCAATTTTGAAATAGAATAAGTTATTTACAAATAATAATGAGTTTGTTTGAAATTGTTATCCATATTTATTTGAATTGACTTTAAATTTGGATTTTAAACTGACTTTGAATTTGAACTTAAATTTAAGGGAATATGTATATATTAAAATAATAATATAGTTTGGATATAAAATATGAAATAAAGTTTTATTTAAAAATAAGATTTGTTTTATATTGTTTTCTTTAAAGAAATTTATTTATAGAAATTTAGAAAGTATTTATTTAATAATAAATAAATACAAAAGTTATATTAACATTTAAAAATGAATTTAATATATTTTCATGTGATTTTATTTAAAATCTAATGGGTTTTCATTCTATTTCTTTTAAAGGTTATATGTATAGATATTAGAAAGGCATTTAAAATATATTCTTCAATTAGGAAATTCAATTTAAAAAGCTTTTAAATAATCTTAAAAACAAATGAAAACAAATAATTACATGTGTTGAATTCTTATGCATGCTAATATACATGTGTTAACTAATTAGTTATTATAAGTGACAAATGAAAGTGTGATAACAAGTGGCATGAATTATTTTCCATTTTATTGAATCTAAATTAAATTTAATTCAATCCTATAATAAAACACTCATCTTCCCACTTTTCTATTTTCCTTTTTTATCTTTTCATTTTAATGCAAGGACTTTTCTCAATTCAAACCTGAAATTGTTTAAAACCTGTAACTTATTCCCTCTGAAACAAATCAAAGAAAAAAAATCTGAATTCTCCTCTAAGACAAAAATCTACAGTTCATAAACCTGTAATCAAAGAAGGTATGTTCATTTCTGAAACCAGAAATGAATTTAGGCATGTAACAAATGCATGCAAATGTCAATCCACCTGCTAAAGCTCCGCATTTCCCATGTCTGCAACACCTTCAAGTGCATGCAAGTGAATCTGGTCAAAGCAAGAAAGAAACCTGAAGTGAATTAGAGTCTTCTAACATTCTAGTTTCATAGCACTTCAGTCTTCATGTTTCTAACAATGTAAGTTTATAAATCAAGCATGCAAGTTTTCCAGTTCTATCATCAAGAACAATCTCTGCATTTAATTAACGAGGTGAGTAAATATTTAAATTCAAAATTTAAGTAAAAGTATATGGTTGCTTGAGAAATTTATCTATGATGATTGTTTAAATGTATTCTGTACATTTGAACAATGTGCATGCCTGTATATTGTCTCCCTGTTCCTGTTATTGATTTCAAATTTAAAACCAAGTTCCAAGGCATTTCAGTTTGTTTTTAAGCAAGCACTCCAGTGTTTAAAAAAAAATGAAAGCAAAAGTTTCAAGCTTTGCAGTTTTAAAAAAATGAAGCATTTCCAAAGTAAGTCAGGTTTCAAATCCTGTTTTTCCAAATAAAAATAAATAAATAAATAAATAAACTCTCTGCATTTCATTATAAAGGGGTGAGTAAACATCTATTTATAAACTTTAAGTAATAACTTTTTGTTGCTTGTCAATTTCTGGAATAATCAATGCTTGCATGTGTGCATATTAAAGTATAATCCGTGTGTATGAATGTGGATGAAACTCTACATATATGTTTGATGGTTCTCCTCTGTTTTTAAACTACATAGAATAGGAATAGAAGAAAATTCAAAATCTTCTTATCAGTTCATTATCAGGTATTAAGATTTAAGCATGATATGCTTGTTTAAACATTAGTTTAAGTTTAAAAATCTTATTTTAGCAAAATGGATGTAAGAGTTCTCTGTAAAAAAAATAAGACAGTAGGAATTACTTTATCATGTTAAAATCTATGAACCAAATTTATTGATTCAAGATAATAATTTGAATCATCTTTAGAAATTATGAATTTTAAAACAAAAATCAAAATTTTCAATGGGGTATTGAATGGGAATTTGGTGAATGACTGGAAGTTGGTTTCGAGTCAATATCTGGTGATCTCGAAGTTTATGGCGATCGAAATTTTTGGTGGAGGTGGAGTTAGGATCAGGAAGTAGGGCAAAAATGGTGATGACACTGGATGATCGTCGTAGCGACGGCGGTAGGGAAATTTGGGTTTTAAACCTAAATTTTGTCGGCTTGGGAAAAGAGGTCATTCCCTCTTCTAACGGTGATCGAGTTCGATAAGATTTTGGAGGAGGGTTCGTGGATGAACGGAGTTGGTTAGGCTGAAGTTGCTCGTCGTCTGATGGTCAGAGGTGTTGGTTTGGGTGGTTTTTGGCCATGGCAGTTGGATCAGTTTTGAACCGCGTAGCTCAATTTTGATCGAGGGTTTGTAACGATAGTTGGATGATCAGTAATGGTTGCTGCATCGATTGTTGAGATGCCGGAGGGATCATCGAAGGTTGGAGGTGGTTCCGTTGACGGTGCATGTGCATAGGGAGGGGAAGTTGTGTCAGATTGTTTGGGGTTGTGAGTTGAGTGGTTTACTCGAAGATGGCCCCGGGTTTTTGGAGGGAAGACTCGAGTATGGACTCGAGTTGTCTGTAGGGTTTAAAACCTGAAACAGGTGTGTGGCTTCAGGTATGAAAAAAAATGTAAATTTAAACTATCCTTTGAAATTTAAGAAGAAATGAACCTGAAGTGGAATTCGAGTGATACTCGAGTGCAACTAACTGATTGATTAAAGAAAATTTTTAAAAGTTTAAAAGATTCATAAAACAAGTTTCAAATTTAATAAAGAAAGTTTTAACATTTGTAATAAATCTTGTTGTTATTGAATACTATTTGGCTTTTATAAAAATAAGTGTTTCTTTAACATTTTATCAAGAAGTTTAAAATTTGTATAGTTAAATTTGGTTAAATAAAATTAAAGTTATTTTTAAAACTTAAGTAAAAACGGAACTTTAAAAAGATAAGTTTTAAAATCTAAATTTAATTTGGCTTGAATCATTTTGTGATAAATGTTTAAGGTTATTATGCTTTGATAACACTAAACTATCAAGTTAATGATTATTTTAAAACTTAATTATTGATTTGATTAAGTAGAGTTAATTATAAAGTTATAATGGTTTGAAAATATAAATGGAAATTAAGGTATTTATAAAATAATTTTTATCTTAAGATTAAGATGTTTATTTATCTTGAAATTTATTAAATTAATTTAGGAAATTAGGTATGATTAATTAATTTAATTAATAATGATTTAAAAATTTATTTAAGGAATTAATTAAGAATTATTAATTGATTTAATTAATTTTAAATTAATAATTAAGGGTTGTAAGTTAATTATTTGGAAGTTAATTAATTTATAATTAAGTTTAATTAACTAGATAATTAGAGATAATTAATTAATGATTAAAAAGATTAATTAATTAAGTAATTAAGGTTGATTAGTTAGTAATTAGAGATTAAATTATTTAAAAAGGTATTTAATTGTAATTAAGTTTATTAATTAATAATTAAGTTTTATTAATTAATAATTAACTTTTCTTAATTGATTATTAAGAAATAATTAATCTATAATTAATTAAGGATTATTGAACTAATATTAAGGGTTAATTAATTATTAAATAGAATTAATTAATTGATTCATTAAGGATTAATTAATTTGTTATTAAATTTTGTTAATTGATAATTAAGGTTATTAATCAATAATTAAGGATTGGTTAATCTATAATTAAAGATTAATTACTTTATTTAAAAAGGGGTAATTAAGGAATGAATTACTTAATTATAATTAATCAAATAAGTGTGATTAATTTGGATTAATCAAATGGGTTGATTAATTAAAGGAAATCATTTGGTAATTGATTAAGTACGCTTACTTAATAAGATTTGATAAGAGTAATTACTTAAGGTAAGTAATTGATGAAGAAATTACTGGAGGTAATTGAGATAAGGGAAATTACTTAATGGGAAGTAATTAAAAAGGATAATTACTTGGTAAAGTAATTAAGGATTTGTTACTTTGTATAATAAATCAAAGGATTTATAAAAGTAATTAAGAAGTAATTAAGAGTAATTTATTAACGTTTAAAGTTGATTTAATTAATTTAAGCATGATTAATTAATGTAATTAATTAAGGAATAATGTAATTAATTAATTAATTAATTAATTAATTAATTAATGGAAGTAATTAATTAAGGTTCATTAATTAATGTGATTAAGGAGAATAATTAAGGATTGATTAATTAAGATTAAATTAATCTATAATAAGTTATTATAAGGTAATTAATTGTAATTAATTAAGGATTAATGTAATTAATTATAATTAATTAGTAGAGTAATTAAGGTTAATTACTTAATGGTTTAATTAATTTGTGTAATTAATTAAGGTAATTACTTAATGTAATTAAAGGGGTAATTAATCAAGGATGATTAATTAAGATGATGTTTAATTAATTGGTTTAATTAATGGATAAGTAAGCAAGATTTATGGTGGTAAAGGTAATTAATTTAATTTATTAGAGATGAAGTAATTAATTTAATTCATTTTAAATTAATTATAGATGGTGATTAATAGATCATTGCTTATGGATGGCTGATTCATATTGAATGGCTTGTTGTTTGATATCTCTGATGAGATATGTGTGATATATGATATGGATGCTTTGGTTGCATTGAGATGATAGTATGAGTTATCTATTTGTGACGATAACATGAATTATCCGTTGTGATGATAATGTAGATTATCTATTAGGGGATGTGAATTATCTATCTGTGTGTATATAGATAATAGTATTGAATTGTTTAAACTTTAAAACAACTTGGACCTAAAAGATGGCGTTTTGGATTTCGATGAGACCGGGGTCGGGTTTCCATATTTGGATATCCGAAAACCACATCGATCAAAATTAACGATAGGTCGTGAATCAAGTGAAGATGAAGATTCGGAGTGCAAGGGTTATCGTCGTTAACTCTGAGGGTTATTCCAAAATGAGTGTAACGAGATAATACCTTCGGTTTCGTTCGAACCTGGAACGAACTTGTATGGATTGAATGCTTCCAGAACATCGTCAGGTGGACGATGAGCATTCTAAGAGATGTGTTCTGTGACGACCGTCCATGACTCCTGCACTAAACAAGGAAATAGTGCGCTGTAAAGAGTGCCAGGCAGCCATGGATGATCATCGAGGTAAGGTAAAAACAGCGGAGTCTATCGTATTACTCACAGCGCAGGGTTAAAATACAATAGAAAAGTATACATAGTGAAGCTCCATAGAACAGCATCTCATCATACACTACAAAACAATTTGATACAAAACATCTGAATAGTCAATACATCAAGCCTCGCTACATAACACTCAGAGAATCATACAAGCAGCGGAACATCCAGTACATATAGTAAGAAAATAATATGCAAAAGCCTCTAGCTCGTCTTCATCGTCAACAGCGTTGGTCACTAAGAACAGCAACTGTCACCTGCTACCTAGTCTGCCCATCCCAAAACGGATGAACAACCCAAGGTAATAAGAGTTGAACATAAAACCTTGAGTCAGACAAAAGTCCTAGTGAGCGGTAAATCAACCATCAAACATACCAAAAGAGCATATAGGGTAAAAAGGAATAGGAACCCAACCATCCCACTCCACCTCTTTCTACAGTGATAGCCACCAGACCCCTAAGCAGAAATAAACATAGCAAAGCAGACATTTAAAGTAAAACAATTATCACTCGAGTCAAGGTAGATGTTTTCCAAGAACAAACCCCCAAGGCCTAAACCAAGATCAGATAAGCACCCACAAAACATCGCTCTTGAGACCGAGTGACGATACAACCAAAGCATCCAAACATCCATGACTCTGGCTATCACTGTTATCAGTGCCTCGATATCACCGTTAATTGAATGACCGGCTCATTCTTTCATCCGTCCGTCAAGGGCTAATTGTAACCCCGGTTCTAGACATAACTCCGCACGTCATCGTGACCCGTTCCTAGGACTATCGAATCTGCCCAGAGTACTAGACCATCAACTATTAGTCTTGGGACTATCGAATCTGCCCAGCGTACTCTTGCTTTGAGCATGCTAGAACCTTCAAAAACGATGAAATCTCAGCCTCCTAGTCATCCTCCTTGATGACTATTCTCATACTAGCTCAAGCGCCTCTCGAGCCAACCATTATCAACTAACTCGAACCATATCACTGAGTTATCAACATGCTTGGGATGATCCCGTCTGGATTATACCAAGGCAACATCATATCATGCTTTGCCTCATCGCATCATAGCAAAGTCCCAACTCAACATCATGCTTTGCCTCATCCCATCATAGCAAAGTCCCATCTCAACATCATCATCAAATCTATCCATATGAGCTTTATCATCCGCTTCATATGCCACAAGCAGCTTTCCTTATTCAAGAGCCTTTCCACTTAGCTTTTGAATCATCTTCGACCAACTTGTCCAAATCAAATCATCAATCAACTAATTTATAACAATCAATCAGATCAATCATTAATCCAGGTAATCAATCATTCAAATAAGATCTAAATAAACAGTTATAACAATAATGGCAATTTTGTAAATAAAGAGTCCAAATCTAACAAGCATGAATTCTAAGTAATATCTTGATGAATGAACTAGCATAGGTTAACATGTAGTAAAGTGGATATCAAAACTTTATAAAAAATGGATCTACATGCAGACTTAAGGAAAGTGCATGAAATCACCATCTTTAACACATAAACAAGCCACCGATCCAATATACTCCTTTGGGTCCATGTGAGAGATAACCACCACTCACCGAATCACCTAAACACCTCAAAAGCAACGAACTCCAGATCTGGGCAGCAAAGGATTTAGCTTGATCCGACAAGATTTCTCCTCAAACGATGAAATCTCTCTTCGATGGATGAAGATCTTCAACTTTAGCTCTTGGATCTTCGATTTGATCTTCAATCTTTGATGGAAGGAAGCACTAGGTTTGGAGAGGAGAAAAGAAATGAAGAAGTGTTGTAGTCGAGCTCTAAAAATAGCAGCACCTCGTCGCTTCAAAATCCGGAACCCAAAAATGAAGATAGGCCCTTCTATTTATAGGCTAAACCCTTAAGTCGCTCGCCCCCCCTTAAGTTAGTCACGACTTAACAAGGCCCCACGACTTACGACTCATCAACCCCAAAGCCTACCGACTCAAGCCTCTACGCGACCTAACTTAGACACGACCTAACGACTCAAGCCATCATGCGACTTACGACCTCTCTACACTGCCGCATTTCTACCTAAGTCCTAAGTCGTTTGGACGACTCAACGACTCAACGACTCAACGATTCAACGACTCAATGACTCAACAACACACGTGGCTTAGCGACCCAGCGACCGAACACCCTTGCCTTCATGCGACCTATGACCTAAGCCTTATCTCGTCCACGACCTAACTACAAACGCAGGGTCTCACGACCTAAACTTCAACGACCTAAGCCATCTTCCTTAAGCCGTCCAACCAACCTATCTCCCTCTTAGGTCGTTAACCCGCTCAATCTCCTAGGTCGTTGCCTCTAGTGCTCTTAGGTCGCTTAACCCCTTAAGCCGCTAACCACTAGGTCGCTACCCTCCTTAAGCCGCTCCACGACCTAATCCAACACACGACCTAAGCCTCAACACGAGAATTCCTTAAGTTGCTTACTATCTTAAGTCGTTAACTCCTAAGTCGCTCACTCCTATAGGTCGGCAAACACCTTAAGCCATTAAACCTTAAGTCGGTCAAATCCTATAGGTCACTCCATCCTCTAAGTTGCTCCACCGACTTATGCTACAACACGACCCAACCCTGGACGACTCATCTCTGGACGACTTAAGCTCCAAACAACTTAAATTCTAAACGACTTAACTCTGAACGACTTAAGCAATACTAACGACTTAATAACAACGATTCTACGATCCTTCGATCCGTAAAAATACGGGTCGTTACATTCTCTCCCCCTTAGGAATTTCGCCCCCGAAATTCCAAACAAACAAGAGCAACCAAAACTATTCAGCATGCCTACCATCCATAGCAATCAACAAACCATGCATCCAATTACTAGCCTAGCATGCAGAATTCTAAGACTAGAACAAGTTACAAATTCATGAGATGTCACGACACCTTAGGGCCATACCTCGAAGAGTTCAGGATGAGCTGCCTTCATCCTCTCTTCCTCCTCCCATGTACAGTCGTTAATATCATCACTCCATTGTACCTTGAGCAACCTGACTACCTTCCTCCTAAGCTGTTTCGTGTTAGTTTCCACAACACGGAGCGGTTTACGTGGTCTTCTAACAACTGGATCAACCTCAAAATCCTCACAACTATCAGTAGAAACCACCGTACTTGGGTCGTGCACATATCTCCGTAGATACGATACGTGAAAAACATTGTGCGCACCCGACATCTTTTCTGATAATTCCAATTTATATGCGAGCTTTGCAATCCGCTCGATGATCGGGAATGGTCCAACAAATCTCGGTGTCAATTTTCCTTTCTTCCCGAAACGAATAACATTCTTCAGGGGAGAAGTATTCACAAAAACCATATCACCTACGCCGAATTCCAAATCCTTACGACGCTTATCGGCATAATTTTTCTGACGGTCTTGGGCTGCCTTCATTCGTTGCCGAATGATCTCTATGCAATCCGAAGTCTGTCGAATCATTTCTGGCCCAAGTATTAACTTTCTCCTATTTCCAACCAACATGTCGGAGAGTTACACGGTCTTCCATACAATGTCTCATATGGTGCCATACCAATACTTGACTGGTAATTGTTATTATACGCAAATTCCACCAAATGAAGATGATCTTCCCATGATCCTCCGAAATCCAAAACACATGCTCTGAGGAGATCATCCAAAACTCGGTTGACTCTCTCGGTCTGACCATCTGTTTGGGGGTGATAAGTTGTACTCAAACACAACTCGGTTCCCAAAACTTCCTAGAAGCTCTTCCAAAATCCACTAGTGAACAATGGGTCTCGATCACTCACTATACTTTTCGAAATACCATGGAATCGAACTATCCACTTAACATACAACTCAGCCAATTTCGATGCAGTCCTAGTTGATCGAACAGGAATGAATCTTGCACTCTTGGTCAAACGATCTACGATGACCCAAATCCCTTCATTTCCTGCTCTGGTTCTAGGTAGTCCATCAGTAAAATCAATCGATATTTGCTCCCACTTCCATGTAGGAACTTCTAATGGCTGAAGTAATCCATTGGGCTTCTTCTGCTCGGCTTTTACCAACTGGCAGTTCATGCATTTGGAAATAAAATTTTCAACATCCTTCTTCATACCTTCCCAATAATAGGTTCTTTTCATATCCCGATACATCTTATTTCCACCTGGATGAATTGTTAACTTTGAGTGATGACTCTCCTTCAGAACTTCATTCCTCAATTCATCTATCTTGGGAACAACTAGTCGTCCTTGCTTCCGAAGCCAACCCTCTCGATCAACCTCGAATCCTTTATCCTTCTCTCGATCCAATCTAGATTCCAAATCACGGATAATCTTGACAAGCTTATCGTCTCGCTTTTAGCTCTTGCCAATTCTTTCCACCAGAGTAGGTCTTATTGATAAGTTTGCCAACATCTCAGGTTCCAATTCACATCTGGGCCTGAAGTCAAATCCAGCTAAATACTTGAGACTCTTCCATTCTGAAAACATGGCTCCCAATCCTGCATCTCTTCGACTTAACGCATCTGCCACTGCGTTACCTTTTCCCGGAGTATAGGCTATACCAAAATCATATGATGCTATAAACTCTAGCCATCGTTGCTGCCGAAGATTCAAATCCTTTTGGGAGAAAAGATACTTCAATGACTTATGATCTGTAAACAACTCGAATCGAACTCCCAAAAGATAATGCCTCCACATCTTCAGAGCAAATACAATCGCCGGCAACTCCAAATCATGAGTCGTATAATTCCTTTCATGCGGTTTCAGTTGTCGGCTTGCATACGCAACAACTTTATCCTTCTGCATTAGCACTGCTCCAAGTCCAGTACTACATGCATCGGTGTAAACCACCATCTCCTCATTTCCACTTGGAATAATCAAAACAGGAGCGCTCGTTAGTCGCTCTTTCAGGATTCCGAAAGCTTGTTCACACTTAGCATCCCATCTGAACACTTGGTTCTTTTTCGTCAATCCTGTTAATGGTGCAGCTATCTTGGAAAAGTCTTTGATAAACCGACGATAATATCCTGCTAATCCAAGAAAACTTCTCACATCAGATGCATTCTTAGGTCTAACCCAATCCTGGATCGCTGCCACATTGGCGGGATCAACCGCTATTCCATTTCCAGAGATAATATGACCTAAGAACCTCACTTCGCTCTTCCAGAAGTGACACTTCGAAAACTTAGCCCTCGGCTGTTGTTTCCGCAAGATTTTCAAAACAATCCGCAAGTGCGTCTTGTGCTCTTCTTCATTACTGGAGTAAATCAAAATATCATCCACGAACACAAGTACGAACTTGTTCAACTGATCCCTGAATATCCTATTCATAAGATCCACAAAATATGTTGGTGCTTTGGTCAATCCAAACGGCATTACCAGCCACTCATAGAAACCGGATGGTGTCATGAAAGCAGTCTGCGGCACACTATCCTTTGCCTCTCTCAACTGGTGAAATCCCGTTGCCAAATCCATCTGAGAAAACACCTTAGCTTCGTGAAGCTGATCAAACAAGTCATCTATTCTCGGGAATGGTTACTTTTTGTTCTTAGTCACTTTATTCAGCTCACGATAATCCACACACAATCTCAACGATCCATCCGCTTTGGTTGCAAACACAACTGGTGCGCCCCATTCGGGCACACTACGCCGAATGAATCCTTTCTGTAAAAGGTCATCAACTTGCACCTTCAACTCTTGCTGTTCCCTAGGCGCCATTCGCCTAAGAGGCATCACAACAGGTCTGGCTCCTTCAATTAGATCGATACGAAACTCGATCTCTCTATGCGGCGGCAACCCTTTGACCTCGTCAAAGACATCCTCAAATCCATTCACAATAGGCATCGATGACAGTCCATCCCGTGGAACGACTAGCGAATACATGAAGCTCATGAAGACGCCTTCTTCATGCTTACATCGTATCACAACCCTTCGCCCCTCCACGTTCTCGACTGTCACCTCCAGCCTCTTACAATCAACCCTTGCCGCATACTTCCTAAGCCAGTCTATACCCAAAATAATTCCGAACTCCGCAAACTTCAGAACAAAACAATCACAAACAAAAGAGCAATCATGACTCGACACAACCAGACCACGGCATGCCATACACAAACAAGACGAACCCCCAACTGGATTAGTCACAACCAATGGTCCATCCACGATATCCGGTTCCAAACCCAACCGGTCTACAAGTTCACTACAAACAAAGGAGTGCGACGCCCCAGTATCAAATAACACTCTAACAGGAACACCACAAATGGAAAGAGTACCTTGAACCACCACACTCTTTCCTTTTTCTACGGCAGTAGGAGCTTTCGAAGACGATGGCACAGCCCCCAAAGCATAAGCTGCACAATCTGCTTGTCCTTCCTCGGTTTCGGACAATTCCTCTTTATATCCCCCAGCTTGTCACAGTTGTGGCACTTCACCAGCACCCTCGGATTCTTACAATCTCTGGACAGATGACCCTTCTGCTGACAGTTGTAACAGGTCGCTTCACCCTTCGGCTTCTTCTGGCCATCCTTACCCTTCTGCTGTTGCTGCTTTCTCTTCTTGTTTCCACCCTACTGTTGTTTAGATTCCTCCTTAGTCACAGCAACAACAGATCCTTCCTTAGGAAATAGATTCTCGTGCCTGAGAGCCTTCTCCACAAGCTTCTCAAACGGATTGTCCAAATGATCCGCCAACTGCCTCCCAAGGTAAGTGTCCAAGCCTGTCACAAACTTCCCATTCTTCTGATAAGGAGATTCAATATACGACCGAGCATACTTGGACAAAGCTTCAAACTCAGAAACATATTCAAGAACTGGTCTTCCACCTTGCTTGAGCTCCACAAACTTCTTGAACAGAACAGATTTCGGAGCTGTAGAAATGAACTTAGCTTCAAATCTACCTTGGAATTGCACCCAAGTGATCTCTTCCTCCGGAGTATCAATGGTAATAGAATTCCACCAATCAGAAGCTCTTCCTTGAAGCTATCTTGATGCGAGCTTCCTCTTGGTTGCATCCTCAATTCCCAAATCACCAAAGATTCTTTTACAAGCATCTATCCATCTCTGGACTTTAGTGGTTGATTCTGTTCCCAAGAAAACCTTTCCTCCAAGAGCAGTATAGTCTTTACACAACTTAGCAAAATCCACCGGTTTTGCAGCTTGAACTTGAACTCAAACATCTACTGATGGCCCTGGAGGTGGCATTCTTCTCATGATTGAAGTCATCATAGCCTCGAACATAGAAGCATAGTCAGCAGCCCCCTCAACAGCACGGCCTTCCCTTGCAGCTGGTCTCCCTCTTCGACTCATTCTTAATATCTATAAAAGAATGATTAGTACACCTTGAGAAACAACTTCATAAGGAGTTCAAATCCTTCTAAGCTACTATATTATATATAGTAATCACCCATCAAAATTACAATTACGTCTCTCATACGTAGTTACGTCAGCGAGCGTTGGCTAAAATCGATCAACCAAAGCACTGATACCAAATGTGACGACCGCCCATGACTCCTGCACTAAACAAGGAAATAGTGCGCTGTAAAGAGTGCCAGGCAGCCATGGATGATCATCAAGGTAAGGTAAAAACAGCGGAGTCTATCGTATTACTCGAAGCGCAGGGATAAAATACAATAGAAAAGTATACATAATGAAGCTCCATAGAACAGAATCTCATCATACACTACAAAACAATTTGATACAAAACATCTTAATAGTCAATACATCAAGCCTCACTACATAACACTCAGAGAATCATACAAGCAGTGGAACATCCAGTACATATAGTAAGAAAATAATATGCAAAAGCCTCAAGCTCGTCTTCGTCATCAACAGCGTTGGTCACTAAGAACAGCACCTGTCACCTGCTACCTAGTCTGCCCATCCCAAAACGGATGAACAGCCCAATGTAATAAGAGTTGAACATAAAACCTTGAGTCAGACAAAAGTCCTAGTGAGCGGTAAATCAACAATCAAACAAACCAAAAGATCATAAAGGGTAAAAAGGAATAGGAACCAACCATCCCACTCCACCTCTTTCTACAGTGATAGCCCCCAGGCCCACTAAGCAGAAATAAACATAGCAAAGCAGACATTTAAAGTAAAACAATTATCACTCGAGTCAAGGTAGATGTTTTCCAAGAACAAACCCCCAAGGCCTAAACCAAGATCAGATAATCACCCACAAAACATCGCTCTTGAGACCAAGTGACGATACAACCAAAGTATCCAAACATCCATGACTCTGGCTATCACTGTTATCATTGCCTCGATATCACCGTTAATTGAATGATCGGCTCATTCTTTCATCCGTCCGTCAAGGGCTAATGGTAATCCCGGTTCTAGACATAACTCCGCACGTCATCGTGACCCGTGCCTAGGACTATCGAATCTGCCCAGAGTACTAGAACATCAACTATTAGTCTTGGGACTATCGAATCTGCCCAACGTACTCTTGCTTTGAGCATGCTAGAACCTTCAACAACGATGAAATCTCAGCCTTCTAGTCATCCTCCTCGACGACTATTCTCATACTAGCTCAAGCGCCTCTCGAGCCAACCATTATCAACTAACTCGAACCATATCACCGAGTTATCAACATGCTTGGGATGAGCCCGTCTGGATTATACCAAGGCTACATCATATCATGCTTTGCCTCATCGTGTCATAGCAAAGTCCCAACTCAACATCATGCTTTGCCTCATTGCATCATAGCAAAGTCCCATCTCAACATCATCATCAAATCTATCCATATGAGCTTTATCATCCGCTTCATACGCCACAAGCAGCTTTCCTTATTCAAGAGCCTTTCCACTTAGCTTTTGAATCATCTTCGACCAACTTGTCCAAATTAAATCATCAATCAACTAATTTATAACAATCAATCAGATCAATCATTAATCCAGGTAATCAATCATTCAAATAAGATCTAAATAAACAGTTATAACAATAATGGCAATTTCGTAAATAAAGAGTCCAAATCTAACAAGCATGAATTCTAAGTAATATCTTGATGAATGAACTAGCATAGGTTAATATGTAGTAAAGTGGATATCAAAACTTTATGAACAATAGATCTACCTGTAGACTTAAGGAAAATGCATGAAATCACTATCTTTAACACACAAACAAGCCACCGATCCAATATACTCCTTTGGGTCCGTGTGAGAGATACCCACCACTCACCGAATCACCTAAACACCTCAAAAGCAACTAACTCCAGATCTGGACAGCAAAGGATCTAGCTTGATCCGACAAGATTTCCCCTCAAACAATGAAATCTCTCTTCGATGGATGAAGATCTTCAACTTTGGCTCTTGGATCTTCGATTTGAACTTCAATCTTGGATGGAAGGAAGCACTAGGTTTAGAGAGGAGAAAAGAAGTGAAGAAGTGTTGTAGTCGAGCTCTAAAAATAGCAGCACTTCGTCGCTTCAAAATCTGGATCCCAAAAATGAAGATAGACCCTTCTATTTATAGGCTAAACCCTTAAGTCGTTCGCCCCCCCTTAAGTTAGTCACGACTTAACAAGGCCCCACGACTTACGACTCATCAACCCCAAAGCCTACCAACTCAAGCCTCTACGCGACCTAACTTAGACACGACCTAACGACTCAAGCCATCATGCGACTTACGACCTCTCTACACTGCCGCATTTCTACCTAAGTCCTAAGTCATTTGGACGACTCAACGACTCAACAACTCAACGATTCAATGACTCAACGACTCAACAACACACGCGGCTTAGCGACCCAGCGACCTAACACCCTTGCCTTCATGCTACCTACGACCTAAGCCTTATCTCGTCCACGAACTAACTACAAACACAGGGTCTCACAACCTAAACTTCAACGACCTAAGCCATCTTCCTTAAGCCGTCCAAACAACCTATCTCCCTCTTAGGTCGTTAACCCGTTCAATCTCCTAGGTCGTTGCCGCTAGTTCTCTTAGGTCGCTTAAACCCTTAAGCCGCTAACCACTAGGTCGCTACCCTCCTTAAGCTGCTCCATGACCTAATCCAACACACGACCTAAGCCTCAACACGGGAATTCCTTAAGTCGCTTACTATCTTAAGTCGTTAACTCCTAAGTCGCTCACTCCTATAGGTCGGCAAACACCTTAAGCCGCTAACCCTTAAGTCGGTCAAATCCTATAGGTCGTTCCATCCTCTAAGTCACTCCACCGACTTATGCTACAACACGAACCAACCCTGGACGACTCATCTCTGGACGACTTAAGCTCCAAACAACTTAAATTCTAAACGACTTAACTCTGAACGACTTAAGCAATACTAACGACTTAATAACAACGATTCTACGATCCTTCGATCCTTAAAAATACGGGTTGTTACATGTTCTCTAAAGGTAAGCGTAGCCTCAGGCCTCATCAACGGGGAATGACTAAAACAAGGGAGATGCAGCAAGGCTTCGTGGGTAGCCTCCACTTGAGAGAGAGATTTACCCCTGTCTAGAAGTCCCATATTATTTCGGCTGTGTGGGCGGATGTTGGCCACAACTGCGGGGTTGTCTTGTTCGGAGCTGTCCAGTAAGGGATGGTTCCGGCCTTGTGTTGTAGGGGATCGGGAGTAGTCCTCGTTACGGTGATCTAGGCCTCGTACTGTGAAGGGAGGTACCCCAGTAGCCCTGCCATTGTATGGAATCCAAACTCCAATAAGTGCCAGTATGGTTTTGATTGTGCCCAACTATGTTGGAACGTGAGATGTAAGCATTCCAGCTATTTCTGTATTTTATTTTGAAAACCCTAGACCCTATTATAATATCACTGGATTTCCTATCAAATGTTTTGGTTAGCGTAAGGTAAAAACTTTTCCATGTTTATGTGTGGGAAGTCTTACGTGATACCTTTCTTTCAAAAGGTTTTTAAAAGTTAAGCAACTTTAACCGTTTACTCGCACCAGACCCATGTCTGACCCGGAGTTTATTCTGTTTTTTTTAAACTCTTGGGTACTCAAATTTTTACGAGTAGCCAAGGGATTCAGGTTAGCTTTGACGAATTATGGAGGAGCAATGGAGCAGGAGGCTTCTGCGTATAGATAAATAGTTTTCCTCTATGTTGGTTTCTCTGAGTAGTTCTCTTGTATTGCATTGAGTTGTATAACTAGACAGATGTTTATAACTGTCTAGTATGAGATGTGTCCTCTGTGTAAATCTGATAATGATTGATATTTATGTTATTAATATAATTTATTCGTTCCGCTGTTGAGATTCTGATGTTGTTTCTTCCATCTCTTCTTTCTTTCTCTTTTCTTTCCGTTTCTTTCTTCAAGATGATACGATTTTCTGTGGTGAGAAAGTCGGGTCGTCTCACTTATGAATTAAATTGTAGGTTTCAAGAGATATATTTTTACATAAATCCCAACATTAAAATTTCCATATTTTTTTCCAAAGCTTATCTATATAAACAAATTTCTATTTTATCAACACGTGTTTTTTTTTAAAAATGTGTGTACTTATGTACGTAGATAGAGAATCTGTTTTCCCTCATTTTTTTCAACTAAAATAGATTAAAATGTTTATTAAACAGATAAATCTCTAAAATACATTATCAAAAATAAACTAGAAGATGAATAAAAATATGATATATATATATATATATTTTTAATTTATATATTTACCTATATATATGTATATTAAATCAGGTTAAGAGCAGTCATTCATTATTCTAAATATTTTCTTCCAAATATATTTATATATATGTTTATTGAATGAATTTAAATTGAAAAATAAACCGCGGAAACCTCACCTTCCAAATCTGGCAACCGGGCAGACATCGCACACACTACACATCCATTCCCACCACGTGCAGCTCGACAGCAAGGATCCACTCGTGACCTGGAGCTTCGCCGGGCGACATGATAAGTCGCGACCACCAACTAGAACCACAGCCCCTCAAATTATTTTTAACAGGCTTAAAATTTCAGATTCCACATTTTACTCAACTTCAAATTATTTAATTTAATAATTAAATTATCCAATAAATGGTGATATTTCACTTCAAGTTACAAATTAAGTTTTAAATATTCAAAATCAATTAAATATTCCGATTTCAAACATTCAAAAATTCTGGGTCGTCACAAATGATATGGGTAAATGGTATTAAAAAGATCTATCTTGTTGACATACTAGTGTATCATGTCACACTATTGAACCTGTCAATGAAGTTCTACAATTATGAGTAAATAGCGCATTACTTGAGATGTAATAACAAAAATATACACTACAAATGTGTTGAAGAAACTTTACCATCTTAAATTGCATATGTCAAATAAATAAAATATGGCGTTGATTCGTCTAAGTTTTAGAACAAAGTATAATATTCAAATTGATGGAAGATATGATAACGGCATAAAATACAACTAAGAGCTAACTTTAAGTTCACACACACATAGCACCTACCTAGTATTGTAATGCCGCTGTGGAAATTTCAAATAAAACTCTAGCATATCATGTTCAAATGAAAAAAATAATAGATACAAGTTCTAAGGATAACATGCAGCTCTTATTGTCAACTATACAATCATACCTTAGATTTATAGAAGCAAGATATCTTATAGCCTTCTTCGAGTACCCTGAATATACTTAACAATTCAACTATAGAGCTTGTTACTTTCGAGTCACCTCTATGTTATTTATATCAAAATTTGTTCTTTCCCGATCATTGTATCTACCATCGAGAAACCTTAAGACATATGTTGAGCTTGATGAAGATGTCGAAACATGGCTATCCATTCATGAATCACAAAATACTTCAAGTTTCCTCCCTACATTAGTCGGAGAAATGACAGAACTACTTAGAGTTTCCATAACTAAGTTTAAATGTTGTACTAAAATAGACGGTTTAAAAGGCCATTCGGATGTCAACGGCTACATTTTTCCTAATCTAGCTGATTTCCAAGTCTCCTGGTATGCATTCCTGCACTAACTGAGACAAATGTAATGGGTTTGTTAAGGAATGATTGAGTGAATAAAACTATTGTATATGACCTGAGCAAGTAGTTGATGTAGTGGTAAAGACGTGAGTTACAGTTTTAACTCATATGTTATAAAATTTAAACATTGCACCCTTCAACTTTTAGCAACTATATGACTAGTAGCTGGTGAAACCAACTCTAAATTATATTTGCTGACGAAATTAGGCTTTCCACTTTCTAATTAGCCTGTGTGATGACTTTTATTCCAACATTAAATGTTAGAGATGTAACTACTGCAGTAACATTGAAATAGGAATAATTAGATATTAGCACTTTAAAGGAGAGGTCAAGCGAACTATCGAGATAGAACCCTACATGAAAATAAATCTCAACTAAAATAACATATAACTAGAACTAACTACAGAACTATATGTTGAAATGATAGGCCAGAAACGATGGAAATAAATCTCGGGTCTAAGATTTTTGGCTATCAGATAACATTAGTAACAAACTATGGGTATTATGGAACATGCATGTATGTGTACAAAGATATGAAATTAAGTTATTTCAGCTCCAAAAATAGTAAAAGGCCCTGAATGTCTCCAAATGCTGTTACCAAATGAGTTATTCAAAGATAAGAAGGTAACCCAAAGATTTGGTTGAAATGCAACTATTTTGACATACCAGAAGCTTTGCATCTCTATTCATCTTTACATCTAGTATAAATGTCAAGCTAATAAATTTAGTAGCTACATTCTGCAGCCCATTTAAATTATGAAGGCTCAGTTAGAGCTACTTGAAACAAATTAAACTAGTGACGTACAGAAAAGGTATAGAGGCTGCTAAGCCACTAACACTTTTAAACACGTCAAACATGACCATACATCATTCGAAACATGGGAATTAATATGCAAAAGAATAATTTTTCATAAATTAATATAGTTTTTCTTGGTTATGATTGTTAGATAGGAAATTATAATGTTTCATCATTATCATCTAGAATTTGATTAGTCACGCTTGCTCATTTCCGAGCATTGACATTTATCTATTAATCTATCTAGAATCTTCCTTTTGGAACTTGGGTCAGGTAGATAGGAAAATTTGGGAACATTGAAATGAATACCCTATGAATTAAGTTTCATGATTTGACAATAAGGGGTTCAATGTTAATATAGGTTAGAAATTAGATTTAATAAAAGATGTTTATAGAAAATTAGAATATTTTGAAATAAATATTTTAGAAATGATTTTATATAAACGTTGATTTTATAAAATTGTGTTTTAATAAATAGGGTTTATTAAAGGGAGGCTAGAATATTTCTGAGATAAATACTTGAAAATTGGTTTATACAAGGAGATGATTTTATAATAATTGATTTATGAAGATGTGTTTTATGAATAAAACGAATTTGATAATTTAAATCCCGCTATTTTTGGAAAACGGTTTTCAAGGTTTAAGTGAAATAATAATAATAATATTTAAAGATATTTTTATAAATAGAAATAACATAAAAAGTAATTTATTTTTATGTAAATATGTACCTTATTATTTTAGATGATTTTGGAAATAGTTAAAAAATAGTTTATTTAGAAGTATTTTTACGTATAAATATTCTTAAAAGTAAACTTTTTAAACAAAGGTGTGTTTCTTTGGTATGGTTTAGGAAAGGAGTCCCGATTTGTTTTCTAATGATTAGAATTATCTTCTAAGTGATGATCAGATGTTTACCCAGAGGAATGTTGTAGTGTACTTAGTAAATTATTCTCTTTATCATTGTACAGTCGGAAGGAGTTCAATTGCAGATGAATCCAAAATAAATTAGAATTAGATATTTCGTAAAGATTATTTATTTGGAAATATACATAATGTTGTTTCAAAAATAAAATAGTTGAATCAGATTGTGGTATATACTCTCAAGCTGCAGTGGAATATTATACAAGTTGAACCTAAGTTAGTTTCATGAAATGTTTTCATAAATAATTTTAGTGGAAATAAAATTGTTATTAGTGAAAAACCAATTCAAAATTGTGTACGGCAGAATTGTGTAACGACCCGCTATTTTGGACCATTAGCATCCACACATGTTGGACTTGAATTGCTCAAAATACCGAATTGTAAATATAAATTTAGCAAATCTTAGAATATACAGCAAATAAATAAATCACAGAATCACAGACATAGAGTAATATAATGCTGCGGAAGCAAAGAGATAGTAGTTCATGAAGCTACTATATAAATACATCAGAGTTGAACAAGATACAACGAAGTATCAATATGATAATCAGGCACAATCATAATACATCACTGGAATCAACTGATAACGGAATCAACTGGATTACTGGAATGAAATAGATAGCTGGATCTTCAATAAAATCTCTAACTCCGAAGGTGAGTCTCAAACGATGTATCACTCAGTCTAACCCAACGGTAAGGCAAAACACAAAACACTTGAGTCAGGACATACATACTTATACAAAGTAAACCCAACTCAATTGAACTGTAATATAAGGTACAAGTAACTTAAAGGATGCTTGGGACCATCATCTAAGGATCTGTTAAACTATTTACTATGTAGTAATATTTCCCTATTATATTAATGTCCGTAGTAAAATAAACTTACTTTTAAATAGCGTTAAGGAGTGACCCAATATTCCCCTTAAAACAATAATAGTCCCAGTAGTCCATCCAGTATGAGCGCATGTCCAGATCGGGAGACTACCCTAAATACTCCATGGGAGACGGGAGAAAGCAAAACTCGTATAAGGCACGCTATGGTAGGTGACATGGCACACAAGGCAATGCCAGGGTGGATGTACCAATTACTATCCGGACTGGTGGTGACGCATAGCGCGCAACAACCGCCCACCTCGAGCCACACCCTCAAAATCAAAAATCAAAAGTGGCCACCAAATGAATCTCAAAGCCGGAATATAATATCGAAGGAGTGTGTCCGAAAAGGGGAGCTACCACACTGGCCTGGAATCACTCCCATTTTAGCCACCTTATGCCAACTCACGGGAGTCGGGCCCACGTATATACCTCAAAGGAACGCCGCCACCATCCTACTTTATTCTGGAATCTCCACCGCGTACACGGTTGTTAAAGTGATTTTTGGTATCTATAGAGAGTATGTCCATATCTGTTCTCAGTCCCTTTAACAACCAAACGTTATTATAACCCATGGATATTTATTTCAAAATCATTTACGCTTCAAAAACCAAAATATCATATCCATGTTAAATTTATGTCTATATTATTTCATTTCTAAACCAAATAAATATATCATTTAAATAAAACCCAAATTTCCAAATCATTGAATAATCCTTCAATTTATTAAACTTGAAATATTCCTTTAAATAATCTTAACCAAACCACTTTATAAAGTCATATTCTTAAATCTTCAATTTCAATAAGTTCAATTTTACATATTTAAAGACAATTCTTAATTAAATACGATTTCCAATAATTTCACTTCCAAAGCCGTATTACTTTCAAGTTAAAACAACTCTGAAACAAACATTTTGAAATATATTTATTTGGACCATCTAAATTCATTGTTAATATCTTCCAAACAAGATTCATTTAACAATTCAAATTCAATGTCAAATAATATTCATTTCAAAGTTGTAGCATTTATAAGTTTATTTATTCAATTATAACTTTCCAAAAAAATTGTATATTTCAAAACATCAGCATTTATAAAGTGCTGTGGTAGGTATATTTATTATATATCAAAACACAGTTCAAATTCAGAAACTACACCATTTCAGAAATGCTGTTATAGGTTTATTTGGAAATTTCAGCACCTAGTACAAATTTCAGCAACTACAACACTTCAGAAATATTTTTATAGGTCTCTTTAGTATAATTCAAGCCATAGTTCAATTTCCAGAAATTATAGCACTTCAGACATGCTGTTATAGGTCATTTTAGTATAATTCAACCATGGTTCATTTAACCACAGCATTTTAGAAATGCTATAATTTCCGTTATACCCCTTTAAAACAGTATATCTTTAATTTTTCTCATTTTTAAGCTACCAAACTTATTCCACTTTTCAAAAATTTATTTGGATATTGCTTAACTTATAAATTTTAATAAAATAACGTATATTAATAAATATCCAATTTAAATTAAACATTCATTTGTTAAGTCAGTACTTGATAAATTGCTTAACCTTTATTCAAATAAATAACTTAATAGTTTATTTAACATACCCGTCTCATAAATAAATTAAATTCCCATTTATTTGCTTAACTTAATATTTCCATTTAAAACCAAATTTCAAATTTCCTAGTTAAGTCATTATTTAAATTATATTTCCCATTTTAAAACCGTAAATATTTACTTTACACAACATAACATTTCACAAAAGAACATTTTATCATAGTTAATATAACAATCAAATTTCCTTAATAGATATATTCATTTAGTCATTAATTCAACTATGATTCCAAGTTAAATAAAATCATTACAAATGTCCCATAAAATGTATTTCATTTTATTTATTCAGAATTGCATTATTTATTATACAAAATATGTCTATTTCAAGAAATAACGTTTATTAAAATTACTAGGTTAGATTTAAGATGCCAAATTAAATCAAACTTAATTATTAAGTTATTTATCATAAATAAGACTTTTTAAAATCCATCCAAAACCAATTAACTTATAAAAAAAATTAACTTATAGACAAACAATATTTCTTTACACTTTAAAGCATTAAATCAAATTAAGTTAAAATTTTCATATATTTATAATTTCAAAATACTTAATAATTTTTACAAAATATTTAAAATACTTAATAAATTTTTAGGAAAATATCGTTTAAAAATATAACCATGGGCCTGTATTGTTAGGACTGTAAATTTCTTTAATTAAACTGGTTAATTCAATAAGATTTTTGTAATTAAATTTAGAAAAAAAAGAAGAAAAAACATTATAATTTATAATGAAGTGAGTGTTAAAAATGAAATGTAAATTAAAGGTTATAGTAACGGTTATAAGTTACTATTTAATTGGTCTATTATTGTAGTTGTAACTGTTACATTTTGCTATAAAATTGAATATAAATAAATGTAGGGTAATTGAAAGAATTCAACATTATATAAGCAATTCTGATAAGTAGTGGAAATAATAAACTTGAGTGTAATATAAAGTTAGTGATAACAATTATGCAAGTCACCTTTTCATTTAGGCTGCTAAATTCAGAGTAATGACATAAATGTTAAAAATGAAATGTAGGTAAAGGTTCATTAATGTGAAATAGAACTATACTGTAAGTGTGAATGTAACGACATAAATGGAAATGTATATTTTATTTATAAGATGAAATAAAGGAATGAAACCAAGTTGAATAAATTGATTGAGGTTTTAATTATAATAAACGTAAATATTTGGCAAATTCAGTATAATTGAAGATAACAGCGATTACAAAAGAAAGATGAAAATTTGAATATATATTTATGTAATGAAAGATAAACAAATAATAATTAGGTTTATAGAGTGATAATAGATTTAATAAAAAGAGAAGAATTGAAGCAAGGTAGTTATTGGAAATTAATTAATTGGAATTCAATCCGTAATAAATGGATTTATTGTAGGTAAGTGAAATTAAATACTATGAAAATTGAAATTTGGATGAATTGGGAATTTATTAATGTATTAGTATATAAACCAATGTTAATATTACCTAGGATAAGTTAATAGTTGATTCAATAACAAAATTGAGAAATCAAATATATGGATTTGTTTGGGATTTAAACTTATACCTTTTAAAATTAGATAAGATACAGTGTTTACACGCAATGAATTTATATATTTTATTTCCCTATGTTTGTTTCTCTAAGTTTTATTTCTATTTAATTTGTACAAACTTTGAATATATTTATTTGATTTTTGAATGAATTTTTTTTTAATAATAGCTTAGAAATTTCAAGAGATATAGGCTATTTGTTTTGTTTATTTGTTGCCTTTTTCTTTTCCCTTGCCTTTCCATTTGCATAGCCAATTACTTCCTATATTCATATCCGTGAATTCTTCTCATAATTCACATACATATTATTCCTCAAACTCCTCTTTTCATTGCTGCAAACAAAGGAAAAAAAATTAATAAATACATCAAGTTATTTTTTGCCTTTTTATTTCCCAAACCATTCAAACTCTTGCCTTTTATTGCCTAGCCTCTTTATTTCTTGCCGTTTCTTTCTTTTGGACTTGTATTTCCTAAAACCTAGCAGCCATCTATATTTTTCATGTGAAAAGTCTCTTCTCACTTATTATTTGTGTGAGAAATAAATACTAGATCTAAATCCATGGCTTCCTCCTTCTTTTCCTCTTTTCTATTTTTGTTTTTCTTTTGTTTCCTTTATGCCTAGCTCACTCTCACCCTATTGCCGACCACACCATCTCCTCCTCACCACCAAAGGCTAGCTGTGACGAACCGAAAATCCATACCCTTTGAATCGACAATAATCCACACATGTACGACCCAAAAAGCACAAACTGATGGAAAGTCAAGAGAAAGAAAAGAAGAGAAGAGAAGAAAGAGAGAAGATAGTACCAAAAAGAACAATACAGAATCTCACATCGCAGCGGAAAATATATAATATCATGTCAATGATCTTTACAAAACAGAAACTGTATATATATATGTACACATCAATCAGAGTTCAACAATCAATCAGAGTTATCAGCTAGAACAGTTATAATAACCAGTCCTCACAATTGCCGATAATATAAAACAACTAAGCAACAATGCAGCGGATAATCAAGCAAATACGGATGTATGAAAATGAAGATCTCCAGCTCTCCTGCTGAAGCTCCAAAAGCACCAAAGCATAACCTGTAGATATACTCGGTCTGACCTAAGCATTGAAAGGGAAGAACGCCTGAATCAGTCTGGTAAACTAGCGTGAGAAACACACTCAACTGAATTTATTAAATTACTAAACTTTTCCTTAGTTTTCAAAACAAAAGTATCTCGTAAGACAAGTCCACACATAAACACGGACATGTTTTTACCTTAAGATAACAAAAACATTTCTTTCACATCAAACTCATGTGATATTATACTAGTGTCTAGTATACAAATAATATTTAAAATAGATGAAATTGTCACCATTATTAAATTCTAGCATACTAGGTTCTACAAATAAATTGGTAGGTACGTAGTGGAGTTTGGATTTCCATACAAATGACCAGGTAAAGGGACTACCTTCCGAAGGGGTACACCTTTAGACGGATGTCCCGAGAAACTATCACAAAGTTTCTCTACCAACACAAGACCGGCCCACCTCTTAACTAGATGCTACCGAATATGTCATCCTCCGGTCATTAACGACCTTTACCGAGAGGCCTTATAGCATACAAACCACAATAATCTGATACACGACGTCATAGCGTGTAAAGATATATCTAGAAGAGGATGATCATATCCTAATTGGGAATGACCCACTTAGCCTTGCAGCATCTAACCCTGTGTTGGTCATTTTCGGTTGATGAGGCCTGATGAGGTGACGATTACCTTTCACAATCATATATCAAATCACCTAGCATGCCACATGGCCATTTTCGTTGACTACTAATTGCCTTCCACAAAAATACAACCCTTAAGCTCGTATGTCTCAAGGAGGGTGTTAAGCTAAGAGAAGTTGCCTTCTCCGCCACCACTGATGTATGTTTGTAAAAACCAATGTACGTGATCTTTAGAAACGCAATATCAGACAAACATCCATACAAGTTGTCCAGGAACAAGACAAACCGAAGGTACTTTCCTACCACATCCTGTCAGGAAACCCCTAGGATTAGTAGCGAATTGTCCTCGCATTGGATATTTCATAAATGAAGAGTCCACTGCTACTGGATGTATATTAGGATTTTAACCCCAAACAATCAACAAGCAGTCCTCCACTATGAAAATCCGGAATATCAATATCATCACAAGCAACCTGCACGATCGTCGCATAAACGTTGGTCCGAAGTGGTTTTCAGATAAATCTGATCCCGGTCTCTTCGCACCAACAACGCAAAAGCGTTTCTCAACCTCACACAGCAACTAATTCTCATAGACTTATCATGTTTCCAACTTTCAACTTGTATCTTTCGGACAAAGGAGGAAGCACGATAGATTGGAGTAATACTCCGCACTATACAAATCAACATCCTCAACACAAAGGATAATCAAGCCTACACAGAAGGCAACGTACTAAGTGTACGAAAAAATAGTTCCCACATCAAGTCGAGGAACTAAAATTTTGGCAAAGTCTGATAGTCGGTTATTTAAGTATCAAAACAAACAAACAAATATTCAGCACTATAACAATCACTGGTCCCTTTGATTAATCTTTTATTAATTAATTCACTAGCCAAATATTCACTTCAATTTATCATTATAAAGATATATTCCAAACCCATTTCACTAGTGGAAAAAATTTCCAAATGCTTATTTAATAATAAGTAATTCACGAATCAATTTATTTACAATGCTTAGAAAATATTCATACACTTAAAACACGATTGAGTATATATTTTACTCTATTAAGGAAAACATTCTCTTTAAACACATTTATTGGGTCAAAATGAATGTTGCGTGAAACATCGTTACGACAACCCAAAATCAATAGTATAGGGATTCAAAAATTAGACAGATATATAAATCCCAATGCTTTACAAAATATTTCCTTTCGGAAATCATTTACTATAACAACAGTGTTATAGTCCATCCTTTCCTTACTTCTCGAAAACGTCTATTTCAACAATGAATGTTGAAATCTATGGTTTCGATCCTTAACACATTTTAAAACAACTTCAAATCGTTTTAATTCTATTTAAAATATCACTTCCCAAAACATTTCTTTAATATATTATTCACTGTCCAAAATCGTGAATATAAATCGTTTACCAAATTCATCACTTCTACATATTTAATTAAAGGATTATCCACTGTCCAAAATCGTGGATAAAATTCCAAACCAAACTCTTTATTATTACAACATTTAATTTAAAGGATAATTCGCTGTCCAAAATCACGAATATATCTCCTTTAATAAACTTCTATGTTTAACCTATCAAATAAAATGATTTCGGATTTATAAAACAATGTTTATAAATTCCATATATATTTTATAAAAAATTCAACTTATAAAATCACTTTATTAACCAATTCCATTTATAACTCAATTACATGCCAAAAATCCAAATTATAAGGTAATAGCTTATAATTCTCTTATTTATAAAATTCATTCGTTTATAACTTCGCAAAAATATAAATCTTATTTATTTATAAAATCCAATTATAACTCCATTTTAACATTCCCAAAACTCCTTTATAATTCATTCATTATGATTTATAAAAATTCTATTTTATAAATCTTCTTTGTAAACCATTTATATTAGCCAAAAATCTCAATTTAAACCATTTCACAAAATAATCAACTACTTATTTCAAAAATCACATTTCGGTTACTTTTCACAAAAATCATAATTTTTATAACAATAAAAATTATAACATTTATTTATTTAAAATAAATCCATTCTTAACAATTCAAAAATTCAATAAAACATTTATTTTCAAAATCACTTTTGAAATCCTTTTAAATTTGGAAATCATCACTTTAAAATTTTTAATTTATCAAAATAGGCCTAATTCTGCAACAGAACCAAATACAACAATCACGACATCCAAAACATCATATATCATATGATAGCAGAATATATAACATCTGTAAATAAACAAATACGGGTGAGGAATCCAGTTGGATCCCTCCAACCTGTCACCTGCAACAAATATACATATTAGTATATGTGTACAATATCTGCTTCAAGCCAGACGCACGTACACAGGGTCATCCGCTCATACACGGGAACGTATAGGGTCTCATCTGCTCCAATAGGCAGGTATATATCCAAATACCAATCAATATATCATATATGATCCAAACAATCATCAATCATCATAAGTAATATTTATTCTCACTTATATAAAAATATCAGTGAGTCCGAAAGATGAGTTGTACTCACATTGCTTCCAATAGCAGTTTCAGCGTTTTATTTCGAATAAAATTAAACGAGCGTTTAATTTTACCCAAAATTCACACTAGCTCCAATCAACTCCAATCCAGCTCTAAAATGTAGTACTGGTCCATACGAACCTAATGCAATTCGTTTCGTGTGAAACGGACCTCGTATGAAAATGTTACGTGGTTTTAAAGTTTAAACGAATTTAATATAATCAATTCACATATTCTATTTTTAAATTTTCAAACCTAGATCATCTCGGCCATTCATTTTCTTTTGCTAGATCCAGGCCGCACAATCCTTCTTCTCCCCTTCGTGAAACCGTGCACCCTAACAAACCCATAGCCGCCTCTACACCTTGAATTTTTGGTCCACCATACAACGTTTTGAAGACGATCGAAGACAAGGGTTTCGAAGCCCAACTCCGGAGCCACCATCGGCTTGAATCTCGTACAGCTCGGTGGTGATTTCGCCTCAAAAATCACATGCAACCTGATGATGAACGCGGCCCATTTGACGTCGATCTGTTGTGTGAAATCCAATCATAACCGTTGTATTCGAAGTTCTCGACGTTGCCTACAACTTTGTAGTTGAAATTTTTTCGAATAGATCGTTGGATTTGAAGATATTTGAGGAGAAACGAAATGAAATTCTGGCCATAGACAGTATAATGGTGGCTAGGGCTTCTAGGGTTAGGGTTTTGGTAAAAATAATGAATTATGAAGTCCTTTTATAGAAAAAAATTCGACACTATTCATCCCAAAAATTTCCGAACTCGAAACGAAGCGTGCCGCCTAGCGTTTATAATATTTTACCCCCATTCCGAACACAATGGAATATATATCGGGAGCCTATTCGATCATATTTGAAAGATAGGTTTTCAAATCGGCTATTTAAATTCGAAATTTACTTAAACCGATTTCTACGTGTTTTAGCTTGCCTCGGACAAACCGTAAGTCCGATTGACACGAAATTTGAAATCTTACAATAATATAACATTACAGATCCAATGAAACTGGTTTCGTCAAAATCTGAGACTGTTTGAAAAATGGCTATTTTCACTCGTTAATTAAATATTAAATATTCAATTTCTACAAATTAACTTTTAATTCGATTTTAAAAGTTCTGTAACATCATTCTAATTCAAATGAGATTTAATTCAACTTCATAAATTATTTTCATTCATATTAAATCCAATTTCTAATTATTTCAGCAATTTCAAATACTAAATTAACAATTTAATTATCTAATTAAATCCAGATATTCGAAATAAAATCTATTCAGCTTATAAACTTGACTTATGAACATTTAAAATCAATTAAATAAACCGATTTCAAATGACTAAAATTCTGGGTCGTTACATTCTCCCGTACTTAAAAGAATTTCGTCCCCGAAATTACCAATTAAGAAAAAAAGTCACAAAATATATTAACTTTTCAAAAACAATTTGTTAAACTAGTTTTACCAAAATCATTTAAATGTTTAACTTTCCCAAAATCCATTCATTAAATTTCGTAGAAAAACTTTTCTAAGTTTCAAATTCATTTATAGTTATCTTTTCAAAACCAACTACTATCGTTTTAACTTTTAACTCAAAAACAAAAACTTTAGTTATCACAAATTTTCCCAAAAAATTTCTAATGCCTTAAATTTTCAAAAAAAATCACCATAGCCTCTTTGCGCGGTTCGATCCAAAAAAATAATAATATATATATCACAAATATACATCTCATCATCAAGGATGAAGCATCCCGAAGGGAAAAAAGTTTAAAAGTACGATATGTAATTCGAGATATGTACCTTATATATTATTAGCGAGCATATACGGCTAATATAGCACAAAAGCGAGCTCTAAAAGCGAAGCAAGCGCCATCCGCACCTACTAAACACTCAACAACACTGAGAAACATGCATATATGAAAATAATGTCAATATACAACATATACCAACAACTATATATGCCAAAATAGCAAATGCCATCAATAAACAACAAATCCAACCATCAACCAACTATCATCCAACTAACATCCATAACTAAATAAATATGCATTCACTTCTTACTAATATATATTGAATTGATTTTCAATTTATCACATTTGATTTATTAACGTTGGATTAACTAGCATTTATTCATTCACTATTCAATTAGTTCACATTCACTAATTTATATTCAAGTTTGTTTACTTCCGTTTCAAATCAAATAAAATTCAATTCTATTTACTTCCACTTCCAATTTGAATTCAATTATTTATAGTTTTCAATTTCATTAATTCAATTCCATATGAATTTTTATTTAAACCACTAGCATCCATCTAATAATCAATGCATATCCAACATAACCTAATTTATTTACTTTACATTCATTCAATTTGGTTCAACACATTTAATTTCTAATTGGTTTAGCATTTAATTGACTTTTATTCAGTTATTCAATTCTAAATTTCATTAGCTTTTAATGAATTAACACCTACATCTACTATTCCATATCAATTTATTTACATTTGATTGATTAATATTCGATTCACATTGGATTCTAGTGTTCACTATATTCACATTTTTATTCAACACTTTCAATATTATTATTATCAATCCACAACTTAAGTTTATTAAATTCTAATAACAACGTTTCTAATGCTGATTCATTTTACATCTTAAAGTTGAATTTCATTACTTAACTCAAGTTCACATTCATTAAATTTCACTTTATTAATTTACTTTACTTTGATACCAAAATCAATTTCATTCAACATTACTCAAGTTACGTTCCTTTTTATAAACATCACTTTATTTCACTTAACTTAAATTTCAATTCTAAAGTCAATTTTATTTAACTTTTACTTAAGTCAAATTCATCACTATTCAAAATCAGATTTTGTTATGCTTAACAAAATTGTTCAATCATTTTATAAGTTATACAACTTACTTATTCATAATTCCATAAACATCTACCTACATTCACTTCCATTCACTAAACTCATTCTTTATAATTTCAAATCATAATTATAAAATTACTTTACACTTAGGTTCATTTAAACTTCTAAATTCATATTATAATCACTTACCTAATCCAATTAAAATTCAATTCAATTTAACCTTCCTTAGTTAAATTTCAAATCATATAATTCACTTACTAACTCAATTTTTTTTCAACTTTAATAATGTAAATTCTTACTTCATATTATAAGTCCAAAACTTATTTTACTCATATTTATCGATTTCAATTTGGATTTTCAAGCCATATTTGTTTATCAAAACAAAAATGAAATTTCAATTTCAGTTTGGTAGCAAATCAATCACACAGAAACTTGAAAATGATACTGATGATGCTGTAGTCATCACCCTTATTATTTCCCAGCAACAGTAGTGAATTCAGTGCTTTCTATTCTTTTTTTATTTACAAATCACATTTACAAATCTTTTACTTATATAATTTCACTTATTTTCTATTTATAATAATATAACATCTTTAACTTTTGAAAAATAACTTTCAAAATAAACGGATTCAAATTTCACAAATAATTAATTTAAATCCATTTTTATTTACAACTCATATTTATAAATACGTTCATATAGTTTCATTTATTATATATAAAATTATTTCACAATTGTAAATCATATTAGTTATAATTCCATCTTTATAATTCATTTTCTTATACAATTTATTCTCTTATAATTGTTGTCTTTGATTAAGATTATTCAAAAAGCTTTTATTTACTTATATATATTTTCATTTTCAAACAACAAAACAATTCATTTATATACACTTTAATAATTCTTGAGAAATTATTCCCTTATATACAAAATATAATCAAGGTAAAATTATTTCATTTACCCAATTTAAAATGATACTATGTCAACTTGCCTCGTTTAAGCGTTGGGAAATCCCTGTCGATAACATGGCATCCCACATCACGACCAAAATTCACAAACAGCTCAACGGATAAGTAAACACAATATAAAACATTTTTATAACACTAAAAAATACACGCTCATATATATAATACACTCAAACTCAATCTAGGGTGCTACATTCCCTATCTATACTGAGTACACATCAAAGGTTAGGAATATACAAAATCTAAGCTTTGATACCACGTGTGATGACCCGAAAATCCATACCCTTTGAATCGACAATAATCCACACATGTACGACCAAAAAGGAACAAACTAACGGAAAGTCCAGAGAAAGAAAAGAAGAGAGAAGAAGAGAAGAGAAGAAAGAGAGAAGATAGAACGAAAAAGAACAATATAGAATCTCACATCGCAGCGGAAAATATATAATATCATACCAATGATATTTACAAAACAGAAACTGTATACATATACACATCAATTAGAGTTCAACAATCAATCAGAGTTATCAGCTTGAACGGTTATAATAACCTGTCCTCACTATTGCCGATAATATAAAACAACTAAGCAACAATGTAGCGGATAATCAAGCAAATACGGATGTATGAAAATGAAGATCTCCAGCTCTCCTGTTGAAGCTCCAAAAGCACCAAAGCATAACCTGTAGATATACTCGGTCTGACCTAAGCATTGAAAGGGAAGAACGCCTGAATCAGTCTGGTAAACTAGCGTGAGAAACACACTCAACTGAATTTATTAAATTACTAAACTTTTCCTTCGTTTTCAAAACAAAAGTATCTCGTAAGACAAGTCCACACATAAACACGGACATGTTTTTACCTTACGATAATTAAACATTTCTTTCATATCAAACTCATGTGATATTATACTAGTGGCTAGTAACAAATAATATTTAAAATACCGAAATTGTTACCATTATTAAATTTCAGCATACTAGGCTCTACAAATAACTTGGCAGGTATGTAGTGGAGTTTGGATTTCCATATAAATGACCATGTGAAGGGACTACCTTCCGAAGGGGTGCACCTCTAGATGGTTGTCCCGAGAAACCATCACAAAGTTTCTCTACGAACACAAGACCGGCCCACCTCTTAACTAGATGGTGCCTAATATGTCATCCTTCGGTCGTGTAACGTCCCGCTATTTTGGACTATTCGCATCCGCACATGTCGGACTTGAATAATTCAAAATACCGAATTGTTAATTTAAATTTGACAAAACTGAACATATACAGTAAATAAATAATCATAGAATCACAGACACAGAGTAATAATATGCAGCGGAAGCAAAAGATAGTAGTTCATGAAGCTACTATATATATCAGAGTAAAATAAGTTACAACAGAAGTTTCAAATACAATAGTCAAATACAAGAATCAGAATACATCACTGGAATCAACTGAATATCTGAAAGATGGATGGATAGCTGGATCTCCAGGCAAAGCTCCAACTCCAAAGGTGAGTCTCGAAAGCTGAACCACTCAGTCTGACCCGAGCGTAAAGCAAAACACAAAACACTCGAGTCAGGATTAACATTCTCATATCAATAAATCCAACTCAAGTGAAATAACAATTGAAATACAAGTAACTCAAAGGACATTGGAATAACCATTCTTTAAGGATCCGTTAAACTATCTACTATGTAATAATATACGCTAATACTTCCGATATTATTACAACGATTGGTCGTTTGATAAATTTCAAAACCAAATCAAATTCGATTTCAAATTAGAATTTGTAAACCAATATTCCATTTGTCTTTTTATAATCAATTTCCATAATTTACGCTTCAAAACTTCCAAATTACTATTTCAAAATCTTGTAATTCAATTTCAATTTTATTTAAAACAATTCAAATATTGATTCAAGTTCGTATGTAAGTTTTATTCCGAAATCATTTAAATTAATTAAATTTAACATTCAAAACAATTTAAATCCATTGATCGATTTCGTTCAATAATCATTTAAATTAAGTAATTTATCATTCAAGTAATTTCAATTGAATTTCCAATTCATTAAATCAATTTCCTAAGTTCAACTCCATTATATCAAAACTTACAAATTGAATTAAATTAGATTCCTCAAATCAAATTATTTAAATTACATATCTTACATTTATTTCAATAAAATGCATTTTATTTCTTGTTAAAGAAATTAAATTTCGCTTTTTATTTACTTAGTTACAAATTTCCAAAACTCAATTAATAAAGAAACTAAATTTCACATATTCGAGAAGTTCAGTTTCACTTATCAACTTACTAAAATAAATTTAGAAAACTTAATAAATGAAGAAATCCAATTTTATTTATTAACGATGTTCAAATTCACTTATTCAAAAGTTCAATTTCTCTTATCAAAGAATTCAAATTTTTATTTAATTCTCAAATAATTCAATTTTATTTAATTATTAAATAATTTCAAAACTTAATTAATAATTTCAAATTTTAATTATCAAATAAATTCCAAAACCTAATTATTAAATAATTCCAATCTTAATTTTTTTATATATAATTCCAAACTTAATTATTAAATAATTTCAAACTTAATTATTAATAATTCCAAATTTAATTATTAAATAATTACTACATTAATATTTTTTTTCGAATTTCAAATATTCACATTTCTTTTCATTAAAATTTTAAATTCCAATTTTATTTCAAAACCTTATTATTATTCAAATAAAATCTTTATTTTTATTTAAATCAAACTATTGCCCAATCGGGTTTATATTCAATTCTCTGTCCTAAGTCAAGTTCATTTGGGTATTTATCATTTCAACCCGATTCCAATTCAATTCAAAAATCAAACATAACAAACGAAACTTGTAGTGTGAAAATTGGGATGTGTCAAAGTAAATAAACAAGCTATAGCAACCATTAATAACAATCCAATAATCAATACAAATAATCCTGAAATAATCGTATTAATTCACATTGTTGTTTGTGCGAATTAACATAATTATTTCTAGAATCTACATTACGATTTCGTGTAGATTAAAGATTATTACATTACAGTTCTTCACTTGTCATCTATTATTCAATTTCGTACTACAACGATTTAAACAGCGTACATTTAAAAGATTCAAGGTGTAATTAACACTATTTCTATGTGTCAAATAATTAAACATTTAAGGGGTCATATTTTACAAATTTAACTAATCAAATTCAACACATATGTCGACTCAATTTTTTTAACTATCCTACGTCAAATTTAATTGCATAATTTTATCACTTTATACATTACAATTTAACATCAAATATAAACAACAAACAATCAATTATCAACCAAACTGGATTATCATTGCACAAATTTAGATAATGGTGTCAGATGTCACATGTGAACTGATACAGGTACTAACATAAGTAATAGTGTAAATAACTAACAGCAGCAATATTTCAATTGTCGTTCCAATTGAAATCAAATTAATAAATAAAAGAACATTAATCGTGAGTGATTGCTCACCTTTCGAGGCTAGAGAGATTTGGCCCTGAAATTGAGTTACGAAATGCAAGCACGGCTTCCAAAGCAAAGCTAGATGACACGATTTTGTTGGAAAAGCTGATAGATAGAAATTGATGCGAACGGATCAAATTAGCTTGATAAAATTAAAACGAAAATTCTATTATTATTTCATTGCTTTCTTTCAAAATGAATGTTGAACACGCATTTAAAATGAAATGTATGTATGTATGTATGTATATATATATATATATATATATATATATATATATATATATGCCCGCACATGAAAACAATAACTTTAAACTCATATGTTTAAACATGTACTATAACTTAATATCAAACAGCAAATGTCGTTATGCCAAACAACTTATACCCAACAACAAAAGTGTATATTTGCATATGCACAAAAATCAATGTAAAACAAACTAATATTTTATCTTCCAAATTTTCATAAAATGTATGCGAGCTATTCAAAATACCCGTATATCTTATATAAACTGTAATATACAGACCAGAGAAGACAGAGTATATATATACTATTATAAAATAAATATATACATATGTCACAGACCAATCATCAAGTATACTTACATTGTTAGATGCATATATGACTCACAGACCACTTATAGTTTAGTTTTGTATTTTCAGCAGAATTTATACTTATGTATAAATATAATACAAAAAAACAAAATATACAAATTTGACTAAAGTACAAAATATTTATTAATATATATATATATATATATATATCTTATAAGCAAAACGTAAACAAACATATACATAACCTTAAACATATGTATAATAACAGTAATAATTAGCAACAAAACCTGTACAATATAAATAGCGTTCACATATATTACTTTGTTTATACTATATCATACCATACTTTGAACACATACACACTACACCAGATCAAGTCTAAATATATATAGACATATATACATACTAACTTCCATATACGGCTGTTATAGCTCAATACTTAGAAACTATCAGATGTAATCATAATAATTAAAGTAATATCAAAATTATATAATAATATATGTACCACTTAAATAATATAACCAGACCTTTAAACAAATACAGCTATATACCTGTGAACACTATATTCTTATACAATCTCATAAGCTCCAACAGCAACAAATAAAGTTTTTATATGTTACTTACTTTTTAACAATAAAAATATAAACTACATAGGGTAGTAGTATATTCACCTATATTGTGACATCCTGGAAATTTAGCAATATTAATTCAATTAGAATTTAACATAAGTAATTAAATATAAGCTTAAACGGAGATTTGTGTATGTATTTTAACGTAAATAAGACTTCTTATTGATATGTAAGATAAGTGTAAACTAAAATATATCATATCAATAAATTAACTGTAACAACCCGCATATTTATCTATTTTATATTTAAATATTTTATTTAATATTTTATCGTTCGTCGGATTTTTGTCCAAAAAGCTAATTTTTGCAAACAGTCGAATTGGGACTCGAGATCACCCCCATTGAGTTCAAAATGCCGTTTGCGACCTTTTTGAGTATAAACTTCGATATGTTTAGAGTTAGTAGAATTTTGCTACTTTTCACTTAGGGCCTTTGGTTGGGTTTCAGCCCATTAACCCCATTTATCAACCTAGCTCCAACCCTCTTCTCTTCATTCCTTCATAATTTCCTAATACATTCAAGCTTCATCAAAAATGGGGGAAGAGAAAAAGAATTAGGAAATCCTAAGCCCTAGTTTCCATTTGCAAATTCAAATTCTAGCTCCAAATTCATAGTAGAAGCTTTGGTAAGCAACACCTTCTTCTTCTCCAACTCATTCTCCTTTCAGTTTCAGAATTTCCTAAACCTAACTTAGGGAATGTTCTTCTTTTGAGCTTAGATTCAAGCTTCTAATGTTGAGATTGAAGTGTGGTTGATCTACCCTTGTCTTAAAGCTTCTCCTTCATTGATTTGGGTTCAAAGGTGAGATTTTTATCTCACATCCATGTCTGTAACTATCTTTGATTGTTGGGTATGAATTCCTAACACTTATTTATGTTCATTTGCTTTTGATTTGGATTGAATTTGTGAATATTCCAATTTTTGGTGTTTTGTAGTCAAATCTTTAAAAATCCAATCTTTGATGTTTGAACAAGTTTTTGGTGATGCATCGAAGAGCCTATAGTGCTGGGTTGTCGATTGGCATAAATCCTTAGCATCCATCGCTCGTTCGATCGCATTTCGGTTTGGATTTGCCATTTTTGGTCTAGGCTCTTTTTTTTGCCTAGTAGAAGATTTCAGACGTCTGAAATTAATTTCATACGTCTGAAACCAAATTCAAACGTCTAGTTGAATAATCCAGACATCTGGAAAGGGGTCTGGAAAAGGCAGAGACTAAATCCAGACGTCTGAAACAAAATCCAGACGTCTGAAATCAAATTCAGACGTCTGGTTGAAAATTTCAGACGTCTGAAATGGCCCAGGAATTAAAAATAGAAGGGAGAAAACACATATACTTCTAGAATCTAGGGCCAGACGTCTGGGAACACCTACCATACGTCTGGAATTGTTTAATTTGGCTATTTTGGCTATTTTTGAGTAAATTTCCAAGGTTTATCGATTTTTGTTTATCCGGTTAGTTGTTATCACTTATTATCGACTTTGATGACTTCTTTTCTTTGGGATTTTGGATATACCCACTTTGATGGATTTGATATCGATTTCTTTGGATTTTTATTCACGTCTTCGAATGTGAATTTTTATGATTGATTGTTTCTTCAATCACTTCTTTGATTTGTCACTTTAAAATATAAAGGCTTTGTATACTAGTAGTAAATATCAAAACTCTTTCTTCAAATGATTTCAACACTATTTTATTGCAAAGCTCGTTTTCTCAAACCGATTTCCAATCTATTAGTATATACAAACCTTTACCTCACTCGTATGAGAAATTGAATTAAACGGCTTAGTAAAACAAGCGGTATGAAACGCTTGCGTTTGCTTGGTTGGTTAATTCTTGGACTTGTTCGATTGAACCTCTGGTGACAATTTTCTAGTGAAGATCTACAATTTGTTCGCAAATATTTAAGTTAAGCTTGTGGTTATGGGACATGATGCTAAACTCATATATTTACTAGCTCATTGTAATTGACACTTCTTGATGATCGATGATGATCATTTTATAGTTTAGACTAGCAATGCGCGATGTCTCTTTGTCCACGTGGAGGACTGTACCTCATTTTATTGAGCTTCGTCTCATTTCTTCGTGGGCTGGCAACCCATGTACTTTTAATATGTTTCGATTCATTGGACGTATTGTGTGTACTACGTCGATGCTCCGAATTGTTTTGTGTTTCGATTCGTTGGGTGTACCGTTTGTACTACATCGATGTCTCGGCTTTTAGATTCATTGGATGTACCGTTTGTACTACATCAATGTCTTTCCTTTTTGATTCATTGGATGTACCTTTGTACTACATCAATGTCTTTGCTTTTATATTCATTGGATGTACCGTTTGTACTACATCAATGTCTTTGCATTTAGATTCATTGGATGTACCGTTTGTACTACATCAATGTCTGTGCTTTTTGATTCATTGGATGTACCGTTTGTACTACATCAGTGTCTCTGCGTTTAGATTCATTGGATGTACCGTTTGTACTACATCAGTATCTTTGCTTTTAGATTCATTGGATGTACCGTTTGTACTACATCAATGTCTTTGCTTTTAGATTCATTGGATGTACCGTTTGAACTACATCAATGTCTTTGCTTTTAGATTCATTGGATGTACCGTTTGCACTACATCAATGTCTTGGCCAATCCTTTTTTTGTGATTTCTGGATTTCTATTTGACGATCTCTGGAATTTATGTTTCACCACCTTTTTCAGTTGGCATTGATATGTATGTCATTTATTGTGGCTTGGTGAATTAAATAAAGAATATGACATTCTTTTGATGCTATGAGATTCTTGAGATATTGTATGACTTTTGTGGATTTTCTAATGTATACTTATCGTAGTATGACATCTTTGGTTATCATATGTCCTTCTATTATATCTCTTCTTATATCTCATTTTTATCTGATAATTATAGCTAGACTGATCCGTTTATTATTTTCTTATTAAATAATACTCGGGTCAGACTGAGATTCTACAGGTGCGTCCTCTTGACTTCCTATCCGGAACTATCATCTGATTTTGGCTTACTACTTTAGTTTGGTAGTTTTTGTTGTATACATTTAAGATATGGACTCCTTGATGTATACATATTCTTTTATCTTGTACTTGTATCTATTTTTTGTGTTATTGTGGATCTTGTTTGACCACTACTCTGATGAACACTTTCATGTGTTATATTCATATCTATTTCCGCCTTTGTGATATGAATTATCTGTGACTGATTTGTGTTATGTTTATTTCTATATTTGTTTCTGTAACGACCTGTAAGATTTTAATAAATTTTATTGTTTTATTTACATATTTAATTGAATTTTTGAGAAATTTAAATAATAATATTTTAAAATAAAAAGTTAATATTTGGGTTACGCCCAATTAAACATAGCAGATGGTAAAATTTCAATTTATTTTATCAAAGTTTATTTCATGGTGAAATTCTATTTAATTCAAGCTGGCTAATAAATTGCTGATAATAAAATATTTTCCAAACCTGAATATTTTTACATAGAAAAATTCTAAATCTTCTTCTGAGTGTGACGTCATTTTTCGTTTTTCCAAATTCGGACGTCTACTGCTCCGTTTACCTTATTTTGTCAAATTAGCAGCATTTTGGTACCGATCATCGACTTTTGATCGGATGATCATTCCACTGGTATCTGTATACCGTTTTAATCGCCTCGTCATGCTGATCTCAACGGTATATTTATTCCTGTATTTTGAAAACCGGTGCATAGTGGAAACAATAAATTGTTCGTTGTAACGGTACCTTTAATTGTGACCATAAATTCTCCTTCGGTTTTAAATTTGAAACGTGCTGTCCAATTTACCCATAAATTGCTTTAATAAGTTTTGCTGAATCAATGGACAGATGTACGTTTTATTTGGCTGTTGAATTTATATCTATATTTACGGTGGAACGTTTCCTTTGCCCCTGCTCTCTTTTATTTCTATTCATATCTTCTGAGAGAAAATATAATAAATGGGAAAGCTGATACGTTACCAACGTAAATCTACAAATTCTTAGCCTTCCACTACCTCTCTCTTCTCATTCTTCCCCCTTTTCTTCAATTGTTTGCCTGGAACCATTTTTCCCCTCTCTGTTGCTTTTTCCTTTCCCTTTGTTTTATTTGCCTGATACTCCTCAACATCTCCAGGCCTACACGTTTATGTTTCCCTCTCACTTCATATTCTCTTTAAGCCTCTTGCTCCTCCCCACAACCGAAAACACCCCTCTTCCCTCCTCTCTCTCTCCTCCGCCCTCCTTTTCCCCATTCTCCTCGAGCCGACCAGATCCAACCACCAAGTGCCGCCGCCCTCTCCTCCACTCCGCCGCTTGCACAGCCACCATCAACACCGTCACCCTCCACCTGAAACGCCCGCCATTTGCAGGTCAATCACCGAGCAAAACCCGTCACCACCCTCTTCCTACGGCCAACGGCACACCACCAGCCACCTTCCGGCCTTTGCCCATCACTCGTGATTGCGGTAGCCCTTCTGTCCGTAAATTGATGCGTCTGTATAGGTAGATAATTGTTATTAGCTGTATATTATGAGTTTGGTCTTAAATATTTTTCATTAGCTTGTTTAAATTGGTTTGAGTATACTCTTCTGTTATGTATGGGTTTGATTTATACAAAGTAGTTTTATATATTGGGTTTGTTAATAAATTTTTTTACTAGAGACTACGTTTTGTTGATTTGCGTAGGATTTTACTCATATAGTTCATAAGATATAGTCATAGTTACTATTCTTTTCATTCCTGTTGGTTTACATATAGTTCACACAAGTTTTGGTCCCTTACTTTAGTAATGTTGACACTTATAATGAGTTTAGGTTATTATAGTATATTTTGTATCGCTATGAGTTTAATATACGTCTGCATATATTTTGTATAGGTATTTATGAGTTTTAAAACATGTAGGCATTCATTCTACCTCAAGTATTCTAATACCCGTTAATGTAAGTATAATAATTTATAGTCTGTTGAATAAAATGTTAGATGAGTTATTTACATATATTAAGTCAGCGTATATTAGTGTACATATATATCCAGTTTATAAAAGTGTAGATGAAACTGTATGGTTTATATGTAGGTTAGTATTTTGTTTATGATATGATGTTGGCCTCTGCATATATATGTGTTTATGCATATAGAACAAAGTACTGTAGGTATATACATAACAGTTTAGTTATATTTGATCTATTCTTCTGCATAGCTATTTATACATATGTAATTAAAGTTTCATCGTATTTCAATAGTATAGTATTGAGTCAGCATCTATGTATTTTATTATATAGGGTCTGCATGGGTCCTTCATGCAGTATGGGTATCTAGATTTATGTAATTGTTATGTATATAAATTGCATAGGTAGGTTTCGTATTTTAATGAATGCAGTTTATAATAGATTTGTAATGCTGTGAGATATATACAGGTCTGTAGATTTTGGTTAAGGGTTACGCATAATTAGTGCTATAATACATTTGTAATAAAGTGACTTCCGCACATGTCCCTTATTTTATTTTATTTTATTTTATTTTATACAAAGCAGGTTATATTTATGAGTATAGGGAGTTGTCGGCAGATGTGATTTTGATCTTGGATATTTAGGTGGGTCTGCATATTTAAGTTATGCATTCTCGTGTAGGGATAAGTTGATTAGTTATATTTATGATGCGCATATTTTTAAATGTGTATAGTGTTTCAACATATAGTTGACTTTAACATATGAGTTAAATTTAAACAATAATTTTTGAAATACGTGTATATTGGATTTAATATGTGTTTGAAATTTAATTTTATGTAAATAGTTATATATAGTTATACACATAAGTTTATTTATATCATCCATCCTTACCAAAATCCGGTTCTGATTCGTTTTCATCAATCCCTATCTTTCAGCTTTGCCCGTCAAACCCACTTCCAGCTTACTTCGCTTGAGATTGTTGTTTGGGTTAGTTTGATGGTCTAGATCGTGATTCAATTCGTATCTTGTCGAGTCGTAAGAATCTCTAACCTCGAAAGGTGAGCAATCACTCACGATTAACGTTCTTTTATTTATTAAATTTGATTCAATTGAAACGTCAATTGAAATATGCTGCTGTTAGTTGTTTTACTGTTACGACTGCTAGCATCTGTATCTGTTCACCTATGACACCTGACACCATTATCGGTTAATTATTTATGTGATAATAATACAGATTGGTTGAAAATTGACTGATTGATTGATTGTCGTTTAAATTGGATGTTAATTACTATTGTTAAGTGATAACTAGTTTGCTAGTAAGATTTGAGGTGGTATAGTTTACCAAGTAAAACGGATTATATATGATGGACCTTGATTGATTAAACCTGACCCCGCCATATGTAAATTTGATTAGTTTAATTTGACCCATTAATTGTCGTAGAGATTGATAAGTTATACTTTAAAGCTTTGAACGTAGTTTGGATTAACTGTTGTAATATTAAACTGAAATTGAAATGGAACGACAAGTGAAAAACTGAAATGTAATAATCTGTAATCTACATGAAATGATAGTGTAGATTCTAGAAATAATTATACAAGTAACAATGCGAATTAATACGATTATTTCGGGGTTATTTGATTAAGTTATTGAATGGTTGTTGATTGTTGTTATTGTTTGTTTATTTACTTTGACACCATCCCTGTCATCACACTGCAAGTTCCCTTTATTATGTTTGATTTTTAAATTGAAATGGGTTGAAATGATAGACCCAAGCGGTTTTCATTTAAATAAATTTGGGATTACGGGTTGAAATGTTATTCACCCGTATACATTTTGTGTACGGATAGAAATGATAATATCCGTAACACTTGAACCCTTTGATAAGAAACATATGGTCTTATTTAATGTAAATGCTTAAATACATATAAGGGGTAATGATAAATATAGAGTTAAGTATATCTAGTTTAATCAAGATTTGATTAAATACATAAATTTTGATAAAAATTTATGTAAATTTTATCTCGAATAGTTTTGAAATAATATTGAACAATTAAGACTGGGAGATAAATTTGGGTTATTTTTAAATGGTTTTTAGATAAGGATTTATTTATTTAAATCAATTTGAAATTTATCGAATGTGGTATTTCACGTTAAATAAAATTTAAGAAATATTGAGAAAATGAAATTTAAGGTCACTAAAATGATATTGAATCAAATAAGGAAGGATTCGAGACTGAATAATAATGATGTAAAAATCGAGAATCTATATGAAACTGTTAAACTTAAATTGTTATATTTAAGCTATGAACTATAGTGGAATTAAATGGTTTAGAGATTTGGATATGTATTTGGAACCAAGATAGTAAAATTCGTTATGTAGATAACTAATTGAATTAAGTGAAAATTTAGTTGAACTAAATTTTGAAATTCGTAGTTAGAAGACTAGATTGGGAAAAATTTAGTTGAAATGTTAAATACTTAAAGTATGGAAACATATTGAAATAAAAAGGGAAATTGGGATATCAAAATCCAGATTTGAGATTTATAAAAAATTAAAGTGGTTATTTTAGGAAGGTTTAAATTGATAAATTGAGTTTGAATTAAATTTAAATGGGAAGGTCAGGTTGATGTGAACGATTTGTTAAGATAAGGAAGTTGAAAATACTTTACCGTATACATTACTTAACATATGGATACTAGTTTGGGAATATGATTTTTGAAGTGAAATTGATATTTGGGTCGAAATATAAAGTAAGTGAATGACCACGGGGTAATAGTATATTTCTACCTCGTAGATAGTTCTATGGACCCTTAGAGGATGAACATCCCAAACATCCTTTAAGTTATATTGTATTTCAGTTGATATTTCATTTGAGTTGAATTTATTGATATAAGAATGTTAATCCTGACTCGAGTGTTTTGTGTTTTGCTTTACGCTCGGGTCAGATTGAGTAATACAGCATTAGAGACTCACCTTTGGAGATTTGAGCTTCATTTGGAGATGCAACTATCGTTTCAGCTTTCAGTTTTCTAGTTGACTGGTTCAGAGAAGTCATCGGCTCGTACTGAAGACTTTTCTGTATTCAAGAGATTCTGATGTATTCATTTTAAACTCTGATGTATATAGTAGCTTCATGAACTACTATTTTTTTTTTTTTTTTATTCCGCTGCATTATATTACTCTGTGTCTGTGATCTGTGTTTGATTTATTTACTGTATATTTTAAGTTTGCCAAATTAAATTTACAATTCGGTATTTTGAATTATTCAAGTCGGACATATACGGTTCTATTGTCGATTTGAATGGTCTAAAATGGCGGGTCGTTACAGTTGGTATCAGAGCCAGGTTCTAGGCAAACCTTAACATATATGGTAAATTTATCTACAGAATCACTTTCGCGCGAGTTGAATCTCTTCCCTTTTGACTCGATTTCCTTTGAATTTTGGAATGTCCCTCGGTTCTGAAATTCATTCTTGTCTCTCCCTAATTATATTCGTTCGACTCTGGAGTATCCCATAACTCCCCTAAATAATTGTAAAGGGGGATGAAACACCTTTACAATTGGCATCGATTCACCGGAGATTTTTGTATCCTCGGTTTACGATGCTGCTATATCTTGATATGCCGAATTCTATATCGAGGCATATTCCGCATCGATCATATTCATGAAGTCACGATGGACCGGTAAGGGTCGCCGCGATTTGTAGAAGTATATCCATCTTCTATTTTGTAATAAAATTTCCCCATTTTCGTTCGAGACTTCCCACTTTGTTTCGAAACTTCCTTTGGCCAGTTCCCCTTAAAATTTTGAACCTTTATCTTGTTTGATTTTGGACTCCTTGATGATAGGAAACTATTTTGTAGATGGCAAAATCGGAAGAGCAAAAAGCAGCTCGTCGAGTTCGGAGAGCACTAGCCCGTAAGGAACAGGAGGAAGCAATGGAGAAGTGGGAAAAGTTGTGGAGGGAGAGAGCAGGACCTGGTCCTTATGACCATGTCATTTGTTATCGGTGTCAGGAGAAGGGACATTATGCAGCCATGTGCGGGAAGAGAGATGAAGGAAAGAAGAAAGAGGGCCAGCGTTATCGATCCAAGATCTTCTGTTTCAAATGTCGTAGTACGGGGCACTTTCCTAGTCGCTGCCAGAAGGTGAAGAAAGTAAAAGCTGCACCCACTGCAACAGTCGACCAGTCAACCATTTGCTATCACTGCAGGCTGCCTGGGCATATAGCCAGGAATTGTCCTGTGAGGAAGTACGGAAGGAAGGCTGCGTTTCCGCAGTTCGTTAGGGAGGATGGGCGTGTCGTGCATTTATGCAAGAAATGCAGAAGTTGGGGCCATATTGAGGGGGAGTGTTCTGGACCCGTTGAAGTGCCACCCGGTAGAATTAATACCGATGCTTTGTTTATGTAGAGTGGTTTTCTGTGGATCTGTTTGTTTTCAGCAGTTGTTATGTTACTTTCGGTAAACTCTATTGTATCTTTTGCTTAACTGAAGTTCTCAAATAAAGTATTCATGTTCCTGTTTCATGGATATGAAATTGAATCTCTGTTTGTTTGAAATCCATTCTTAAAATTATCCTTTGAAAATCGGGTATCTTTGCATTTTGAAATTGTTTTAAATTATCATTCTGATAACTATGATGTTATTCTATATAAAAGGTTTTGAAAGGATTTGAAAATTCGAAAAATTATAAGAGGTTTATTTATATAAAAATGATTTATGACTGTAAAGGCAAATTTGAAATTCGAGGATTAAATTCCGGTATTTGAAATTGGTTTTAAGATTTTGGAAATATATATAAATAATACGATTTAAAAGTATTTTTCCGAATAAGAAATGTCTCAAATGAGTTCAAATGAATTCCAATAATTTTGAAGAAACTTCAAAGAAGTTTTCAAGAAAATAGAAGTCCAGAACTCACTGTTTCGCTGGAAAATAATTTCGGTGATGAGTGCACGCATCATCGACATTGCTTTTCGAGTTTAGAGTGGGGGAGAGGCCACTCTAGTAGCTTTGCTATGCGAGTGATATTGTGAAACAAATTTTGATTTCAAATTCCGAAGTATAATTTGACGTTTCGGAAGATGTAGGTATATATATTCGAAACAATTTAAAGTAAGACCGGTGTTCAGTCCTCGAGTTTCAGATTTAATAATTGATTTATTGTTGATTTTCAACTCTTGAATTTAAAATTTGATTTTCCTAACTATTTTGAATGTTCGAACACTTCCAAATCGAGATTAAAATTTTAAAACTAAGAAATTTCGAAGAGTATAAAATGTTTGATAAAGAATATAAATTTAGTTTGAAATGTTTTGAAAAAAATATATATAGTTTTGAATAATAGTTTTCAGAAAGGTAAATTGAATATTTCAACTAAAAATAGATAGTTTAAAAGTTTTAAAGGGATAATTATAAATTTGGAAACCATTTTTGAGTATAATTGATTTTGGGAAAATATTTGGTTTTGAAATTAAATTGGAATCAAAAACCAGTACTTATATGGTGATGTTTGGAAATGAATTTGTTTGACTTGAATTATTTTAAATTTAGAAACTGGGATAATTTTCTAAACCTATTATTTTGGGAACTTTGAAATTTAGATACTTAATTTGGAAGAAAATTTGGTGAAATCATATATGAGTTGGAAACTGAATGGATATTGAATGATTTGAAGATGAGAACCTTATATTATTAAGCATTTGATTTGGGAGTGGTCGAACTTATATAAATTGGATGTGTAAAAGTATGAAGTTGATTTGAAATCTATTGATTTGAAAGGTACTCAATTTGGAAAGAGATTTTATATAATCGAAGTCTATATAAGTATGATTTGATCTACTATTGATTTGGAAAGTATTCGTTTTAGAAAGAAATCCTATATATATGGACTTTATATAAGTACGATATTTGAAAGTGATTTAAAAAGGTACTATATGATATATATTTTCCAAGTAAAGATATGGAAAGTGCCTTCTGCTTGATATCCGCTTTGTGGCCACAGCGTGGATTCATTCTATCGATATTATTCTCTCTGATTTTGGTTTTCCGGATGTAATACTCGAGTGTTCCCACCGTGGCGTAAACCGCGGTTTCTTTTTCTCTCGTGAATGCACAGCGAAATTGCCTGGCTGAGTCTTGCCTAGGGGTACGGATTGCTTCCTGGGGGAACCAGGCGTAACCATTGTGTATCCTGCAATCTGTGTAGGTCGCGAATAGTAGCGCAAGTGCCTGGCTGAGTCTTGCCTGGGGGTACGGATTGTTTCCTGGGGGAACCAGGCGTAACCATTGTGTATCCTGCACCCTACTAGTCATCATGGCGTAACTCGCAGGGCTGTGAAAGCTTACGGATATGGATTGTTTCCTGGGGGAACCAGGCGTAACCATTGTGTATCTGCGAACCATGATCGGACAAAGGTTTTGGTTTGGTTGTTTTGTTTGGATTGTACTTTCCATATCTGTTTTTAAAGGTTTTCAAGTATTTTCACTGGGTGTTGAAACAAGTCTACTAAGTACTTGAAGAATTCTAGCTTTGCACCTGATCAACGCATGGCCAGAGTCTGCAAGAACGAGGATAAACTTGTTAAAACATTGAGTTATAAAAGTATTTTCGAAAGAAATTTACTTTGATATAGTAATATCTTATTTTAAAAGTATTATTATAAAGGTATTTATTATAAAATATTTTCCCAACAAAGAAATTTGTATTAATCTTTGAAATTAAATTCCTTTGGTGAATTAACAATTCGTGCCCGATTCTTTCTTTTGAATCTACCTTATCTGCTCAGCTTATTTATTCGCCTTGATTCTGTTTTCAAAATCTACCTTTCTTCCTTGTTGGATTTATCTTTAAATATTGTTTATTTACATGCTACATGGGTTAATAGAAAATATAAGTGTTATAAGTATTTTAGAAGTATTAATTTAATAAAAACATATTTAAAGTAAATAATTATTGATTTATTAATAATGTTGAAAAGTATTTTGAGATAAATTTATGAATTAAGGATTAAATGTTTCCAAATGGTCTTTGTAAATATAAGTAATAATGTAAATAATTGTTTCAAAAGAAGTTTGAAAAGTATTACATATTAAAGTAAAATTAAATTGCAAATGAAGTTTCAAATGAATATTTCGAGGAAATTTATATAGTTTTAAATAAGTTATCTACACTTGACTTTCGATTTACTTTATTCCTGGTTGTTCTATTCTCCTACCTCCTTCCTTTTCGGGGACGAAAAGTTTTGAGTGGGTGAGAGTGTAACGACCTGTAAGATTTTAATAAATTTTATTGTTTTATTTACATATTTAATTGAATTTTTGAGAAATTTAAATAATAATATTTTAAAATAAAAAGTTAATATTTGGGTTACGCCCAATTAAACATAGCAGATGGTAAAATTTCAATTTATTTTATCAAAGTTTATTTCATGGTGAAATTCTATTTAATTCAAGCTGGCTAATAAATTGCTGATAATAAAATATTTTCCAAACCTGAATATTTTTACATAGAAAAATTCTAAATCTTCTTCTGAGTGTGACGTCATTTTTCGTTTTTCCAAATTCGGACGTCTACTGCTCCGTTTACCTTATTTTGTCAAATTAGCAGCATTTTGGTACCGATCATCGACTTTTGATCGGATGATCATTCCACTGGTATCTGTATACCGTTTTAATCGCCTCGTCATGCTGATCTCAACGGTATATTTATTCCTGTATTTTGAAAACCGGTGCATAGTGGAAACAATAAATTGTTCGTTGTAACGGTACCTTTAATTGTGACCATAAATTCTCCTTCGGTTTTAAATTTGAAACGTGCTGTCCAATTTACCCATAAATTGCCTTAATAAGTTTTGCTGAATCAATGGACAGATGTACGTTTTATTTGGCTGTTGAATTTATATCTATATTTACGGTGGAACGTTTCCTTTGCCCCTGCTCTCTTTTATTTCTATTCATATCTTCTGAGAGAAAATATAATAAATGGGAAAGCTGATACGTTACCAACGTAAATCTACAAATTCTTAGCCTTCCACTACCTCTCTCTTCTCATTCTTCCCCCTTTTCTTCAATTGTTTGCCTAGAACCATTTTTCCCCTCTCTGTTGCTTTTTCCTTTCCCTTTGTTTTATTTGCCTGATACTCCTCAACATCTCCAGGCCTACACGTTTATGTTTCCCTCTCACTTCATATTCTCTTTAAGCCTCTTGCTCCTCCCCACAACCGAAAACACCCCTCTTCCCTCCTCTCTCTCTCCTCCGCCCTCCTTTTCCCCATTCTCCTCGAGCCGACCAGATCCAACCACCAAGTGCCGCCGCCCTCTCCTCCACTCCGCCGCTTGCACAGCCACCATCAACACCGTCACCCTCCACCTGAAACGCCCGCCATTTGCAGGTCAATCACCGAGCAAAACCCGTCACCACCCTCTTCCTACGGCCAACGGCACACCACCAGCCACCTTTCGGCCTTTGCCCATCACTCGTGATTGCGGTAGCCCTTCTGTCCGTAAATTGATGCGTCTGTATAGGTAGATAATTGTTATTAGCTGTATATTATGAGTTTGGTCTTAAATATTTTTCATTAGCTTGTTTAAATTGGTTTGAGTATACTCTTCTGTTATGTATGGGTTTGATTTATACAAAGTAGTTTTATATATTGGGTTTGTTAATAAATTTTTTTACTAGAGACTACGTTTTGTTGATTTGCGTAGGATTTTACTCATATAGTTCATAAGATATAGTCATAGTTACTATTCTTTTCATTCCTGTTGGTTTACATATAGTTCACACAAGTTTTGGTCCCTTACTTTAGTAATGTTGACACTTATAATGAGTTTAGGTTATTATAGTATATTTTGTATCGCTATGAGTTTAATATACGTCTGCATATATTTTGTATAGGTATTTATGAGTTTTAAAACATGTAGGCATTCATTCTACCTCAAGTATTCTAATACCCGTTAATGTAAGTATAATAATTTATAGTCTGTTGAATAAAATGTTAGATGAGTTATTTACATATATTAAGTCAGCGTATATTAGTGTACATATATATCCAGTTTATAAAAGTGTAGATGAAACTGTATGGTTTATATGTAGGTTAGTATTTTGTTTATGATATGATGTTGGCCTCTGCATATATATGTGTTTATGCATATAGAACAAAGTACTGTAGGTATATACATAACAGTTTAGTTATATTTGATCTATTCTTCTGCATAGCTATTTATACATATGTAATTAAAGTTTCATCGTATTTCAATAGTATAGTATTGAGTCAGCATCTATGTATTTTATTATATAGGGTCTGCATGGGTCCTTCATGCAGTATGGGTATCTAGATTTATGTAATTGTTATGTATATAAATTGCATAGGTAGGTTTCGTATTTTAATGAATGCAGTTTATAATAGATTTGTAATGCTGTGAGATATATACAGGTCTGTAGATTTTGGTTAAGGGTTACGCATAATTAGTGCTATAATACATTTGTAATAAAGTGACTTCCGCACATGTCCCTTATTTTATTTTATTTTATTTTATTTTATACAAAGCAAGTTATATTTATGAGTATAGGGAGTTGTCGGCAGATGTGATTTTGATCTTGGATATTTAGGTGGGTCTGCATATTTAAGTTATGCATTCTCGTGTAGGGATAAGTTGATTAGTTATATTTATGATGCGCATATTTTTAAATGTGTATAGTGTTTCAACATATAGTTGACTTTAACATATGAGTTAAATTTAAACAATAATTTTTGAAATACGTGTATATTGGATTTAATATGTGTTTGAAATTTAATTTTATGTAAATAGTTATATATAGTTATACACATAAGTTTATTTATATCATCCATCCTTACCAAAATCCGGTTCTGATTCGTTTTCATCAATCCCTATCTTTCAGCTTTGCCCGTCAAACCCACTTCTAGCTTACTTCGCTTGAGATTGTTGTTTGGGTTAGTTTGATGGTCTAGATCGTGATTCAATTCGTATCTTGTCGAGTCGTAAGAATCTCTAACCTCGAAAGGTGAGCAATCACTCACGATTAACGTTCTTTTATTTATTAAATTTGATTCAATTGAAACGTCAATTGAAATATGCTGCTGTTAGTTGTTTTACTGTTACGACTGCTAGCATCTGTATCTGTTCACCTATGACACCTGACACCATTATCGGTTAATTATTTATGTGATAATAATACAGATTGGTTGAAAATTGACTGATTGATTGATTGTCGTTTAAATTGGATGTTAATTACTATTGTTAAGTGATAACTAGTTTGCTAGTAAGATTTGAGGTGGTATAGTTTACCAAGTAAAACGGATTATATATGATGGACCTTGATTGATTAAACCTGACCCCGCCATATGTAAATTTGATTAGTTTAATTTGACCCATTAATTGTCGTAGAGATTGATAAGTTATACTTTAAAGCTTTGAACGTAGTTTGGATTAACTGTTGTAATATTAAACTGAAATTGAAATGGAACGACAAGTGAAAAACTGAAATGTAATAATCTGTAATCTACATGAAATGATAGTGTAGATTCTAGAAATAATTATACAAGTAACAATGCGAATTAATACGATTATTTCGGGGTTATTTGATTAAGTTATTGAATGGTTGTTGATTGTTGTTATTGTTTGTTTATTTACTTTGACACCATCCCTGTCATCACACTGCAAGTTCCCTTTATTATGTTTGATTTTTAAATTGAAATGGGTTGAAATGATAGACCCAAGCGGTTTTCATTTAAATAAATTTGGGATTACGGGTTGAAATGTTATTCACCCGTATACATTTTGTGTACGGATAGAAATGATAATATCCGTAACACTTGAACCCTTTGATAAGAAACATATGGTCTTATTTAATGTAAATGCTTAAATACATATAAGGGGTAATGATAAATATAGAGTTAAGTATATCTAGTTTAATCAAGATTTGATTAAATACATAAATTTTGATAAAAATTTATGTAAATTTTATCTCGAATAGTTTTGAAATAATATTGAACAATTAAGACTGGGAGATAAATTTGGGTTATTTTTAAATGGTTTTTAGATAAGGATTTATTTATTTAAATCAATTTGAAATTTATCGAATGTGGTATTTCACGTTAAATAAAATTTAAGAAATATTGAGAAAATGAAATTTAAGGTCACTAAAATGATATTGAATCAAATAAGGAAGGATTCGAGACTGAATAATAATGATGTAAAAATCGAGAATCTATATGAAACTGTTAAACTTAAATTGTTATATTTAAGCTATGAACTATAGTGGAATTAAATGGTTTAGAGATTTGGATATGTATTTGGAACCAAGATAGTAAAATTCGTTATGTAGATAACTAATTGAATTAAGTGAAAATTTAGTTGAACTAAATTTTGAAATTCGTAGTTAGAAGACTAGATTGGGAAAAATTTAGTTGAAATGTTAAATACTTAAAGTATGGAAACATATTGAAATAAAAAGGGAAATTGGGATATCAAAATCCAGATTTGAGATTTATAAAAAATTAAAGTGGTTATTTTAGGAAGGTTTAAATTGATAAATTGAGTTTGAATTAAATTTAAATGGGAAGGTCAGGTTGATGTGAATGATTTGTTAAGATAAGGAAGTTGAAAATACTTTACCGTATACATTACTTAACATATGGATACTAGTTTGGGAATATGATTTTTGAAGTGAAATTGATATTTTGGTCGAAATATAAAGTAAGTGAATGACCACGGGGTAACAGTATATTTCTACCTCGTAGATAGTTCTATGGACCCTTAGAGGATGAACATCCCAAACATCCTTTAAGTTATATTGTATTTCAGTTGATATTTCATTTGAGTTGAATTTATTGATATAAGAATGTTAATCCTGACTCGAGTGTTTTGTGTTTTGCTTTACGCTCGGGTCAGATTGAGTAATACAACATTAGAGACTCACCTTTGGAGATTTGAGCTTCATTTGGAGATCCAACTATCGTTTCAGCTTTCAGTTTTCTAGTTGACTGGTTCAGAGAAGTCATCGGCTCGTACTGAAGACTTTTCTGTATTCAAGAGATTCTGATGTATTCATTTTAAACTCTGATGTATATAGTAGCTTCATGAACTACTATATTTTTTTTTTTTATTCCGCTGCATTATATTACTCTGTGTCTGTGATCTGTGTTTGATTTATTTACTGTATATTTTAAGTTTGCCAAATTAAATTTACGATTCGGTATTTTGAATTATTCAAGTCGGACATATACGGTTCTATTGTCGATTTGAATGGTCTAAAATAGCGGGTCGTTACAGTTTCTGAAGACCTTTATAGCCACTATGTAGTAGTTTTGAGTTTGTTTCGGTATGTCGGATTCCCCTCTTGATAAAGAAATGCATGTTATATTTTTATCTGGCATATCGGTACTCGCACAAAGTAATTATACTGATGGTCGCTCCTCAACAGCCTTATCCTCCGCGCTAGTTGACGGCATTACCCCGTAGTGTTCTTAGCTAGCATGGGTATAGAGGTGGGGCGCCACAGCTTGGTATCAGAGCCAAACTTCGGAACAATGTAGAATCATTTAGAAAGGATCATGTCCTAAGTCTTTCTTAGGAGTTGTGCCTTAGGATTTATTCGAGTCTTCGTACCGTTCTATCCTACTTTCTTTTATGATTCCTTGTTTTATCTATCAAGGTTGCTTGATATTTATTTTGAGAATAACTTTTTCCTCTTCTTTCTTTCTTTCCTAAAGAAGAGAAATGGTTAGACCAGGCCGCCCCAGCGCCGGTCAATCTAGTGCTACTCCCCAGGATGGAGTATTTATGTCTGCCCAGTAGCTTCTTGATCTAGTAAAGAATGCTCAATCTTTCGATCCCATTCCAGAGCGTACTCATCCTAGATCCAGTTTTGCACGCTTGTGCAGAGACTATACCGATTTGGGTGGAAGGCCATTCAGGGGATCCGAGAGTGTTATAGTAATTCAAGCTTGGCTCAAATCATGCGACCACATCTTTTCTCGCATGAACCTTATTGATCTACATCGAGTCCAAGTGGCTTCTAGCATGCTCCAAGAAAGAGCATTAGATTGGTATGAGCTTTTAATTTCTGAAATCATTGAAGCGAATCTCACTTGGGAGCAATTCCGGGAAAGGTTCGAATTGAAATTTGTGCCGGAGGCCGAAAATGTAACTTTGGCCCTGCGTTTTATTAACCTTGTTCAAGGTGAATCTTCTGTGACATACTATGTCGCATCTTTCGAATCTCTTTCCAAATACGGGGTTGAATACATTAATACCCCATTGGAGAAAAATCAGAGATTTGTCTATGGCTTGAATAAGAATCTTAAGAAGCCATTACTTCTGAAACTTGAGGTTTCATTTGATCAGCTTATTGATATCGCTCTTCGTCTTGAAGAGGCCAATAATGAAGGTGATGTTGAAGTTGTGCGTGCCCAACAGAACTTCGACAATAACTTGAAGAGGCCTATCAAATTAAAAGGCCCCAATTCTAATAAGAAAGGGAAGCAACAAATTCCGGTAGCAAAGACTCCTACCTCTAGTCGTGGTCAATGCTACAATTGTGGTTCCACGAACCATTATGCAAGGGAGTGTCCGAAACCCCTCTTTTGTCGTTATTGCAAAGGTTTGGGTCATCTTTTATCTTCGTGTCCTAGGATTCCAAACAAGAGAGAGGGAAAGATGCAAGCCCCTAACAACTCTTCTCTTGGTCAAGTTATTTTTCACTCAATCCTTGATGGCATTGTTTTATTTCGTGATCTTCTTATTTGAGTTCTTGTTGATACGGGTTTCATCTCATTATTTTTATACTTGTGATTCTTCTTATTTAAACATTTCTGGGCTTGATGACTTCTTTGAGGATTGTGAATCCGGATGGTTGATCCGCAACACTCAATTTGTCTTTATTGATGTCGAAATTATTTTATGTGATTTTTCTGTCCGAGCCGATTTTTACTTAGGCTTCGGAATTTACTTTTGTAAGGATTGGCTTAATTATTATGAGGCCATATCCTTTGTCCCGTGTGGACTATTCATCTTTGACATTTTCAATCTGTTAAGCAGATTTCTATTTTTCCTTTATGATTTTGATTCCCACTTGATGGCATCATTTTATTCCTTAAGCCCACTTATAAGGAAAGTGTTATTTCTCTCAATCATGTAGTTTGAGAAATTTTCCTGTATTTTTGAGCTTGTCTTAGAATTATCACCTAAGTAATCTTTTGTGTGGTGCTAAGGTCTTTTCAGTTTGACCTTACCACCGGTTTTCATTTGCTACGAGTTGCGGAAGTTAGCATTCCACTTACCGCAATCCGCACTTGTTATGATTCCTATGAATGAATTATTATGTCAATCAGTTTGTCCAGCTTATTTCATCCATTTTAGGTATCAAGCATTCTATCGAATATCTCGGTGATTCCATTTTTTGCTTTTATTGATTTTGCATGAAAATAGCAATTTAAATTTTGCAAAATCTTTTTCATAACATTTATTGAGAAGTATAACTGGATTTTTGTTCTTAAAACGAACAAAGAATATTTTTAGAAGTTTTTGAGAAACTTACTTATCCTATAGAATATGATTTTGTGATTGTATTGCCAATTTAGTGTTTTAAGAGTTCTGGTTGATGCGCTTGATCAAGGTTATCGGTAAGAATCTCCTAAACGCTTTGATGAGACAGTCAGACACGATATATTGACTTGTAAAAATGTAAATTTTTGTAGAATTAACTTTTCGGGAAAGAGGTTTATTAAAAGAACTCTTCCTTTCGATACTCTTATTCCTGTGATTCCTGAAGGGGAACCAAGACTTTGCTATTTGTACCGATACTAGTCGTATTGGTTTGGATGCCATTCTCTTGCAAAGGAGAACGTGCTATCACTTGTGCTTCTAAATCATTATAGCTTATCGAGACTAGATATGCCACTCATGATCTAGTGCTCGTGGCTATTGTTTTTACTTTTGGAATTTGGCATCATCATATTTGGATGAGAAATTTGTTCTCTACCTCGATCATAAATCTTTGGAATATTTATTTTCTCATAAGGAACTCCATGTTGACTCTAGTTCCTGGCATCTTATGATCTTGATATTCTTTTTTATTCCCGAAGGGGAAATCGTGTTGCCAATACGTTTTTTCGTACAAGGTGTTGATTCTTTGATGATGTCTGTAACAACCCGCCTATTTAACGATTACATATTTAAATATTTGATTTAAATATGGCGTCGTTATTCGGATTTTAGGGTCCGAAATGTCACTTTTTGCAAACGGTCGAATTGGAGCTCAAGACTACTTCCATTGAGGTCAAAATGTCGTTTGCAATCTTTTTGAGTATAAGCTTCGATATGTTTGGAGTAAGTTGAATTTTGTTACTTTTTCTAGTTGGGTTTTGGGTTTGGGTTCAGCCCACTAGCTAACTAAACCCTCTAACTCAGCCCTCTCCTCTCCATTCTCTCATTCTTACTTCCCAAACTCAAGCTCCAACTGAAAATGGTGGAAAGGAAAGGGAATTAGAAACTTCAAACCCTAGTACTTCTTGCTAGCTCATAATCTTGCTCCAAAATCAAAGAGAAGCAATTGGTAAGCCTCTTCTTCATCTTCTCTATCTCTTTCTCTCTTCAATCTCAGAAATTCCTAGACCTAAACTTAGGAAATATTTGTTTGATCTTAGATTGAAGCTAGTAGAGTTGAAGTAGAGAGTGGTAGGCCTTGTTCCTTTGCATTTGAGCTTCTTCTTCTTCTTGTTCTTGAGTTAAAAAGGTGAGTTTTGAACTCACATCTATTTCTCATGATTTCATTGATGTTGGGTATGAATTCCTAACACCTTGTTCATATGCTCTTTCTTTTGGTTTGGATTGAATTGGTGAATATCCAAATTTTTAGTGTTTGGGTTCAATTCTTTAAAGATCCTTACTTTGATGTTTGAATATGTTTTTGGTTGCGAACCGGAGAGCTAATGGAGCTGGGGTATCTATTGGCTAAAGCTCCTTAGGTCCATTGCTCGAACGATCGCGTTTTGGAAGAATTTGCATTTCATTGAAATAGGGCAGGAAGTGCAAAATCATCAGGTTCGGCCGACCGAGCCCTGTAGCCGGTCGACCGACCTGCTTCCCGAGAGTTTTTATGAACAGTGTCCGGTCGACCGAGCCCTGTAGGCGGCCGACCGACCTGCTCCAATTTGCCCTGTTTTGCCTGTCTTTGTATATTTTGATTTGTTTTCCGGATTTTATCGATTCAAGTTGCTTTTTAGTGGTTGTTATTGCATATTTGGCTTTAATAACTTACTCTTGACTTCATCCACGGGTTTTTATAAAATAATCTCTCGAATCGCATTTAAAAGCTTGTTTCTCCAATTTATAAAATATATTTAAAACACACACTTTCGCACTTCTAGCAAAGTGGAAGGGTGATTAAATGGTTGGGCAAAACACGGTCCATGAATCTGTGCGTTTATCCTTTCGATTAATCCCCGACCCATTCAATTGATCGTTTTGACCTTCGGGTTTGGTTTATCGATGATATGAGATAAACTTTATACTGCTTTGAGTGTGAAAGTAACTGACGGATAGTAAACCGTTTAGTGCGAATGACTGGTTATGGGACGCCCGTTAACACTTTTCGGATTCCTTTTCGAGAGTTGTGACACATTCCGCTAGTTAGTGGTGCCCAGTACTGGGTCTCACCACTACGGCTTGTCGCCCTATAGTGTAACAACCCTGTATTTTCTGATTATTGTAATTGTATATTTTAATTATTTTAATTTAAATTCCTAATTTAAAAACTTTATTTTATTTATTAAAATTAATATATTTTGTTAATTGAAATATAAATGTTGATTTTGATGTGGATTAGAATTTCAATCATGCATATATTGAATATTTCCAGAAAAGTGAATTTTGGTCAATCTGGTCAAACTTTGACTTTTAAATTTAAATTTTAAAAGTTTTAAAATTTTAATTTTACCTTTTGTTATGAAAGTAAATAAAATTTCAAGAACAATGCTTTTCGTTTCGTTGAAATCCGAATAATATTGTGGAAGCTATGCTTTTTACAAAATTGGGTGTAAATTGTTTTATTTAACAATATTGTTTATTTTAAATTAAATAAATATTTTTTTTACTTGTCATATATTATTCTAAATTCTATTATATGTTATGTTACATATATTTTTACCTTTTAAATATTTTTAAAGTGATGTTTGAATTTTTCCAAAGCTCATTGAATTTATTTTCTATTTTTAAAGGTTAGTTTCCATTTTTCTGTTATTTTCTTTATTTAAATTATATTTAATTAAAATTTATTTATTCATTTTTATGTATGCATTTTATTTTTATGTTTTTATCTTTATTTATAAAAATGTTTCAAGTACATACAATTTTTCAAAAGCTCATTTCATTATTTTCAAATTTTCAAGCCTAGTTTACATTTTCTTTGCTATTTTATTAATTTAATTATATTTAATTAATATTTATTTATTTACAATATTTTCGTGTTTTTATCTGTATTTATATATATTTTACATGTATTTAAAATTTAAAAAGAAATGGTGGAAATTTGAAAGGTTTGTGACTCATTATTTGCTCAAGCCTTTTTGTATTCTGTCTTTTCATTTCTCAACCAACATCTCTTCAATTGGCTGCCTTAACTCCACTCTTCAGCTGACATTCCATTTTCCTTTTCACGTGAAAACTCTTCCCATCTTCCCCCTAAAAATCACGGCCATGTATGAAAAAAAAAACAATGGCTTTTCTTTCACATTTTCCCCACTTCTTCACTGATTTAGCCTTCCTCTTCTTCATGTTTGCTTGGCCTCACCTCTCTCCTTGCTGACCACCATCCTCTCCACCATCTACAGCAGCACCAACCCCCTCTCCTCTGACCACCACCTCTAGCCATGACCATTAGATGAAGCCACCACCTCCAATTTGCAAAGCACTTCACCAAAACAATGCTAGCCAAGCCTATACTCCACTATTGCCTTCATAGTTGCCTTTGGCCACCCCTTAGCCGCCGCCGCCATCATCACTTCACCTTTGGCTGCCCTTTCACTACTGTCCAGATCTGACCTGACATGAAGACCCCATGGTCGAGCCTATATGTTGTCATAGCCGAGTCAAAATGCACCAAAAACTTCACATATTTGCCTTGAACCCATGTATGCTTCATGTTGTAACTCTTCCACTACCTTCATCCACTTGTAACCTAACCTTTATGGTTGCCATACCTGACCCAAACCAGAGCCTAGTGTGGTGAGATCAAGATCATTTGATCATGTGACAAGCTTATGTTGTCGTGTGCAAGTCTTTTGCTTCTAAGGGTCTCCATCTATTCAAATCAAATCGTGCTTTTCGTGCCTTTGGAATCGCTCTTGTGTGTTTTGTTTGTCTCTAGTTTTGATAAAGGTGAGTCTTTCTCACACTGACATTTATACATATGAAATAGTGAATTGATGACAAGTGATTAGTAATATAAAGTGTTATGCAAGTTAAGGTTGATCATATGATATGCTATGCCATGTTATTACCATGTTAAAACTGTTAATTATCACCTAACATCTGATATATGACATTATATTGTGACGTTGACATTGTTTAAATTGTTTATGCATATATTCACACTGCAAGTTCCCTGTTAGAATAGAATCACTATGGGTTGAAACGATACATACCCGAACGGACTTTAGAATAGGGAAAAATCGTTATGGCTGAAATGATAGGCCTGAGCAATTTTTATTGTATTTTATTTGACTTGGGATTGCGGGTTTGAAATGATAGAACCCAGGTTTTCTTTGTAAATTACGGATTGAAATGATATATATCCGTATCACTTGACCTAGGTTAGAAAATTATATACAGACCCCGTGGTATATTTTTAAATGATTTTTTTTTTAAATATGTATTTTCAAAAGTATGAAATTTTAATTTAAAATATATATATTATGGTTTTAAGAAAGTTAAATATTAAATCTTGAAATTGTGAATTTAAGTGAATTCAAGTATGTAAATTTGGAGTAAATGTGACGTTTGACTTTAAATTTTATTTTAAGATGTAAATAAATAATGGAAATTAAATTTAATGTTTTGAAATGATATTTGAAGTAAAATTTTAAGTTTATTAAATCTATAAATTAATAAATTAATAAATAGTGAATTTTGACTTAATAAATGAATGGAGTTTGCAAAATTGAATATTTGATCTTAAAATTTTATTGTGTTAAATCATATGTTAAAATGATTTTTTAAATGTGAAATTTTGAAGTCTAGAAATATGATTTTTAAGTTGTAATAATAAAAATTTGGAGTTTTATTATTATTTTTGAAAAGCTAAAATGAAACCAGGAATTTTATAGCATTTTCAAAATGCTTTACTCTTTTGACAGCATTTTAATGCTATTGTTTTGAATCTAACAATGTTTGAAATAACTAAATATCTATTATGACATTTTATAAATGTCGCTATTCTTGAAATAAACCATTTTGGAAAATATAAGCTACGATAGCACTTTATAAATGCTGTCGTTGCTGTAATTTGACAATGTTTTGAAATGTCATAGATTTTAACACTGTTTGGGCTATATTTTAAAGTGTTAAATAATTTAACTTTTGAAATGGATTATCTGTGAAATTTTAGAAGTTTTGAATATTTAAGTTTGAATTTTTAAGGAATTTAAATTTAATTTGAATTTAAATAAAGTTTGCTTGGTTATGTGTTAAACGGAATGAAATGTAATATAATAAATGAATTTTTGAATGGAATTTTGGAATGTATTTTTGGTAATGATGTTTGAAATAATAAATGAATGACATATTTGATTTTTAAATGATATTTAACTTTGAATATTTGGATTTGAATTCAAATAATGATTTGATTATGAAGTTTGAAAGGATGTAATATTTTAATGATTTCGAAATGGTTTGGAAATGATTTGATCTTTATTTTAATAAAGAATGTAAATGTTGAATGATATTTGATTTTGCTTTATTTGATAAAGGAATATTTGAAGTTTATATTTGTATGAAAAGATATTTGGTTTAATTGTAATTTAAGTTTATTTTAATAATATTGGATTTATGAAATGAATATTTCAAAACTACATAATAATGAAATTAGATTTGAGATATGAATATAGAGAATTATAAAGTTTAGTTTTGAAATGTGGGATATTAAAGTTTGGAAACATATTAAAATTGGATAGCTTATTTTGTAGATCAAATCTATATTTGAAATTTATAAGATTTGAATGTTTTGTTAGAAAACTGAATTGAATTGAAATTGATGGTTTGATTTGAATTAAATTGGAAATTTGAAATTTTGAATTAAATTGGAAATAAATTTGTAAAATGTAAAGAATTAAATGAATGTTTCAAGATTTCAAATGTATGATTTCAGAATGTTATGATTTTCAAAGTGTAATGATTTCAAGTATTTTGGTTTCGAAAGAGCTATAACTTTGAAAGTATTATGAATTTTGGAAGTGAATATAGGTTTGAGATGGAAATGATAAAGTATAAACTATTTTGATTTGAATATAGTTTTGAAATAAAAATGATTTTGGTTTCGAAGTATAAACTATTTTGATTGAATAAATAGTTTTGAATTAAAAACGATTTTGGTTTCGAGGCGTAAACTATTTTGAAAGGAATATAGTTTTGAAATGAAATGATTTGATCCTTTTGAAATATAAACTATTTTGAAATGACCACGGCGTTATAATAACGTTTGGTTGTTGAAGAGACCGGGATCGGAAGTTGTCATACTCTCTGCCAACTCCGAAAACCACTTTAACAACCGTGTACGCGGTGAAAATTCCAGAATGAAGTAGGATGGTGGCGACGTTCTTGAGGTATATTACGTGGACCCAACTCCCGTGAGTTGGCATAAGGTGGCTAAAACAGGAGCGATCTCGGGCCAAGTGAGGTCATTCCTCCTATCGGACACATTCCTTCGATACTATACTCTTACTGGTGATTGATTAGATGGCCATCCTCCGATTTTGATATGGGAGTGTGTTCCGAGGTGGGCGTATGTGGCTGCTGCGTTACCACCAGCCCGTGTGCGTAATTGGTATATCTACCCTGGCATTGCCTTGTGTGCCGTGTCACCTACCATACCGAGCCTTTACTACGAGTTTGTTTTTCTCCCGTAGCCCGTGTGGTATCCTCTGACAGTCACCCGAAGTGGAGATGGCATGATATTGGATGGACTACTGGGACTATTATGTGTGAAGGGTGATATGGGTAGCCCGGAACGCTATTTAAAAGTATGTTTATTTTACTATAGACATTATTATAATAGCGCAATATTACTACATAGTAAATAGTTTAACAGATTCTTAAAGGATGGGCGATCCCAAGCATCCTTTAAGTTACTGATGCATTTTTGTTACTGTTCACTTGAGTTGATTTACAGTTCATAAGTATTTATGTCCTGACTCGAGTGTTTTGTGTTTTGCTTTACGCTCGAGTCAGATTGAGTGAGTTAGCATTCAAGGTTCACCTTCGGAGTTGGAGCTTTCCTTGAAGATCCAGCGATCTATTTTGCTTTCTGTATCCAGTGATTTCAGTGATGTATTCTGATTTGTACCTGATGTATCTTGTTACTTTTTGTTGTATCAAGTTTAACTCTGATGTATCTTATTTTTATATAGTAGCTTCATGAACTACTATTTCTTTTAAATTCCGCTGCATTATTAAATACTCTGTGTCTGTGATCTGTGATTATGTATTTACTGTATATTCTTAGATTTGCCAAATTTTATTTACAACGCGGTATTTTGAGCAATTCAAGTCCGACATGTGCGGATGCGAATGGTTGAAAATATCGGGTCGTTACAGTTGGTATCAGAGCTTTGGTAGCTCTAGGCAAAACTCAGTATATAGGGTAAATGTATTTACAGAATCACTTTCATTCGACTTTAAATCTCTTCCTTTTTGACTCGATTCCTTTGAATTTTGGAACATTCCCTGTGGTTCCAAAATCCATTCGTGTCCCTTACTATTTATCTTCTTTTGTTTCTGGAGTATCCCATAACTCCACTTCAAAAGATCTTCATAATGAGTAGGCGGTCTTGCCAACCTCAAATTTATTTGTAAAGGGGGAAAACTCCTTTACAAGAACATCGATTCACCAGAGATTCTATATCCTCGGTTTAGATGCTAGTATCTCTTATAACTTCGAACTCTACATCTTGAGGTCGAATGTCGATTTACCCAAGAAATCCACATCGATCTTATTCTTTAAGTCACGGTTGACCCGGTTAGTGTTGCCCGCGATTTATATAAATTCATCCATCTCCCTATTCCGTTATTTAATCATCTCATCTTTGTTTCCAACTTATCTTCGTATTATTCTTGAAGTGTATTTGTAAACTAATATTTAAAATGTTTTATATATTGTGTTGTTTGAGTTGTTGATGTTGATTTGGGATTCTAATCGATTCGTCTGATCAACGCCATCGATAAGATTTCCAAAACACTTGAACAGAGGAAACTGACACAATATGTTTTTAAAATTTAGTAATGAAATAAATTTTTGTGAAATAAATTTTGTACCTTTATTATATATCTTTATCTGGATTTTATTTGAATTGGTTGTTAAGAAATAATAATATTTGATTTTATATATCATTTTCTATTGTTTCATATATCTAATAGAACTATGAACATGGTTATAAATTTATTTGGAAATTTAAAATGAATTTAAACAAGAATTTGGGAATTTAATTTCCAATGCTTCCAAACCTTGTGTTTAAAGTTTTAAAGAATGTACTATTTAATGTATTTTCGAGTAGAATTTGTTTCCAAAGAATTTTAAAGTTCAAAATTTTGTGCTCTTCTCTTTGTCGCTGGAAAATAATTTCGGTGATGACTGCAGCATCATCGACGATCATTTTCGAGTTTCGAAGTGAAGAGACTATTCTGTAGTCTTGCTACAGTTTTGATTTGGGAAAATTTAATTGATTTTAGTTTCTAAAATAAGAATGGATTTATAACATATGCTGATATATGATTTAAATTTGAATGGATATATATATATATATAGTATATGAGCATTTATTTATCTCTAAATAGTTTGGAATTTATCGGAAATTTAATTCCTAAATTTTTTTCTTCAAAGATAATTTCTAAGTATAATTTCAAGATTTGGATTAATATTCAAGCTTGAAATAATTTAATTAGAAAATTTTATCTGTATAATACACAATTTCATTCCAATATAACTTACCTTAATTTTCAAAAGTTGAATATGTAATTGGATAATATACAATATAAAAAAAAGATTTTATAAATAAAATTTGAGTGGTTATTATAAATGTTATATACTTAAATTTAAGTTATAAAAGGATTAACAGAGGTAAATAAAGAAAAAGGGTAATGGAATAATTTATAATATAAAATGATGATAAAGGAACTAAGAATAAATTTAAGGCAGTTGCAATGAGTGTGAGTATATTTAACATAGGTGATAAAATATATTGAGAGGAATAAATTTAATTTTAATTAGTAGTGAAGAAGAATTAAATTTTATTTGGCATATTTTGAGTATAATAAAAGATTTTTCAAATGCATGATTTTAGGGATTTGTTAATTTAAGATAATTGGATGATAAGATAATGAAATTAGAGATAGTTTAGATTTATTTAACTTATGTAAGATTTATAATCAATTTAAGTTGAAATTTTCATGCTTACAAATCCATTATCTTATTTTGTTTTGCAAACTATCTTTTGGTTGTCCTAATTTCCCTTATCTTGCTACAGAATGGGAGGCTATTGCCTATACCAGTCTGTTTAGAAATCTTTCTATAATCTTTAATAATCTTTGGTACTCATCTTTGGATCTGAGCACTGCTTGCCATTCACAGACCGTCGGTCAAACGGGAAGGGTGAATCCGATTCTAAATGATTTTTTTTCTCGTGCTTGTGTTCTTGATTCTTGAAGATCTTGGAAAGATCATCTCCACATTGTTATCAGGTATATTTTTAATCTTCTTGTCATCTTGTCTTAATACTATTTCATTCTATCTTTTTCTGTGCTTTCCCGTACCTCATTCCTTTTCGGGGACGAAAAGTTTTGAGTGGGGGAGAGTGTAACAACCCTGTATTTTCTGATTATTGTAATTATATATTTTAATTATTTTAATTTAAATTCCTAATTTAAAAACTTTATTTTATTTATTAAAATGAATATATTTTGTTAATTTAAATATAAATGTTGATTTTGATGTGGATTAGAATTTCAATCATGCATATATTGAATATTTCCACAAAAGTGAATTTTGGTCAATCTGGTCAAACTTTGACTTTTAAATTTAAATTTTAAAAGTTTTAAAATTTTAATTTTACCTTTTGTTATGAAAGTAAATAAAATTTCAAGAACAATGCTTTTTGTTTCGTTGAAATCCGAATAATATTGTGGAAGCTATGCTTTTTACAAAATTGGGTGTAAATTGTATTATTTAACAATATTGTTTATTTTAAATTAAATAAATTTTTTTTTACTTGTCATATCTTATTCTAAATTCTATTATATGTTATGTTACATATATTTTTACCTTTTAAATATTTTTAAAGTGATTTTTGAATTTTTCCAAGGCTCATTGAATTTATTTTCTATTTTTAAAGGTTAGTTTCCATTTTTCTGTTATTTTCTTTATTTAAATTATATTTAATTAAAATTTATTTATTCATTTTTATGTATGCATTTTATTTTTATGTTTTTATCTTTATTTATAAATATGTTTCATGTACATACAATTTTTCAAAAGTTCATTTCATTATTTTCAAATTTTCAAGCCTAGTTTACATTTTCTTTGCTATTTTGTTAATTTAATTATATTTAATTAATATTTATTTATTTATTTTTGTTTATTTACATTATTTTCGTGTTTTTGTCTGTATTTATATATATTTTACATGTATTTAAAATTTAAAAAGAAATGGTGGAAATTTGAAAGGTTTGTGACTCTTTATTTGCTCAAGCCTTTTTGTATTCTGTCTTTTCATTTCTCAACCAACATCCTTTCAATTGGCTGCCTTAACTCCACTCTTCAGCTGACATTCCATTTTCCTTTTCACGTGAAAACTCTTCCTCATCTTCCCCCTAAAAATCACGGCCATGTATTGGAAAAAAAAAACAATGGCTTTTCTTTCACATTTTCCCCACTTCTTCACTGATTTAGCCTTCCTCTTCTTCATGTTTGCTTGGCCTCACCTCTCTCCTTGCTGACCACCATCCTCTCCACCATCTACAGCAGCACCAACCCCCTCTCCTCTGACCACCACCTCTAGCCATGACCATTAGATGAATCCACCACCTCAAATTTGCAAAGCACTTCACCAAAACAATGCTAGCCAAGCCTATACTCCACTATTGCCTTCATAGCTGCCTTTGGCCACCCCTTAGCCGCCGCCACCATCATCTACTTCACCTCTGGCTGCCCTTTCACTACTGTCCAGATCTGACCTGACATGAAGACCCCATGGCCGGGCCTATATGTGGTCATAGCGGAGTCAAAATGCACCAAAAACTTCACATATTTGCCTTGAACCCATGTATGCTTCATGTTGTAACTCTTCCACTACCTTCATCCACTTGTAACCTAACCTTTATGGTTGCCATACCTGACCCAAACCAGAGCCTAGTGTGGTGAGATCAAGATCATTTGATCATGTGACAAGCTTATGTTGTCGTGTGCAAGTCTTTTGCTTCTAAGGGTCTCCATCTATTCAAATCAAATCGTGCTTTTCGTGCCTTTGGAATCGCTCTTGTGTGTGTTGTTTGTCTCTAGCTTTGATAAAGGTGAGTCTTTCTCACTCTGACATTTATACATATGAAATAGTGAATTGATGATAAGTGATTAGTAATATAAAGTGTTATGCAAGTTAAGGTTGATCATATGATATGCTATGCCATGTTATTACCATGTTAAAACTGTTAATTATCACCTGACATCTGATATATGACATTATATTGTGACGTTGACATTGTTTAAATTGTTTATGCATATATTCACACTGCAAGTTCCCTGTTAGAATAGAATCACTATGGGTTGAAACGATACATACCCGAACGGACTTTAGAATAGGGAAAAATCGTTATGGCTGAAATGATAGGCCTGAGCAATTTTTATTGTATTTTATTTGACTTGGGATTGCGGGTTTGAAATGATAGAACCCAGGTTTTCTTTGTAAATTACGGATTGAAATGATATATATCCGTATCACTTGACCTAGGTTAGAAAATTATATACAGACCCCGTGGTATATTTTTAAATGATTTTTTTTTTAAATATGTATTTTCAAAAGTATGAAATTTTGATTTAAAATATATATATTATGGTTTTAAGAAAGTTAAATATTAAATCTTGAAATTGTGAATATAAGTGAATTCAAGTATGTAAACTTGGAGTAAATGTGACGTTTGACTTTAAATTTTATTTTAAGATGTAAATAAATAATGGAAATTAAATTTAAAGTTTTGAAATGATATTTGAAGTAAAATTTTAAGTTTATTAAATCTATAAATTAATAAATTAATAAATAGTGAATTTTGACTTAATAAATGAATGGAGTTTGCAAAATTGAATATTTGATCTTAAAATTTTATTGTGTTAAATCGTATGTTAAAATGATTTTTTAAATGTGAAATTTTGAAGTCTAGAAATATGATTTTTAAGTTGTAATAATAAAAATTTGGAGTTTTATTATTATTTTTGAAAAGCTAAAATGAAACCTGGAATTTTATAGCATTTTCAAAATGCTTTACTCTTTTGACAGCATTTTAATGCTATTGTTTTGAATCTAACAATGTTTGAAATAACTAAATATCTATTACGACATTTTATAAATGTTGCTATTCTTGAAATAAACCATTTTGGAAAATATAAGCTACGATAGCACTTTATAAATGTTGTCGTTGCTATAATTTGACAATGTTTTGAAATGTTATAGATTTTAACACTGTTTGGGCTATATTTTAAAGTGTTAAATAATTTAACTTTTGAAATGGATTATCTGTGAAATTTTAGAAGTTTTGAATATTTATGTTTGAATTTTTAAGGAATTTAAATTTAATTTGAATTTAAATAAAGTTTGCTTGGTTATGTGTTAAACGGAATGAAATGTAATATAATAAATGAATTTTTGAATGGAATTTTGGAATGTATTTTTGGTAATGATGTTTGAAATAATAAATGAATGACATATTTGATTTTTAAATGATATTTAACTTTGAATATTTGGATTTGAATTCAAATAATGATTTGATTATGAAGTTTTGAAAGGATGTAATATTTTAATGATTTCGAAATGGTTTGGAAATGATTTGATCTTTATTTTAATAAAGAATGTAAATGTTGAATGATATTTGATTTTGCTTTATTTGATAAAGGAATATTTGAAGTTTATATTTGTATGAAAAGATATTTGGTTTAATTATAATTTAAGTTTATTTTAATAATATTGGATTTATGAAATGAATATTTCAAAACTACATAATAATGAAATTAGATTTGAGATATGAATATACGGAATTATAAAGTTTAGTTCTGAAATGTGGGATATTAAAGTTTGGAAACATATTAAAATTGGATAGCTTATTTTGTAGATCAAATCTATATTTGAAATTTATAAGATTTGAATGTTTTGTTAGAAAACTGAATTGAATTGAAATTGATGGTTTGATTTGAATTAAATTGGAAATTTGAAATTTTGAATTAAATTGGAAATAAATTTGTAAATTGTAAAGAATTAAATGAATGTTTCATGATTTCAAATGTATGATTTCAGAATGTTATGATTTTCAAAGTGTAATGATTTCAAGTATTTTGGTTTCGAAAGAGTTATAACTTTGAAAGTATTATGAATTTTGGAAGTGAATATAGGTTTGAGATGGAAATGATAAAGTATAAACTATTTTGATTTGAATATAGTTTTGAAATAAAAGTGATTTTGGTTTCGAAGTATAAACTATTTTGATTGAATAAATAGTTTTGAAATAAAAACGATTTTGGTTTCGAGGCGTAAACTATTTTGAAAGGAATATAGTTTTGAAATGAAATGATTTGATCCTTTTGAAATGTAAACTATTTTGAAATGACCACGGCGTTATAATAACGTTTGGTTGTTGAAGAGACCGAGATCGGAAGTTGTCATACTCTCTGCCAACTCCGAAAACCACTTTAACAACCGTGTACGCGGTGGAGATTCCAGAATGAAGTAGGATGGTGGCGACGTTCTTGAGGTATATTACGTGGAACCAACTCCCGTGAGTTGGCATAAGGTGGCTAAAACAGGAGCGATCTCAGGCCAAGTGAGGTCATTCCTCCTATCGGACACATTCCTTTGATACTATACTCTTACTGGTGATTGATTAGATGGCCATCCTCCGATTTTGATATGGGAGTGTGTTCCGAGGTGAGTGTATGTGGCTGCTGCGTTACCACCAGCCCGTGTGCGTAATTGGTATATCTACCCTGGCATTGCCTTGTGTGCCGTGTCACCTACCATACCGAGCCTTTACTGCGAGTTTGTTTTTCTCCCGTAGCCCGTGTGGTATCCTCTGACAGTCACCCGTAGTGGAGATGGCATGATATTGGATGGACTACTGGGACTATTATGTGTGAAGGGTGATATGGGTAGCCCGGAACGCTATTTAAAAGTATGTTTATTTTACTGTAGACATTATTATAATAGCGCAATATTACTACATAGTAAATAGTTTAACGGATCCTTAAAACATGGGCGATCCCAAGCATCCTTTAAGTTACTGATGCATTTTTGTTACTGTTCACTTGAGTTGATTTACAGTTCATAAGTATTTATGTCCTGACTCGAGTATTTTGTGTTTTGCTTTACGCTCGAGTCAGATTGAGTGAGTTAGCATTCAAGGTTCACCTTCGGAGTTGGAGCTTTCCTTGAAGATCCAGCGATCTATTTTGCTTTCTGTATCCAGTGGTTTTAGTGATGTATTCTGATTTGTACCTGATGTATCTTGTTACTTTTTGTTGTATCATGTTTTACTCTGATGTATCTTATTTTTATATAGTAGCTTCATGAACTACTATTTCTTTTAAATTCCGCTACATTATTAAATACTCTGTGTCTGTGATCTGTGATTATGTATTTACTGTATATTCTGAGATTTGCCAAATTTTATTTACAACGCGGTATTTTGAGCAATTCAAGTCCGACATGTGCGGATGCAAATGGTTGAAAATATCGGGTCGTTACATATAGTATCGCTTTCTATGTTGGTCGTTATGAGCCGCATGGGTGATATTGGGTTTGTTGCCTTTAATATCGCTTTTGGAGTTGGTCCTTTGCCCTGACTCGAGTGATATTGGAGTGGTTTCTTCACCACCGCTCAAGAGATATAGGATTGGTTTCTTCACCACCGCTCAAGAGATATCGGAGTGGTTTCTTCACCACCGCTCATGATGTTTCATTTATATGTATATTCCCTAGGTATTGCTTTTTCTGTATTGGTTCTTTGGAGCCACACGAAATATAGCGTTTACCTTGTGGAACTCGTATTTATCGGTATTTGTTGTTTGCCTTTATGGCTTGCTTTGGGAAAATTCTTATCCTTTGTTTCTATATGTTGCCGATGATATGAGGCTTGTTCTATATGGTTCATCTTTCGTTAGATGATTGTGTTATCTCTTTTAGAGATATCTATTATGCTTTATAACCTTGCAGGTTCATTATCGTTTAGTTTATCTAACTGATTTGTTTAGCTAGACTGACCCGTGTATTTTATACTCGGGTCAGACCGAGATGTTTCAGGTTAGGTGCTTTTTGACTTAGCCTCTTTTGCTTCCGCATGGACTATTCCGCTAGTTTCTTGTTCGTCATAGCTTTTGTGTAGTCCTCTTCTGTTGTAACTCTGATATGTATTATTGACTCGTCTGTATATTGTGGTTTGCTATACCACTTGACATGTATCATTTTGTATACTCTGCTATGTATCGGTATATGTGTATATGATGGTTTACTGTTCTGTGATGTAAATTGCATTTGAGTTGTTATATTCTGTTCTGATAGATCCTCTAGCCACATATGGTTTTGTTTTAAGTATTCATTGGATATGTCGATTTGCTTGGTAAGGCAATTGTTGATGTATTCAATAGATAATTAAAGCAAGGCTATAGATGGTCGATCCTAAACAGCCTTATTCTCCGTGTTAGCAGACGGTATTATCTATTAATACTCTTTGCTAGCGTGGGTATAGAGGTGGGGCGTCACAGCGTGGTATCAGAGCTGAGTTCAGAACAAAATATGATAAACACAGAATAGAAGCACATATTATGTTACATCAAAGTGTAACAAGTGTTACAAATCTTTGAATCATCGTGTCTTTCTATTCCTTCTACCATCAATTGTTAGATAGAATTTGGGAATACGTCTAGGAATGCATTTTTATTCCGTAGTATTCCGTATTGAAACATCTACCTTGTGGTTAATCTTTATCTTCTTTAACTTTCAGCTTATGGCTGGAAGAGGTAGAGGACGACGTTCGGATGCTGGGCAATCCAGTGCCTCACATCCGGATGGCGTTTATATGTCAGCTGATCAGTTTATGGAGTTGTTTAGGAGCATTCAGCCTCCAGCTCCTACTCGTGTATCTCCACCTCGCAAGTCTACCTTTGCACGCCTGTGCAGTGATTTTTCTCATCTTGGAGGAAAGCCGTTTAAAGGCTCCGAGTCTGTTCTTGAAGTCCAAGCTTGGATTCGCACGTGCGAACGTATCTTCTCTAGAATGGATATTTCTGATCATGCTAGAGTTCTTGTAACTTCTAGCTTATTGCAAGAGCGTGCCCTTGATTGGTACGAGCTTCTTGTAGCCGAAATTGAAGAGTCTGCTCTTTCTTGGACTCAGTTTCGGGAGCGATTCGTACTCAAGTTCATTCCTGAATCTGGGAAAGCTTTGTTGTCCCGGCGCTTTCTTGAGTTGAAGCAAGTGGAGTCTTCCATTTCTGAATATGTTGCATCTTTCGAGGCCTTATCTAAATATGGTCTTGAATTCATTAGCACTTTTTATAAGAAAAATTTGAAGTTTGTTTCTGGTCTTAAGAAATATCTTAAGAAAACCTTGATGCTTGAGCTTAAGCTTTCTTTTGAGGAGTTAGTTGATTTTGCACTGCATCTCGAAACCATCGAGAGGGAGTGTGATAGTGATGATGATGTTGAGGTTCGCAAGAACCCCGACAAAAAGCAGTCTCCATTGGATGAGACGGAATTTTTCCCTTCCAAGAAGAAAAAGCCCGATGAATCTGATTCTCAGTCTCAGTCTGCTGGAACACCTTCCATTCGGAAGTGTTTCAATTGTGGTTCTCCTGATCATATGATGCGAGCTTGTCCTAAGCCTCTCTTCTGCCGTTATTGCAAGAAGGAAGGTCATCGAAGTTCCACTTGTCCCATTGCTCCGAATAATTCTCCATCTGGCAAGTTAAATGTAGCAGATGCTTCTGGAGGTTCTTCTCGGGGATAAGGTATGTCTCCATCTATTTTGGCAGGTTTCTACTTTTCTTTTATTCGATTTCCAATTTGATCTTATCATTTTATTCTTTAATCCCTCATGACGAGGAAAGTGTTGTTTCTCTCATTCTTGTAGTTTGAGAATTTTCTGACATTTTGGTCTTGTCTTAGGGTTATCACCTAAGCAATCTTTTGAGTAGTGTTAAGGTCTTTTTAGCTCGACCTTACCACTGGTTTTCATTTGGCTACGAGTTGCGGAAGTTAGCACTCCAATTACCGCATTCCGCACTCATTGTGATTCTTATGTATGATTTATTGTGTCATTCAGTTTGTCCAACTCATTTCATCCATTTATGAATCGAGTATTCTATAAATATCTCGATGATTCCATTTTTTTTGTATTTATTGATTTTGGTTGGAAAATAGAAATTTAAAAATTTTGCAAATCTTTTTCATAAGATTTATTTATAAGTATAAATGGGATTTTTGTTCTTAAAACGAACAAAGAGAATTTTTAAAAGTTTCCAGAAATATGTTTATCATATAGAAGACTGTTTTGTGATTGTATTGCCCGTTAAGTGCTTTAAGAATTCTGGTCGATGCGCTTGATCAACGTTATCGATAGGAATCTCCTAAACGCTTTGATGAGACAATCAGACACAATGAATTGATTTGAAATAAGAAAATTTTCTAGAAAAATAATTACATGAAGATAATTGTGGTTTTGAAAGTTTTAGCTTTCGGGAAAGTTGATTATTTAAAAGAACTCTTTCCGATACTCTCATACTTTCTATTCCTGAAAGGGGGATCGTGTTGCCAATGCAATTAGTTGTAAGCAACAAGTGATTGTTTCTTTGTTGATGTCCGTATGGAACGATCTTTTTACCAGGTTCATCGGACGTTTTGTTGTACTTCATTTTGTTGAGCCTTGGTTCATTTGACGTATTGTTTGTACCACGTCAGTGTTCCAAATTATTTTGAGCTTAGGAATCCATAGAATTCTCCGAGCAAGCAAGTTCAGGCTTATCTTTTCGTGCACTTGATGGTGAACTTCTTATTTTGTTATTCTTATGTGTTGATATGTTTTTGGTTGTTACCCTTTATTTTCTTCTTAAGAATTGCGAGGACGCAATTTCTTTAAGGAGGGGAGATCTGTAACAACCTGCCTATTTAACAATTACATATTTAAATGTTTGATTTAAATATGACATCGTTATTCGGATTTTGGGGTCCGAAATGTCACTTTTTGCAAACTGTCGAATTGGATCTCAAGACCACTTCCATTGAGTTCAAAATGTCGTTTGCGATCTTTTTGAGTATAAGCTTCGATATGTTTGGAGTAAGTTGAATTTTGTTACGTTTTCTAGTTGGGTTTTGGGTTTGGGTTCAGCCCACTAGCTAACTAAACCCTCTAACTCAGCCCTCTCCTCTCCATTCTCTCATTCTTACTTCCCAAACTCAAGCTCCAACTGAAAATGGTGGAAAGGAAAGGGAATTAGAAACTCCAAACCCTAGTTCTTCTTGCTAGCTCATAATCTTGCTCCAAAATCAAAGAGAAGCAATTGTTAAGCCTCTTCTTCATCTTCTCTATCTCTTTCTCTCTTCAATCTCAGAAATTCCTAGACCTAAACTTAGGAAATATTTGTTTGATCTTAGATTGAAGCTAGTAGAGTTGAAGTAGAGAGTGGTTGTCCTTGTTCCTTTGCATTTGAGCTTCTTCTTCTTGTTCTTGAGTTAAAAAGGTGAGTTTTGAACTCATATCTATTTCTTATGATTTCATTGATGTTGGGTATGAATTCCTAACATCTTGTTCATATGGTCTTGCGTTTGGTTTGGATTGAATTGGTGAATATCCAAATTTTTAGTGTTTGGGTTCAATTCTTTAAAGATCCTAACTTTGATGTTTGAATATGTTTTTGGTTGCGAATCGGAGAGCTAATGGAGCTGGGGTATCTATTGGATAAAGCTCCTTAGCTCCATTGCTCGAACGATCGCGTTTTGGAAGAATTTGCATTTCATTGAAATAGGGCAGGAAGTGCAAAATCATCAGGTTCGGCCGACCGAGCCCTGTAGCCGGTCGACCAACCTGCTTCCCGAGAGTTTTTATGAACAGTGTCCGGTTGACCGAGCCCTGTAGGCGGCCGACCGACCTGCTCCTATTTGCCCTGTTTTGCCTGTTTTTGTATATTTTGATTTGTTTTCGGATTTTATCAATTCAAGTTGCTTTTTAGTGGTTGTTATTGCATATTTGGCTTTGATAACTTACTCTTGACTTCATCCACGGGTTTTTATAAAATAATCTCTCGAATCGCATTTAAAAGCTCGTTTCTCCAATTTATAAAATCTATTTAAAACACACACTTTCGCACTTCTAGCGAAGTGGAAGGGTGATTAAATGGTTGGGCAAAACACGGTCCATGAATCTGTGCGTTTATCCTTTCGATTAATCCCCGACCTATTCAATTGATCGTTTTGACCTTCGGGTTTGGTTTATCGATGATATGAGATAAACTTTGTACTGCTTTGAGTGTGAAAGTAACTGACAGATAGTAAACCGTTTAGTGCGAACGAGTGGTTATGGGACGCACGTTAACACTTTTCGGATTCCTTTTCGAGAGTTGTGACACATTCCGTCAGTTAGTGGTGTCCAGTACTGGGTCTCACCACTACGGCTTGTCGCCCTATAGTATCGCTTTCTATGTTGGTCGTTATGAGCCGCATGGGTGATATTGGGTTTGTTGCCTTTAATATCGCTTTTGGAGTTGGTCCTTTGCCCTGGCTCGAGTGATATTGGAGTGGTTTCTTCACCACCGCTCAAGAGATATCGGAGTGGTTTCTTCACCACCGCTCAAGAGATATCGGAGTGGTTTCTTCACCACCGCTCATGATGTTTCATTTATATGTATATTCCCTAGGTATTGCTTTTCTGTATTGGTTCTTTGGAGCCACACGAAATATAGCGTTTACCTTGTGGAACTCGTATTTATCGGTATTTGTTGTTTGCCTTTATGGCTTGCTTTGGGAAAATTATTATCCTTTGTTTCTATATGTTGCCGATGATATGAGGCTTGTTCTATATGATTCATCTTTCGTTAGATGATTGTGTTATCTCTTTTAGAGATATCTATTATGCTTTGTAACCTTGCAGGTTCATTATCGTTCAGTTTATCTAACTGATTTGTTTAGCTTGACTGACCCGTGTATTTTATACTTGGGTCAGACCGAGATGTTTCAGGTTAGGTGCTTTTGGACTTAGCCTCTTTTGCTTCCGCATGGACTATTCCGCTAGTTTCTTATTCATCATAGCTTTTGTGTAGTCCTCTTCTGTTGTAACTCTGATATGTATTATTGACTCGTCTGTATATTGTGGTTTGCTATACCACTTGACATGTATCATTTTGTATACTCTGCTATGTATCGGTATATGTGTATATGATGGTTTACTGTTCTGTGATGTAAATTGCATTTGAGTTGTTATATTCTGTTCTGATAGATCCTCTAGCTACCTATGGTTTTATTTTAAGTATTCATTGGATATGTCGATCTGCTTGGTAAGGCAATTGTCGATGTATTCAATAGATAATTAAAGCAAGTCTATAGATGGTCGCCCCTATACAGCCTTATTCTCCGTGTTAGCAAACGGTATTATCTATTAATACTCTTTGCTAGCGTGGGTATAGAGGTGGAGCGTCACAATGTCGGAATAGAATTATCTTTTTATCAAGTTCATCGGGTGTTTTGATGTACTTCGTTTTATTGAGTTTCATCTCGTTTCTTGTATGGACTTGCGTCTGATGTTCTTTTATGGTGTTCGGTTCATTGGACGTACCGTTTTTGTACTACGTCGGTGTTCCGAAATTATTTGGGCTTTGGTTCATTGGGCGTACCGTTTTGTACTACGCTGATGTCCCAAATTATTTGAGTTTCTAGTTTCTCGGGCGTACTGTTATTATACTACGTCGTTGCACCAGCTTAATTTTCTGATATTCATGGCGTTTTCTCACGTCTTTCTACTACGGAAATGCCTTGGGGATTTCAATTTTTATTCTTGAGCCCGGTGTTATAGAGGAAATTGAAGTTTCACCAGATTTGATTTATGAGCAACATTCCATTCGCATCATTGCTTCGGAGGTTGAGCGCCTTCGGAATGATGATGTTCTTGTGAAAGTTCAATGGTTCTCAGATCCTAAGGATTGCTTTTGGGAATCCTGGGAATTCATTGTGCAAACCCGTTCGGACTTACTCTTTCGTGCTCTTTATGGTGAACTTCTTATTTCAAAATTTTTTTGGTGTTGATATGCTTTTATGGTTGTTACTATTTATTTTCTTCTTAAGTATTGCGAGGACACAATTTCTTTAAGGAGGGAAGTCTGTAACAACCCGCGTATTTATCGATTTTATATTTAAATATTTTATCGTTCGTCGGATTTTGGTCTGAAAAGCTACTTTTTGCAAACAGTCGAATTGGGACTCGAGACCACCCCCATTGAATTCAAAATGTCGTTTGCGACCTTTTTGAGTATAAACTTCGATATGTTTAGAGTTAGTAGAATTTTGCTACTTTTCACTTAGGGCCTTTGGTTGGGTTTCAGCCATTAACCCCATTAATCAACCTAGCTCCAACCCTCTTCTCTTCATTCCTTCATAATTTCCTAATACATTCAAGCTTCATCAAAAATGGGGGAAGAGAAAAAGAATTAAGAAATCCTTAGCCCTAGTTTCCATTTGCAAATTCAAGTTCTAGCTCCAAATTCATAGTAGAAGCTTTGGGAAGCAACTCCTTCTTCTTCTCCAACTCATTCTCCTTTCAATTTCAGAATTTCCCAAACCTAACTTAGGGAATGTTCTTCTTTTTAGCTTAGATTCAAGCTTCTAGTGTTGAGATTGAAGTCTAGTTGATCTTCCCTTGTCTTAAAGCTTCTCCTTCATTGATTTGGTTTCAAAGGTGAGATTTTTATCTCACATCTATGTCTATAACTATCTTTGATTGTTGGGTATGAATTCCTAGCACTTATTTATGTTCATTTGCTTTTGATTTGGATTGAATTGGTGAATATTCCAATTTTTGGTGTTTTGTAGTCAAATCTTTAAAAATCCAATCTTTGACGTTTGAACATGTTTTTGGTGATGCATCGAAGAGCCTATAGTGCTGGATTGTTGATTGGCATAATTCCTTAGCATCCTTCACTCGTTCGATCGCATTTTGGTTTGGATTTGCCATTTTTGGTCTAGGCTGTTTTTTAGCCTAGCAGAAGATTTCAGACGTCTGAAAATAATTTCAGACGTCTGAAACAAAATCCAGACGTCTGTTTGAATAATCCAGATGTTTGGAAAGGGTTCTGGAAAAGGCAGAGACTAAATCCAGACATCTGAAACAAAATCCATACGTCTGAAATCAAATTCAGACGTCTGGTTGAAAATTTTAGACGTCTGAAATGACCCAGGAATTAAAAATAGAAGGGAGAAAACATGTATACCTCCAGAACCTAGGGCCAGACGTCTGGGAACACCTACCAGACGTTTGGAACTGTTTAATTTGCCTATTTTGGCTATTTTTGAGTAAATTTCCAAGGTTCATCGATTTTTGTTGATCCGGATAGTTGTTATCACTTATTATCGACTTTGATGACTTCTTTTCTTTGGGATTTTGGATATATCCACTTTGATGGATTTGATATCAATTTCTTTGGATTTTTATTCACGTCTACGAATGTGAATTTTTATGATCGATTGTTTCTACAATCACCTCTATGATTTGTCACTTTAAAATATAAAGGTTTTCTATACTAGTATAAATATCAAAATTCTTTCTTCAAATGATTTCAACACTATTTTATTACAAAGCACGTTTTCTCAAACCGATTTCCAATCTATTAGTATATACAAACCTCTACCTCACTCGTATGAGAAATTGAATTAAACGGCTTAGTAAAACAAGTGGTATGAAACGCTTGCGTTTGCTTCATTGGTTAATTCTTAGACTTGTTCGATTGAACCTCTCGTGACAATTTTCTAGTGAAGATCTACAATTTGTTCGCAAATATTTATGTTAAGCTAGTGGTTATGGGACATGATTGCTAAACTCATATATTTACTAGCTTATTGTAATTGACACTTCTTGATGATCGATGATGATCTTTTTATAGTTTAGACTAGCAATGCGCGATGTCTCTTTGTCCACGTGGAGGACTGTACTTGAGCTTTGTCTCGTTTCTTCGTGGGTTGGCAACCCATGTACTTTTAATATGTTTCAATTCATTGTACGTACCGTGTGTACTACGTCGATGTTCCAAATTGTTTTGTGTTTCGATTCATTGGGTGTACCGTTTGTACTACATCGATGTCTCGGCTTTTAGATTCATTGGATGTACCGTTTGTACTACATCAATGTCTTTGCTTTTTGATTCATTGGATGTACCGTTTGTACTACACCAATGTCTTTACTTTTAGATTCATTGGATGTACCATTTGTACTACAACAATGTCTTTGCTTTTAGATTCATTGGATGTACCGTTTGTACTACATCAATGTTTCTGCTTTTAGATTCATTGGATGTACCGTTTGTACTACATCGATGTCTCTGCGTTTAGATTCATTGGATGTACCGTTTGTACTACATCAGTGTCTCTGCGTTTAGATTCATTGGATGTACCGTTTGTACTACATCAATGTCTTTGCTTTTAGATTCATTGGATGTACCGTTTGCACTACATCAATGTCTTGGCCAATCCTTTTTTTGTGATTTCTGGATTTCTATTTGACGATCTCTGGAATTTATGTTTCACCACCTTTTTTAGTTGGCATTGATATGTATGTCATTTATTGTGGCTTGGTGAATTAAATAAAGAATATGACATTCTTTTGATGCTATGAGATTCTTGAGATATTGTATGACTTTTGTGGATTTTCTAATGTATACTTATCGTAGTATGACATCTTTAGTTACCATATGTCCTTCTATTATATCTCTTCTTATATCTCATTTTTATCTGATAATTATAGCTAGACTGATCCGTTTATTATTTTCTTATTAAATAATACTCGGGTCAGACTGAGATTCTACAGGTGCTTCCTCTTGACTTCCTATCCGGAACTATCATCTGATTTTGGCTTACTACTTTAGTTTGGTAGTTTTTGTTGTGTACATTTAAGTTATGGACTCCTTGATGTATACATATTCTTTTGTCTTGTACTTGTATCTATTCTTTTGTGTTATTGTGGATCTTGTTTGACCACTACTCTGATGAACACTTTCATGTGTTATATTCATATCTATTTCCGCCTTTGTGATATGAATTATCTGTGACTGATTTGTGTTATGTTTATTTCTATATTTGTTTCCGAAGACCTTTATAGCCACTATGTAGTACTTTTGAGTTTGTGTCGGTATGTCGGATTCCCCTCTTGATAAAGAAATGCATGTTATATTTTTATCTGGCATATCGGTACTCACACAAAGTAATTATACAGATGGTCGCTCCTCAACAGCCTTATCCTCCGCGCTAGTTGACGGCATTACCCCGTAGTGTTCTTGGCTAGCGTAGGTATAAAGGTGGGGCGCCACATTAACATAAGTATAAACTAATATATGATAAAATATGTGTGTGTATATATATATATATATATATATATATATATATATATATATATCATCGATAGAAGTATGAAAGCAAGTAATAAATAGTGAGTTATTTGTTGGATAGTTTAACTTTAAAAAGAAATAAAATAAATAAAATTTTAGTTGTGTAGAGATAAAATAAGCAATTGGTGTAAAATTCATATCTTAGTCAAGTAACATATCCAAGTAGCAATAAAGTAAATACAAGCTGAACAATATAACTGAAATAGGACAAAAAGAATAGACTGAATTCATGAATGAACAAGATAAGTTATACATATATATAAATATGCTCACCCAAACACAAACCAGGTTGTATATAAAAAAAATGTTAAGTATGAGATGGCACAAGACAGAGTTATATATATATATATATATATATATATATATATGCTCACTTAATCAAATCAAACTGTACCAGAATCAATTAAATAAATGAGTAAGCTTATAAACCAAGCAAGCTTAATAAATACAGCACACTTTTGTTCATTTTCAGCCAACAATTTGAGAAAACCCTCAGATCAATTTATTAAAAAAAATTCTTTCCCGTACAAACTCCTATACCATCTTCACTCAAGCCTGCACACAATCTTTTCTAAATATACATCATTTCTTATTTCATCTTTGTTCGTCATAAAACTGAGAAATTATATAAACAAAACAAAGAAGGAGGAAGCTTCATCCTGGAAACAAGAACTGGGAAAAGCAAAATCTGGACAGTGTTCTTTTCAAGCCCAAAAAACTATCCTCTGTTCAAAGAAATTCAAAGTGAGCAAACATAAATCATATCAGGTGTAAGATGGGTTAAATTTGTGCTTATCTCATGTTTATTACAGTACTGCTTGGAAATTTCCTTCAGCTAAACTATATATATATAGATAGTGTTAAATGTCTGTGATGAAGTTTTCTTCTTCCTCTCTGTTGTTTTTTTTAACAGGGTTAAAGCTAGCAAACAAATTTAAATCTCTCCTCATATAATGTTTTTTTGAATTCTAGTTTAACATAAAAAAAAGATTGTTTCCACCTATATGTAGATTTAAAAATAGTTTTGAACTGAACAATGTTGTACAACCTTCAAAAATTTGGTTTTTACAGTGAAACATCAAAAATGTGATAAATTCGAACATCACGAATTCCTGATTCAATTATACCATGTGAATCATCATTCGAAAATATGATTTTTAAGCTAAGTTTGGTAATTTTTAAAAGTATGGTTTTTGAGCAATTCATAGATGATCAGGATATACTTTTTAACCTATTTCTGGCGATCAGAGTGGTGGACAACGTCGAGATGGTTGTCGAAGGAAGCTGGTAGGTGGGTGGACACGAGAAAAATGGCTATAGACTTTTCTAGTGGTCGCGGTGGCCAGGAAGGGTCAATATAGGGTTTAGTGTTGGGTTTTGGGTAGTCAGAGCTGTCGAGGTGTTTCGGCAACGTTGGAGCATCGGGATCATCTGCGATGGGGGGGATCGTTGCTGGAGTTTGAGGTGAAGTATCGGTGAGGTTGGCAAGTTCCATCGAGGTCGGAGACGTCGAGGGTTGGTGGTTTTTCCGATGTTGATGGTTTCCAGTTTCAATCGAAGTGACTCGATTTTGATCTGTTGTCCATTTTCTAAATCTGGGTTATCGCAAGGAGTAGGGGAGTTGACGCCGAGTTGTAGGTTGTCGAGGTGCAGATCGCTGGTGGCCGGAGTTGACGTGCACGTGCACATGCACCTCGGGTTGGTTTGGAAGGTGCCGTGAGTTCGAGTTGGGAAGGACAATCGTTCTCGGTGTCGAACTCGAGAATAGCGTGTGAGTGCTCGAGTGGCTACTCGGGTAAAGCCTGGAAGTTGCTCGGGTCTGTTTTTTTTGTGGGATGCCAGGTTTTGGACTTCAGAGATTTTAATCGAATTTGTTTTAATCTAAAGAAAATCAAAACAATTTTCAAAGCAATTATTAAGCAGGTTTGATGTTTTAAAATATTAAATTTTGTTTGCTATTTAAGACATTTGTTTTCAAAGGGAAACATTTAAACAAGTTTAAGTGTGTATTGGAAATTTTGTATAGAAAATTATTAACAAGGTTTGAATGAGTTTCAAAGACCATAAAATTTTGATATTTGTTTTGCTAAAGGAAATTATATATCATCAAATATAAATTGGTCTACAAATTGTTTTCAAATCCTTCAATTATATAAAAGGTTGATGTGCAAAATGTTTTTAAATGGAAAATTTAATAATATGATTAAGCATGTTATGAAGATAAAGAATTAATCTTTAACTTACTTTAGGTTGTGATTAATTCAGTATAATTAATTATGAAATAATTAAAAGATTTATCACTTAATAAAATTTATAGGTGCAGTTAATTAATGATGAGTAAATTACTTAGGGTAAGTAATTGTTGGGAAGTTAATAGGTAGTTAATGATGGGATCATTAACTAGTGATTAGGAATAATTAAGTGATGTAATTAATTAAAGAGGATAATTACTTAATGGAAGTAATTAAGGAAAGTAATTAAGGATTAATTACTTAGATAATGAATTGAAGAATAATTAATTAATGAATGTGCTAAACTTAGAGTTTTAAGTACGGTTACCAAAATCGAAATGAGTGTAGTTATCTATCGATAATAAATTGCTGTGTAAAAAAAGATGACATCTTGTAATTAATGTTGAATCATATCCACTTGAATAACTTGGGGTAAGATTCGAGAGACCGGGGCCGGGTATTAGTAAATACCCAAACCCGCTTCGATTTGAAACCTACAATGACTCTTTACAGATTGATATGGGAAGTCAATAGTTTGAAATGTAATATTTTAAATACCTAGACTGTATGAAAACTAGATATAGTTATTTAGGGATTTATTTGTGAATAATTGTTGACTATAACAAGTTGTGAACTTGTAGTAATAAACGAGTTACCCCAGGTTTTATCTTTATGGTTAAACTTAGTATTTCAAATTGTATAGGTTTACTCATGCTGGCTTCCAGCCTGACCCGGGTGTTACTTTGATGTAATGCTCAGGTCAGACCGAGTATTACATATTTTCAGGTAAGGACGTTCTGGAGCTCAGGAGGCGTGCTTGATGGAAAGAACGTAGGGAGTGTTTTCCGCTGCAATATATTGTTGTATACCTGTGATATGATAATTGTGTATTCAGTGTCTGTATAAATGTGTAACTATGATGTATTATAAATGTAGTTGAAAGATACCAAATGCTTTTGTAAACTGTTATTATTTATTATTATATTTTATCCGCTGTGAATGTGAGATGTTGATGTTTTCTGATCTTTTTCTTCTTCTTCTATCTTTTCTTCTTTTTCATAACTATTGGGAAATTTTCAAGATCGAAAATTTTCGGGTCGTTACATATATAAAGCACATGGGAGAAGAGAAGTGGGGCATAGAAAATGAACCTGCTGTCACTCGGGTACCGGCAAAGCGCGGAGGAGGAAAAATAGGGTAGGAGCAATGGTGGAGGAACTAGTTTGGATGGCCGTGCCGGAACTGCTCACGGCAGGGTTGGTCATAGGAGGAAATGGGCTTACTCTGGTCAGCTGTCAGTGGGTCAAAGTGGTCTGATTGGAAGGGTGATGGCATACGGGTTCAAGGTGAAGGGAGGTTAGTTTCTTGCTTCGGCCGCTGGCTGCACTTGGGTGCAAGGGAGGATTTGATGCTCGATGTAGTTCATGGTAGGTTAGGCTGCGAGTGGCGGAGCGATTTTCTGAAGTGGCTATGATGGGTGAAGTCTAGGTCGGTCTGTGTGTTTGGAGGAAGAGAGGCAGAGTGGGCCGAAGGGGAGGAGAAAGGAGGAGATAAATGGAAGAAGCTCGGATGGCCATGCACAGCAACAATTTGTTTGTTTCTTCTTTTTATGTGAAGGAGGATGATGTTAAATAAAATAAAAACAGGTTTCTCCAATGAAAGAGGAAGAAACATGAGTAGTAGATTTCGAGAAGTTTTTAAAACTATGTCATAATATTTGTGTAAAGGCACGCCCGAGAAACGGAAGAGACACTACTTCTTGGAACCAGCAATTATAATTACGAACCAATGGGAATAGTGATGGTTAGACGTTGAATAAATTATCAAGGCAAGTGGCTGTTGGTCTTTAGGCTTCTCACGGTAGACGGAAAAAAATGCAAATGAACAAAGATTTGAAGTGTCAAACCGATAAGGTTAGTCGTTTCACAGTTTCATCGCGAACCGAACACTGAAACACAAATAATTATATTGCAAAGATCAGCATGTTGAGACGATCAAAACGGTATACAGATATTAGTGGTACGATTGAATTATAAAAATTTCGAATTTTCTACTACGGAAAATGCATGAAAAACACAGAAAAATAAGAACGACGAAGCTAAAGATGTCCGAATTTGGAAAAACGAAAAATAGTGTTTGCTCAGAAGATGCTTTAGAATTTTTCTATGTAAAAATATTTAGGTTCTGAAAACATTTTATTTTCATCGCTTTTTAACTGATTAAATTGAAGTAAATTTACGCGCGAAATAAACCTTCATATTTTTAGACGAAAATTTACCGCTTGCCATGTTTAACTAGACGCATTCCAAATATCAAATTTAAATTTTATCGTTTAAAATCCCACAAAATTTCAATTAATAACGTTATTAAAACCGGTTAAATCTGCGAGTTGTTACACTGTCCCCCAAACTTTTCGTCCTCGAAAAGGAAGAATGTAGGAGAATAGAGACAACCGGAAGAAAATAGATTTGAATTCCAAAATAAACAATTAATTTAAACCATATAAATTTCAGTTTAAATTAATTATATTCAACAATTGACTTTTAAATTCAAGATTTTCATTTAGTTGATTTGATTTCTCATTTATAAATGTTAGGTACAAAAGGTTTCTTTCAAATGAAATTCAATTTAAATTCAATTAATTCAAGATATCTCATTAAGTTGATTAAATTTTAATTATTAACTTTCAAAACAAAATTTTTATTTTATTAATCACAACTATTATTCAATTAACTTATTATTCTATTTATCTCCATAAACATTTTAAAATTAAGTGTATAACATTTATTATACGTGTTCACATTTTAAAAACAATTTATCTGTATATTGTCCAATTTTCTCAAACTAACAATTTCAAAGACCATAAATTTGAATAGTCATTTATTATAATCATACTTTATTCGACAAATTTAATTTTCTTTATTCCAAATTATTAAAAAAATATCTACTTAATATCTTATTACATATATTAGTAAGTATATTTACACTTATTATAACTACTAAATTTATTTATTCATTCCTTCAACGTTATTTTATGCTGTATAATATTCAATTACATAGTTAACTTTTGAAATTTTTTGTAAGTTATATTGAATGCAATTTAGTATTATACAAGAAAATTTCTAATTTAATTATTCCAGGTTTAAATTTTTATTCAAAATTTTGATTTCATATTATAATTGAAATTATCCTTTATCATGAATTTAAGAATTAAATTTCGAGTAACTTCAAGTGTATTTAGAGATAAATAAATATATATGTATAATATCTCAAATCAGATTTAACCATATACCAATATATATATATTTTGAAATCAAATCATATTTTAAGAAATTCAAATCAATTTATTTTTCAAAACAAACCGTAGCAAAGCTACAGAATAGTCTCTCCACTTCGAAACTCGAAAATGAATGTCGATGATGCGGTCGTCATCACCGAAATCATTTTCTAGCGACAAAAGAGAAGAGCTCTAATTTAAACAGTTAAAATTCTTTGAAACAGTTTCTATTTGAAAATATTTAAATTATATTCACTTTAAAACTTCAAATCAAAGTTTGAAATCACCGGATATTAAATTCTCAAATTCTTGATTTAAATTCATTCCAATTTCCAAATAAAATTATACCCAAGTTATGTAAATTCATTATATTATGCAATGGACAACGGTTTATGAAACAATAAATGAAAATCAAATATTACCATTTTTGACAACAAATTCATTAGCAAATTAATTTCAGAGAAATTTATACATACATATAATATATTCATATAAAATTATTTCATTATGTCCGTTTGCACTGTTCAAGTGTTTTGAAAATCCTATTGATAGCGTTTATCAGACGAATCGGTCGGAAATCCAAATCAGCATCAACAACTCAAACAACAAATGTATAAAACATTTTAAATATTAATTTACAAATACACTTCCTAGCTCAACTATACAGAAATGGATTTCAAAGCAAGGATAGAGATTCAATTTGATGGACTCAAACCAAAGAGAATTTTGATTCGAAAATAGGTTTGAAATAGAAGATAAAATAATTCAATTAGCAGAATCTGGAGATGGATAAGCTTATTTAATTCACGAGCAACCTTAACCGGGTCGACCGTAACATCAAGAATAAGATCGATGCTGAATTCCGAGGTAAATCAACATTTGATCTCAAGGAATAGGATTCAGGCATAGCAGGAGGTAGATAGCATCGCAAACCAAGGATACGAAAATCTTCAGTAAATCAATGCCATTATAAAGAGTTTCACCCATTTACAAATAATTCGAAGGTTGGCGAGACCGCCGATCTATTATAAAGATCATTCTAAGTGGAGTTATAGCATGCTCCATAATTGAAAGAGGACGAATAGTGAGGGACACGAATAAATTTGGAACCGCTGGGAACGTTCCAAATTCCAAAGGAATTGTGTCAAAAGGAAGAGATTCAAACTCGAATAAGAGTGATTCTGTAAATAGATTTACCCTATATGCTAAGTTTTTCCTAGAGCTACCAAAGCTCTGATACCAACTGCAACGGGCCGCGCCAGTGGGGTAACGCCCACCGTAGCATACATTGGTACATGTGTTCTGCCTTTACGGCCAGCCTCTCGACTGCACCACCAACCCCCGCAGGGACATGTAGGAGTAAGAGTCAACCGTTCGCTACCAAACTAGGAAGCGAGAACCCCCTACCATGCTGCACCCTCCAAGTGCAATGGCAGACACACATGTCAGACTTGAATAATTCAAAATACCAAATTATTAATTTAAATTTGACAAAACAGAACATATACAGTAAATAAATAATCACAGAATCACAGACACAGAGTAATAATATGTAGCGGAAGCAAAAGATAGTAGTTCATGAAGCTACTATATATATATATATATCAAAGTTAAATAAATTATAACAGAAGTTTCGAATACAATAGTCAAATACAAGAATCAGAATACATCACTGGAATCAACTGAATATCTGAAAGGTGGATGGATAGCTGATCTCCAGGCAAAGCTTCAACGCCAAAGGTGAGTCTCAAAAGCTAAACCACTCAGTCTGACACAAGCGTAAAGCAAAACACAAAACACTCGAGTCGGGATTAACATTCTAATATCAAGAAATCCAACTCAAGTGAAATAACAATTGAAATACAAGTAACTCAAAGGACGTTGGAATAACCATCCTCTAAAGATCCGTTAAACTATCTACTATGTAATAATATACGCTAAATAGATAATGTCTGTCAGTAATATAAAATATCAAAATAGCGTTAAGGCATTACCATTATTCCCCTTAACACATTTTATATAAATGTCATAGTCTATACAACACTGTAAACTCCATCGTAAACTAGTGGGCTATCAGGGAGTACTCCATTCGTATAACACAAAAAAAATTCGTAGTGGTCGCGTATATAGGGATACAAGTATGACAAGGCACATGAGGCAATACACAAGGTAGTGAAACTACCATTTGCCTGATCCGGACTGGTGAAAACGCATCGCCGCAACGATCGCAACAACGCGAAACAACACTCCCAAAGTACGAGGGTGCACCAATCAATAACAAGTAATGAGTAGTTTACGAAGAAGTGTGTTCGCTCAAGGTGGCTAACCCCATTTGGCCCGGCACGGCTTCTGTTTTAGTCATTCCCAATTTGACACAAGTGTCAAGGCTATCCATTATCGTTCTCTTTCTTCAGTCATCACGTACATCATCCAACCACTTCATTTTGGATAACACTCCGCGTATATTTATTAAAGTGGTTTTCGGTTTAGACAAAGAGTATGTCCATAACTGATTCTGGTCTCTTTAATAACTTTCGAATTATTACAACGATTGGTCGCTTAATAAATTTCAAAATCAAATCAAATTCGATTTCAAATTAGAATTTGTAAACCAATATTCCATTTGAATTTCTATATCAATTTCCATAATTTATGTTTCAAAACTTCCAAATTACAATTTCAAAATCTTATAATTCAATTTCAATTTTATTTAAAACAATTCAAATATTGATTCAAGTTCGTATGTAAGTTTTATTCCAAAATCATTTAAATTAATTAAATTTAACATTCAAAACAATTTAAATCCATTGATTGATTTCGTTCAACAATCCTTTGAATTAAGTAAATTTATCATTCAAATAATTTCAATTGAATTTCCAATTCATTAATTCAATTTCTTAAGTTCAACTCCATTATATCAAAACTTACAAATTGAATGAAATTAGATTCGTCAAATCAAATTCTTTAAATTATAAATCTTACATTTATTTCAATAAAGTGCATTTTATTTCTTATTAAAGAAATTCAATTTCACTTTTTATTTACTTAGTTACAAATTTTCAAAACTCAATAAATAAAGAAACTAAATTTCACATATTCGAGAAGTTCAATTTCAATTATTAACTAACTAAAATAATTTTCCAAAACTTAATAAATAAGGAAATCCAATTTTATTTATTAACGAAGTTCAAATTCATTTATTCAAAAGTTCAATTTCTCTTATCAAAGAATTCTAATTTTTATTTAATTCTCAAATAATTCAATTTTATTTAATTATTAAATAATTTCAAAACTTAATTAATAATTTCAAAATTTAATTATCAAATAAATTCCAAAGCCTAATAATTAAATAATTCCAATCTTAATTTTTTTATATATAATTCCAAACTTAATTATTAATAATTCCAAACTTAATTATTAAATAATAAATTTTTAAACACGTTCTTTCATCAATTACTACATTAATATTTTGTTTAAAATTTTAAATATTCACATTTCTTTTCATTAAAATTTTAAATTCCAATTTTACTTCAAAACCATATTATTATTCAAATAAAATCTTTATTTTTACTTAATAAAACTATTGACCAATCGGGTTTATATTTAATTCTCTGTCCTAAGTTAAGTTCATTTGCGTATTTATTATTTCAACCCAATTCCAATTCAATTCAAAAATCAAACATAAAAAAGGGAACTTGCAGTGTGATAACTGGGATGGTGTCAAAGTAAATAAACAATCAATAACAACCATCAATAACAACCTAATAATCAGTACAAATAATACCGAAATAATCGTATTAATTCACATTGTTGTTTGTGCGAATTAACAAAATTATTTCTAGAATCTACATTATCATTTCATGTAGATTAAAGATTATTACATTACGGTTCTTCCCTTGTCATCTATTATTCAATTTCGTACTACAACGATTTAACCAACGTACATTTAAATGATTCAAGGTGTAATTAACACTATTTCTATGTGTCAAATAATTAAACATTTAAGGGGTCATATTTTACAAATTTAACTAATCAAATTCAACACATATGTTGATTCAATTTTTTTTTAAGCTATCCTACGTCAAATTTAATTGCATAATATTTATCACTTTATACATTACAATTTAACATCAAATATAAACAACAAACAATCAATTATCAACCAAACTAGATTATCATTACACAAATTCAGATAATGGTGTCAGATGTCACATGTGAATTTATACAGGTACTAACATAAGTAATAGTGTAAATAACTAACAGCAGCAATATTTCAATTGTCGTTCCAATTGAAATCAAATTAATAAATAAAAGAACATTAATCGTGAGTGATTGCTCACCTTTCGAGGCTAGAGAGATTTGGCCCTGAAATTGAGTTACGAAATGCAAGCACGGCTTCCAAAGCAAAGCTAGATGACACGATTTTGTTGGAAAAGCTGATAGATAGAAATTGATGCGAACGGATCAAATTAGCTTGATAAAATTAAAACGAAGATTCTATTATTATTTCATTGCTTTCTTTCAAAATGAATGTTTAAATCAGAACACGCATTTAAAATGAAATGTGTGTGTGTGTGTGTATATATATATATATATATGCCCGCACATGAAAACAATAACTTTAAACTCATATGTTTAAACATGTACTATAACTTAATATCAAACAGCAAATGTCGTTATGCCAAACGACTTATACCCAACAACAAAAGTGTATATTTGCATATGCACAAAAATCAATGTAAAACAAACTAATATTTTATCTTCCAAATTTTCATAAAATGTATGCAAGCTATTCAAAATACCCGTATATCTTATATAAACTGTAATATACAGACCAGAGAAGACAGAGTATATATATACTATTATAAAATAAATATATACATATGTCACAGACCAATCATCAAGTATACTTACATTGTTAGATGCATATATGACTCACAGACCACTTATAGTTTAGTTTTGTATTTTCAGCAGAATTTATACTTATGTATAAATATAATACAAAAAAACAAAATATACAAATTTGACTAAAGTACAAAATATTTATTAATATATATATATATATATATATATATATATATCTTATAAGCAAAACGTAAACAAACATATACATAACCTTAAACATATGTATAATAACAGTAATAATTAGCAACAAAACCTGTACAATATAAATAGCGTTCACATATATTACTTTGTTTATACTATATCATACCATACTTTGAACACATACACACTACACCAGATCAAGTCTAAATATATATAGACATATATACATACTAACTTCCATATACGGCTGTTATAGCTCAATACTTAGAAACTATCAGATGTAATCATAATAATTAAAGTAATATCAAAACTTATATAATAATATATGTACCACTTAAATAATATAACCAGACCTTTAAACAAATACAGCTATATACCTGTGAACACTATATTCTTATACAATCTCATAAGCTCCAACAGCAACAAATAAAGCTTTATATGTTACTTACTTTTTAACAATAAAAATATAAACTACATAGGGTAGTAGTATATTCACCTATATTGTGACATCCTGGAAATTTAGCAATATTATTTCAATTAGAATTTAACATAAGTAATTAAATATAAGCTTAAACGGAGATTTGTGTATGTATTTTAACGTAAATAAGACATCTTATTGATATGTAAGATAAGTGTAAACTAAAATATATCATATCAATAAATTAACTGTAACAACCCGCATATTTATCTATTTTATATTTAAATATTTTATTTAATATTTTATCGTTCGTCGGATTTTTGTCCAAAAAGCTAATTTTTGCGAACAGTCGAATTGGGACTCGAGATCACCCCCATTGAGTTCAAAATGCCGTTTGCGACCTTTTTGAGTATAAACTTCGATATGTTTAGAGTTAGTAGAATTTTGCTACTTTCACTTAGGGCCTTTGGTTGGGTTTCAGCCCATTAACCCCATTTATCAACCTAGCTCCAACCGTCTTCTCTTCATTCCTTCATAATTTCCTAATACATTCAAGCTTCATCAAAAATGGGGGAAGAGAAAAAGAATTAGGAAATCCTAAGCCCTAGTTTCCATTTGCAAATTCAAGTTCTAGCTCCAAATTCATAGTAGAAGCTTTGGTAAGCAACTCCTTCTTCTCCAACTCATTCTCCTTTCAGTTTCAGAATTTCCTAAACCTAACTTAGGGAATGTTCTTCTTTTGAGCTTAGATTCAAGCTTCTAGTGTTGAGATTGAAGTGTGGTTGATCTTCCCTTGTCTTAAAGCTTCTCCTTCATTGATTTGGGTTCAAAGGTGAGATTTTTATCTCACATCTATGTCTATAACTATCTTTGATTGTTGGGTATGAATTCCTAACACTTATTTATGTTCATTTGCTTTTGATTTGGATTGAATTGGTGAATATTCCAATTTTTGGTGTTTTGTAGTCAAATCTTTAAAAATCCAATCTTTGATGTTTGAACAAGTTTTTGGTGATGCATCGAAGAGCCTATAGTGCTGGGTTGTCGATTGGCATAAATCCTTAGCATCCATCGCTCGTTCGATCACATTTCGGTTTGGATTTGCCATTTTTGGTCTAGGCTGTTTTTTTTGCCTAGTAGAAGATTTCAGACATCTGAAATTAATTTCAGACGTCTGAAACCAAATCCAAACGTCTAGTTGAATAATCCAGACATCTGGAAAGGGGTCTGGAAAAGGCAGAGACTAAATCCAGACGTCTGAAACAAAATCCAGACATCTGAAATCAAATTCAGACGTCTGGTTGAAAATTTCAGACATCTGAAATGGCCTAGGAATTAAAAATAGAAGGGAGAAAACACATATACTTCCAGAATCTAGGGCCAGACGTCTGGGAACACCTACCAGACGTCTGGAATTGTTTAATTTGCCTATTTTGGCTATTTTTGAGTAAATTTCCAAGGTTTATCGATTTTTGTTGATCCGGTTAGTTGTTATCACTTATTATCGACTTTGATGACTTCTTTTCTTTGGGATTTTGGATATATCCACTTTGATGGATTTCATATCGATTTCTTTGGATTTTTATTCACGTCTTCGAATGTGAATTTTTATGATTGATTGTTTCTTCAATCACTTCTTTGATTTGTCACTTTAAAATATAAAGGCTTTCTATACTAGTAGTAAATATCAAAACTCTTTCTTCAAATGATTTCAACACTATTTTATTGCAAAGCTCGTTTTCTCAAACCGATTTCCAATCATTAGTATATACAAACCTTTACCTCACTCGTATGAGAAATTGAATTTAACGGCTTAGTAAAACAAGTGGTATGAAACGCTTGCGTTTGCTTCGTTGGTTAATTCTTGGACTTGTTTGATTGAACCTCTGGTGACAATTTTCTAGTGAAGATCTACAATTTGTTCGCAAATATTTAAGTTAAGCTTGTGGTTATGGGACATGATGCTAAACTCATATATTTACTAGCTTATTGTAATTGACACTTCTTGATGATCGATGATGATCATTTTATAGTTTAGACTAGCAATGCGCGATGTCTCTTTGTCCACGTGGAGGACTGTACCTCATTTTATTGAGCTTCGTCTCATTTCTTCGTGGGCTGGCAACCCATGTACTTTTAATATGTTTCGATTCATTGGACGTATTGTGTGTACTACGTCGATGCTCCGAATTGTTTTGTGTTTCGATTCGTTGGGTGTACCGTTTGTACTACATCGATGTCTCGGCTTGTAGATTCATTGGATGTACCGTTTGTACTACATCAATGTCTTTCCTTTTTGATTCATTGGATGTACCATTTGTACTACATCAATGTCTTTGCTTTTAGATTCATTGGATGTACCGTTTGTACTACATCAATGTCTTTGCTTTTAGATTCATTGGATGTACCGTTTGTACTACATCAATGTCTTTGCTTTTAGATTCATTGGATGTACCGTTTGTACTACATCAATGTCTTTGCTTTTTGATTCATTGGATGTACCGTTTGTACTACATCAGAGTCTCTGCGTTTAGATTCATTGGATGTACCGTTTGTACTACATCAGTGTCTTTGCTTTTAGATTCATTAGATGTACCGTTTGTACTACATCAATGTCTTTGCTTTTAGATTCATTGGATGTACCGTTTGAACTACATCAATGTCTTTGCTTTAAGATTCATTGGATGTACTGTTTGCACTACATCAATGTCTTGGCCAATCCTTTTTTTGTGATTTCTGGATTTCTATTTGACGATCTCTGGAATTTATGTTTCACCACCTTTTTTAGTTGGCATTGATATGTATGTCATTTATTGTGGCTTGGTGAATTAAATAAAGAATATGACATTCTTTTGATGCTATGAGATTCTTGAGATATTGTATGACTTTTGTGGATTTTCTAATGTATACTTATCGTAGGATGACATCTTTGGTTACCATATGTCCTTCTATTATAGCTCTTCTTATATCTCATTTTTATCTGATAATTATAGCTAGACTGATCCGTTTATTATTTTCTTATTAAATAATACTCGGGTCGCACTGAGATTCTACAGGTGCTTCCTCTTGACTCCTATTCGGAACTATCATCTGATTTTGGCTTACTACTTTAGTTTGGTAGTTTTTGTTGTATACATTTAAGATATGGACTCCTTGATGTATACATATTCTTTTGTCTTGTACTTGTATCTATTTTTTGTGTTATTGTGGATCTTGTTTGACCACTACTCTGATGAACACTTTCATGTGTTATATTCATATCTATTTCCGCCTTTGTGATATGAATTATCTGTGACTGATTTGTGTTATGTTTATTTCTATATTTGTTTCCGACGACCTTTATAGCCACTATGTAGTAGTTTTGAGTTTGTTTCGGTATGTCGGATTCCCCTCTTGATAAAGAAATGCATGTTATATTTTTATCTGGCATATCGGTACTCGCACAAAGTAATTATACAGATGGTCGCTCCTCAACAGCCTTATCCTCCGCGCTAGTTGACGGCATTACCCCGTAGTGTTCTTAGATAGCATGGGTATAGAGGTGGGGCGCCACAGCTTGGTATCAGAGCCAAACTTCGGAACAATGTAGAATCATTTAGCAAGGATCATGTCCTAAGTCTTTCTTAGGAGTTGTGCCTTAGGATTTATTCGAGTCTTCGTACCGTTCTATCCTACTTTCTTTTATGATTCCTTGTTTTATCTATCAAGGTTGCTTGATATTTATTTTGAGAATAACTTTTTCCTCTTCTTTCTTTCTTTCTTAAAGAAGAGAAATGGTTAGACCAGGCCGCCCCAGCGCCGGTCAATCTAGTGCTACTCCCCAGGATGGAGTATTTATGTCTGCCCAGCAGCTTCTTGATCTAGTAAAGAATGCTCAATCTTTTGATCCCATTCCAGAGCGTACTCATCCTAGATCCGGTTTTGCACGCTTGTGCAGAGACTATACCGATTTGGGTGGAAGGCCATTCAGGGGATCCGAGAGTGTTATAGTAATTCAAGCTTGGCTCAAATCATGCGACCACATCTTTTCTCGCATGAACCTTATTGATCTACATCGAGTCCAAGTGGCTTCTAGCATGCTCCAAGAAAGAGCATTAGATTGGTATGAGCTTTTAATTTCTGAAATCGTTGAAGCGAATCTCACTTGGGAGCAATTCCGAGAAAGGTTCGAATTGAAATTTGTGCCGGAGGCCGAAAATGTAACTTTGGCCCTGTGTTTTATTAACCTTGTTCAAGGTGAATCTTCTGTGACAGACTATGTCGCATCTTTCGAATCTCTTTCCAAATACGGGGTTGAATACATTAATACCCCATTGGAGAAAAATCAGAGATTTGTCTATGGCTTGAATAAGAATCTTAAGAAGCCATTACTTCTGAAACTTGAGGTTTCATTTGATCAGCTTATTGATATCGCTCTTCGTCTTGAAGAGGCCAATAATGAAGGTGATGTTGAAGTTGTGCGTGCCCAACAGAACTTCGACAATAACTTGAAGAGGCCTATCAAATTAAAAGGCCCCAATTCTAATAAGAAAGGGAAGCAACAAATTCCGGTAGCAAAGACTCCTACCTCTAGTCGTGGTCAATGCTACAATTGTGGTTCCACGAACCATTATGCAAGGGAGTGTCTGAAACCCCTCTTTTGTCGTTATTGCAAAGGTTCGGGTCATCTTTTATCTACGTGTCCTAGGATTCCAAACAAGAGAGAGGGAAAGATGCAAGCCCCTAACAACTCTTCTCTTGGTCAAGTTATTTTTCACTCAATCCTTGATGGCATTGTTTTATTTCGTGATCTTCTTATTTGAGTTCTTGTTGATACGGGTTTCATCTCATTATTTTTATACTTGTAATTCTTCTTCTTTAAACATTTCTGGGCTTGATGACTTCTTTGAGGATTGTGAATCCGGATGGTTGATCCGCAACACTCAATTTGTCTTTATTGATGTCGAAATTATTTTATGTGATTTTTCTGTCCGAGCCGTTTTTTACTTAGGCTTCGGAATTTACTTTTGTAAGGATTGGCTTAATTATTATGAGGCCATATCCTTTGTCCCGTGTGGACTATTCATCTTTGACATTTTCAATCTGTTAAGCAGATTTCTATTTTTCCTTTATGATTTTGATTCCCACTTGATGGCATCATTTTATTCCTTAAGCCCACTTATAAGGAAAGTGTTATTTCTCTCAATCATGTAGTTTGAGAAATTTTCCTGTATTTTTGAGCTTGTCTTAGAATTATCACCTAAGTAATCTTTTGTGTGGTGCTAAGGTCTTTTCAGTTTGACCTTACCACCGGTTTTCATTTGCTACGAGTTGCGGAAGTTAGCATTCCACTTACCGCAATCCGCACTTGTTATGATTCCTATGAATGAATTATTATGTCATTCAGTTTGTCCAGCTTATTTCATCCATTTTAGGTATCAAGCATTCTATCGAATATCTCGATGATTCCATTTTTTGCATTTATTGATTTTGGATGAAAATAGCAATTTAAATTTTGCAAAATCTTTTTCATAACATTTATTGAGAAGTATAACTGGATTTTTGTTCTTAAAACGAACAAAGAATATTTTTAGAAGTTTTTGAGAAACTTACTTATCCTATAGAATATGATTTTGTGATTGTATTGCCAATTTAGTGTTTTAAGAATTCTGGTTGATGCGCTTGATCAACGTTATCGATAAGAATCTACTAAAGGCTTTGATGAGACAGTCAGACACGATATATTGACTTGTAAAAATGTAAATTTTTGTAGAATTAACTTTTCGGGAAAGAGGTTTATTAAAAGAACTCTTCCTTTCGATACTCTTATTCCTGTGATTCCTGAAGGGGAACCAAGACTTTGCTATTTGTACCGATACTAGTCGTATTGGTTTGGATGCCATTCTCTTGCAAAGGAGAATGTGCTATCACTTGTTCTTCTAAATCATTATAGCTTATCGAGACTAGATATGCCACTCATGATCTAGTGCTCGTGGCTATTGTTTTTACTTTTGGAATTTCGCATCATCATATTTGGATGAGAAATTTGTTCTCTACCTCGATCATAAATCTTTGGAATATTTATTTTCTCATAAGGAACTCCATGTTGACTCGAGTTCCTGGCATCTTATGATCTTGATATTCTTTTTTATTCCCGAAGGGGAAATTGTGTTGCCAATACGTTTTTTCGTACAAGGTGTTGATTCTTTGATGGTGTCTGTAACAACCCGCCTATTTAACGATTACATATTTAAATGTTTGATTTAAATATGGCGTCGTTATTCGGATTTTAGGGTCCGAAATGTCACTTTTTGCAAACGGTCGAATTGGAGCTCAAGACCACTACCATTGAGTTCAAAATGTCGTTTGCAATCTTTTTGAGTATAAGCTTCGATATGTTTGGAGTAAGTTGAATTTTGTTACCTTTTCTAGTTGGGTTTTGGGTTTGGGTTCAGCCCACTAGCTAACTAAACCCTCTAACTCAGCCCTCTCCTCTCCATTCTCTCATTCTTACCTCCCAAACTCAAGCTCCAACTGAAAATGGTGGAAAGGAAAGGGAATTAGAAACTTCAAACCCTAGTACTTCTTGCTAGCTCATAATCTTGCTCCAAAATCAAAGAGAAGCAATTGGTAAGCCTCTTCTTCATCTTCTCTATCTCTTTCTCTCTTCAATCTCAGAAATTCCTAGACCTAAACTTAGGAAATATTTGTTTGATCTTAGATTGAAGCTAGTAGAGTTGAAGTAGAGAGTGGTTGGCCTTGTTCCTTTGCATTTGAGCTTCTTCTTCTTGTTCTTGAGTTTAAAAGGTGAGTTTTGAACTCACATCTATTTCTCATGATTTCATTGATGTTGGGTATGAATTCCTAACACCTTGTTCATATGCTCTTGCTTTTGGTTTGGATTGAATTGGTGAATATCCAAATTTTTAGTGTTTGGGTTCAATTCTTTAAAGATCCTTACTTTGATGTTTGAATATGTTTTTGGTTGCGAATCGGAGAGCTTATGGAGCTGGGGTATCTATTGGCTAAAGCTCCTTAGGTCCATTGCTCGAACGATCGCGTTTTGGAAGAATTTGCATTTCATTGAAATAGGGCAGGAAGTGCAAAATCATCAGGTTCGGTCGACCGAGCCTTGTAGCCGATCGACCGACCTGCTTCCCGAGAGTTTTTATGAACAGTGTCCGGTCGACCGAGCCCTGTAGGCGGCCGACCGACCTGCTCCTATTTGCCCTGTTTTGCCTGTTTTTGTATATTTTGATTTGTTTTCCGGATTTTATCGATTCAAGTTGCTTTTTAGTGGTTGTTACTGCATATTTGGCTTTGATAACTTACTCTTGACTTCATCCACGGGTTTTTATAAAATAATCTCTCGAATCGCATTTAAAAGCTTGTTTCTCCAATTTATAAAATATATTTAAAACACACACTTTCGCACTTCTAGCAAAGTGGAAGGGTGATTAAATGGTTGGGCAAAACACGGTCCATGAATCTGTGCGTTTATCCTTTCGATTAATCCCCGACCTATTCAATTGATCGTTTTGACCTTCGGGTTTGTTTTATCGATGATATGAGATAAACTTTGTACTGCTTTGAGTGTGAAAGTAACTGACGGATAGTAAACCGTTTAGTGCGAATGAGTGGTTATGGGACGCCCGTTAACACTTTTCGGATTCCTTTTCGAGAGTTGTGACACATTCCGCTAGTTAGTGGTGTCCAGTACTGGGTCTCACCACTACGGCTTGTCGCCCTATAGTGTAACAACCCTGTATTTTCTGATTATTGTAATTGTATATTTTAATTATTTTAATTTAAATTCCTAATTTAAAAACTTTATTTTATTTATTAAAATTAATATATTTTGTTAATTGAAATATAAATGTTGATTTTGATGTGGATTAGAATTTCAATCATGCATATATTGACTATTTCCAGAAAAGTGAATTTTGGTCAATCTGGTCAAACTTTGACTTTTAAATTTAAATTTTAAAAGTTTTAAAATTTTAATTTTACCTTTTGTTATGAAAGTACATAAAATTTCAAGAACAATGCTTTTCGTTTCGTTGAAATCCGAATAATATTGTGGAAGCTATGCTTTTTACAAAATTGGGTGTAAATTATTTTATTTAACAATATTGTTTATTTTAAATTAAATAAATATTTTTTTTTACTTGTCATATCTTATTCTAAATTCTATTATATGTTATGTTACATATATTTTTACCTTTTAAATATTTTTAAAGTGATGTTTGAATTTTTCCAAAGCTCATTGAATTTATTTTCTATTTTTAAAGGTTTGTTTCCATTTTTCTGTTATTTTATTTATTTAAATTATATTTAATTAAAATTTATTTATTCATTTTTATGTATGCATTTTATTTTTATGTTTTTATCTTTATTTATAAATATGTTTCATGTACATACAATTTTTCAAAAGTTCATTTCATTATTTTCAAATTTTCAAGCCTAGTTTACATTTTCTTTGCTATTTTGTTAATTTAATTATATTTAATTAATATTTATTTATTTATTTTTGTTTATTTACAATATTTTCGTGTTTTTATCTGTATTTATATATATTTTACATGTATTTAAAATTTAAAAAGAAATGGTGGAAATTTGAAAGGTTTGTGACTCTTTATTTGCTCAAGCCTTTTTGTATTCTGTCTTTTCATTTCTCAACCAACATCTCTCCAATTGGCTGCCTTAACTCCACTCTTCAGCTGACATTCCATTTTTCTTTTCACGTGAAAACTCTTCCTCATCTTCCCCCTAAAAATCACGGCCATGTGTGGAAAAAAAAAACAATGGCTTTTCTTTCACATTTTCCCCACTTCTTCACTGATTTAGCCTTCCTCTTCTTCATGTTTGCTTGGCCTCACCTCTCTCCTTGCTGACCACCATCCTCTCCACCATCTACAGCAGCACCAACCCCCTCTCCTCTGACCACCACCTCTAGCCATGACCATTAGATGAAGCCACCACCTCAAATTTGCAAAGCACTTCACCAAAACAATGCTAGCCAAGCCTATACTCCACTATTGCCTTCATAGCTGCCTTTGGCCACACCTTAGCCGCCGCCACCATCATCTACTTCACCTCTGGCTGCCCTTTCACTACTCTCCAGATCTGACCTGACATGAAGACCCCATGGCCGAGCCTATATGTGGTCATAGCCGAGTCAAAATGCAACAAAAACTTCACATATTTGCCTTGAACCCATGTATGCTTCATGTTGTAACTCTTCCACTACCTTCATCCACTTGTAACCTAACCTTTATGGTTGCCATACCTGACCCAAACCAGAGCCTAGTGTGGTGAGGTCAAGATCATTTGATCATGTGACAAGCTTATGTTGTCGTGTGCAAGTCTTTTGCTTCTAAGGGTCTCCATCTATTCAAATCAAATCGTGCTTTTCGTGCCTTTGGAATCGCTCTTGTGTGTGTTGTTTGTCTCTAGCTTTGATAAAGGTGAGTCTTTCTCACTCTGACATTTATACATATGAAATAGTGAATTGATGATAAGTGATTAGTAATATAAAGTGTTATGCAAGTTAAGGTTGATCATATGATATGCTATGCCATGTTATTACCATGTTAAAACTGTTAATTATCACCTGACATCTGATATATGACATTATATTGTGACGTTGACATTGTTTAAATTGTTTATGCATATATTCACACTGCAAGTTCCCTGTTAGAATAGAATCACTATGGGTTGAAACGATACATACCCGAACGGACTTTAGAATAGGGAAAAATCGTTATGGCTGAAATGATAGGCCTGAGCGATTTTTATTGTATTTTATTTGACTTGGGATTGCGGGTTTGAAATGATAGAACCCGGGTTTTCTTTGTAAATTACGGATTGAAATGATATATATCCGTATCACTTGACCTAGGTTAGAAAATTATATACAGACCCCGTGGTATATTTTTAAATGATTTTTTTTTAAATATGTATTTTCAAAAGTATGAAATTTTGATTTAAAATATATATATTATGGTTTTAAGAAAGTTAAATATTAAATCTTGAAATTGTGAATTTAAGTGAATTCAAGTATGTAAATTTGGAGTAAATGTGACGTTTGACTTTAAATTTTATTTTAAGATGTAAATAAATAATGGAAATTAAATTTAAAGTTTTGAAATGATATTTGAAGTAAAATTTTAAGTTTATTAAATCTATAAATTAATAAATAGTGAATTTTGACTTAATAAATGAATGGAGTTTGCAAAATTGAATATTTGATCTTAAAATTTTATTGTTTTAAATCATATGTTAAAATGATTTTTTAAATGTGAAATTTTGAAGTCTAGAAATATGATTTTTAAGTTGTAATAATAAAAATTTGGAGTTTTATTATTATTTTTGAAAAGCTAAAATGAAACCTGGAATTTTATAGCGTTTTCAAAATGCTTTAGTCTTTTGACAGCATTTTAATGCTATTGTTTTGAATCTAACAATGTTTGAAATAACTAAATATCTATTACGACATTTTATAAATGTCGCTATTCTTGAAATAAACCATTTTGGAAAATATAAGCTACGATAGCACTTTATAAATGCTGTCGTTGCTATAATTTGACAATGTTTTGAAATGTTATAGATTTTAACACTGTTTGGGCTATATTTTAAAGTGTTAAATAATTTAACTTTTGAAATGGATTATCTGTGAAATTTTAGAAGTTTTTAATATTTAAATTTGAATTTTTAAGGAATTTAAATTGAATTTGAATTTAAATAAAGTTTACTTGGTTATGTGTAAAACGGAATGAAATGTAATATAATAAATGAATTTTTGAATGGAATTTTGGAATGTATTTTTGGTAATGATGTTTGAAATAATAAATGAATGACATATTTGATTTTTAAATGATATTTAACTTTGAATATTTGGATTTGAATTCAAATAATGATTTGATTATGAAGTTTTGAAAGGATGTAATATTTTAATGATTTCGAAATGGTTTGGAAATGATTTGATCTTTATTTTAATAAAGAATGTGAATGATGAATGATATTTGATTTTTCTTTATTTGATAAAGGAATGTTTGAAGTTTATATTTGTATGAAAAGATATTTGGTTTAATTGTAATTTAAGTTTATTTTAACAATATTGGATTTATGAAATGAATATTTCAAAACTACATAATAATGAAATTAGATTTGAGATATGAATATAGAGAATTATAAAGTTTAGTTTTGAAATGTGGGATATTAAAGTTTGGAAACATATTAAAATTGGATAGCTTATTTTGTAGATCAAATCTATATTTGAAATTTATAAGATTTGAATGTTTTGTTAGAAAACTGAATTGAATTGAAATTGATGGTTTGATTTGAATTAAAATGGAAATTTGAAATTTTGAATTAAATTACGGTTCTTCCCTTGTCATCTATTATTCAATTTCTTACTACAACGATTTAACCAACGTATATTTAAATGATTCAAGGTGTAATTAACACTATTTCTATGTGTCAAATAATTAAACATTTAAGGGGTCATATTTTACAAATTTAACTAATCAAATTCAACACATATGTTGATTCAATTTTTTTAAGCTATCCTACGTCAAATTTAATTGCATAATATTTATCACTTTATACATTACAATTTAACATCAAATATAAACAACAAACAATCAATTATCAACCAAACTAGATTATCATTACACAAATTAAGATAATGGTGTCAGATGTCACATGTGAATTTATACAGGTACTAACATAAGTAACAGTGTAAATAACTAACAACAGCAATATTTCAATTGTCGTTCCAATTGAAATCAAATTAATAAATAAAAGAACATTAATCGTGAGTGATTGCTCACCTTTCGAGGCTAGAGAGATTTGAATCTGAAATTGAGTTACGAAATGAAAGCACGGCTTCCAAAGCAAAGCTAGATGGCATGATTTTGTTAGAAAAGCTGATAGATAGAAATTAATGCGAACGGATGAAATTAACTTGATAAAATTAAAACGAAGATTATCTTATTATTTCATTACTTTCTTTCAAAATGAACATTTAAATCAAAACACACATTTAAAATTAAATAAATATATATATATATATATATATATATATATATATATATATATATATATATATGCCCACACATGAAAACAATAACTTTAAACTCATACATTTAAACATGTACTATAACTTAATATCAAACAGCAAATGCCATTATGCCAAACAACATATACCCAACAACAAAAGTGTGTATTTGTATATGTACAAAAATTAATGTAAACAAACTAATATTTTATCTTCCAAAATTTCATAAAATGTATGCAAGCTATTTAAAATACCTGCATATCTTTTATAAACTGTAATATACTGAACAGAGAAGACAGAATATATATATACTATTATAAAATAAATATATACATATGTCACAGACCAATCATCAAGTATACTTACTTTGTTAGATGCATATATGACTGACATACCACTTATAGTTTAGTTTTGCATTTTCAATAGAATTTATACTTACGTATAAATATAATACAAAAAAACAAAATATACAAATTTGACTAAAGTACAAAATATTTATTAATATATATATATAAATCTTATAAGCAAAACGTAAACAAACATATACCTAACCTTAAACATATGTATAATAACAGTAATAATCTGCAACAAAACATGTACAATACAAATAGAGTTCACATATATTACTTTGTTTATACTATATCATACCATACTTTGAACACATACACACTATACAAGATCAAGTCTAAATATATATATAAACATATATACATACAAACTTCCATATACGGCTGTTATTCCTCAATACTTAGAAACTATCAGATGTAATCATACATAATTAAAGTAATATCAAAACTTATATAATAATATATATATCACTTAAAATAATATAACCAGATTTTTAAACAAATACAGCTATATACCTGTGAACACTATATTCTTATACAATCTCATAAGCTCCAACAACAACAAATAAAGCTTTAGTATGTTACTTACTTTTTAACAATAAAAATATAAACTACATAGGGTAGTAATATATTCACCTATATAAAGCACAAGAGAGAAGAGAAGTGGCCCGAAGAAAATGAACCTGCTGTCACTCAGGTACTAGGAAAGCGTGGAGGAGGAAAAATTGGGCAGGAGCAATGGCGACGGCACTAGTTTGGATGGCCGTGCCGGAGCTGCTCACGGCAGGGTTGGTCATAGGAGGAAAAGGGCTTACTCTGGTCAGCTGTCGGTGGGTCAAAGTGGTCTGCTTGGAAGGGTGATGGCATACGGGTTCAAGGTGAAGTGAGGTTAGTTTCTTGCTTCGGCCGCTGGCCGCACTTGGGTTCAAGGGCGGATCTGGTGCTTGGTGTAGTTCATGGTAGGTTAGGCTGCGAGTGGCCGAGGGATTTTCTGATGTGGCTATGATGGGTAAAGTCTAGGCCGATCTGTGTGTTTGGAGGAAGAAAGGCAGAGTGGGCCGAAGGGGAGGAGGAAGGAGGAGATAAATGGAAGAAGCTCGGATGGCCATGCACAGCAACAATTTGTTTGTTTCTTTTTTTTTGTGAAGGAGGATGATGTTAAATAAAATAAAAACCGGTTTCTCAAATGAAAGAGGAAGAAACGTGAGCAACGGATTTTGAGAAGTTTTTATGTCATAATATTTGTGTAAAGGCACGCCCGAGAAATGGAAGAGACACTACTTCTTGGAACCAGCAATTATAATTATGAACCAATGGGAATAGTGAAGTTTAGACGTTGAATAAATTATTGAGGGAAGTGGTAGTTGGTCTTTAGGGTTCTCACGGTAGACGAAAAAAAACAACTGCAAATTAACAAAGATTTGAAGTGTCAAACCGATACGGTTAGCCGTTTCACGCTTTCACCGCGAATCGGACAATGAAACACAAAAATAATTATACCGTAAAGATCAACATAACGAGATGATCAAAACGATATACATATATTAGTGGTACGATTGAATTATAAAAATTTCGAATTTTCTACTACGGAAAATGCATGGAAAACATAGAAAATAAGATCGACGGAGCTAAAGATGTCCGAATTTGGAAAAACGAAAAATAGTGTTTGCTCAGAAGATGGTTTAGAATTTTTCTATGTAAAAATATTTAGGTTCCGTAAACATTTTATTTTCATCGCTTTTTAACTGATTAAATTAAAGTAAATTTACACGCGAAATAAATCTTCATATTTTCAGACGAAAATTTACCCGTTGCCATGTTTAACTAGACGCATTCCAAATATCAAATTTAAATTTTATCGTTTAAAATCCCACAAAATTTCAATTAATAACCTTATTAGAACCGGTTAAATCTGCGGGTTGTTACAGGTCGTTACCGACCTTTACCGAGGGCCCTCATAGCATACAAACCAAAATAATCAGATACACGTCGTCATAGCATGTAAAGATATATCTAGAAGAGGATGATCATATCCTAATTGGGAATGACCCACTTAGCATTGCCGCATCTAACTCTGTTTTGGTCATTTCCGGTTGATGAGGCCTGATGAGGTGACGATTACCTTTCAGAATTACATATCACATCACTTAGCATGCCACACGGCCATTTCCATTGACTACTAATTGCCTTCCACAAAAATACAACCCTTAAGTTCGTATGTCTCAAGGAGGGTGTTAAGCTAAGAGAAGTTGCCTTCTCCGCCACCACTGATGTACGTTTGTAAAAACCAATGTACGTAATCTTTAGAAATACAATGTCAGACAAACATCCATACAAGTTGTCCAGGAATAGGACAAATGGAAGGAACTTTCTGTAATGAACCGCCTTTCATTCCATAGAAAGACGCATCATTAAGAAGAAAGAAAGAGATAGAAGAAGAAAAGAAAGAGAAAGAGGAAACACAACAACATTAGATAACTCACAGCGGAACGAATGAAATATAATATATCATATAAAACATTACATAGTATCATATACATTAGAGTATAAAGCTAATACAAAACAAACTAGACAGTTATAAACATCTATCTAGCAATTACAATTCAAGTACATCAGAGAAGCAGATACAACTCAAACACAGCGGAACCACTATATATATATATCTACAAGTTGACGCCTTCTGCTCCATATCTCCTCGAGAACTCGTCAAAGCAACCCTGAATCACTTGACTACTCATACGTAATATGAGTATCCAAGAGTTTAATAAAAGAGAAACTAAACACTCGGGTCATACAGGGGTCTGGTGTGAGTAAATGGGTTTAAAAGTTGCTTCACTTTAGAAAATTCTTTGGAAAGAAAAGGTATCACGTAAAACTTCCCACACATAAACATGGAATAGATTTTACCTTACGCTAACCAAAACATTTGATAACAAATCCAGTGATATTATAATAGTGTCTAGGGTTTTCAAATAAAAAGAAAATAGCCGAAATTGTTACATTCATTAAATTCCGGCTACTAGCCACAAAAGTGGGTAATATAAACAAAACTGTAGGGTCTCGTAGGAAGAATGGGTTTCCATCAATGGAAGGGCTACTAGGTACCGCCCGTCACAGTACGTGGCCTAGATCACCGTACCGAGGAGCCACCCTAACTCCTCTACAACACAAGGCCGGAACCATCCCTAACTGGACAGTCCCGAACAAGACCACCCCGCAGATTGGCCGTCGCCAACTGCCACACAATCGAAATATAAAGGGACCTCTAGACAGGGGTAAATCTCATCCTACTTGGGCATAACCCACTTAGCCTTACTACACCTCCCCTGTTTTAGCCATTCCCGGTTGATGAGGCTTGAGGCTACGATTACATTTATAGGACATATCAATCTTAGAATGCTCATCGTCCACCTGACGATGTTCTGAAAGCATTCAATCCATACAAGTTCGTTCCGGGTTCGAACGAAACCGAAGGCACTATCTCGTTGCACTCATTTTGGAATCACCCTCAGAGTCAACGACCATAGCCCTTGCACTCTAAATAACCATCTCGAACCTATAAGTACTATTTCCGTCAAACTCATCACGGAATCACCCTCATAGTTATACTGACCAATAGTTCTTACCCCTCGAGTCTTCACTCTTCACTTGAGATTCACGACCTTACGTTTAATTTAGATCGATGTGGTTTACGGAATTCCAAATTTGGAAACCCGATCCCGGTCTCATCGAAATACAAACGCCATCTTAATGTCCAAGTGAATTTAGTTTTAACAATTAATTCAATTCATCATTGTCTATATACACACAGATAGATAAATTGCATATCACAGTAGATAATCACATTCTCATCATAAACAGATAACCCGTATCATCATCACAATACATAATCATCACAACCAGATAATCCATATTATCATACTTTAACTAAGCATCCATATCATATAGATACTACTCATCTCATTACTGAGATCATAACCATCCAAAGAAATATCAATATCATCCATAAGCAATGATTTGTCAACCATCATCTATAATTAATTTAAAATGAATTAAATTAATTACTTCAATCTTTAATTAATTTAAAATTAATTAAATTAATTATCACATCTATAAATCCTGCTTAATATCCCTTAATTAATTAACCTAGTTAATTAATCATTCACTAAGTATTCAACTTGATTAAACATCTTCGATTAATCATTCACTAAATAAGTAATTAATCTTTTACAAATTAATTAACCTTAATCATAAGTGATTAACATTTAATTACTTCATTAATTAACTATAATTAATTACATTTATCCTTAATTAATTACATTAATTAATCACTTATTTATTAATTATTCCTTAATTAAACAATTCTTGATTTCATCATTAATTATATTAATTAATGATCTTTAATTTATATTTAAATTAATTACTTTATTTAAAATTAATCACATTTAGTAATTAATCTGAAATTTTAAAATACAATTATTAATCACCCTTTGATTAATATCAATCAAGTAATTAACTAACTTTAATTACTCATTACATATTAATTATCCCATAATTAATTGTCTTCGCTAATTAATCCTTTGATTAATTACAAAAGTAATTACCCAAATTACTTTATTAAAAATCGTCTTCACTAATTACATTCCAGTAATTATCATTTATTACTTCTCAAAGTAATAACGCTCCACCAATTACATTAAGTAATTACTGTTATTAAATCATCAAATGATTATCTTAAATTAATTAAACTAAATTAATTAATTTAAACTAATCACATTATCATAATTAAATACAATAAGTAATTAACCCTTTAATTACTTTTATCAAGTAATTATGCCTAACAAATTACAATTGATTATCTTCAACTAATTAATCCAATTAATTATCAAAATTAATCACATTAATTATTTACTTAATAATCCTTAGGTAATTATTTTGATTAATTAACAACATTTCTCCCATTACTTACTTAATAAAAATTATCTTGGATTAATTATAATTAATCATTTCTAATTAAAAATTAATCTAAAACATAAATTAAAATCAAATAATTAAGACATTCCTTAATTAAATTCTTTTATTTTCATAATTATCCTAAGATAATTTATTTACCTTATTAATGACTTGATTAATGTTCATATGTGTTTAAAACAATACATTTCTAAATTAAATACAAATCCCAATTTAAAAATTCAAGATTTCAAAATGTTTAACTATTTAAAACATTTATCCATGTTTTAAATAAATTTATAAATCTTGAAATAAAAATAAAGAACATTCATTACTTATAAAAGATACTCATATAAGAAAAGTTTTAAAAATCTAAATTACTTAATTTTACTAAAAGAAATCAAGCTTAAAAATAAATCGATTATTTTAACTTTTCAAATTTAAGTTAAACACTTCATAATTTTTATTCAATATAAAGAAAAGAATTCTATCAAAGTTTTAACCATTTATTTGAAATCAAATTCAATTTAAATTCTACTTTAAAACATTTAAAACTTGATCAATATTTTAAAATTTGCAAACTGATCTAAATTAAAATTTCTGGATTCATAGTAAATTTGAAAACCATATTGAAACTTGATTTTTAAACTTGATTTATAAACTTATTCAAACCTTACTTAAATTTAAAATCTTCATTTTTAAAACTTTGAATTCAAAAGTTCACTTGAATTCAAATTCAAACTTTGCATTTTAAAAATCCTGCTTAAAAACTTGAATTTCATTTAAATTTTAAAATCTAAACAATGTTAGGTTTATAAACCTGAAACCAAGCTCTTACCCGAGACACCCATACAAATGCTTCGAGTAAAAGTCCTATACGCTTCGAGACAGAAACATGAATACTCGAGAAAACTTTGAGACACAAAACTCTGCACAGACCCAACATAGTTCATCTGAACTTATGTGCACGGTGCATATGCACCGGCACTCTGGCGAACTCCAGTCACCGTAATTCCCTTCACCACGTCGCCGATCAACCTCTCACCTGATCAGGACCACCGAAACCCCCATAGCAGTTCGAAATCAAAATCCAGTTGAACAAGCCAACCTGGAAACACCACAGCACTCAAAATACCCAAACCTGTCAACAACTCACGAATACATCTCCGACCATCTGAATCATGGCGACTCTGGCCATCGCTCCATCTACGACTCCTCTTCCAATCCCCAAAGTATAGCAACACTCGGTGCAACAGAGAATCAGAGAACCAACCAAACTTTGATCCCCCTAAAAACTAGGGTTAGAAACCTGTAATGAGCCACCACTGCCGCCACCACCCTCTGACAATACATCTAACAATTTTCCTCTACTCATCCATCTACCCTCCACCTCTAGGAAGAATCTCAACTTCCAAAATCCACTAGACAGCCATATAAACCCAAAAAACCCAATTTGGTTCAACTCAGTAATTCCCACTGCCTAGTGAATTTAAGAATGTGATATTTATTTTAAAATTCATGATTTCTATCATGCATTCATATTGTTTTAATTATTTAAGGTGTTTGAGATTCTTGATTTTTTGAAAATAATATTTGTTATTATTGTTTTTCAGAAGTAACAGATTTAATTTAGCTAAATTATAATTTACAAACCTAAATCTATACTGAAAAAACATATTTTGTTTACATAATAATTTCTAACTGAGATCAAATCATGAGGAAATGGATTTTTATTAAAAATCCTAGTTTAAAATCAGAATCAGGTATGCAGATACCTGGCATCACACACATAGGTATGTTTATACATATACAAACAAAACATCATCACAATAAAATCAAACAAACATGATTATTTCCATCCATCCACATGCATAGATAACAAGCTTTTTGCATTGTGAGGTTACTCACTTAAAAGAAGACAGAGCTTTTTTTTTCTTTTTATCTACAGCAGTTTAATATTTTTTTTTAAAATAATAGTTTGAATTAGAACTTGAGTTCTATAAATTAGTTTAGCTTTGATTTTTTAAAAGAAAAACTGTTTTTAAAATAGAAGTTCACTCACTTAATTATTGAAGTGGTAGAGAACCAACTCAGATGCATTCATTTTTCCTGGAACCTGATTTGAATTTCCTGGAACTGATTTGCATTTGCATTGATGATGTTGAATCTGTGTTTGCAATTTGCTTGTTGATGTTGATCTTAAAACTGCAGTAGTTGTAGTTGATTTTGATGAAGATAATCCTAGCCTTAAATGCATGCAGCTGACCCCGATCTTTATTTGCTTGAGTTTGCCGTTGAACTTCAAATTGATTTTGTAACTTGCAGATTTTATATTGAAGTTGTTTTGTTGAATTGGTTTTGAATTTCTTTTTTTTTCAGATCTGATTTTAGTTTCTTATTTGAAGAAAAATGTTTTGAACAAAAATGAATTTCTAAGTTTTCTTACCTACAAAAATTAATTTCAAAATATATTAACATGCCACTTGTTACTTTAGTAAGACAAATGATTTACAGGTGTCTTCTCTGTGATATGAATACTTAACACGTGTTCAACCTAATATAAAATTACATTTTCTAATTTATGAATGTTTTTAAATCTTTCTAAAACAATTTCTAATTTAATTTAACATGTTTTTATATGTTCATCTATATTTAGCCTTTAAATGATTATATATAAACTTCCTCATAAAATTACACAATTTAATGTTTATTTGAATATTTTTAAAATAATATTTTAAAAAGAAAAAGATTATTGAAATACATTTTTGTCCAAAGTTTCAAACCAAAGTATACTTTATTGTAAATTAACTAAGTTTATTTTAAAATAATTTCTAAAAGAAAACAAAATAAACTTTTATTATAAAATACAATTTAAACTATTATATTTATTTTTTTAAACAAAATAAACATTTACTTAAATTTCTTTTGAAAATATAAGATAGATTTACAAATTAACTTTTGAAAAGTTTTTAATACTAATTTAAATCAAATTAACCAAATCATAATTTATACACCTATATATTTATAAATTTGAAAAAATCCTAATTAAATTTAAATTTAAATTAAAATCAAATTCTCTGTTTTCAACGTATACACATATATACATTATAAATAAGATATCCTTTAAATAAGCTTAGAAAGAAAATTTTATCACTTAAATATTTTTAATTTCTGAAAAGAATAAAATTCCCAAATGTAAAGTTATCATTATAATAAATTTTGAAAAGAAGATCATTTGACAAACTAAATAATTATTAGTTTCAAAAGATAATTTTTATTTAAATTAGATTATTAAATCAATATTTAACATTTTAAAATAATTATTAATGGAAAATATTAAATAAATATTGCCCAAATTTCCGGGACATCACATTCCTCCCCCCTTAAAAGAATTTCGCCCTCGAAATTTAAAAGCAAAGGTAATTTAATAATCCCATACAGATTTTAATTTTAAAATAACAAACATATGCTATCAACCAAATGCTAGCAATCATAGCAACCAATTCAAACAAACAATTCTAACTACCCAGACAAAATTCTGGATAGGATCCCTAGAGTTTCCCAGGCACAAACACCAGGACACTCGCCTTATAGAATCTAAACTAACTACACCACTCAGATCTAGAGTCTCTATATATCTAAATCTACAAATCTAAATAGGAAACTGGACCACAGACAAATCATCATCAACTTCCAAATCTCTCAGAACTACTGATTCTAAAACCAGTGATAAACCATACACGTACACCCTCAGAGATACGTGAAAAATATAATGAATTCCAACCGTCTGAACTGGTAATTCAATCCTGTAGACCAAACACTTAACCCTTAAGAGTCAATAGAAAGATCCAATACTCTTATCCACAAATCTCTCCTGTCGATCCTGGGTTGCCTTCAACCTTCCTAGATCAATAAATCTTCGCAGATGCTTCACGGAACAAATCTGGACAAAGAAATAAACGATCTCCAGATCCTACTCAGTAAAATGGTTCTCCCAAAATCTATCAAAATCCACCGCACAAACTCTACTATACAAATATCAGAAGACTTCATACATACTACTCCTATATAAATCCTTTGATCCCCGACAAAACACAAATTCCCAATGAATCGCGTGTTGTTTCTATTCTGGAACAGCTGCCACTATGCTTCCGCTGCACAACTCTGATTTGAGAATGCTGTTGATGAACACAAGTACAAACTTGATCAACATATCCCGGAAACATTGTTCATCAAATTCCATAAAATCTCAGTGACCTATCCGTTTCGGTCACAAACACCACAGCAAAAATTCAACAAGAAAACTTGATCCGATCAATCCTGCCAGCTTAAACAGATCTCTCTCTCAAAGAACCTCCTACTAAGCTGAATCATCGGTAATGCTCCAAGAACCAAGTCAAACCAGAACTCAATCTCTTGACGCGGATGCAAATCTTAACTCCTTCGAAGATATTCGAAAAATACCAAACCACTTCGATAACTCAAACATCCTCTAAAGATGCTTCAATCCAAACAAAGATTACTCAGAGAACTTCCGAACCATCGCAAGTCACTTTTGCGATTCCACTCAGTTCAGATCCCAAGAAACCGTTCTCACTTCAACAATCAGAACAGCTAAAGCCTTCTAATCCAAAGAAGAAACTAGTGGTCCACCTTCAACCACAAACTACACACCCAGTTGAGCTTCCAGAAGAAATGACAAGCTACACCATCTGCCTGGCCTACTGACAGAAGAATCACAGAAACTTCTGAACCATCGAAGAAACAGCCCTCACTGCTGCTACTACTGCCAAAGACATTCTTATCCAAAAGCCCATCGAATAACAAAGATACATCATCCCCTTCACAATAGAGCCTTCAAAAGACAGATATCCCTCAGGAAACTCGACTTCAAATCTAGCACAAAACACTCTGCCAAACTGAGTCACAAACTCAAATACAGACAGAACTCCTTCCTACGGTTGCCAAGATACCATTGCTGGCTTCAGTACTCCCAACTGATCCAGGCTCAAGAAAATCCACTTGCACGAGTGGAACCAAGCTTACACTCCAAAGATAAACTCCGAACCTTGAAAAGACTTCCTTCAGAGATCGGTGAAACACCAAACTGCAAAAATACTCATGATGCCCAAAACTGCCCTAGCAGATTCACTTCCAAACTCAAACACTCGGACTCCAACCATTGGTAGTTGTGTTACACACACCACTACCCTATCTACCTCTAGAACTTATATTGAAAAACCCGAACAGGTAACCCAATCAAATATGTATAAATAAATATATATATATATATATATATATATATATATATTCAAAATTACAAATACGCTCTCTCAAGATAGACACCACTCCATAGCCTAGGTATTCGCTCAACCTAGCGCTCTGATACCACAATGTATTGACCCGCCTTTCATCCATAGAAAGACGCATCATTAGGAAGAAAGAAAGGGATAGAAGAAGAAAAGAAAGAGAAAGAAGAAACACAATAATATCAGATAACTCACAGCGGAACGAATGAAATATAATATATCACATAAAACATTACATAGTATCATATACATCAGAGTTATATAGCTAATACAACACAAACTAGACAGCTATAAACATCTGTCTAGCAATTACAATTCAAGTACATCAGAGAAACAGATACAACTCAAACACAGCGGAACCACTATATATACATCTACACGCTGAAGCCTCATGCTCCATATCTCCTCCAGAACTCGTCAAAGAAATCCTGAATCACTTGACTACTCATAGGTAATATGAGTACCCAAGAGTTTAATAAAACAATAAATAAACACTCAGGTCACACAGGAGTCTAGTGTGAGTAAACGGGTTTAAAAGTTGCTTAACTTTAGAAAATTCTTTGGAAAGAAAAGGTATCACGTAAGACTTCCCACACATAAACATGGAATAGTTTATACCTTACGCTAACCAAAACATTTGGTAGGAAATCCAATGATATTATAATAGTGTCTAGGGTTTTCAAGTAAATAGAAAATAGCCGAAATTGTTTCATTAATTAAATTCCAACTACTAGCCACAAAAGTGGGTAATACAAACAAAACCGTAGGGTCTCGTAGGAAGAATTGGTTTCCATTAATGGCTGAGTTACTTGGGTACCGCCCGTCACAGTACGTGGCCTAGATCACCGTACCGAGGAGCCACCCTAACTCACCTGCAACACAAGGCCGGAACCATCCCTTACTGGACAGTTCCGAACAAGACCACCCTACAGATTGGCCGTCGCCAACTGCCATACAACCGAAATATAAAGGGACCTTTAGACAGGGGTAAACCTCGTCCTACTTGGGCATGACCCACTTAGCCTTGTTGCACCTCCCCTGTTTTAGCCATTCCCGGTTGATGAGGCTTGAGGCTACGATTACCTTTATAGAACATATCAATCTTAGAATGATCATCGTCCACCTGACGATGTTTTGAAAGCATTCAATCCATACAAGTTCATCCCGTTGTTCGAACGAAACCAAAGGCACTATCTCGTTGCACTCATTTTGGAATCACCCTCAGAGTCAACGACCATAGCCCTTGCACTCTAAATCTCCATCTCGAACCTATAAGTACTATTTCCGTCAAACTCATCACCGAATCACCCTCAGAGTTATATTGACGAATAGTTCTTATACCTCGAGTCTTCACTCTTCACTTGAGATTCACGACCAAACGTTTAATTTGGATCGACGTGGTTTTTGTAATTCCAAATTTGGAAACCCGATCCCGGTCTCATCGAAATCCAAACGCCATCTTAATGTCCAAGTGAATTTAGTTTAAACAATTAATTCAATTCATCATTAGCTATATACACACAGATAGATAAATTGCATATCACAATAGATAATCACATTCTCATCATAAACAGATAACCCGTATTATCATCACAATAGATAATAATCACAACCAGATAATACATATTATCATACTTTAACTAAGCATCCATATCATATAGATACTACTCATCTCATTACTGAGATCACAACCATCCAAAGAAATATGAATATCATCCATAAACAATGATTTGTTAACCATCATCTATAATTAATTTAAAATGAATTAAATTAATTACTTCTATCTTTAATTAATTGAAAATAAATTAAATTAATTATCACATCTATAAATCCCGCTTAATATCCTTTAAATAATTAACCTAGTTAATTAATCATTCACTAAGTATTCAACTTGATTAAACATCTTCGATTAATCATTCACTAATTACAATAAGTAGTTAATCTTTTACAAATTAATTAACCTTAATCATAAGTGATTAACATTTAATTACTTCATTAATTAACTATAATGATGTAACGACCCCACTTCCTATGCCCAGGAAGTAGTATCGTTTTTAAGAAAGAAAAGGGTGAGAAAATAGAAAAGATAGAGAAGAAAGAACAACAACATCAGAATCTCACAGCGGAACGAATAAAATATATTAATCACATAAGTATTTACATAATATATAACATCAATCAGAGTGATACATATAATACATCACATACTAGACAGTTATAAACACCTGTCTAGTTAATACAACTCAATACACCATACATCACAGAGATACCACACAGCGGAACTATATATATATCTACAATGCTGAAGCCTCCTGCTCCATTGCTCCTCCAGAATCTGTCAAAGCTAAACCTGAATCCCTTGGCTACCCGTAAAAATTTGGGTACCCGAGAGTTTATGAAAAACAAAAATAAACTTCGGGTCAGACATGGGTCTGGTATGAGTAACAGGTTAAAGTTGCTTAATTTTGAAAAATCCTTTGAAAACAAAAGGTATCACGTAAGACTTCCTACACATAAACATGGAGAAGTTTTTACCTTACGCTAACCAAAATATTTGATAGGAAATCCAGTGATATTATAATAGGTCTAGGGTTTTCAAGTAAATAGAAAATAGCCGAAATTGTTACATCTATTAAATTCCAGCTACTAGCCACAAAAGTGGGTAATACAATCAAAACCGTAGGCACTTATTGGATTTTGGATTCCATACAATGGCAGGGCTACTGGGGTACCACCCGTCACAGTACGTGGCCTAGATCAACGTACCGAGGATCACTCCCGACCCCCTGCAACACAAGGTCGGAACCATTCCTTACTGAATAGTCCCGAACAAGATAAACCCCGTAGTTGGCTGCAGACCAACTGCCCACACAGCCGAATAAAAAGGGACATCTAGACAGGGGAATATCCTTGTCCTGCTTAGGCATGATCCACCTAACCTTCCTGCACCTCCCCTGTTTTAGCCATTCCCGGTTGATGAGGCTTGAGGTTACGATTACCTTTATAGAACATATTTCTTAGAATGCTCATCGTCCGCCTGACGATGTGTTGAAAGCATTCAATCCATACAAGTTCGTTCCGGATTTGAACGAAACTGAAGGCATCATCTCGTTACACTCATTTTGGAATCACCCTCAGAGTTAACGACGATAACCCTTGCATTCTGAATCTTCATCTTCACTTCAGATTCACGACCTATCGTTAATTTGGAATCGATGTGGTTTTCGGATATTCCAAATAAGGAAAACCGATCCCGGTCTCATCGAAATCCAAAACGTGTCTTTTAAGGTCAAGTTGTCTATTTAGTCTTAACAGTATTATTCAATATAATCAATATGCACAAATAGATAATTCACATTTCATAATAGATAATCACATCATCATAAACAGTTAATTAATATCATCATCCAACAGATAACTAAATATTATCATACCTAAACTATACATCCATATCACATAGTCATTATCCATCTCATTTCTGAGATCACAATCAAACAATGAAATATCAATATCATCCATAAGCAATGATTTATGAATCACAAGCTATAATTAATTTAAAATGAATTAAATTAACTACTTCCATCTTAATTAATTTAAAATAAATTATATTAATTACTCATTCCATAAATCCTGCTCTCACAATCATTAATTAATCAAAGTAATTACAAGAAGTAATTTAGTCTTTAATTAATTCTCAAATGAATTATTCTAAATCATTCATAGCAGATTAACATTTAATTACTTTCCTATTAATTATTCATTTATTTACAATTCTTAATCACATCATTAATTATATTAATTAACGATCTTCAATTTATATCAAATTACTTTATTTAAATTAATTAAGTGATAAATCTCTATTTAAACACAATTATTAATCACTTTTTTATTAATAACAAAACAGTAATTAACTACCCTCAATTACTTTTTAACAAATTAATCATTCCATGATTAATTATTCCCATAAATTAATCCCTTGATTAATTACAAAAGAAATTTCCCAAATTACTTCATTTACAAAACATCTTGTATGAATTTCATCAAGTAATTATCTAATTACTTTTCTAAGTAATTATACTCAATTAATTACACTATGTAATTACTCATATCAAAACATCAAATGATTTCTTAAATTAATTAATATTAGTTTACTTAATTTAAATCTTATTATCCATTACTTATATATATATATATATATATATATATATTCCAATTAATCATCTTTGCTTTAAATATCTTTTGTAACATTCCAGTAATTTCCTTAATCTATTTACAGAAATTAAACTTGGATAAATACATTAATCAATTACATTTATATTGATTTATTATCATTTAATTATCTTGTTGATTTATTATTTCAAATAAATCAATCTCTAATCCCATCATTAATTATATTAATTAATGATTTCTAATTTCATTTTCATTTGCTAACTTTATTAAGAATAAAAATCTTCAAAACACAATTATTAACCCTCTTGATTAATAACATACAGTAATTAATCATTCATAATTAATTACTTCTTAATAACACTGTTAATTAATCCCCTGATTAATTTCAAGTAATTATATTTCAATTACTTCCTTTAACAACATCATCCAGTGATTTCCTCAATTACTTCACTAAGTAATGTATTTCCAAAATATCAGTTAATTAAACTAAATTAATTAACTCAAATTAAATCAATGTACACAATTAATAAGTAATTAATTTCTTAATTACTTTCCAAATAAATAATTGCATTTTAACTATCACAATGATTATTATTGAATTAATTAATCCAATTAATTTATTAAAAATCAATTACATTAATTAATTATAAATAATCTAGATAATGATCTTCATTAACACTTATTTAATTATTTTCTTCTAGAATAATTAACTTGTATTAATCATTATTAATTATAAGACAATTAACCATTAAAATCTATTAATTTAAATCAAAACCTAATCTATGGTTCTTAATCACATATTAGTTAATTAGTTTTCTTAATTAACTTTAATTACTACTTTTAAACTTATACTTACTAATTTAATTAATATCCATCATTAATTATTCTTACTTAATTAACTTAAAGATTAATGCATATAAAATTCTAAAACTTCATGAATTAAAGTAAAATTCCAATATGTTTAAAACATTTATTTTAAATTACTTTCTAAATAAAACCAATTTATACTTAATAAAGTTTTATAGCTAATTTATTATATTTTCAAAACCCCTTTGCAAACTCACATATTTAATTACAATTAAACTTATTTGAATAAATTTAAATTGTAAAACTTTATTTTATTTCTAAATTTAGAATTTCATATCCAAGTCCTGATTTCTATCTTTGGGGTTAACCTGTTTTCAACCTTCCCTCAACAGTTTGAATTTTCATCCGATCTCAACTCTAGTTGAAAATACTTAAATTATTAATCACTTTTAAGTTATTTAAATAATTTAAATTTTGAAAACTTTACTATTTCCAACTATATTCAAAACTAACTTAAATCCATTATTTAAACTTTATTTTAGCATTAGCTTTTAGCTTTGATTTTAAATTTTAAAACAAAAGTTTCAAAAACAGGTGAAACTGTTAAAACTTGTTACAAGTTTTACAAACCTGTAAACTAATAACCCGACCCTCCCTTGGTTTGCTTCGAGTAACATGCGAGTTTCCCCGAGAATGTCGACCAGCTGCTTCGAGTTACCCCTCATGCGCGCAAATGAAAATTAAAAAAAAACAAAACCTAGAAATACGCCCTCACTTCCTCTCCAAACCTGTCACCGCCACGTGCGCACAGCTCCGACCACAAGAGGCCACCAAACTCCGGCTACCACACTGGCCATCTCTCCCCTACCTAAACCCAAAGACGCGTGGCACTCGAACACTTGTACGAGACGCGGTGATCCAAAACTCAAACATAGTAAAATTTTAGGTTCAAAAAATTTAAACTCATGCCTATGCTTCCACAACCCTTTGCGCCGCCATTCCCTATTTTTCCTAGCTCCCCGGCAACCTCCTCTACCACCAGTCAGAGGCTCAACCCCCCAGATCAACTCCATAGTCCACGGCCACTCAAAATGCCTAAAATAAATGCACTCGAACTGCACCTCACCCCCTCCACTAAAAATCACCATATCCATTATAAAAATCATAATTTGATTTAACTATTTGATTTATGTACCTGAATCGACAAAACAAGGTATTCAAATTTTTGATGTTATTGAGATGTTCAGTTCTATTTTTCCTTTTTCTGTTTCCAGAGTCATATAATTATTACTTTGGTTTAATTGAAATCTTAAACTAATATAGAAATGAAACTTACAGATTTCCTTTAAATCTTAAAGCTAAACAAGGATTTATTTAAAGAATTTGAATTTAAAAGAACAAAACTGGAAACAGAGAATATACTAAGTTTAAATACCTACACACAATTGTACTTCAGAAATTCAGAAATATAAACACACAACCATACTCTATAATACAATATTTAACAGTGCAAAAACTTCAACTAATTTATACTTTTAATTCCTTAAAAAAATGAGTTACTCACAGCAAATAGAAAACACAGCAAGTTTATAAGGAAATAGTTGGATTTGCAGGCTTGGGATATGCAGAATTTCATCTCACCAATATCCAGAGAAAATGAATATATAAATGTTCACACAATTTATTTAAGCATTCAAATATTGGCATGCATCAGAATTTAAAACTTAAGTAAATCTTAAAAGTGTTACTCACAAATTTGCAGAGAAGAACAGATGCTCCTTTATTAAGCAACAGGCTTGAAATTTACAGGTTGAACTCTCTTCTTTGATTCTCAGGTTGAATTGAATTTTGGTTGTTGTTTTGTTTGAAGTTTATTTGAATATAAAAAAGTGTTTACTCATTTCTTAGAATGGTCGAACTGATGCAGATTGATATATGCAAGAAGCTTACAAGTTGATATTTATAAAACAAGTTACAGGGCATATGCAGACAGGCTTATACAGACAGTGTATATTATTATGTTTCATACTACTAAGACAATATTTGTACTATAAAGCATACAAATCTTTGTTTGTGCAGATTCAAAACAGAGATATTTGTTAATGGAGGCTGATATGAAATATAATGGTGTGCTAAAAAGATTTTCATTAATGATTTTTGTTTATTAGCTTAAAGATACTTAACAATGTCTTCCTTCACAAGCTTTATATATACATATTTTGTTTATTTTTCTTTGTTACTGTCATTAGCTTTGTTTCATTCAATTTGGCCTTCACACTTTATATTTGTTCATTAGCCTGCATATGATTTTACTTGTTTGTATAACACGTATATTTTTATTACTGTCCTTATTTTGTCTACTTAGTTTGGCCTGCACACATATAAATTTTATTTTTGTTACTGTCTTTGCTTTCAGGTTCAACTTTTGTTCTTGATGCTTAAAACATATATATAAATGCTGCAGTTCATTGTTAATAGTTTACAAACTTAAAAAATTATTTGTTTTCTAGTTTTTTTGTTGTCCTGTTATTATAATTGAAATGTATGAGAAGTTCTATAAATTGATCCTATATGTTTATTTCTTATTTTAACTTATCATATACAGTATTTTAACTTCTAATTTATAGCTTTATGTATATTTGTTTTATTCCTATGTTTGTTGTTTGAAAACTAAATGACTTGATAGTTGTTATTTAACTAATGTACTAACTTATATTTCTTTTCCAATTTATCTTATATCTTGTATTTTTATATGTACATTTCATTTTATTAATATTATAAAAACATATTTATAAAATTGAAATAATTAATAAAAGAAATTATCTTTTTATTATAAACTACTTATTTCATTTATGTATGTTAATGTATTGTTTACAAAATTACATTTAAAACTCATATATATATTTTTAAATTCATTTTTTAAACCAAGCTACACTAAAAAGAAAAGTAAACAAATCTTTTTGTTAATAAATTTAAATTTAAACTTAAGTTAAAATAGGTTTTAAACTATTTAAACATTATCTTATGTATTTATAACCCTATATTTATTTATTTATTTAGCTTTGAAAAGTTTATATTAAATAAAACATAATTTCCAATTCACTAAAATGTATGTTAGAATTTAAAACACAATTTATTAGTTGAACTTAAAACAAATCTCATCTATTTGCAATGTATACAAATATATACATATATAAATAGAAAACAAACAAATAATTTATTTTACGGTAAAATTTACCAATTAAATATTTATTAAAAGAAAAGTATCAATTCAAGTCTAATTAATAAAGATATATCAAATCAATTTAATATTTAATGCAGATTATTAAATTTATATTGCTAGAAAATTCCAAGTTGTCACATTCCTCCCCCCTTAAAAGAATTTCGTCCCGAAATTTAAAAGCAAAGGTAATTTAATAATATATTTTAGATTTTAATTAATTTTAAATCATAAGCATATATCAATCACAAGCTAACAATCATCACAACCAATCTACGTAATCAACAAAGCAAACTATCCTTACAAAATTCTGGATAGAGTTCCCTAGAGTTTCCCAGTATAATACCGGAATACTCGATCTATAGAATCCAAACAGACTATACTACTAATCTACAGAACTCCTTTGAACCAAAGAAAATTCATACAAAATGAAATCTCTGACTGCCAAATCCAAATTCCTTTGTCTCTTGTCCACCATAACTTCTGACAATTCAGAGCTGCCTTCAACCTGCTGATCAGCTCAACCTTCGCTGATAACTCCTAAATCAATCTGAATCCAAAAACAGTCCAGTAGAATAATTTCCTCAAAACCAACCAAAACCAAGAACTCAACCTTTACTATCCTCAGTAGAAAACAACTTCTCTTTATCCAGAAAAGAAGAAAAACAAATGCACTTCCAACTGCTTCCGCTGCACAACTCTGATCTGGGTAGATGAAAATGCTGATGATGCACATAAGCACAAACTGGGCAACACATTATAAAAATATGGTTCAACATATCCAAAATAACTCAGAAGTTCCTCCAAGATCTGAGTTGCTTTACCAATTCCTTTCCCTAGAAACCATTTTATTACTAAGCTAAACCATCGGCACTACTTCTCAAATCCAGTCGATACCAAACTCAACTCCTCAGATGCTAAGGCAACCCACCAACCTCTTCAAAGATATCCAGAAGAATAATTTCTTCCATCCCAGAGAATACTTCACTATCGCAAGTCACTTTTGCGATCAACCCAGGCTAATATCCAAAGAAAACCATTCTCTCCTTACCAATCTGAACAACTTAAACTTATCTAGCCAATCCATTGAAGAAATGGATCCACAAAACTGCCTCTGAACTTCACCTCTGAAGAACTGCTGACAGATGACCTCCTCGCGTGCCGGCGGAACAATCTGAGCTGCAACACTGCTACTGATGCCTAAAAATTTCTTAATCCAAAATTCCTCGGAAAAACTCGGGCCTCAAAGCCAAACACAACATTCCGCTGAACTCAATCTCAAAACTAATGCAGACACACTTCCTTATCCAAAGATCCTTGAGATCTTCTTCGGAAACAAACCCTCGCTACTGCATCTCAACGCACAACTACTTCTTGAGGTTCCAAAAAAATATTCTAGCTTCTGCTCAACTCACACAATCCAAATTCTCCTCATCCAAACTTGTACTACAAAATGGACTCCAAATCTTAACAGTTTCCTCCAGAGATTAGGTGAAATCCTTACACCACAAATTTACTCGAAACGGTATTAGGTCTACAGTCTCGTCAAATATACTTCCAACCACAAGTAGTCGTGTTACGCACACCACTACTCAATAAACCCTTATACATATATTGGAAAACCCGAACAGGTAATCCAACAAATAGATAGAAATAAATATATATATATATATATATATATATATATCAAAATTACAAATACGCTCTCTCAGGAAAGAAATCACTCAAGAGTCTAGGTATTCACTCAACCTAGCGCTCTGATACCACTGTAACGACCCCACTTCCTATGCCCAGGAAGTAGTATCGTTTTTAAGAAAGAAAAGGGTGAGAAAATAGAAAAGATAGAGAAGAAAGAACAACAACATCAGAATCTCACAGCGGAACGAATAAAATATATTAATCACATAAGTATTTACATAATATATAACATCAATCAGAGTGATACATATAATACATCACATACTAGACAGTTATAAACACCTGTCTAGTTAATACAACTCAATACACCATACATCACAGAGATACCACACAGCGGAACTATATATATATCTACAATGCTGAAGCCTCCTGCTCCATTGCTCCTCCAGAATCTGTCAAAGCTAAACCTGAATCCCTTGGCTACCCGTAAAAATTTGGGTACCCGAGAGTTTATGAAAAACAAAAATAAACTTCGGGTCAGACATGGGTCTGGTATGAGTAACAGGTTAAAGTTGCTTAATTTTGAAAAATCCTTTGAAAACAAAAGGTATCACGTAAGACTTCCTACACATAAACATGGAGAAGTTTTTACCTTACGCTAACCAAAATATTTGATAGGAAATCCAGTGATATTATAATAGGTCTAGGGTTTTCAAGTAAATAGAAAATAGCCGAAATTGTTACATCTATTAAATTCCAGCTACTAGCCACAAAAGTGGGTAATACAATCAAAACCGTAGGCACTTATTGGATTTTGGATTCCATACAATGGCAGGGCTACTGGGGTACCGCCCGTCACAGTACGTGGCCTAGATCAACGTACCGAGGATCACTCCAGACCCCCTGCAACACAAGGCCGGAACCATTCCTTACTGAACTGTCCCGAACAAGATAAACCCCACAGTTGGCTGCAGACCAACTGCCCGCACAGCCAAATAAAAAGGGACATCTAGACAGGGGAATATCCTTGTCCTGGTTGGGCATGACCCACCTAACTTTGCTGCACCTCCCCTGTTTTAGCCATTCCCAGATGATGAGGCTTGAGGTTACGATTACCTTTATAGAACATATGACGCAGCGGATAATTGACAAAACTATATGGATTGATGAAAGTAGCAATCGATGGATTGACGATACTGAAATGCCCAAATTCGTTGATCACAAAGATACCGAATTCTAGCTATCTTCGACACGTTGATCGCGCACGATACCGTGAAAGAAGATCTTCAATTCTTCAAGCGTTGATCAAGCGCACTTGATTCCGCGAATCGGCTTCAACAATCGTTGATTCGAGCGCACTCGAATAAACGAAAGTGGAGATTACACTCAACTACCAATTTAAATGAAAGCACAGAGCAAACAAAAGAGAATTTTATTCAAAAATCAACAACCTTACAAAATGACACAACACTGCTATTTATAGCTTTTACAACGCAACGCAATCAAAACATCACCAGACTCCTAGGTCGTTCGCGACTTACGACCCAACTAAGTCGTTGCCGACCTAACTGACCAATATTGCAAACAGTAAGCGACCTAACCTTCTTACACACAGCACAGCGCAAACGACTCAAGACACACGACTTAAGAACCTACTGTTTACGACCTATACAACCCCGCGACCTAATAGTTACAACATAAGAAGACGCGACTTAAAAAATACAACTCACCATTACATCACTTCACATAGGTCGGTAACGACCTAAAATACAACGCGACTCAACTCATTACATCTCACCCGACTCACGACTTAAGATAAATCGTACGCGACTTATCAATCTTCGGTACAAGTCGTTAGGTCGTATGCGACTTATCTTAGGTCGGAAACTCCTGTCTTCTGCATACTTGTTAGGTCGTAGATGTATCACACTCTTTTCCTTAGGTCGTAGCCGACCTACTCCCTCTTCCTTGAGTCGTTCCTGACCTAAACCCAGCAAACCTTCCTTAGGTCGTGCCTTCCCTGGTTGACTCGTGAACGACTTAAGGCTTAAACCCGAAGCTCCCTTAACTCGTGTACGATTCATTTCCTGAGCTTTGTTAAGTCGCAAACGACTTAAATCCTCTTCCTGTAACTCCTTAGGTCGTAACTCGTTATCCTTCACTCTGTTAAGTCGCAAACGACTTAAGGCCTTAACATTAGGTCGTGAATACCCTTTGTTAAGTCGTGAGCGACTTATAACCCCCGAACGACTTAAAAACGAAGCCAAATCCAAACGATTTAAAGGACTTGAACCATTTAAAATATTGATTCCGTAGTTCGTACTGCATCATCCTCCCCCGGTTGACAGAAGTTCGTCCTCGAATTTTCACTTTCTCTTTCCACAACAAACTCATTTCCATGATACGGAATCAAATGTTTAACATTGAACACGTCAGAGGTATACACATCCTCCGGCAGCTTCAGCTTATAAGCGTTTTTATTAATCCGTTTCACAACTTCCACAGGACCAATTTTTATGGCTTTCAACTTGTTATAAGCGCCTACTGGAAAACGATCCTTGGTTAACACAGCGTAAACCAAATCACCTTCGCTAAATTCAACATTTCGTCGCTTCAAATCTGCAGATCGTTTATACTTCTCATTTGCCTTCACCAATCATTCCTGAACGATTTTATGACATTCAGTTAATTCATCAACAAAATCAACAGCACGTTTAACCGACCCCTTCGGTTTTGGTACTATCGTCAAATCCAACAGTCCTCTTGGCAAACTTGAATATACAATCTGAAATGGACTGAATCCCGTACTACGATTCAGTACATGATTATGAGCAAACTCTGCCTGGCATAACTTCATATCCCAACTTTTCAGATTGTCCTTCACAAGACATCGCAACAAATTTCCTAACGATCAGTTAACAACTTCGGTCTGTCCATCCGTTTGCGGATGATAAGCGCTGCTAAAGTTCAACTTCGTTCCCACCATCTTCCACAAACTTAACCAAAAATGGCTTAAAAATCTAGTATCCCGATCAGAAACAATAGATCCTGGTAAACCATTCAATCGATACACCTCCTTAAAGAATAATTGTGCCACTCGAACTGCATCCGCTGTCTTCTTGCAGGCAATAAAATGTGCCATCTTCGAAAATCTGTCAACCACCACATAGATAGAATCATTGCCACGCTGCGTTCTCGGCAATCCAAACACAAAGTCCATACTCACATCTACCCATGGTTTAGCTAGTATAGGTAACGGCATATATAACCCCACATTCGTAGCCGTTCCCTTTGAAACCTGACAGATATGACATCTCTGAACAAACCTTTCAACTTCCTTCCTCATTGACGGCCAAAAATAAGATTGAGAAATTAACTGTAATGTACGGTCTCTACCCACATGGCCTTCTTCATGTAGTTCCTTGATAATCTTCATTCTCAAGCTGCTCTTCGGAATACATAATCGATTTCCCTTGAACAAGAACCCATCAACCAATACAAATTCATCGGTATTCCCATCCTTTACTTTCTCAACAAACTTTTCAAAGTAAGGATCTTCTTCAATCAACTCTGGCAATAATTCAAACCCTATCACCTCAACTTTCATTGTAGTCAACAAATGACTCCTCCTACTCAAAGCATCAGCCACACGATTCGTTGCCCCAGATTTATGTTTCACGACAAAAGTAAACTGTTGTAAATAAGCAATCCATGATGCATGTCTCGCTGAAATCTTATCCTGCCCCTGCAAATGCTTCAAAGCTTCATGGTCTGTTTAAAGAACAAACTCCTTATGGAACAGATAGTGTCTCCAATGTTTTACTGCTTGCACCACAGCATAAAACTCTACATCATACGTACTATATCTCATCTTTGCCCCTGATAACTTCTCACTAAAGTATGCAATTGGATGTCCCCTCTAACTCAACACTCCCCCAGTTCCAACCTTTGATGCATCAGTATGTAATTCAAACAACAACTGAAAATCTGGTAAAACAAGAATCGGTGCTGTCGTCAAAAGTTCTTTGATTCGTTCAAAGCAACTCGTGCTTCCTATGACCAAGAAAACTGCTTTCCTTTCATAGAATCGATAACTGGTGCCATCACGCTACTGAAGTGTGGAATGAATCTTCGGTAGAATGATGCCAATCCATGAAAACTTCTAACTTCAGTGATAGTTCTCGGTTGTGGCCAATTTCTAATAGCTTCAACTTTACTTTGGTCCACTTGGATTCCCTTCTCAGATACAACATATCCCAAGAATAAAACACTATGCGTCATAAACACACATTTCTTCGTAGAAGCATAAAATTGTTCCTCACGAAGAATAATCAACACTTCCCTCAAATGTTGAACATGCTCCTCCATACTTCTGTTATATATCAGAATATCATCAAAATAAACCACCACGAACTTCCCAATGAATGGTCCAAAGATTTGATTCATCACCCGCATGAATGTACTAGGTGCATTTGATAAACCAAATGGCATAACCAACTATTTGTATAACCCTTCTCTCGTCTTGAAAGCTGTCTTCCATTCGTCTCTTGGTCTAATCCGAATTTGATGATATCCGCTCTTCAAATCAATCTTCGAACAGATAGTTGCCCCACTCAACTGATCTAGCAAGTCATCCAACCTTGGCATTGGAAATCTATAGCGAACGGTAATCTTGTTCAACGCTCGACTATCGGTACACATTATCCATGTTCCATCCTTCTTCGGCACCAATAAAGCTGGTACTGCACAAGGACTCAAGCTTTCCTGAACACGTCCCTATTCTAACAACTCTTCCACTTGCCTTCTCAACTCCACATGTTCCTTCGGACTCATTCGATAATGTGGTCGATGTGGTAAAACTGCTCCCGGAACAAGATCAATTTGATGTTGAATGTCTCTCAGTGGCGGTAACTCCTTAGGCAACTCTTCTGGAAACACATTCTCAAATTCTTTCAAAACTGGCTTTGCTTCTTCTGGAATTTCAACCCCTTCACTGCACTCTCGCCCAATCAACAAAAAGACATCTGGCTCCTCTTCAACCTCCTTGACAAACTCTTTCAAAGATAGTAAAGTTTTCAGTTCTTCGATCTCCTCCAACTTGTTTTCCTTCTGTTGCTGCTTCTTGGGAACTAAAGTGATCTTAGTACCTTCGAACATAAAACTGTAACTATTAGCACGACCATCATGTTGTACTGCTCTATCAAACTGCCATGGTCTGCCCAACAACAGATGACACAAATCCATGTCTACAACGTCACACCAAATTTCATCTTTGTACGTCTTTCCAATAAAAAATTCACACAAACTCTTCGACACACCTTCACTTCACCACCCTTCCTCAACCATGCTAACTTGTACGGTTTAGGATGCTTCTCAGTTTTCAAGTTCAACTTCCTTACTGCTTCTGTAGAGATAATATTGTCACAGCTTCCAGCATCAATAACGAACTTGCAAACCTTTCCCAGAATAGTGCATGTCGACTGAAAAATATTGCTTCTCAACCAAATAGTAGCATCCTCTTGTATCGGTGTAAGACAAGACCTCCTCATCATAAGGTTACAACCCTCATCTCCGGACAATAAGTCTTCCTCCTCAACTGGTAATGAATTAGAACATTCTGCATCCACATCCTCTTCTTCAATCTCTGCAACCATTGCTCTCTTCTTCGGCTTCGGACATTCATTGCTTTTGTGACCTAACTCCTGACAATTGTAACATTTGAAACCACTGCTAACCTTTGCCTTCTCACCCTCCTTCACTACTGGCTTACTGACAGATTTAGGAACATTAGAACTCCCACTAACACCCTTTACTTGATTGTTGGAATTTGTAAAAACACCACCTCCACGCCCTCCTTGCTTCTCCTAAGCCAACGCTTTCTGATGTGCTTCTGCAACAGATCTTGGATCGAACATATTAACCATATCCTGGATCTGCATTCGTAACCCTCCAACAAACCTAGCAGTTAGCTGTTCTTCTGTCTCCATAATATCATTTCTGGCAATGAGTTGGTAAAATTCATCTGCATAATCATTAACTGACTTCGTCCCTTGCCTCAGATTCTGCAATCTCTGGTACATAAGTGATTGATAATTGTAAGGTAAAAATGTAGCTCTCATCAACTTCTTCATCTTCTCCCATGATTCAATCTTCGACTTTCCCATTCTCTCCCTTGTAAGTTTAGTTTGCTGCCACCATGCCAAAGCTCTTCCCCTCAACCTTGTAGCAACTAACTTCACTCTTCTATGCTCAGGAACTTCCTTGAAATCAAAGATCTCTTCAACATTAGACAACCAATCAAGAAGTTCTTCAGCTACCATTCCACCCTTGAATTCTGGAATTTCCATCTTCATACCCGATTCCCATCGACGATCATCATCTACATCCCGATATGAATTTCGAACTGGGTCTCGATCTCGATAATGCATGCTAGCTCTATCACCCTCTTCACCAAAATCAAATGTATGTCTATTTTGATCTCGACCATCAACATCCCTTCGATCACGCATGTCTCTTCTACTATGTCTCTCCTCATCTCGATATGGCTCATCTTCAAACTCACGTGAAGTTCTCCTCTCTTCATGTCCATAGTCATGGTGATCTCTTCTTGACGAAATTGATGTTTCTCTTCTTTCTCTAAAAGTTTGCGGTGATACCCTTCTCGCTTCCGTAACCGATGGCGAAACTCGGTTTCCTCCATGGTTCGAGATTGGTGATCTCCTCCTTTGAGTTTGATTCAAATCATTCATCAACTTCTCTAACTTTACAATGCCTTCATCAAATTTCTCATTGATACGTTGTTCCATTTGCTCGGCTTCTTCTCTTCTATACAACGCTTCCACATTTTGATGACGATTAGCACTTCTCGGCGGCATGATTAAAAACTTCTCAAAAACTTCACAAATACTTCAACAATTTTCAACACAAGTCAAACATATCTCGGCTCAATTCAACTTGGCTCGGCCTCAACTTTGCAACGACCCAAAATTAGGTCGGTTTCGACTCAACAAAGCACGCACGACTTAACACTTCAAACAATGTTACCGAAAACTGATGCTCGGCTTATACTTAACACGATGTTATGCTCCGCCTTCACCCTTCAACACAAATCAGATTCAAACAACTTCCGTATTTTGATCCAAAATGGAATGGATCGAAAACTCCAAACTTGTTGCAACTTCAAGATGAACACGATGAATACCAAACCTCAAATTCCTTGGCTCCAAGACTCGTCTTAGCTATGATTGCCTATGTCAAGCTCTGATACCAAAACCGACGCAGCGGATAATTGACAAAACGATATGGATTGATGAAAGTAGCAATCGGTGGATTAAAGATACTGAAATGCCCAAATTCGTTGATCACAAAGATACGGAATTCTAGCTATCTTTGACACGTTGATCGCGCACGATACCGTGAAAGAAGATCATCAATTCTTCAAGCGTTGATCAAGCGCACTTGATTCCGCGAATCGGCTTCAACAGTCGTTGATTCGAGCGCACTCGAATAACCGAAAGTGGAGATAGGAGATTACACTCAACTACCAATTTAAATGAAATCACAAAGCTAACAAAAGAGAATGTTATTCAAAAATCAACAACCCTACAAAATGACACAACACTGCTATTTATAGCTTTTACAACGCAACGCAATCAAAACATCACCAGACTCTTAGGTCGTTCGCGACTTACGACCCAACTAAGTCGTTGCCGACCTAACTGACCAATATTGCAAACATTAAGCGACCTAACCTTCTTACACATAGCACAGCGCAAACGACTCAAGACACACGACTTAAGAACCCACTGTTTACGACCTATACAACCCCGCGACCCAATAGTTACAACATAAGAAGACGCGACTTAAAAAATACAACTCACCATTACAACACTTCACATAGGTCGGTAACGACCTAAAATACAACGCGACTCAACTCATTACATCTCACCCGACTCACGACTTAAGATAAATCGTACGCGACTTATCAATCTTCGGTACAAGTCGTTAGGTCGTATGCGACTTATCTTAGGTCGGAAACTCCTGTCTTCTGCATACTTGTTAGGTCGTAGATGAATTACACTCTTTTCCTTAGGTCGTAGCCGACCTACTCCCTCTTCCTTGAGTCGTTCCTGACCTAAACCTAGCAAACCTTCCTTAGGTCTTGCCTTCCCTGGTTGACTCGTGAATGACTTAAGGCTTAAACCCGAAGCTCCCTTAACTCGTGTACGATTCATTGCCTGAGCTTTGTTAAGTCGCAAACGACTTAAATCCTCTTCCTGTAACTCCTTAGGTCGTAACTCGTTATCCTTCAATCTGTTAAGTCGCGAACGACTTATGGCCTTAACATTAGGTCGTGAATACCCTTTGTTAAGTCGTGAGCGACTTATAACCCCCGAACGACTTAAAAACGAAGCCAACTCCAAACGACTTAAAGTCCTTGAACCATTTAAACATATTGATTCCGTAGTTCGTACTCCATCAACATATTTCTTAGAGTGCTCATCATCTGCCTGACGATGTGTTGAAAGCATTCAATCCATACAAGTTCGTTCCTGGTTCGAACGAAACCGAAGGCATCATCTCGTTACACTCATTTTGGAATCACCCTCAGAGTTAACGACGATAACCCTTGCATTCTGAATCTTCGTCTTCACTTCAGATTCACGACCTATCGTTAACTTCAAATCGATGTGGTTTTCGGATATTCCAAATAAGGAAAACCGATCCCGGTCTCATCAAAATCCAAAACGTGTCTTTTAAGGTCAAGTTGTCTATTTGTCTTAACAGTATTATTCAATATAATCAATATGCACAGATAGATAATTCACATTTCATAATAGATAATCACATCATCATAAACAGTTAATTAATATCATCATCCAACAGATAACTAAATATTATCATACCTAAACTATACATCCATATCACATAGTCATTATCCATCTCATTTCTGAGATCACAATCAAAATATGAAATATCAATATCATCCATAAGCAATGATTTATGAATCGCAAGCTATAATTAATTTAAAATGAATTAAATTAACTAATTCCATCTTAATTAATTTAAAATAAATTAAATTAATTACTCATTCCATAAATCCTGCTCTCACAATCATTAATTAATCAAAGTAATTACAAGAAGTAATTTAGTCTTTAATTAATTCTCAAATGAATTATTCTAAATCATTCATAGCAGATTAACATTTAATTACTTTCCTATTAATTATTCCTTGATTTACAATTCTTAATTACATCATTAATTATATTAATTAATGATCTTCAATTTATATCAAATTACTTTATTTAAATTAATTAACTGATAAATCTCTATTTAAACACAATTATTAATCACTTTTGATTAATAACAAAACAGTAATTAACTACCCTCAATTACTTATTAACAAATTAATCATTCCATGATTAATTATTCCCATAAATTAATCCCTTGATTAATTACAAAATAAATTTCCCAAATTACTTCATTTACAAAACATCTTGTATGAGTTTCATCAAGTAATTATCTAATTACTTTTCTAAGTAATTATACTCAATTAATTACACTATGTAATTACTCATATCAAAACATCAAATGATTTCTTAAATTAATTAATATTAATTTACTTAATTTAAATCTTATTATCCATTACTTATATATATATTCCAATTAATCATCTTTGCTTTAAATATCTTTTGTAACATTCCAGTAATTTCCTTAATCTATTTACAGAAATTAAACTTGAATAAATCCATTAATCAATTACATTGATATTGATTTATTATCATTTAATTATCTTGTTGATTTATTATTCTCAAATAAATCAATCTCTAATCTCATCATTAATTATATTAATTAATGATTTCTAATTTCATTTTCATTGTTAACTTTATTAAGAATACAAATCTTCAAAACACAATTATTAACCCTCTTGATTAATAACATACAGTAATTAATCATTCATAATTAATTACTTTTCAATAACACTCTTAATTAATCCTTAGATTAATTTCAAGTAATTATATTTCAATTACTTCCATTAACAACATCATCCAGTGATTTCCTCAATTACTTCACTAAGTAATGTATTTCCAAAATATCAGTTAATTAAACTAAATTAATTAACTCAAATTAAATCAATGTACACAACTAATAAGTAATTAATTTCTTAATTACTTTCCAAATAAATAATTACATTTTAACTATCACAATGATTATTATTGAATTAATTAATCCAATTAATTTATTAAAAATCAATTACATTAATTAATTATAAATAATCTAGTTAATGATCTTCATTAACACTTATTTAATTATTTTCTTCTAGAATAATTAACTTGTATTAATCATTATTAATTATAAGACAATTAACCATTAAAATCTATTAATTTAAATCAAAACCTAATCTATGGTTCTTAATCACATATTAGCTAATTAATTTTCTTAATTAACTTTAATTATACTTTTAAACTTATACTTACTAATTTAATTAATATCCATCATTAATTATTCTTACTTAATTAACTTAAAGATTAATGCATATAAAATTATAAAACTTCATGAATTAAAGTAAAATTCCAATATGTTTAAAACATTTATTTTAAATTACTTTCTAAATAAAACCAATTTATTCTTAATAAAGTTTTATAGCTAATTTATTATATTTTCAAAACCCCTTTGCAAACTCACATGTTTAATTACAATTAAACTTATTTGAATAAATTTAAATTGTAACTTTATTTTATTTCCAAATTTAGAATTTCATATCCAATTCCTGATTTCTATCTTTGGGGTTAACCTGTTTTCAACCTTCCCTCAACAATTTGAATTTTCATCCGATCTCAACTCTAGTTGAAATACTTAAATTATTAATCACTTTTAAGTTATTCAAATAATTTAAATTTTGAAAACTTTACTATTTCCAACTATATTCAAAACTAACTTAAATCCATTATTTAAACTTTATTTTAGCACTAGCTTTTAGCTTTGATTTTAAATTTTAAAACAAAAGTTTCAAAAATAGTTGAAACTGTTAAAACTTGTTACAGGTTTTACAAACCTGTAAACTAATAACCCGACCCTCCCTTGGTTTGCTTCGAGTAACACGCGAGTTTCCCCGAGAATGTCGACCAGCTACTTCGAGTTACCCCTAATGCGCGCAAATGAAAATTAAAAAAAAAAAACCTGGAAACACGCCCTCACTTCCCCTCCAAACCTGTCAACGCCACGTGCGCACAGCTCCGACCACCAGAGGCCACCAAACTCCGGCTACCACACCGACCATCTCTCCCCTACCTAAACCCAAAGACACGTAGCACTCGAACACTTGTACGAGAGGCGGTGATCCAAAACTCAAAAACAGTAAAATTTTAGGTTTAAAAACTTTAAACTCATGCCTATGCTTCCACAACCCTTTGCGCCGCCATCCCCTATTTTTCCTAGCTCCCCGGCAACCTCCTCTACCACCAGTCAGAGGCTCGACCCCCCAGATCAACTCCATAGTCCACGGCCACTCAAAATGCCTAAAATAGATGAACTCGAACTGCACCTCACCCCCTCCACTAAAAATCACTATATCCATTTTAAAAATCATAATTTAATTTAACTATTTGATTTATGTACCTGAATTGACAAAACAAGATATTCAAATTTTTGATGTTATTGAGATGCTCAGTTCTATTTTTCCGTTTTCTGTTTCCAGAGTCATATAATTATTACTTTGGTTTAAGTGAAATCTTAAACTAATATAGAAATGAAACTTACAGATTTCCTCTAAATCTTAAAGCTAAACAAGGATTTATTTAAAGAATTTGAATTTAAAAGAACAAAACTTGAAACAGAGAATATACTAAGTTTAAATACCTGCACACAATCATACTTCAGAAATTCAGAAATATAAACACACAACCATACTCTATAATACAATATTTAACAGTGCAAAAATTTCAACTAATTTATACTTTTAATTCCTTAAAATAAATGAGTTACTCGCAGCAAATAGAAAACACAGCAAGTTTATAAGGAAACAGTTGGATTTGCAGGCTTGAGATATGCAGAATTTCATCTCACCAATATCTAGAGAAAATGAATATATAAATGTTCACACAATTTATTTAAGAATTCAAATATTGGCATGCATCAGAATTTAAAACTTAAGTAAATCTTAAAAGTGTTACTCACAAATTTGCAGAGAAGAACAGATGCTCCTTTATTAAGCAACAGGCTAGAAGTTTACAGGTTGAACTCTCTTCTTTGATTCTCAGGTTGAATTGAATTTTGGTTGTTGTTTTGTTTGAAGTTTGTTTGAATATAAAATAGTGTTTACTCAGTTCTTAGAATGGTTGAACTGATGCAGATTGATATATGCATGAAGCTTACAAATTGATATTTATAAAACAAGTTACAGGGCATATGCAGACAGGCTTATACAGACAGTGTATATTATTATGTTTCATACTACTAAGACAATATTTGTACTATAAAGCATACAAATCTTTGTTTGTGCAGATTCAAAACAGTGATATTTGTTAATGGAGGCTGATATGAAATATAATGGTGTGCTAAAAAGATTTTCATTAATGTTTTTTGTTTGTTAGCTTGAAGATACTTAACAATGTCTTCCTTCACAAGCTTCATATATACATATTTTGTTTATTTTTCTTTGTTACTGTCATTAGCTTTGTTTCATTCAATTTGGCCTGCACACTTTATATTTGTTCATTAGCCTGCATATGATTTTACTTGTTTGTATAACATGTATATTTTTATTACTGTCCTTATTTTGTCTACTTAGTTTGGCCTGCACACATATAAATTTTATTTTTGTTACTGTCTTTGCTTTCAGGTTCAACTTTTGTTCTTGATGCTTAAAACATATATATAAATGCTGCAGTTCATTTTTAATAGTTTACAAACATAAAAACTTATTTGTTTTCTAGTTTATTTGTTGTCCTGTTATTATAATTGAAATGTATGAGAAGTTCTATAAATTGATCCTATATGTTTATTTCTTATTTTAACTTATCATATATAGTATTTTAACTTCTAATTTATAGCTTTATGTATATTTTGTTTTATTCCTATGTTTGTTGTTTGAAAACTAAATGACTTGATAGTTGTTATTTAACTAATGTACTAACTTATATTTCTTTTCCAATTTATCTTGTATCTTGTATTTTTATATGTACATTTCATTTTATTAATATTATAAAAACACATTTATAAAATTGAAATAATTAATAAAAGAAATTATCTTTTTATTATAAACTATTTATTTCATTTATGTATGTTAATGTATTGTTTTACAAAATTACATTTAAAACTCATATATATTTTTAAATTCATTTTTTAAATCAAGCTATACTAAAAAGAAAAGTAAACAAATCTTTTTGTTAATAAATTTAAATTTAAACTTAAGTTAAAATAGGTTTTAAACTATTTAAACATTATCTTACGTATTTATAACCCTATATTTATTTATTTATTTAGCTTTGAAAAGTTTATATTAAATAAAACATAATTTCCAATTCACTAAAATGTATATTAGAATTTAAAACATAATTTATTAGTTGAACTTAAAACAAATCTCATCTATTTGCAATGTATACAAATATATACATATATAAATAGAGAACAAACAAATAATTTTTTTTACGGTAAAATTTACCAATTAAATATTTATTAAAAGAAAAGTATCAATTCAAGTCTAATTAATAAAGATATATCAAATCAATTTAATATTTAATGCAGATTATTAAATTGATATTACTAGAAAATTCCAGGTTGTCACAAATGAATTACATTTATCCATAATTAATTATATTAATTAATCACTTATTTATTAGTTATTCCTTAATTAAACAATCCTTGATTTCATCGTTAATTATATTAATTAATGATCTTTAATTTATATTTAAATTAATTACTTTATTTAAGATTAATTACATTTAGTAATTAATCTGAAATTTTAAAATACAATTATTAATCACCCTTTGATTAATATCAATCCAGTAATTAACAATCTTTAATTACTCATTAAAAATTAATTTTCCCATAATTAATTGTCTTCATTAATTAATCCCTTGATTAATTACAAAAGTAATTTCCCAAATTACTTTATTAAAAATCATCTTCACTAATTACATTCTAGTAATTATCATTTATTACTTGTCAAAGTAATATTGCTCCATTAATTAGATAAAGTAATTACTCTTATTAAATCATCAAATTATTATCTCAAATTAATTAAAATAAATTAATTAATTTTTATCATAATTAATTACAATAAGTAATTAAGCCTTTAATTACTTTTATCAAGTAATTATGCTTAACAAATTACAATTGATTATCTTCAATTAATTAATCCGATTAATTATCAAAACTAATCACATTAATTAATTACTTAATAATCCTTAGGTAATTATCTTTACTAATTAACAACATTTCTTTAGTTACTTACTTAAGAAAAATTATGTTAGATTAATTATCATAAATCATTTCTAATTAAAAATTAATCTAAAACATAAATTAAAATCAAATAACTAAGACATTCCTTAATTAAATTCTTTTATTTTCTTAATTATCCTAAGATAGTTTATTTACTTTATTAATGACTTCATTAACGTTCAAATGTATTTAAAACAATAAATTTCTAAATTAAATTCAAATCCCAATTTAAAAATTTAAGATTTCAAAATGTTTAACTATTTAAAACATTTATCCAAGTTTAAAAAAAATTTATATACCTTGAAATAAAAATAAAGAACATTCATTACTTATAAAAGATACTAATATAAGAAAGGTTCTAAAAATCTAAATTACTTAATTTTACTAAAAGAAATCAAGCTTAAAAATAAATTGATTGTTTTAACTTTTCAATTTTAAGTTAAACACTTCATAATTTTTATTCAATATTAAAGAAAAGAATTATATCAAGTTTGAACCATTTATTTGAAATCAAATTCAATTTAAATTCTACTTTAAAACATTTTAAACTTGATCAATATTTTAAAATTTGCAAGCTGATCTAAATTAAAATTTCTAGATTCATAGTAAATTTGAAAACCATATTGAAATTTGATTTTTAAACTTGATTTAAAAACTTATTCAAACCATACTTAAATTTAAAATCTTCATGTTTAAAACTTTGAATTCAAAAGTTCACTTGAATTCAAACTCAAACTTTGCATTTAAAAATCCTGCTTAAAAACTTGAATCTCATTTAAACTTTAAAATCTGAACAATCTCAGGTTTATAAACCTGAAACCAAGCTCTTACCCGAAACACACATGCAAATGCTTCAAGTAAAAGCCCTATATGCTTCGGGACAGAAACATGAATACCCGAGAAAACTTCGAGACACAAAGCTCTACACAGACCCAACATAGTTCATCTGAACTTATGTGCACGGTGCATATGCACCGGCACTCTAGCGAACTCCAGTCACCGTAATTCCCTTCACCACGTCGCCGATCAACCTCTCACCTGATCACGACCACCGAAACCACCATAGCAGTTCGAAATCAAAATCCAGTTGAACAAGCCAACTTGGAAACACCACAGCACTTAAAATACCCAAACCTGTCAACAACTCGCGAATACATCTCCGACCATCTGAATCACGGCGACTCTGGCCATCGCTCCATCTACGACTCCTCTTCTAATCCCCAAAGTATAGCAACACTCGGTGCAACAGAGAATCAGAGAACCAACCAAATATTGATCCCCCTAAAAACTAGGGTTAGAAACCTGTAATGAGCCACCACTGCCGCCACCACCCTCTGACAATACATCTAACAATTTTCCTCTACTCATCCATCTACCCCCCACCTCCAGGAAGAATCTCAACTTCCAAAATCCACTAGATAACCATATAAACCCAAAAACCTCAATTTGGTTCAACTCAGTAATTCCCACTCCCCAGTGAATTTAAAAATGTGATATTTGTTTTAAAATTCATGATTTCAATCATGCATTCAAATTGTTTTAATAATTTAAGGTGTTTGAGATTCTTGCTTTTTTGAAAATAATATCTGTTATTATTGTTTTTTAGAAGTAACAGATCTTAATTTACCTAAATCATAATTTACAAACCTAAATGTATACCAAACAAACATATTTTGTTTACATAATAATTTCTAACTGAGACCAAATCATGTGGAAATGGATTTTTATTAAAAATCCTTGTTTAAAATCAAAATCAGGTATGCAGATAACTGGCATCACACACATAGGTATGTTTATACATATACACACAGAACATCATCATAATAAAATCATACAAACATGATTATTTCCATCTATCCACATGCACAGATAACTCAAGCTTTTTGCATTGTGAGGTTACTCACTTAAAAGAAGACAGAGCATTTTTTTTCTTTTGATCTACAGCAGTTAGATTTTATAAAAAAAAATATTTTGAATTAGAACTTGAGTTCTATAAATTAGTTTAGCTTTGATTTTTAAAAGAAAAACTTTTTTTAAACAAAAGTTCACTCACTTAATTATTGAAGAGGCAGAGAACCAACTCAGATGCATTCATTTTTCTGGAACCAGATGTGAATTTCTTGGAACTGATTTGCATTTGCATTGATGATGTTGAATCTGTGTTTGCAATTTGCTTATTGATGTTGATCTTAAAACTGCAGCAGTTGTAGTTGATTTTGATAACGATAATCCTAGCCTTAAATGCATGCAGCTGACCCCTATCTTCATTTGTTTGAGTTTGAAGTTGAACTTCAAATTGATTTTGTAACTTGCAGATTTTATATTGAAGTTGTTTTGTAGAATTGGTTTTGAGTTTCTTCTTTCTTTTTTTCAGATCTGATTTTAGTTTTTTATTTGAAGAAAAATGTTTTGAACAAAAATGAATTTCTAAGTTTTCTTACCTACAAAAATTAATTACAAAATATATTAACACGCCACTTGTTACTTTAGTAAGACAAATGATTTACAAGTGTCTTCTCTATGATACGAATACTTAACACATGTTCAACTTAATATAAAAATACATTTCCTAATTTATGAATGTTTTTAAATCTTTCTAAAATTATTTATATTTCAATTTAACATGTTTTTATATGTTTATCCATATTTAGCATTTAAATGATTATATATAAACTTCCTTATAAAATTACACATTTTAATGTTTATTTGAATATTTTAAAAATAATATTTTAAAAAGAAAATGAATGTTGAAATACATTTTAGTCCAAAGTTTCAAACCAAAATATTATACTTTATTGTAAATGAACTAAGTTTATTTTAAAACAATTACTAGAAGAAAACAAAATAAACTTTCAGTTTAATCTATTGATAAGTAGCGATACACAACAAGCAACTGGGTCAATGCGTTCCGTAATAGGAAACGGTCCAACATAACGAGGAGCCAATTTCCCCGAGCTATTAAAACGCACCACACCCTTCATCAGAGAAACACAAACAAATACGAGATCGCCAACAGAAAATTCCAAAGGCTTCCTACGATGATTGGCATAAGATTTCTCCCTATCCTGAGCCTCATTCATTCTCTGTCTGATAATATCAATCTTCTCAGAAGATTCACGAATATAATCGGGGCCGAGAACCAACTCCTTCCTGGATTCCAATCAACAAAATGGTGATCAATATGGCCTTTTGTAAAGGGCTTCGAAAGGAGCCATACCGATACTGGATTGGAAACTGTTATTACAAGCAAATTCAACAAGAGATAAGTGGTCTTCCCAACTACCACCAAAATCAAAAGGCAGTCCGATTGGACTTGATAGGAATAAAATGGGCTGATTTGATCAAACGATCAACAATCACCCAAACACTAATATGGCGAATGAGGTAGACCATCATTGATGTCCGTAGAAATCTTATCCCATTTCCACAATAGAATCTCAAGAGGCTGCAAAAGACTACTAGGACGATGGTGTTCTGCTTAACAAGTTGACAGTCATGCAACGACTTATATAACTTGCACCATCACGCTTCATACCTTCTCAAAATTATAAACGTTTCATATCAGCATACGCCATACTACTATCCGGATGGATATTATGCTTAGAACGATGACAGTCCTTGTGAATGTCATTTCTAAGATTAGAAGCACCAGGCACGATCAACATACCCTTCTTTCGAATACAACCAAGAACATCAATATCGAAATCCTTTTGTGACGACCCAAAATTTTAGGCAATATTAATTTAATAATCTGTGCTAATAATTTATTTGATTTGATAATTTTTCTTTATAATTTTAATTTAAATTGATGAATTTAATCTTTTAAAGGTTATAAATATTTAATCTGGTAATTTTGATCAATATCTTTTTAACAATTTAAAATGGATAAGAATTATTTTTCAAAGCTAATAAAATTTTATTCTATTTATAATATTTATATTTGATATATATTATGAATGGGAAGATCTTTTGTTTTAAATTAAAGATGAATTTTCAAATTGTAATATATATGTATGTATACGTTATAATTTGGAATTGTTTTGAAATTTAGTTTAATCTATTAATAATTTATATATGTATGAATTGTAATTTAAAGCTTTGTTTTAAAATTAATATTTTTCAAAAGTTAATATAAGATTTATTCAATTGTTTTCAAAATATAAGATAATTTTTTTTAAATAAAGTTTTATTTTTGTTTTCTTTAAAAGTGTTTAAATTTAAAATGGTTATAAATGTATAAATATAAATGTTTTAGATTTTTAAAATCCATATACAAGATTTAATTGTATTATAACTAGTTTCATAGTATTTTCTTTAAAGATTTAATTTATACATACATATGTAAGTATTTATTTATAAAATAACTTAAATAAGTAAGCTTTTTATTTACATTTAAATTAAATAAAAAATTTAACTAAAAATACTTAAAGACATGTGTAACCATATTAAATATCTTAATAACACAGGTAAAGGCAATTAAAAAAATGAGTGCCAAATGTAAGATTATCAACATGTGGCAACATACTTAATTCAATTTTTAAATAAATGTTTTTAGAAGAAACTAGTGTTTCACAAACATTTTTATTTCCTTGGTTTCACTTCTTAACTCAAACCAGAAAATTTCTTTTAAAAACTGAAACTGGAAATCAAGAAAAAAGGCAAAGTAAATCTGAAATTTAAAACCATAAAAACAAATCTGAGATTAAAATATGCAACCTTTAACCTGCTATTCAAATGAAGTTCAACTGCAAGTTCAAAATCTGTTTCAGCAAGTAAAAAACGTCAAATTGAAGCTTGCAAAGGGATTCATTTTCATCTGCAAAGAAAAGTCAAAATATTTTCCAAAATTAAAGATTTCAGGCCTGGAATGAATCAAAACCTGCTCTGCCTTGTTCAAATTAATTGGTGAGTAAATTTTGTTTTAAAAACAGTTTTAATTTAATCTATGTTGAATAATGATGCATGCAAATGACTTTTTTTTTATAATGAATATTTATTACATGAATATTGTTAAGTTTGTATGTTGGAAGTATGAATTACCAGGAAATTCAATTGGCTGTAGATATACATTCTCTGTTTGATTTTTTTTAGTCATTTCCTTACGAAAATTCAAACCTTCCAAGCTATACCTTATTTGATCTTGATATGTGAATGAAAATTGTATGAAAATGTTAGATAGAAATTTTAAAAATAGTTTCTGTCAATTTAAATTCACAAATAATTTTTTAAAAATGGCAAAACACACTGAACTAAATTTTTTTTTGAAATTAATTGCTTTAAATTCTAAATTGACCTACATGCATGTAATCACGATGGAAAATCGTGAATTTTGACATGTATACTGCAATTTTTAATTGGGTATTTTTTGTGAATTTTAGGGTTGAGCGATTTGGGGGTTTTGGTGGATTGTCGTTGTTCGGCGTGATGATAGGGGTTGAAATCTTGGTTGAATCTTGCTTGTGGATTGTTGACGAGCGGAAAAATGCTATGGAATTTTCCCAATGGCCGTGGTGATGGGATTTGATCAATATAGGGTTTTGTATTGTTCTTGGTTCGACATTGCTGCCGAGGTTTTTGTGACATGAGAAGAGGACTGGAATGTTTCGTGAGTTGGGGAAAGGTGGCGTGAAGGTCCGGTGATGCTTTGGAGAGGTCGCCAGAGTTTTCGGAGGTGGCGATCGTGGGTGGCGATGGGATTTGCGGTCATGTTAGCTGCAGTTTTTGGTGAGAATGTTCGAATTTCGATTCGAATTTGTTTTGTTGGATCTGGGTTGGAATTCAGGCTCGCACGCGATCGTGTGACTGTCGTTGATGGTCGCGATGACCGTCGCTGGCGGAGTTTCAGGTGCACGTGCACCGTGGACGGGTTTGTTTCAGGTAGAAGTTTGGAAGTTTGGGGAAGAAAGGTCGTCCCGAAGTGGAACTCGCGATATTCTCGTAATCAACTCGATGATTGAAGGGGATGGAGGTTTCTCGGGGCAGCACTCGTGTATTTGTCGTGCTTAACTCGAGTTTTTAGGTTGTTGCTTTTAGTTGTTTTGTATAATGATTTAAGTTGGAAATTGAACTTGTTGTAGAAAAAAATGAAATCAAACTTTACACTATAGACAAGTTTTATAAAAGGAACAAAATACAAGGTAAAAACTTGTTATTTTTGGAATAAGTGTAATTCAAACTTTTAAAAGTGATAATTGAATTTATATTTCAAATTTGAAATGTTTTAAGATGTTTGCTTTAGAAAGTAACTAGTGTCGGGCCCGTGCTACGTACATGGGCATTTGCTTAGATAATGAGTAAAGGAGGCTTGTTGTGTGATGTTGTAAGACTTATAAGTGTTACGAATGATTTCAACTGTTTAGATATTACTACACCGAAATAGACAATTGCTAGAACTTGTAAGTGTTGAGAATAATTTCTGTAATACTGTTCAAGTGTTATTTATGGCATGCGAGCAATTGAGCAATCAAATTTGTCACAGTTATAAGTATTATTAACATACTATTTGTAACGATTATCAACGTTGCCATGGAAATAATTCATAACGCTTATTTGCATTGAAAAATGGTTATTTAGGAATATTAACTATCATCGTTATAATAACACTTATAACCGTCGATGGTCATAAATTGCATCATGTATCCTTTAATTATGTAACGTTTTTAAGCCCTGTTAATACACATATTGGTAACATTTGCATATGTTACTAACAAGAATTCATTATTTTATACAGTTTCATGCACAAATAACATTAAAATTCTTAAAGCAAATGGATATAACATAAAATAAACAGTAATTTTCACATGATTCATCATATTGATTCAACATAAAATTTAAAACGTCTTCATATCTCAAATACAACCGTGCCACGGTTAGATAGTATTATTTGAACCACAAACTATATAATTTCAAAATACAATAATGTATCATGTCCAAATTAAAAAAGTGAAAATAAAAAAGAGATCATGGTCTCAGTTAGGACCGAGCCATCAAGGCATGTAATAGATGAATAACATATAAAGCTTCTTGTCAGCTAGTTTCCCATAGCAAGTCATGTGTCCCGAGTCAACGGTAGTAGATTGAGGAATCCAGCCTTCTTTATTCAATCTACTCGTGTTGTGCCTCCTCTATTGGTTGCACCACCTCCATCTCCTAAGTGGTCCCCAATTTGCTGAACTATAGTATCTCATTCTTGTCTTACCATTTCTCTTGTTATTATTCTGGAGAGCAGGGAAGAGTAGCTTCTCGTGTTACTGGCCAACAATTCACGTTCCATACATTTTTTTTAGGTCATGCAATGAAAGAACAGTGGACTACAATATAGAATTAGTATCAGTGAAACCTCTATTAACGCGGTACCAATCAAGTAAAGAAAAACAGATACAAATAGAAAAATCATTCTCTTGAAACAGCAGCAAAAGTGGTGAAAAACAAAAGGTAGTAAGTTTTGAGTGTAGAAACTAAACAAATCGCTCAAATATTCGAGAAAAAATTGTGAGAGGCCTGTGCTACACACACGGGCATTTCCGCAGTTCAAAAGTGTTAAGTAGCATTGCTCGATGTCATATGATCTTTGATTTCACACTTTCTTTCTTCTACTAACTTGAGGTAGAATAACTTGGTCATGGATCATTAGTACCAAATTTATATTTGTATTCAATATAAAATAGTGACTATGAATATAAAAAGCATACATTTTCATATAGTTCATTGTGTATATGGCATTATACAATGATAACCTTACCATTTATGTAAACTACTCATGTTATGCATTTGCAGATACTGTTTGTAATACAATTTGTGTAAGTTAAATATATTAAGAAAGTGGTTCAAATTTACAACTATATGAAGAAAGTAATAAATTTTTGATGATTGGGTTGGTATAATAATACAATAACTACAACAACATTTACCATAACATCTTATCTAACATTGTGTTTATGCTAACTTTAAACACTACTTCGATCTCTTTCCTTATTTTCTGCTAATCTAGTTTTTTTCTACTTTACATTTATTCACCAGCATAAAAAATCTGCTGTAAATGCTCTAAAGAAATGTAATATGGTTCCAATGTATGAATCTATAATTTGCTCTATAAAAGAGATGGGCAACTTATGTATGTCCATATACGAAACTTTATTAACTTAACAAAAGGATAAAGCTATTTGTATTAGGACTTAAGTTAGAAGTAGTAACATAGGCACACTAAATTTATAGAGAGTATTTATATCAAAAATAACTGTACATAGTACTTAAAACAAACTCATTAAACACTCCAGATCTAATAACCAAATATTCTAAATTGATTACCCAAAAATGTTCATATACTTGAATAAAAAGTACTACCGTTGAGATATTGTTCTCGGCCTTGTATGTATGTGCTCAGCCTACAAATGAATAATGAGTATTTTACAAATTCCTTTATTTTTCCAATAATAACTTACAACTCAAAACTCAATTAAATAAATATAATTTAGAAATAGTTGCCAATGATTTACAATCCTCAAATCATGATGTATGCGTGAAAAAAATTCTTAATTAAATCGTGCATTCCATTAAATCTTAAAACAGGTTTGCACTGAAGTAGAGAAAGGATGCAACATTTTGTTGTATCTAAGCAACAACTTTTTATAGAAGAGCCTGACATAAACTTACATGTTATACGTCTAAAATAAAATATTTATTTAACCAATAATCCATTCACTATTCCAAACTTTCCTAACACGGTTGCTATCATAGGAAAAGCAACAACTACATAAGCTTTCTTGCACAAACTTTTCTTAGTACCCGATATTCAAGCTTCCTCTAGTATTTCTCAATCCGACTTTACATCTGCTGCTTTAGAAGATAGCTCTTCCAACAACAAAGTCATGCCTCTATACATCAAACTATGCTCGGAAGGAATCAGTACTGGCCATATGGTTAAAACTAGAAATAGCCCACATCGGTTTTGTTTATCATATGCCAGTCATTCATTGCTGGTTTATTGACCATATTAATTATGTATACATAATCTAAAATTATTAGCACAGGCTTTTGATCAATAGCATATAATGTTTGTAAACTATCCAAATATTTTGGCAATAAGTGTGAATATATTTTCAAAGGTCAAAATTATTGTGTACTACTAATTATACATAGTAATGTTCATCAACATTATATTTAAGCATCAATATTGATGATTCAACTTCTTTAGCCAAGCACTTAAGTAAATGGTTATTTCATACGAGTTATTCATAAGGCACTTGACATTTTAATTTTAGGCATAAGTAATGTATGTATACATTTTTATACAAATAATGTTGATAATCTTCTATTTTATAAAGAAAGTACTTCAATGACAAAAATACCCTTGATATTAATATTTCATTAAATTTTGATTTGTATTTATATTCACCTATGTGATTAAAAATTTGGCCAAAAAATAGATTGCCCTCGTATGTATTCTTTTGATGATAACTTTTTCCATACTGTAGGAAATAGGGGTACTTCAATCACAAAATTGGATAACGTTAAATGATAGAGAAATAGCTAGCCAAAGAGTAAAACGAATTCACATTAATCTGAGCATACAGTAGATGAAAGATGTCATTTCTGATATATTAATGATAAGAGTCTTCCATTTTAAAGAATCGATCAATTATATCATCCATTTGAGCTAAGGAAAAAATGAAAAAAGATGAAACATATCAGGTTTAATTAGAAATATGTTCAGCCGTAGAGACATTTTTAAAACTTCATAAAAGATTTTAGATTTTTGAAACTTGAATTCTCATTTGGCTATTTTGCTTATTTGTTTATAATGTCGTAGAGGTTTGTGATATCAATATACATCTACTAAAATCCCTATCAACTGCCAAAAAAGGCCTAACTAACCTTGACCTTTTCAAAGCAATACACATCTTAGTTGTTCAAAAAATGAAGAGTAGAAGAAACTTGCTAATAGCGTAATTGAGTAACAACTTAGTCCATGAAACATATATATTATGTGACGCCCCACCTCTATACCCACACTAGCCAAGAACACTCCGGAGTAGTGCTGTCAACTAGCACGGAGAATAAGGCTGTTGAGGAGCGACCATCCATGTAATTGCTTATCACACGGTGGCTATAAATAATCTTCGGAAACAAACATAGAAATAATCATATCACAAATCAGTCACAGATATCCATATCACAAAGGCGGAAGAAGATATGAATATATAACTAACACATGAAAGTGTACATCAGAGTAGTGGTCAGTAAGATCCACGATAATACAAAAGAATAGCAACACGTGCTATACAAAAGAATACAACTATGAGTCTATATCTCAAGTGTATACAACAAAAACTGCTAATCTAAACAGTTAGCCAAAAGTCAGAGTGATGCATCTCTGGGAAGAAGTCAAGCAGAAGCACCTGTAACATCTCAGTCTGACCCGAGTATTATTTAAGAAAATAATAAACGGATCAGTCTAGCTATAAATATCAGATGACATGATATAACATAAAAGATATGGCATAAACATAAACATCCATAACGACATACCACTATAAGTATGTAAATAATGATCAACAGAAGATCAATCAATAAGAGATAATCAATATCACAAGAATCTTCTCAAAGATTCGAAGAGGGCATCATACCCTAAACTTGTACTCATAACAAGTCAATGACATAAATTCCAGAAATCAACACGAGAAATCCAGAAATCATAAAAAGGGAAAGAGGCCTATCACATGACGGTCCGAAGACCAAGGGGAGCTACACCGCATGTGTGAATGGAATCACACAGATTGAGTTCAAGACTAACCAAAAAGCAGAAAGGTATGTGTGAATGGAATCACACATGTGGTGTCTAGTCTAACCTTGCAATGAAAGAGACATCGCGCAATTGCTAGTCTAATTCATAAAGCGATCATCAAGATCAACGAGAAGTGTCAATTACACTAAGCTAGTAAATATAGAAGTTTAGCTTCATGTCCCTTAACCACTTGCTTAACTTAAATATTTACGAACAAACTGTAAATCTTCACTAATAAAATTGTCACAAGAGGTTCAATCGAACAAGTCCAAGAATTAACCGACGAAGTGAACGCAAGCGTTTCATACCACTTGTTTTACTGAGTCGTTTAATTAGATTTCTCATCCGAGTGAGGTAAAGGCTTGTATATACTAATAGATTGGAAAACGGTTTAAGAAAAGAGCTTTGTTATTAAAAATAGAGTTGAAATTGTTTGTTAAAAGAGTTTTGATATTTACTACTAGTATTGAAACCTTTATATTATAAAGTGACAAAACACATAAGCAAGTGTAGAAACAATCAGTCACAAAGATCGCATACGGAGATGCGAATAAAATCCAAGGAAATCAGCTCAATGTTTTTCAGATAAGATCCCCTACGGAGGGGGGGTCCAGGGGGGTGGCAACCCCCCAAGGTGGGGGTGCGGGGGCAACGCCACCGCTTACGGGGTTCGACCTGCCCGGTCAGGTCGCGGGGGTCCAGGGGGCAGCGCCCCCGGCGGGGTGCGGGGCAGCGCCCCGACCAAAACGGTACGACCTAGTGAAGACAAAATGAGGTCTAACGGCCTAAAGGGATAGGGTCGAGCGACCTAAAGGTGTTCGCGACCTAACGATGACTCGCGACTTAAGGAAGAGGGGGTGAGCGACCTATGGTCATAAACGAGACCGAGCGACCTAAGGGAATAAGGGCCGAGCGACCTAGCATTCGAACGACCTAAAAGAGGCGTGGCCTAAAGGAGACGCGACCTAAAAGAGGCGCGACCTAAAGGAGACGCGACCTAAAAGAACATAAGGTCAAACGACCTAACTGTATTGGGTCACGCGACCTAAAGAGAGGCGGTCTAGCGACCTAGAGTGCACATGTCCAAAAGTGGGAACGACCAATCGAGGTAAGGTCCAACGACCTACGACCTAAACAAATAGGCCAAGCGACCTATAGGGTTAACGGTCTAACGACCTAACAGTTATGGGGTCACGCGACCTAACTAAGTACGCGACCTAGTGGGTAAGGGAGTCGAGCGACCTAACTGCATCCAGTGACGAGCGACCTAATGGAGTCAAGTAGCGAGCGACTTAACTAGTTAAAGACTCAAGGGGGTCAACGACCTAAAGGTCCAACGACCTAAACCCAAACACACGAAAAGTGGCCAGAACGACCTAGGGGTTAACTCACATGCGACCTACGACCTAAGGCCCATGCGACCTACGACCTAACTCCGATACGAGCTAATAAGGCCAGAACGACCTAGGAGCAGAAAATCCACCAAAACGCTAAAAATCGGAGTTTTTCGCCAAGCCAATCCAAACCACATGCAAATATACATGCAAACACGATAGGGATTCATTCCCAACAGTCCAATATTGATATAGACTAGATTTGTGAGATAAAAATCTCACCTTTGCACTAAAGTTTATGAAGATGAAGCTTGAAAGCAAGGAGAAGCAATCCAAAGCTTGAATCCAATATCTTCTACTTGGATTTTGGAGTTGAATGTTGGATTTGCAATTGAATTTGTGCTTGGAGTTTTAATTTCCCATTCCCTCCACCATTAATGCCAAAGCTTGATTAGTTAGGAAATTTATGAAGAGTGAGGAGAAGAGGGTTGGAACTTGGGCTTAATAGGCTAAACTAACCCAAAGTCCAAAGCGGGAAAAGTTAGTGAAATTTCACTAACTCCAAACCTATCGATGTTTATACTTAAAAAGTTGTAAACGACATTTCGAAGTCAATGGAAGTGGTCTCGAGTCCTAATTTGACCGTTTGCAAAAGGTAGCTTTTCGGACCAAAATCCGATTAATGAGTTAATATTTAAATAAAATATTTAAATACAAACTCGATAAATATGTGGGTTGTTACAAGAAACTTCCAATCTTCTTCCCTCTTCTTCTCCAAATCCGTAAACAGTTACAACAAATTCTCAACTACAAAGTGGTAGATCTCATCGAGATCTTTAATTCCAACGGTTGTGATTGTTTTTGGAGCTATAGATTGACGGGAATATGGGCTTGAAGGGCCGAAAGTCGTGTGAGTTTTGGAGATGCTAGGGATTACCTAGTTCTTTGATGTTGTGGTCGAAGATGGAGCTCGCAAAGGCGGTCAGGAGGGTGGTCTCTGATCGGATTGAAATTGAGCATGGTGGCTTGAAAAATTTGAAGTATGTGGGCGGCAATGGGTTAGAGGGTCACGACATTAACCTGGTGATAGCGTGCGTGGGGAAGAGAAAGGGCCGAACGGGCTTGATTTCCTGAAGAGATTTTGGACGGCCGAGATTTAAATTAGGTTAAAAAATTGAAATAGAAATTGTAAATTATTATATTATAATTCGCTCAAACTTTAAATTGTTGTATCTTGTTCATACGAGGTCAGATTGTGACGAAACGAATTGCGTCGGGTTCGTTTTGTCGAGCACTACGCTATGGAGATAGTTTGGAGTCCTTTGGAGTTAGTGAAAATTTCGAGTAAAATTAAACGCACGTTTAATTTTATTCGAAATAAAACGCTACAACTGTTGTCGGAAACTCAAGGTGAGAACTTCTCACTCAATCGAATTATTTCGATTTAAATTTAAAATTTCTTGATTGTGTGATTGAATGATAATTTGTTATCTACTGTGTTAAATAGACATTATACGCCGTATATTAAGCGGATGTTATTTATTAAAAACATATACCGCGATAATTCCAACTTGTATGGAATTGGTATTATATATATATTTGGAGTTGATTTTTCCCGCATTATATAGCGATGGGACCCTATTGCGCCGCATAATAGCGGATAGTATTTTATAAATCCCATACACCGCGATATTTCATCTTGAAGCGGAATTGGTATTGTGCTAACATCTTTGGATGCAGGAAAACAGGTTGGAGGGATCCAACTGGATTCCTCAAATAGTTGAATTTGTTTCAATGTTGTGTGTTGATCTATTTATTGATCTATTTATAATCTGCGTGATTATCTTTGTGATTGAAATGGTTAAAGGCTAAATTTTAGCCGATTGTATTTTGGTATTGTTAGATGCCGAAAATAAATATAATTTGATTTTTGAAAATTAAGTTGAGGATTAAAAATAAAATTTAATTTTGAAATTGATTCATTGTATATAAATAAACGTTGAAATTTTTATGTTATAAAATTTATGATTTTTGTGAAATATAACCAAAATGTGATTCTTGAAATAAGTAGCTGATTTATTTATAAAATTGTTTAAATTGGTAATCTTTGAATTATTATAAATGATTTATATAAAAGATTATAAAATTGATATTTATAAATTAAAATATTAGGATTATAAAATGAGTTTTTATAAGTGTTAAAATAAATATAAATGGATTTCATAAGTGGATGAAATCTATAGATTTATAAATTGTGAAGTCATAAAATGAATAGATTTTGCGAAATAAAGTATTTATACATAATTAACTTATAGATTGGATTTTTGGCGTCTAAATGAAATATGGATAGAATTTGTTAATAAAGTGATTTTATAAGTTGAAGTCGTTATAAAATATAAAGAGAATTTATAAACGTTGTTTATAAATTCGAAATCGACTTGTTTTAGTAAGTTTAATTATTATAACTTATTAAAGGAGATATATCCACGATTTTGGGACGGTGAATAATCCTTTAAATAAAATATGTTGAAATTGAATTTGGTTAACGAAGTATATTCCCGATTTTGGACGGAGAATAATATATTAAAGAAATATTTTGGGAAAGTGATATTTTAAATGGAATTAAAACGATTTAAAGATGTTTTAAATTGTATTAAGTGTCGAAAACATAGATTTCAACATTTATTGTTGAAATAGATTTTTCGAGAAATAGATGGAAATGGTGGACTATAACACTGTTGTTGTAGTCAATGATTCCGAAAGGAAATGTTTTGTATAGTATTGGGATTTATATATTTATCTTAATTTCGAATCCCTATACTAGTAATTTTGGGTTGTCGTAACGATGTTTTACGCAACATTCGTTTTAACCCAAATAAATGTGTTTAAGAGAAGCTTTCCTCAAAGAATAAAATTTATACTTAATTGTGATTTAAGTATATTGAATATTTTCAAAATGTTGAAAATAAATAGATGGGTGAATAACTTATTAATAAATAAGTATGGAAATGTTTTCCAATATGAAGTGAATGTTTGAGATTATATCTTTTAAAGATAAATTGAAAGTAAATAATTGAAATCGATGTGAGAAATCGTATAAAAGGTGAATATTTGGATATGTAAATTCACTATGGAATTTATAAAAGAAAGGGAAATTTGTTTTAAAATAAACATTGATTTATTTTGAAGTGTGGAAATAAATTTACGAATTTGGAAGGTAAATTTAATAAATCGGTAAGGATTTAATTGAATTGGTTTAAAATGAACCATTTTGAAATGAAAGTTGTAAGGGTGTAAATTGATTTGAAATTGGTTTTCAAATGGTTGAAGTGTGAAAATTATATCTTGTAATGATATTTTTGGAAATAAATAATTTGGGAAACTATTTGAAATCAGGTGATGTTGTGAATATTGATTGATATTTAAATAACCGACTATCAATATTGACCCTTAAATGGCTATTTGTTGTAAACTGGTTGAAATTGAATGCTACACTTATTTTAAAATTATTACGCTCATTTTTCGGATTACCCATTCCGAATAGTGATACGACGTAATAGGTAGCATTGAAGACCGGTGGTGAAGACTGGGTATTTGTGAAAACGATAGGATGACTTATCGATTGTCTCTGCACCGTTAGTTATGGTATGGAGATTTCCTTTGTGATGGGAAATTCGATCGGGATTATGAATACCTGGATTGCAAGGGCTTCTTTTGAAGTGCCTTCGGTTCTGTTCGAGCCCGGAACAGACTTGTATGGTTACGTGTCCGACGTTACATTTTGAGATGTAAAGCATATTTCTTTCAAATACATTTATGTTGGTGGCGGAGAATTTATTCTCTTAGCTTAACACCCTTCTCTGAGATGTACGCGCTTAGAGGTTTTGTAGTTGAAGGTTACCAGCGATATATTCCCAATTTGGTAATGTGGCATGCTGAGTGTTGCTGTCTGATGATTATTTATTGATCATTTGTTGATCAAAGTGTGGCTTTGTGAAAAAAGCGTAGCTTTTTGGACGAGACTTCGTCAGACCTCACACCCCGGAAATGGTCAAAACAGGAATATGCGGCAAGGTTATGAGGGTCGCCCCATTTAGGGTATGTCATTCCCTTCTGGAAAAGGGTGGTGTCAGGTATGGAGCCCTGATGCTTAACCTATGTGGTTGCTCCAATCTCATTTTTTCTGTGTGGTTGTTGCTTGGTGATAGAGGGCCCTCGGATAAAGGTCCCAAAGGACCAGGGGGTGGTATATTCGTGTAGTAGTTACATAGTTACAAAGGTAACCCGGCCTTGTGTTGGCAGATATCTAACCGTAACGTTAGGTTCTCGGGACGTCCCGCCAGAGGCGATCCCTTGTGGCAGTAGGAAGTTCCTTAGCCTGACCATTTAATGGAAATCCAAAGAAACAATACGAGCCATTTACGATTGCAACGGTATAACCTGCCTCTTCCGGAGGTAGCTATAGCAGGCATAATATAATGGTACCTATGCTGGCTAAGTTTTATATTCTATTTTCGAAATGCTTTCATCACTATGCACTAATAATAATATAAAAAATAATTTTGTTTGTGTAGTAAGTATCTTTGACTATCATAAGGAGAAATCTCCTTCAATTTTGCGTTTGCATTATGTGTGTGCAGGGAGGCCTTATGGTAGTTTCATTTTCCAAAAGCAATGTGGATATTTTCCACTTCTATTGTTGTTGTTGTTGATTTAAAAGTTAAATAACTGTTTTGAGTTCTCACACCAGTCCCATGACTGACCTGGAGTTTATTGTTCTCTTCCTAAACTCTGGGTGCCCATAATTTTCCACATGGGCAGTCTAGAGTCAGGTTATCAGGTCATTCTGGATTCAGAAGTGCTTTGGAGCACAAGTGGCGAGCTGGATGGCGAGACGTATTACTTGTATATGATATTATCTTTCCGCTGTATAATTCACTTGTAGGGACACGTTGTATAACTGTCCATTGTTTTGTAGTACTGTATATTGTTGTTGTATACTCTGATGATGATGTAATGTAATGTAATAACTGATATAGTTCTTTGTTTCAAAGATTATTCATTTATCTATTATATGTTGTTCCGCTGCGATATGTGAGATTCTGATATTCTTTCTGTTTTGTTTTCTTATTTCTTCTATCTTTTTCTTCTACCTCTTCTTTTTGACCCTAACAATTTGGTTTTTCGGTATACGATTATGCGGCATTTGATACAGTGGACGTATTGATGTCAGATTTTCGGAAGTCGAAAATCTCGAAGCATTACAATGTGGTATCAGAGCATATGGTCAAGTGACAACCTTGGCTCTGTTGGGGATTACTCATTAAAGATAGAGTCAGCAGTACTCTATAATGAGTTTGAGTGTAATAATAGATACGAGAGCGCATTTCTTAGTGAATATGAAATTGTTCTGTATTGTGTTGACTTATCGGTTGATTGTTTATAGGTTCTGGTCGGTGCAATCTGGCCAACTGTTTCGATAGGGTTTCTAAACTCTTAAACGAGATAAACTGACACAGTGTTGTTTTGAAATAGGGTAAATGAAATAAATTTTAACCAAAGCTATTTTTGTATATAAAGGAAATGATTTTATGTAAATGTTTATAATAAATGATTGCTTGGTTGTTTGGAAGTGATGATATTAAAGTATTATCATTATTGTATAGGAAATTGAAATAATATCCAAAGGAATGAATTTATGTACAAATGGAATTTGAGTATGAAAAAATAAAATGTGATTTATCATTTGGAATAAAATTCATTAATGGAATGAAATTGGTAATGAAAATGTATAATGAGTTTTATAAATTGAAATGAGATTTGATCGGGATTAAGTTGAATAAAAATCCAAACTTGGAAAAAATAAAAATAGAATGGATTGAATCCAAGTAAATTAATATGATAACTAATTAATTCATGGTATAGAAAAAGTTGAATTAGTTAAATTAAAACTTGAATTGTGAGTTAAATAAATATGATTTAAGTTTGCAGGAAAATTCAAGTAAGTAGAAATAAATTGAAAATTGAACTTTGTTGTGGTAAATAAATTTGAAATTAGAAATCCAAGTTCAAATTGATGAATATAAGTTATCAATTTTTGAATTTATAATATGAGATAATAATGAAATTTTAACTTTGGTAAAGTTGAAATAAATTTGAATTGATATGATAAAATTTATGATGTGAAATTTAACTAAAGGAAGTTAAATAAATTAAATCAGATTTGGAAGTTAAATAATAAGTTGTATAACTTATTAAATGCGAAGATGTAAGTAAAACCAATTATCAAAATGGTCAAACAACTTTGTTAAGCAAAACGAGGTTTGAATTTGAATAAGTGACGAAAATTGACTTTGGTAAAAGTTAAATAATTTTTTTTACTTTGGAGTTGGAATTCGAATTGGATTTTAACTGGATTAGATATGTTGTTGAAATGGAAATTTAAGTTAAAGTTAAAAAAATGATGTTTAAAAGGAATATAACTTAAGTGAAGTTGAATAAAGTTGATTTTGGTATCGAAGTAAATTAATCAAGAGAAGTGATGAATATGAACTTGAGTTATATAAACGAAACTGAACCTTATTTGTTAAATGAATTAGCAATTGAATTAATGAATGAATTGAATGTAAATAAATTGATATGGAAAATGGATGTAAGTGTTAATTCATTAAAGCTAATGAAGTTGAGAAATTGAATAATTGAATGTTGAACCAAATTGAAGGTAAACAAAGTGAATATGAATGTTGAATGTAAAGTGAATAAATTTGGTTGTGTTGGTTGTACATTGATTGTTAGATTGTTGTTAATTGATTGAATAGTAATTCATATGCAATTGAATGAATAAAATTGAAAGCCAAAGCAATTAAATTCAAATTGGAAGTTTAGTAAATTTAAATTGAATGGAAATTGATTTGAATTGAAAGTGAACAAAAGTGAATGTAAATTAGTGAATGTAAACTAATTGGAAATGAATAAATGAATGTCGTTGTGTATAAATTGGTTGTAAACAATTACAAGTAATGTTGGAATCATATAAGTTGTTTATAAACTTTGTTTAGTATGCATTTCTTTTAATATGCTTGTGTTGTAGTTGTTTAAAAGAGTAAAATGTTAATAACTTCTTATACATGTCACTTACATATTTATATTGAGTAAGTACAGGTACCAGGGCTACCGTTAGCGGGATTTGGGTTGTGCAAAATGCTACATAAATAACTGCTTGTTTAAAAATGCTAAAAAGGTACGCCTATGCAATAAAAATAGGAAATATGAACTGTTTTTCTGTTTTTCCGACCGGGTGGGTCGATGTATATATATTTATATCTATTTTGATATTGTAAAAGCTCCTCCGTACAAAGGAGGTTATGGCGAAATGTTTTGAAAATTTAAGGCGTTCGAAAATTTTCGGGAAATTTTGGAATTTTTTTTGTGAAAACTAAGTTTTGATTTGAGTTGAAAGGTTAAACGATATAGTTGATTTTGAAAAGATAACTATATATGGATTTGAAAACTTAGTAAATATTTTGTAAGAGGTTTAACTATGGATTGGGAAAATTTAAAACTTAAGTGAATTTGAAATCAAATTTGAACGGTTTGTTTCGAAAAGTTAATGGATTTCAAAACTTTTTCTTACTTGGCAATTTCGAGGACGAAATTCTTTTAGGGGGGAAGTTTGTAACGACCCAGAATTTCTATCATTTGAAATTCAGATATCTAATTCATTTTAAATATCAACAAGTAAAATTTATAAGTCGAATAATTTATTTTTCGAATACCTGGATTTAAATTGGATAATTAAATCGGCAATTTGATATTGGAAATTACGTAAATAATTGAAAATTGGGTGTAATTTGATTAAAGAAATGATTTATAAAGTTATATTAAATCGTATTGGAGTTAGAAAGGTGTTTGTGAACTTTTAAAATTGAATTAAAAGTTAATTTGTGAAAATTGAATATTCTAATATTTAATTGACTAGTGAAAATAGCCATTTTTTAAATAGTTTCGGATTTCGACGAAACCAGTTTCATCGGATCCGTAATGTTAAATTATTGCATGGTTTCAAATTTTGTGTCAATCGGATTTACCATTTGTCCGGAGCGAGCCAAAACGCACAGAAATTTGGTTAATCGATTTAATTTAAATTTGATAGTTTATTTCCGTAACTCGAACAGATGATCGAATTAGCCTCCGAAACATATTCCATTGTGTCCGGAACGCGGGGTAAACCCTAGAAACGCCAGTCACCGCGCGAGATTTGGAGTTCGAAAAATTCGGGATGAATAGTAATTTGGAAATTTTCTATAAAAGGCCTTGGATTATTCTCGTTTGCAACTAAAAAACCAAACCCTAGGGTTTTATTATAGCCGGCCGCCACTAACGAAACCGATGGACAGAAACTTCCAATCTTCTTCCCTCTTCTTCTCCAAATCCGTAAACAATTACAACAAACTCTCAACTACAAAGTGTTAGATCTCATCAAGATCTTTAATTCCAACGGTTGTGATCGTTTTTGGAGCTATAGATCGACGAGAGTATGGGCTTGAAGGGACGAAAGTCATGTGTGTTTTGGAGATGCCGGGGACGACCAAGTCCTTTGATGTTGTGGCTGAAGATAGAGCTCGCGAAGGTGGTCAGGAGGGTGGTCTTTGATCGGATTGAAATTTAGCATGGTGGCTCGAAAAATTTGAAGTATGTGGGCAGCAATGGGTTAGAGGGTCACGGCATTCACCTGGTGATAGCGCGCGTGGGGAAGAGAAAGGGTCGAACGGCCTTGATTTCCTGAAGCGATTTTGGACGGCCGAGATTTAAATTAGGTTAAAAAACTGAAATAGAAGTTTTAAATTATTATATTATAATTCGCTCAAATTAAAATTATTGTATCTTGTTCATACGATGTCGGATTGGGACGTAACGAATTGCTTCGGGTTCATTTTGTCGAGCACTACGCTATGGAGCTAATTTGGAGTCGTTCGGAGTTAGTGAAAATTTTGGGTAAAATTAAACGCACGTTTAATTTTATTCGAAATAAAATGCTACAACTGTTATCGGAAACTCAAGGTGAGAACTTCTCACTCAATCGAATTGTTTCGATTTAAATTTTAAATAGTTAAATTTAAAATTTCTTAATTGTGTGATTGGATGATAATTTGTTATCTATTGTGTTAAATAGACATTATATGTCGTATATTAAGCAGATGTTATTTATTAAAAACATATACCGCGATAATTCCAACTTGTATGGAATTGGTATTATATATGTATTTGGAGTTGATTTTTCCCGCATTATATAGCGGATGAGACCCTATTGCGCCGCATAATAGCGGATAATATTTTATAAATCCCATATACCGCGATATTTCGTCCTGAAGCGGAATTGGTATTGTGCTAACATCTTTGGATGCAGGGAAACAGGTTGGAGGGATCCAACTAGATTTCTCAAATAATTGAATTTGTTTCAATGTTGTGTGTTGATCTATTTATTGATCTATTTATAATCTGCGTGATTATCTTTGTGATTGAAATGGGTAAAGGCTAAATTTTAGCCGAATGTATTTTGGTATCGTTAGATGCCGAAAATAAATATAATTTGATTTTTGAAAATTAAGTTGAGGACTAAAAATAAAATTTAATTTTGAAATTGACTCATTTTAAATAAATAAACGTTGAAATTTTAATGTTATAAAATTTATGATTTTTGTGAAATATAACGAAAATGTGATTTTTGAAATAAATAGCTGATTTACTTATAAAATTGTTTAAATTGGCATTTTTGAATTATTATAAATGATTTATATAAAAGATTATAAAATTGATATTTATAAATTAAAATATTGGAATTATAAAATGTGTTTTTATAAGTGTTAAAATAAATATAAATGGATTTCATAAGTGGATGAAATCTATAGATTTATAAATTGTGAAGTCATAAAATGAATAGATTTTGTGAAATAAATTATTTATAAGTAATTAACTTATAAATTGGATTTTTGGCGTGTAAATGAAATATGGATAGAATTTGTTAATAAAGTGATTTTATAAGTTGAAGTCGTTATAAAATATAAATAGAATTTATAAACGTTGTTATAACTTATTAAAGGAAATATATCCATGATTTTGGGATGGTGAACAATCCTTTAAATAAAATATGTTGAAATTGAATTTGGTTAACGAAGTATATTCCCGATTTTGGACGGAGAATAATATATTAAAGAAATATTTTGGGAAAGTGATATTTTAAATAGAATTAAAACAATTTAAAGATGTTTTAAATTGTATTAAGTTTCGAAAACATAGATTTCAACATTTATTGTTGAAATAGATGTTTCGAGAAATAGAAGGAAATGGTAGACTATAACACTGTTGTTGTAGTAAATGATTCCGAAAGGAAATGTTTTGTATAATATTGGGATTTATATATCTATCTTAATTTCGAATCCCTATACTAGTAATTTTGGGTTGTCGTAACGATGTTTTATGCAACATTCGTTTTAACCCAAATAAATGTGTTTAAGAGAAGCTTTCCTCAAAGAATAAAATTTATACTTAATTGTGATTTAAGTATATTGAATATTTTCAAAATGTTGAAAATAAATAGATTGGTGAGTTACTTATTATTAAACAAGTATGGAAATGTTTTCCAATATGAAGTGAATGTTTGAGATTATATCTTTTAAAGATAAATTGAAAGTAAATAATTGAAATCGATGTGAGAAATCGTATAAAAGGTGAATATTTGGAAATGTAAATTCACTATGGAATTTATAAAATAAAGGGAATTTTATTAAAATAAACATTGATTTGTTTTGAAGTGTGGAAATAAATTTACGAATTTGTAACGTAAATTTAATAAATCGGTAAGGATTTAATTGGTTTAAAATGAACCATTTTGGAATGAAAGTTGTAAGGGTCTAAGTTGATTTTAAATTGGTTTTCAAATGGTTGAAGTGTGGAAATTATATCTTGTAAAGATATTTTTGGAAATAAATAATTTGCGAAATTATTTGAAATCGGGTGATGTTGTGAATATTGATTGATAGTTAAATAACCGACTATCAATATTGACCCTTAAATGGCTATTCGTTGTGAATTGGTTGAAATTGAATGCTACACTTATTTTTAAATTATTGTGTTCGTTATTCGGATTACCCATTCCGAATAGTGATACGACGTAATGGATAGCGTTGACGACCGGTGGTGAAGACCGGGTATTTGTGAAAACGATAGGATGACCTATCGATTGTCTCTGCACCGTTAGCTACGGTATGGAGATTTCCTTTGTGATGGGAAATTCGATCGGGATTGTGAATACCCGGATTGCAAGGGATTCTTTTGAAGTGCCTTCGGTTCTGTTCAAGCCCGGAACAGACTTGTATGGTCACGTGTGACATTACATTTTGAGATATAAAGCAGATTTCTTTCAAATACATTTCTGTTGGTGGCGGAGAATTTATTCTCTTAGCTTAACACCCTTCTCTGAGATGTACGCGCTCAGAGGTTTTGTAGTTGAAGATTATCAGCGATATATTCCCAGTTTGGTAATGTGGCATGCTGAGTGTTGTTGTGCAATGATTATTTATTGATCATTTGTTGATCAAAGCGTGGCTTTGTGAAAAAAGCGTAGCTTTGTGGACGAGACTTCGTCGGACCTCACACTCCGAAAATGGTCAAAACAGGAATATGCGGCAAGGTTATGAGGGTCGCGCCCTTTAGTGTATGTCATTCCCATCTGGAAAATGGTGGTGTCAGGTATGCAGCCCTGATGCTTAACCTATGTGGTTGCACCAATCCCATTTTTTCTATGTGGTTGGTGCTTGGTGATAGAGGGACCTCGGATAAAGGTCCCAAAGGACCTGAGGGTGGCATATTCGTGTTGTAGTTACATAGTTACAAAGGTAACCCGGCCTTGTGTTGGCAGAGATCTAACCGTAACGTTAGGTTCTCGGGACGTCCCGCCAGAGGCGATCCCATGTGGCAGTAGGAAGTTCCTTAGCCTGACCATTTGATGGAAATCCAAAGAAACAATACGAGCCCTTTACGATTGCAATTGTATAACCTGCCTCTTTCGGAGGTGGCTATAGCAGGCATAATATAATGGTACCTATGCTGGCTAAGATTTATATTCTATTTTCGAAATGCTTTCACCACTATGCACTAATAATAATATAAAAAATGATTTTTTTTGTGTGTAAGTATCTTTGACTATCATAAGAAGAAATCTCCTCCAATTTTGCGTTTGCATTATGTGTGTGCAGGGAGGCCTTATGGTAGTTTCATTTTCCAAAAGCATTGTGGATATTTTCCACTTCTATTGTTGTTGTTGATTTAAAAGTTAAATAACTGTTTTGAGTTCTCACACCAGTCCCATGACTGACCTGGAGTTTATTGTTCTCTTTATAAACTCTGGGTGCCCATAATTTTCCACACGGGCAGTCTAGACTCAGGTTATCAGGTCATTATGGATTCAGAAGTGCTTTGGAGCTCAAGTGGCGAGCTGGATAGCGAGTCGTATTACTTGTATATATTATTATCTTTCCGCTGTATAATTCACTTGTAGGGACACGTTGTATAACTGTCCATTGTTTTGTTGTATTGTATATTGATGTTGTATACTCTGATGATGATGTAATGTAATGTAATAACTGATATAGTGCTTTGTTTCACAGATTATTCGTTTATCTATTATATGTTGTTCCGCTGCGATATGTGAGATTCTTATATTGTTTCTGTTTTTTTACTTATTTCTTCTATCTTTTTCTTCTACCTCTTCTTTTTAATCCTAACTATTCGGTTTTCCGGCATTCGATTATGCGGCATTTGATACAGTGGACGTATTGATGTCGGATTTTCGGAAGTCGAAAATCTCGAAGCGTTACATGTTCACAACATTAAGATATATCGGTGTTTAATGGTTATAGAGTGTATCAATATCTCTATGTACTTTAACCAATAAAGTTTATGTTTCATATACTGAATGATATAGTTCGGAAAAAGGAGAATGAAATTATGATTCTGAAAATGGAACAGCAGTATGATTTGTGTATCTAGTCTATTATATGATATAATAATATGTTAAAACTTTCTTTTCAGATTAATTCCACATGTCTAGAATAATAAAATAGAAGCCCTAACATATTTGATTGAGCATGTTATATATGTTTAACATATGATCTTGTGAATTTCATAAGTCTTACGAACAAAAGTAATTTATACATTATGCCTTATTGCACTCATGAATTTCCTTATTAACCTTCTCAGAATTTTTCAGTGCCCCTTCTCTTATAGTAAATAAAACCTTGGTTGCAAATAATAGATCTCCAATTTAATTAACTAACTTTATATCTTAATCAACATCAGTGTTAGATTTATAGAAATAACAATGTTTAAAATCATGCGAAACATTTTTCTTAGAATTCTTTGGAATAGTAAAATATTATTATTTACACCAGAAAGGATATTTTAATTTCACATGTAATGTAAACTAAAGCTTCATACAACAAAAATAAATAGCTCAACAATGCATTGTACAAAATTATTATTCTGCTCTGAACTGCAGGTTGAACTAAATTGCATAAAAAAAGAAAAGTGAATGAGTGTCATAACAATATGCAAATGGTTAAAAAAATTTATTTTAAAATCAGTGTTATAACAAATGTATAATTAAACTTTTATGCAAGAATGGACTATAGTATAAAAAATGAATGATTTATTAAAAAATAAGAATATAAAGTACAGGAAAATCTGGTTCAGAGAACTATTAACCTAGTGATAAAAACTTACACTAGGAAGCACAAATCATGCACCGTTAATCCAATACTTCCCTCCTTACACCACTTCCATTTTAAAGGAGTCACTCTCTAATAAGAGAGTTTCACCCATCCACACCTGCACGCATATAGATATATAAGTATGAAAATCATGTAGAAAAAAATAATAAAATTACAGTTTGATCTCCGGTAATCTCTAATATAAGAAGAACAACTGTTCTAAAATGTAAGGGGCACAAAATGTAAATCAGTCTGATCTGAAGGGAATTAATAATTAGGAGAAGAGAATACAGGTAATTCAAATAGGTTATAAATTATAACATTGGTGAAATTATTTTATGTGGATGAATAAATTATGGTTTGTAGTTCTTAAAATTGGTTTTTAGTTTTCTAATAACACATACAATGTTAATGCACCCAAACTCAAAACTGAAGTGGGAAAATAGTTATGAGCCTGTGTTGAGTCCATTGACTTCAAAAATTTCAAATCACGATGGTTGAGAAAAAAAAAAGAGAAACCATAAATGTTTCGTATGGTGAGAAAAAGCTTATACGGTGGTTAAGGTTTTTCAATTTTTCTTGCTAATTCTATTTGTTTCTCAAAAGGAAGGTATTTAGTACAAAAGCGTTGATAAAATTTGCGTCAAAAAATTATCACCTAAATACATTACAAACCATACATCCTATAACATGTTCGATGCTCAAATTAGGCAGTACATAGATTGCCCTGTGTAGCAGACAGGCTGAATGTTTATCATAGTCCATATATAACCATAACATGTCCTAGTGGTAAACGAAAACTACAATTAGATGGTACCAAATCCTTGATGTGCTTAATGAAAGCATAGGGCTGTGTTAGTACGATCTGACGCAGCGGATTAATCAAAACAAACTTCAGTCGGTGAAAGTAGCGATCGATGGAATGAAGATACCGAAATGCCCAAATTCGTTGATCCGAAGATACCGAATTCTAGCTATCTCAAACACGTTGATAGCGCACTATACCGTGTTCAAAGATCTACGATTCTTCGTACGTTGATCTAGCGCACTAGATTCCGTGAATCGGCTTCTACGATCGTTGAATCGAGCGCACTCGATTAACAGAAAGAGGAGATAGGAGATCACACTCAACTACTAATTTGTATGAAATCACAAAGCTAACAAAAGAGAATTTTATTCAAATATCAACCACCCTAAAAAATTACAACACACCCCCTATTTATAGTGTTTTCAACCCCTGACCCTTAAGTCGTGACCGACTCATGCCTCACGACTCAACTAGGTCGTTGCCGACCTAACAGACACTATACGCCTCAATTACAACACAACACAAGCAACCGACTCAACAGATGACAACGACATACGACTTAGAACAGCGGCAAAAATAGACGACCTAAACATGAACGACTTATATACAACACGAGTCATCAGATACAAACGACATACGACTCATCATCACCATTAACGACTCATCACCAACGACTCATCCTCAGCGACTCAAGACTTTACGATATACGACTCATCATACAAAGCGACTCAGGACACATCCATATTACAACGCATATAAGTCGGCAGCGACTCAATATACGAAGTCATACGACTTACGACTCAACTATGGAACGACTCAAAACACACACGACTTAAGCTCCCAAGCTTCCTGTGGTAACTCCTCAAACGACTTAACTAGGTCGTGCCCTTCCGCCGACTCAAGCCTTTAACAGTTGGAACCTTCTCCTTCTTCCTGATAAGTCGTATACGCCTTATAGATGGGTCGTTGAGTCGTGTACGACTCATCAGACTTGAACACCCCAAGTTCCTGTTGAGTCGTAGTCCTGTTTCATCAACCCGTATACGACTCAAGTGTTTGTTATCTCGTGCCTCTTCTTCGTTAGGTCGTACCTCCCCTTCACTCGACCAGTTAGGTCGTTCATGACTCATAGCTGCTTGACTCGTGAACGACTTAAGTCCTAAAAACGAAGCTTCCTTAACTCGAGAACGATCTTCCTCTTTAAGTTGCATACGACTTATCCCCTGAGCTACATCATCCTCCCTTGGTTGAGAAAAATTCGTCCTCGAATTTGTAAATTCTTCTACCTCAGATTGTTCGTCTCTATAATATGGTACGAGATGTTTAACATTGAGCACATCAGAAGTGTAAACATCCTCCGGCAATTTCAATTTGTAAGCATTTTCATTAATCTGTTTCACAACTTCTACAGGACCAATTTTTCTGGCTTTCAACTTGTTATAAGTGCCTACCGGAAAACGATCCTTCGTCGACACAGCGTAAACCAAATCACCTTCGTTAAATTCAACATTCCGTCGCTTCAAATCAGCAGTTCGCTTATACTTCTCGTTTGTCTTCACCAATCGTTCCTGAACGATCTTATGACATTCGGTTAATTCTTCAACAAAGTCTACAGCTCGTTTAACCGTCCCCTTCAGTTGTGGTACTACTGCCAAATCCAACGGTCCCCTGGGTAAATTTGAATATACTATCTGGAATGGACTGAATCCTGTGCTACGATTCACTGCATGATTATGAGTAAACTCTGCCTGGCATAACTTCATGTCCCAACTTTTCAGATTATCTTTCACCAAACATCGCAACAAATTTCCCAATGATCTGTTCACAACTTCGGTTTGACCATCTGTCTGCGGATGATACGCGCTGCTAAAGTTCAACTTCGTTCCCATCATCCTCCACAAACTTAACCAAAAGTGACTCAGAAAACGAGTATCTCTATCCGACACAATAGACTCTGGCAATCCATGAAGTCGATAGATCTCCTTGAAAAATAACTGAGCAACATGAACAGCATCCGTCGTCTTCTTGCAAGCAATAAAATGTGCCATTTTAGAAAATCTGTCAACCACTACATATATAGAATCATTACCATGCTGCGTTCTCGGCAATCCCAATACAAAGTCCATACTCACATCAACCCATGGTCTAGCCGGTACAGGCAACGGTATATACAACCCAGCATTGGTCGCGGTTCCTTTCGAAACTTGGCAAATATGACATCGCTCCACAAACCTTCCCACTTCTTTCCTCATCGACGGCCAAAAGTAAGACTGTGAAATCAATTGCAAAGTACGATCACGGCCCACATGCCCTTCCTCGTGTAACTCCTTGATAATTTTCAATCTCAAGCTACAATCCGGTATGCATAAACGATTCCCTTTAAACAGAAAACCATCCACCAATATAAACTCGTCATCACTTCCTTCCTTTACCTTTTCAACAAATTTCACAAAATAAGGATCTTCCTCAAGCAGCTCTGGCAACATTTCAAACCCTGTCACTTCAACCTTCATTGTTGTTAATAAATGACTCCTCCTACTCAAAGCATCAGCTACCCGATTCGTCACCCTGATTTGTGCTTAACGACAAAAGTAAACTGCTGTAAATAAGCAATCCATGATGCATGTCTCGCTGAAATCTTGTCTTGCCCCTGTAAATGCTTCAATGCCTCATGATCAGTATATAAAACAAATTCTTTCTGAAACAGATAGTGCCTCCAGTGCTTAACAGCTTGTACAACAGCATAGAATTCAACGTCATATGTACTGTATCTCATCTTTGCTCCTGACAACTTCTCACTGAAATAAGCAACTGGCTTCCCATTCTGACTCAGAACTCCTCCAATACCAACTTTCGAAGCATCGGTATGCAATTCAAACAACAACTGAAAATTCGGTAAAACAAGAATTGGTGCAGACGTCAACAATTCCTTGATCTTCTCAAAAGCAATCCCAGCATCCTCTGCCCAAGAAAATTGTTTCCCCTTCATGCAATCAGTAACTGGTGCCATCACGCTACTGAAGTGTGGAATAAACCTTCGGTAGAATGATGCCAATCCATGAAAACTTCTAACTTCAGTGATAGTTCTCGGCTGTGGCCAATTTCTAATAGCTTCAACTTTACTCTGGTCCACCTGGATTCCCTTCTCAGATACAACATATCCCAAAAATAAAACACTTCTCGTCATGAACACACATTTCTTCGTAGCCGCATAAAATTGTTCCTCACGAAGAATAATTAACACTTCCCTCAAATGTAGAACATGCTCCTCCATACTCCCGCTATATATCAGAATATCATCGAAATAAACCACCACGAACTTCCCAATGAATGGTCTAAAGATTTGATTCATCACCCGCATGAATGTACTAGGTGCATTTGATAAACCAAATGGCATAACCAACCATTCGTATAACCCCTCTCTCGTCTTGAAAGTTGTCTTCCATTCGTCTCCCGGTCTAATTCGAATCTGGTGATAACCACTCTTCAAATCAATCTTCGAAAATATAGTTGCCCCACTCAACTGGTCTAACAAATCATCCAACCTCGGCATAGGAAATCTATAGCGGACAGTAATCTTGTTCAAAGCTCTACTATCTGTACACATTCTCCATGTTCCATCCTTCTTCGGTACCAACAAAGCTGGCACAGCACAAGGACTCAAGCTTTCCTGAACACGTCCCTGCTCAAGTAACTCTTCCACCTGCCTTCGTAACTCTTCATGTTCCTTCGGACTCATTCGGTAATGTGGTCTATGTGGTAACACTGCTCCCGGAACAAGATCAATTTGATGTTGAATGTCTCTCAATGGTGGTAACTCCTTAGGCAACTCCTCTGGAAACACATCTTCAAACTCTTTCAAAACTGGCTTTGCTTCCTCTGGAATTTCAACCTCTTCACTGCTCTCTCGCCCAATCAACAAATAGACTTCAGGCTCCTCTTCAACTTCTTTAACAAACTCCTTCAAAGTCAACAGAGTTTTCAATTCCTCAATCTCCTCCAGCTTGCTCTCCTTCTGTTGTTGCTTCTTGGGAACCAAAGTGATTTTAGTACCCTCGAACATGAAACTATAGCTATTGGCTCGACCATCGTGTTGTACTGCTCTATCAAACTGCCACGGTCTGCCCAACAACAGATGACATACGTCCATGTCTACAACGTCACACCAAATTTCATCTTTGTACTTCTTCCCAATAGAAAATTTCACGCAAGCTCTTCTCCCAACTTTCACTTCACCACCCTTCCTTAACCAAGCTAACTTGTACGGTTTAGGATGCTTCTCGGTTTCCAACTCCAATTTCCTCACTGCCTCTGTAGAGATAATATTATCGCAACTCCCAGCATCAATGACAAATTTACAAACTTTCCCAAGAATAGTGCAAGTGGATTGAAATATGTTATTCCTCAACCAACTATCTTCCTCCTCTTGTTTTGGCGTCAAACAAGACCTCCTCATCATCAGATTACAACCTTCATCTCCAGACAATTCTTCTTCCTCCTCAACATAAGGTGTATTAGAACATTCAGCTTCTTCCTCTTCATCCTCAGCTTCAACTATCATAGTTCTTTTCTTCGGCTTCGGACATTCATTGCTTTTATGACCCATCTCCTGGCAGTTGTAACATTTGAACCCACTGCTAATCTTCGCCTTCTCACCTTCCTTCACAACTGGTTTGGCAACAGCTTTAGGAACATTAGAACTTCCACTAGCACCCTTCAATTGACTGTTAGAGTTGGTAAACACACCACCTCCACGCCTTCCCTGCTTCTCCCAAGGCAACGCTTTCTGATGTGCCTCCGCCACAGATCTTGGATCGAACATATTAACCATATCCTGGATCTGCATCGTCAACCCTCCAACAAACCTAGCAGTCAGTTGCTCTTCTGTCTCCATTATATCGTTCCTGGCAATGAGTTGATAAAATTCATCTGCATGGTCATTTACTGATTTCGTCCCCTGCCGTAGATTCTGCAATCTCTGGTACATAAGTGATTGATAGTTGTAAGGCAAAAATGTCGCTCTCATCAATTTCTTCATCTTCTCCCAAGATTCTATCTTTGACTTCCCCATTCGTTCACGAGTAAGTTTAGTTTGCTGCCACCACGCCAAAGCTCTTCCCCTCAGCCTTGTAGCAACTAACTTCACCCTTCGATTCTCCGGAACCACCTTGAAATCAAAGATTTCCTCCACATTAGATAACCAATCTAAGAATTCTTCAGCTACCAACCCTCCTTTAAACTCCGGAATCTCCATCTTCATTCTCGATTCCCAACGTCGATCATCATCAATAACCCGATACTGACGTTGTCTCTGATCTCGGTCTCTGAAATGAATACTTCCCCTCTCACCATCAAACTCCTCATCAAAGTCTGATGCATATCGTTGTCTTTCACGCCCTCCAGCATCTCTACCACCACTCCTACTACCAACATCCCGTCTATCATGATCATCAACATTCCTCCTACTTCGATTGTCAACACTCCTACGCTCTTGACTTTCTCTCCTCTCCCGTTCTGAATGTGATGACACTCTACTACACCCACGGATGGATTCAGGTGAATTTCTTCTTCTACTTTGATTCATATCAATCATAAGCTTCTCCAACCTACCAATGCCTTCATCAATCTTCTCATGCATACGTTGTTCCATTTGATCGGCCTCTTCTCTCCGATATAAAGCTTCAACATTTTGATGGCGGTTAGCTCTCCTTGGCGGCATGATTGAAATTCACAAAATTTCAACAAATCGATACTAAAGTGATACTTCACAAGAAAATCACGGCTTCACAAGCTTCTACACAACTTCACAAGGCTCGGCCTTAACTCCTTAGCTCGAAACAAGCTTCCAATGATCCTCCCTAGGCTCGGGTACTTCACTAGTATACACGGCCTACTTCAAATTCAAACACTTTCAACACTTTGATCCAAAATGGAATGGATCGAAAGTTCTCCCTCTTGTTGCAACTTCAAGATGAACACGACGAACAACTTCAAATACTTGGCTCCAAGAATCAACTTAGCTATGATTGGCTAAGTATCGCTCTGATACCAAAACTGACGCAGCGGATTAATCAAAACAAACTTCAATCGGTGAAAGTAGCGATCGATGGAATGAAGATACCGAAATGCCCAAATTCGTTGATCCGAAGATACCGAATTCTAGCTATCTCAAACACGTTGATAGCGCACTATACCGTGTTCAAAGATCTACGATTCTTCGTACGTTGATCTAGCGCACTAGATTCCGTGAATCGGCTTCTACGATCGTTGAATCGAGCGCACTCGATTAGCCGAAAGAGGAGATAGGAGATCACACTCAACTACCAATTTGTATGAAAGCACAAAGCTAACAAAAGAGAATTTTATTCAAATATCAACCACCCTAAAAAATTACAACACACCCCCTATTTATAGTGTTTTCAACCCCTGACCCTTAAGTCGTGACCGACTCATGCCTCACGACTCAACTAGGTCGTTGCCGACCTAACAGACACTATACGCCTCAATTACAACACAACACAAGCAACCGACTCAACAGATGACAACGACATACGACTTAGAACAGCGGCAAAAATAGACGACCTAAACATGAACGACTTATATACAACACGAGTCATCAGATACAAACGACATACGACTCATCATCACCATTAACGACTCATCACCAACGACTCATCCTCAGCGACTCAAGACTTTACGATATACGACTCATCATACAAAGCGACTCAGGACACATCCATATTACAACGCATATAAGTCGGCAGCGACTCAATATACGAAGTCATACGACTTACGACTCAACTATGGAACGACTCAAAACACACACGACTTAAGCTCCCAAGCTTCCTGTGGTAACTCCTCAAACGACTTAACTAGGTCGTGCCCTTCCGCCGACTCAAGCCTTTAACAGTTGGAACCTTCTCCTTCTTCCTGATAAGTCGTATACGCCTTATAGATGGGTCGTTGAGTCGTGTACGACTCATCAGACTTGAACACCCCAAGTTCCCGTTGAGTCGTAGTCCTGTTTCATTAACCCGTATACGACTCAAGTGTTTGTTATCTCGTGCCTCTTCTTCGTTAGGTCGTACCTCCCCTTCACTCGACCAGTTAGGTCGTTCACGACTCATAGCTGCTTGACTCGTGAACGACTTAAGTCCTAAAAACGAAGCTTCCTTAACTCGAGAACGATCTTCCTCTTTAAGTTGCATACGACTTATCCCCTGAGCTACATCACGATCCCTTTCTAGACTTGTCAATATGTAAGTGTTTATGTTCCAATTGAATGTAAATTGCAGTAGCTTGATAAGGATGTCAGTAGGTAGGTCCAAAATTTAAGAAATCGTTACAGCAGAGAGGTTGTGCCTTGAATATTATCATTGTAGTAATTAGTAATTTTATTAGTTCTGAAATCCACTTATGTTCAATTATGGACTGTGTATTAAGGACCATGTGTATAATTTATTATATATCAAAACATTCCATAGGCAATCTGTACAAAGAAACAACTATTTGAAGATAAAAGAATGGTCTACTATGCTCAACTATGAATGTAATGCAAACTTATGTTAATTATTATAAAAAATAAAATAAATGCAACCTGCTTACATATTGATAATTTATAACATGTGTTAGAGTGGATCTTCTTCCATTTTATTTGTATTTTTGAAGGCCAGTTGATTTGCCAAAAAAATAGCATCTATATAGACTTTGACTGTTTTTATACTCCTTCAGGAAAAGATTATATACGTCTAAAAGTTATCAAAAGAAGATTAAATTATATAAAGGACAGTTGAAAATATTTTGGATTAATAAAATTTGATGAACGTTCGTGCCAATTGTAGTATTTCATACATATGTGAGCTCATATCTAAAGCTCATTATATAGATAATAATTGTACTGATGTGATGTATTGATTTAAGCAACACTTGTAATGCACCTGTGTTGATAAAAGTTAGACTGCTCATTTCATGTAACAAATGGTTTGTATTGCATTATTGGTTCTCTTAAGTAATAATCGAAAGTAAAGAAACATCTCAAGAATGCAAAAGATCGTAGGCTTCATTGTTAAATGCAACAAAGTTATCTCCAAAAGAAGCATCTAGTTTCCAGTACATTGAAATTCAGAAGTATCATAAACCATATTTTCATCATGCTACCATCTGACAACTATAGCAATGACATGTCTATATCCATGCTAATTAGAGTGAAATTGCGTAAATTCACTTTGTATATATATTCTGGAATCTGGAGATTAATTACTAAACTCATAGTTTCATAAACCGTATTTTCATTATTCTACAATCCTACCACTACAAAGACCAAATGTGTACATCTAAAGTTTTCTATGAGCCAACGGGGTCAACCATCACTAACCGTAACATATAGTTTGTTTCAATGTTTCTTGCCTTCTATGCATTCATTACTAATTTAAATAGTCTGGTGCTGTATAGACTTTCTTTCTACTATGGGTAATCAAAAGTTTATCTATATTTGACACATTTCTCTGTGTGCCTTCTTTTGAACATTTATAGGAAACCCTATTTATTAGTGATCATTATTTTAAATTATCCCATCATATGTAAATCTATATTTATTATGGTGAAACAACAAACTTTATCATTGTGGCTCTGCCAAGTTCGACATGTTTAGACTTTCCTTTTAGAGTTTATAAATATATTACCTCAAATTCTAAATATAGAAAGTTTTTTTGTAAACCTGCTAGTTCAAGTAATATTTTCTAGCATTAAAAGAGTTAAAGAAAACATAAAACATCATGTATTTTCAAACTATACTGAATGTATAAGTGCAAGAGATATGTCTTAGAAATAACAAACGTATAAATGATTATGAGAAAACAAAAAGGGACGATTCAAATATCGTATAATAGTCTTCCCTTTGTGTTTTATTTCACATCTTCTCTTTCCACTATCATAAGTCCACACATTTTTAGCCATGAACATACTGAGATAAAATAAACAGTTACAGAAATATAATATGAATAAAACCGTTGAGGATGGAAATTGGAATGAATTAAAAAAAATTAGGAAAAAAGGGAAAAAGTCCAATCTTTCATTACTTATAGCAGAATCGAACTTTTATTTCCCCACAAAGTCATCACATAAAAGTCAACATGATGTTGCATTTATCAGAACTACAAATTCAAAGAGTAATAGAAAAATACATAAACCATTAATAAATTAAAGTGCACCTGAAGTAAATTCTATAACTTAAGGAAGGCCCCAGAGCAACCGAATCGAAATTCAGGAAGATCCCGCAAATAATAGATCATAACAATGTTAATTAATCCCCATCCAAGCCATCCAATCTTCCGTAAAAGTAAAAACAGTTGCTATTTCACGAAGTGAGGTGTGCGTCTACTGATACCGAAGAACAACATGGGTATTGATTATCCAGTGGTATGAATTTAACGAAGTTTGATCGTTGCCGAAGCTTCTTTGAAACTGGAATTAATTTGGGAAAATTTTGGACAGAAAGAAATGGCTTAGGGTTAGAAGGAAGGAACATTCGTTGCCTCTGAATTAAGGTTAGAATTAAAGGGAAGCCAAAATGTTAAGCAAGCGTAAAAAATTTGTTAGAAGGAGAGAAGAGAAATTTATGAAGGAAACATTATGCCAGATGTTAATGATTGAACGGCAGAAGGGCATGAATTATTTGGCACAAATAGATTTAACTAATTAGATTTGAGCAAGGGGAAGAGTTAAAAGATGGAATGGGAACGAAGAGAGAAAAGGGAGCAATCAATTAAACCGCTTAGGGAGATGTCAAAAATATCCGCTGTGTAGATGAAAATCGAGCAAATGCTTTGTTTCCAAACGACAGAGAAACAGGAGCCGAGCCATTCGAATGCAACACGTAAGAAAATGAAGAGGGAGGACATGTGTCAGAATTAGAAGATGTTGGTTTCTACTTTCCTATTTAAGTAATAGATAGCCGAAATTGTTACATTCATTAAATTCCAGCTACTAGCCATAAAAGTGGGTAATACAAACAAAACCGTAGGGTCTCGTAGAAAGAATGGGTTTTCATCAATGGCAGGGCTACTGGAGTACCGCCCGTCAGAGTACGTGGCCTAGATCACCGTACCGAGGAGCCACCCTAACTCCCCTGCAACACAAGGCCGGAGCCATCCCTTACTGGACGGCCCCGAACAAGACCACTCCGCAGATTGGCCGTCACCAACTGCCACACAACCGAAATATAAAAGGACCTCTAGACGGGGTAAATCTCATCCTACTTGGGCATGACCCACTTAGACTTGCTGCACCTCCCCTGTTTTAGCCATTCTCGGTTGATGAGGCCCGATCCTACGATTACCTTTATAGGACATATCAATCTTAGAATGTTCATCGTCCACCTGACGATGTTCTGAAAACATTCAATCCATATAAGTTCGTTCCAAGTTCGAACGAAACCGAAGGCACTATCTCGTTGCACTCATTTTGGAATTACGCTCAGAGTCAACGACCATAGCCCTTGCACTCTAAAATCACCATCTCGAACCTGTAAGTACTATTTCCGTCAAACTCATCACGAAATCACCCTCAGAGTTATACTGACGAATAGTTCTTACACCTCGAATCTTCACTCTTCACTTGAGATTCACGACCTAACGTTTAATTTGGATCAATGTGGTTTTCGGAATTCCAAATTCACAAACCCGATCCTGGTCTCATCGAAATCCAAACGCCATCTTAATGTCCAAGTGAATTTAGTTTAAATAATTAATTCAATTCATCATTATCTATATAAGCACAGATAGATAAATTACATATCACAATAGATAATCACATTCTCATCATAAACAGATAACCCGTATCATCATCACAACAGATAATCATCATAACCAGATAATCCATATTATCATACTTTAACTACGCATCCATATCATATAGATACTACTCATCTCATTACTGAGATCACAACCATCCAAAGAAATATCAATATCATCCATAAGCAATGATTTGTTAACCATCATCTATGATTAATTTAAAATGAATTAAATTAATTACTTCTATCTTTAATTAATTTAAAATAAATTAAATTAATTATCACATCTATAGATCCTGCTTAATATCCTTTAATTAATTAACCTAGTAAATTAATCATTCACTAAGTATTGAACTTGATTAAACATCTTCGATTAATCATTTACTAATTACAATAAGTAATTAATCTTTTACAAATTAATTAACCATAATCATAAGTAATTAACATTTAATTACTTCATTAATTAACTATAATTAATTACATTTATCCTTAATTAATTATATTAATTAATTACTTACTTATTAATTATTCCTTAATTAAACAATTCTTGATTTCATCATTAATTATATTAATTAATAATCTTTAATTTATATTTAAATTAATTACTTTATTTAAAATTAATTACATTTAGTAATTAATCTGAAATTTTAAATACAATTATTATTCACCCTTTGAGTAATATCAATCCAGTAATTAACTATCTTTAATTACTCATTACAAATTAATTATCCCATAATTAATTGTCTTCATTAATTAATCCCTTGATTAATTACAAAAGTAATTACCCAAATTACTTTATTAAAAATCATCTTTACTAATTACATTCCAGTAATTATCATTTATTACCTCTCAAAGTAATATTGCTCGATTAATTACATTAATTAATTACTCTTATTAAATCATCAAATGATTATATTAAATTAACTAAACTAAATTAATTAATTTAAACTAATCACATTATCATAATTAATTGCAATAATTAATTAACCCTTTAATTACTTTTATTAAGTAATTATGCTTAGTAATTACAATTGATTATCTTCAATTAATTAATCCAATTAATTATCAAAATTAATCACATTAATTAATTACTTAATAATCCTTAGGTAATTATCTTTATTATATAACAACATTTCTTTAATTACTTACTTATAAAAAATTATCTTTGATTAATTATCATTAATCATTTCTAATTAAAAATTAATCTAAAATATAAATTAAAATCAAATAATTAAGACATTCCTTAATTAAATTCTTTTATTTTCTTAATTATCCTAAGATAATTTATTTACTTTATTAATGACTTCATTAACATTCAAATGTATTTAAAACAATACATTTCTAAATTAAATTCAAATCCCAATTTAAAAATTTAAGATTTCAAAATGTTTAACTATTTAAAACATTTATCCAAGTTTTAAATAAATTTATAAACTTTGAAATAAAAATAAAGAACATTCATTACTTATAAAAGATACTCATATTAGAAAAGTTTTAAAAATCTAAATTACTTAATTTTACTAAAAGAAATCAAGCTTAAAAATAAATTGATTATTTTAACTTTTCAAATTTAAGTTAAACACTTCATAATTTTTGTTCAATATTAAAGAAAAGAATTCTATCAAGTTTTAACTATTTATTTGAAATCAAATTCAATTTAAATTCTACTTTAAAACATTTTAAACTTGATCAATATTTTAAAATTTGCAAACCGATCTAAATTAAAATTTCTGGATTCATAGTAAATTTGAAAACCATATCGAAACTTGATTTTTAAACTTGATTTAAAAACTTATTCAAACCTTACTTAAATTTAAAATCTTCACTTTTAAAACTTTGAATTCAAAAGTTCACTTGAATTCAAATTCAAACTTTGCATTTTAAAAATCCTGCTAAAAATCTTGAATTTCATTTAAATTTTAAAATCTGAACAATGTCAGGTTTATAAACCTGAAACCAAGCTCCTACCCGAGACACCCATACAAATGCTTCGAGTAAAAGTCCTATATGCTTCGAGAAAGAAACATGAATACCTAAGAAAACCTCGAGACACAAAACTCTGCACAGACCCAACATAGTTCGTTTGAACTTATATGCACGGTGCATATGCACCGGCACTCTGGCGGACTCCAGTCACCCTAATTCCCTTCACCACGTCACCGATCAACCTCTCACCTGATCACGACCACCGAAACCCCCATAGCAGTTCGAAATCAATATCCAGTTGAACAAGCCAACCTGGAAACACCACAACACTCAAAACACCCAAACCTAACAACAACTCGCGAATCCATCTCCGACCATCTAAATCACTATGACTTCGGCCATCGCGCCATCTATAACTCCTCTTCCAATCCCCAAAGTATAGCAACACTCGGTGCAACAGAGAATTAGAGAACCAACCAAACTTCGATCACCCTAAAAACTAGGGTTAGAAACCTGTAATGAGCCACCACTCCCGCCACCACCCTCTAACAATACATCTGACAATTTTTCCCTACTCATCCATCTACCCTCCACCTCCAGGAAGAATCTCAACTTCCAAAATCTACTAGATAACCATATAAACCCAAAAACCCCAATTTGGTTCAACTAAGTAATTCCCACTCCCCAGTGAATTTAAAAATGTGATATTTGTTTTAAAATTCATGATTTCAATCATGAATTCAAATTATAAACTTGTTTTGATAATTTAAGGTGTTTGAGATTCTTGCTTTTTTGAAAATAATATATGTTATTATTATTTTTCAGAAGTAACAGATCTTAAGTTAACTAAATTATAATTTACAAACCTAAAATCTGTACTAAAAAACATATTTTGTTTACATAATAATTTCTAACTGAGATCAAATCATGTGGAAATGGATTTTTATTAAAAATCCTAGTTTAAAATCAGAATCAGGTATGCGATACCTGGCATCACACACATAGGTATGTTTAAACATATACACACAGAACATCATCACAATAAAATCATACAAACATGATTATTTCCATCCATCCACATGCACAGATAACTCAAGCTTTTTGCATTGTGAGTTTACTCACTTAAAAGAAGACAGAGCATTTTTTCTTTTTATCTACAGCATTTTGATTTCTTTTTAAAAAAAACAGTTTGAATTAGAACTTGAGTTCTATAAATTAGTTTAGCTTTGATTTTTAAAAGAAAAACTATTTTTAAAATAGAAGTTCACTCACTTAATTATTGAAGAGGCAGAGAACCAACTCGGATGCATTCATTTTTCCAGGAACCAGATTTGAATTTCCTGGAACTGATTTGCATTTGCAATTATGATGTTGAATCTGTTTTTACGATTTGCTTGTTGATGTTGATCTTAAAACTGCAGCAGTTGTGGTTGATTTTGATGAAAATAATCCTAGCCTTAAATGCATGCAGCTGACCCCTATCTTCATTTGCTTCAGTTTGAAGTTGAACTTCAAATTGATTTTGTAACTTGCAGATTTTATATTAAAGTTGTTTTGTAGAATTGGTTTTGAATTTCTTCTTTCTTTTTTTCAGATCTAATTTTAGTTTCTTATTTGAAGAAAAATGTTTTGAACAAAAATGAATTTCTATGTTTTCTTACCTACAAAAATTAATTTCAAAATATATTTACATGCCACTTGTTACTTTAGTAAGACAAATGATTTACAAGTGTCTTCTCTATGATATGAATACTTAACACATGTTCAACTTAATATTAAAATACATTTCCAAATTTATGAATGTTCTTAAATCTTTCTAAAACAATTTCTAATTTAATTTAACATGTTTTTATATGTTTATCTATATTTAGCCTTTAAATGATTATATATAAACTACCTTATAAAATTACACATTTTAATGTTTATTTGAATATTTTTAAATTAATATTTTAAAAAGAAAAAGAATGTTGAAATACATTTTAGTCTAAAGTTTCAAACCAAAGTATTATACTTTATTGTAAATGAACTAAGTTTATTTTAAAACAATTTCTAAAAGAAAACAAAATAAACTTTTATTATAAAATACAATTTAAACTATTATATTTATATTTTTAAACAAAATAAATATTTTCTTAAATTTCTTTTGAAAATATAAGATAGATTTGTAAATTAACTTTTGAAAAGTTTTCAATACTAATTTAAATCAAATTAACCAATTCATAATTTATAGACATATATATTTATAAATTTGAAAATATCCTTATTAAATTTAAATTTAAATTTAAATCAAATTCTCTATTTACTACGTATACACATATATATATATATATATATTATAAATAAGATATCCTTTAAATAAGCTTAGAAAGATAATTTTATTATTTAAATATTTTTAATTTTTGAAAAGAATAAAATTCCCAAATATAAAGTCATCATTATAATAAATTTTGAAAAGAAGACCATTTGACAAACTAAATAATTATTAGTTTCAAAAGATAATTTTTGTTTGAATTAGATTATTAAATCAATATTTCACATTTTAAAATAATTATTAATGGAAATTATTCAATAAATATTGCCCAAATTTTCGGGACATCACACTTTCCTACCACATCCTGTCGGGAAACCCCTAGGATTAGTAGCGAATAGTCCTCGCATTGGATATTTCATAAATGAAGAGACCACTGCTACTAGATGTATATTGGGATTTTAACCCCAAACGATCGACAAGCAGTCCTCCACTACGAAAATCCGAAATATCGATATCATCATAAGCAACCTGCACAATCGCCGCATATACGTTGGTCCGAAGTGGTTTTTTATATAAATGTGATCCCGGTCTCTTCGCACCAACAACATAAAAGCGTTTCTCAAACTCACATCGCAACTAAGTCTCATAGACTTATCATGTTTCCAACTTTCAACTTGTTATCCTTCGGAACAAGAAGGAAGCTCGATAGATTGGAGTAATACTCCGCACTATACGAATCAACATCCTCAATGCAAGGGATAATCAAGCCTACACGGAAGGCAACGTACTAAGTGTACGACTAAATAGTTCCCACATGAAGTCGAGGAACTAAAATGTATTTTATTGTATTAATAAACCATTTATATTAGGCAAAAATCCTAATTTAAACCATTTCACAAAATAATCAACTACTTATTTCAAAAATCACATTTCGGTTCTATTTCACAAAAATCATAATTTTTATAACAATAAAAATTATAACATTTAATTATTTAAAATAAAGCCAACCTTAACAATTCAAAAATTAAATAAAACACTTATTTTCAAAATCATTTTTAAAATCCTTTTAAATTTGGAAATCATCGCTTTAACATTTTTAATTTATCAAAATAGGCTCAATGCTGCAACAGCACCAAATACAACAATCACGACATCCAAAACATCATATATCATATGATAATAGAATATATAACAATATCTGTAAATAAATCAATAAGGGCGAGGAATCCAGTTGGATCCCTCCAACTTGTCACCTGCAACAAATATACATATTAGTATATGTGTACAATGTCCGCTTCGCGGCAGACGCGCGTACAAAGGGTCATCCGCTCATACACGGGAACGTATAGGGTCTCATCTGCTCCAATAGGCAGGTACATATCCAAATACCAATCAATATATCATATATCATCCAAACAATCATCAATCATCATAAATAATATTTATTCTCACTTATATAAAAATATCAGTGAGTCAGAAAGAGTGAGTTGAACTCACATTGCTTCTAATAGCAGTTTCAGCGTTTTATTTCGAATAAAATTAAATGAGCCTTTAAATTTACCGAAAATTCACACTAGCTCCAATCAACTCCAATCCAGTTCTAAAATGTAGTACTCGTCTATATGAACCCAACGCAATTCGTTTCGTGCGAAACGGACCTCGTATGAAAAAGTTGCGTAGTTTTAAAGTTTAAACGAATTCAATATAATTAATTCACATATTCCATTTTTAAATTTTCAAACCCTAGATCGTCTCAGCCATTCATTTTCTTTTGCTAGATCTATGCCGCACAATCCTTCTTCTCCCTTTCGTGAAACCGTGCACCCTAACAAACCCATATCCGCCTCTACACCTTGAATTTTCGCTCCACCATACAACGTTTTGAAGACGATCGAAGTCAAGGGTTTCGAAGCTCAACTCGAGAGCCACAATAGGCTTGAATCTCGTATAGGTCGGTGGTGATTTCGCCTCAAAAATCGCATGCAACCTGATGATGAACGTGGCCCATTTGACGTGGATCCGTTGCGTGAAATTCAATCATAACCGTTGGATTTGAAGTTCTCGACATTGCCTACAACTTTGTAGTTGAAACTTTTTCGAATAGATCGATGGATTTGAGGGTATTTGAGGAGAAAATAAATGAAATTCTGGCCATAGACAGTATAATGGCGGCTAGAGCTTCTAGGGTTAGGGTTTTGGTGAAAATAATGAATAATGAAGTGCTTTTATGGAAAAAAATTGACACTATTCATCCCGAAAATTTCCGAACTCGAAACGAAGCGTACCGCTTGGCGTTTATAATATTTTACCCTCATTGCAAACACAATGGAATATATATCGGGAGCCAATTCGGTCATATTTGAAAGATAGGTTTTCAAATCGACTATTTAAATTCAAAATTTACTTAAACCGATTTCTACGCGTTTTAGCTTGCCCTAGACAAACCGTAAGTCCGATTGACACGAAATTTGAAATCTTACAATAATATAACATTACGGATCCAATGAAACTTGTTTCGTCGAAATCCAAGACTGTTTGAAAAAGGGCTATTTTCACTCGTTAATTAAATATTAAAATATTCAATTTCTATAAATTAACTTTTAATTTGATTTTAAAAGTTCCGTAACATCATTCTAATTCAAATAAGATTTAATTCAACTTCATAAATCATCATATAAAATCCAATTTCTAATTATTTTAGAAATTTCAAATATTAAATTAACAATTTAATTATCTAATTAAATCCAGATATTCGAAACAAAATCTATTCAGCTTATAAACTTGACTTATGAATATTTAAAATCAATTAAATAAACGGATTTCAAATGACTAAAATTCTGGGTCGTTACACTAGCCAAGATCACCATGGAAGCTTACGTCACCAAAGTTTGATAACAACCCTGACCAAGCCATGTGTTGATCACCTAGCTTTGATTTATCAAGGTTATGTCATTTTATTTCCTATCTTTTCGTTGTTTTTATCTATATTCTTTTGTGTTGAATCATTGCTTATATACGTATGTATTGCATTGTTTATAAGTTTGGATCCGAGTCTTCATCCACTCAAAAATATAGTCGTGCTTTGTTGTGCCTTTTCGTGCTTTTAGGATTTGGATTTGTGTCTTGAATTTCAATTCTAGCTTTAAAAAGGTGAGATTTTTCACTCTAGACATACGCAGTTTGTAATTGTGAAATGATAACAAGTGAATTGTAGAAATTATTATGCTTATTCATACGTGCCTATGATTGATCATATGATGTTAAATGCTGTTTATATATTTGTTACATCGTCTATTATGATGTTATATGCTATATTGTTATATTTATTTCCTGCTTATCACATTGCAAGTTCGCTATCACTGTGGGTTGAAATGATACATACCCGAATGGACTTTAGAATAAGCAAAAATCATTATGAGCTGAAATGATAGGCTCGAGTGATTTTTATTGTGATTTTTATTGCATTTACTTTACTTGGGATTGCGGGTTTGAAATGATAGAACCCGGATTTTTCTTTTTAAATTACGAATAGAATGATAAATATCTGTATCACTCTACATAGGTTAGAAAATATTTTACAGGCCAATCTTTTTATTAAATATTTTTAAATAATATTTTTCTAAAAGATTATTAAGTATTTTTGAGTTTTATAAATATATGAAATTTTGACTTAAAATTTTATTCAATGCTTATAAAGGTGTATTGGTTTTTCTATAAGTTAAATATAAGTTAATAATTGGTTTTAAGTTGAATTAAAGATCTTTGTTGATGATAAATAGCTTAATAATTGAATTTGACTTAACATGGAAGTTGTAAATCTAACCTAGAAATTGTTATGGATTTTTATTTTATGTAATGGACATGTTTTGTCTAATAAATAAGGTATTTTGAAGTGATAAAATGAAATGCAGTTTGGATTAGGCTTGCGTAGTAAAATTTATTAAATTTGAAATCATAGTTATTCAATGTCTAAACAGATAGATTTATAAAGAGAATTGGATTGTTATATTAACTATGATAAAATATTTTATTATGGTCATGTTTTGTAAAAATAAATGATAATGACTTAATTGGAAAGTGTAACTTAAGGATGACTTAACTGGTAAATTGGAAATTTTGTTTCAAATGGAAGTTTAGGTTAATTTAGTGATAGAAATATTTTGTTTATGAGATGGATATTTTAAAATAAAGTGGAAAGTTATGTGTAAAGATTAAAAATTAAGTAAAATAGCGTAATTTTGACTTATAAAAGAATTATAGTATAATTTGGATATTTATTGATATATATTATTTTAGTAAATCACATGTTAAATGATATCCAAATGAATTTTTTTTGAAGCGTGAAATATGATTTTTATAAGTTAAATTGGCTAAAAATTAAATTTTTAATGTAGTTGAAATATTAAATGTTTTTGGAAAATTTATAATTGAGTGAATAAACTTAGAAATGTTACAACCGTAAAATGAATATTATTTGGCATTGAATTTAAATGGTCTAGATGAATGTTATTGTAAAGATATTATGATCTTCTAAGTATTATGATTTTCAACGTATAACATTTCTAAATTGTTATGATTTCAAAGTATCACAGTTCCAAAGTATTTTGGTTTTGGAGTTGTATAACTTTGAAAGAACTATGGTTTTGGGAATGAAATTATTTGAAACTGTATTTATTTAAGAATTGTCTTTAAATGTATGAAATCTGAAACTTATTGAAATTAGAGATTTAAGAATACGACTTTATAAAATGGTTGGGTTAAGATGATTTAAAGGAATATTTCAAGCTTAATAAATTGAAGGAAGTATTTAGTGATTATGAAATGTGGGTTTTATTTAAATGATATATTGATTTGGTTTTGGAATTTAAATGGTATTCTATTACTTTGGTTTTGAAATGGAAATAATATAGTATTTAGTTTTAAGAATGGATATTATTTTGGAAAGCAGTGGTATTTGATTTTAAATGGTTTAGGAATAGAAATCTTTTGAAATAAATATCCATGTATAATAATAACGTTTGGTTGTTGAAAAAGGCAGGGATGGGAAGTTGTCATACTCTCTGCCAACTCCAAAAACCACTTTAACAACCGTTTACGCGGTGGAGATTCTACAATAAAGCAGGATGGTGGCGGCATTCCTTTAAGGTATATACGTGGACCCGACTCCCGTGAGTTAGCTTAAGGTGGCTAAAACAAGAGCGATCGATGGGCTAAGGAGGTAGCACCTATTATCGGACACACTCCTCCGATACCATTCTATTACTTTGTGATTGATTTAGGCCCTTTTGATTTTGGGGGTGGGGCTCGAGGTGGGCGGTAGTAGCTTCTACGCGTTACCACCGGTCTAGAAGCGTAATTGGTATATCTACCCTCGCATTGCCTAGTTGTGCCGTGTCACCTACCCTAGCGTCCTTTTACGAGTTTGATTTGTGTCGTACCTATGGAGTATTCTTTGGTAGACTCCCGACCAGGAGGTATTACGGTGCTGTATAGACTATTGGCACTATTTATGTGTTAAGGGGAATATGGGCCACTCCTTAACGCTATTTTAAAGTAAGTTTATTTTACTATATACATTATTATAATAGCGAAATATTACTACATAGTAAATACTTTAACGGGTCCTTAGAGGATGGGCGGTCCCAAGCAACCTTTAAGTTACTTGTACCTTATATTACAGTTCATTTTAGTTGGTTTACATTGTATAAGTATGTATGTCTTGAATCGAGTTTTTTATGTTTTGCTGTACGCTCGGGTCGGATTGAGTGATACAGCATTTGAGACTCACCTACGGAGTTGGAGCTTTGCTTGAAGATCCAGCTATCTATTCCACTTCCAGCTATCGGTTGATTCCAGTTATCCTGTTGATTCCAATGATGTATTTCAGCTTTGTGCCTGTTTATCATATTTAAACTTCTGTTGTATCTTGTTTAACTCTGATGTATTAATATAGTAGCTTCATGAACAACTATTTTTTTCTTACGCTACGTCATTATATTACCATGTGTCTGTGATCTGTGATTTATTTACTGCATATCCTGAGATTTTCCAAATTTATTTTTACTATTCGGTATTTTGAGCAATTCAAGTCCGACATGTGTGGATGCGAATGGTTGAAAATATTGGGTCGTTACATTTGGTATCAGAGCATTGGCTCCAGGCAAAACTTAGCATATATGGTAAATTTATTTACATAATCACTTTCATTCGAGCTTGAATCTCTTCTTTTTTGACTCGATTCCTTCTGAATTTTAGAACGTTCCCTCGGTTCTGAAATTCATTCTTTTCCCTCACTATTCATCTTCTTTTGATTTTGGAGTACTATAACTCCACCTCGAATGATCTTTTAATGAGTCGTCTCGCCAATATTCGATTGATTTCTAAAGGGGTGAAACTCCTTTATAAAAGGCATTGATTCACCGAAGATTTGATATATCCTCGATTTAGATGCTAATATTTTGTCAAACCCAAACTCTATCTTTTGAGATCGAATGTAGATTTTCCTAGAATTCTACATCGATCTTATTCTTTAAATCAAGATTGACCAGGTAAATGTTGCCCGTGATTTATATAGGCTTATCCATTTCTTATTCCGTTAGTTAGTCATCTTATCTTTTGTTCTAACTTATCCTCAAGTCAAATTTCTTTGATTTGAGTTAATCAAATTTGAACCCCTATTCTTATTTTGTAAAGCTATATTTAAAATGTTTTATATATTATATTGTTTGAGTTGTTGATCTTGATTTGGGTTTTCGATCGATTCATCTGATCAACGCTACCGATAGGATCTCCAAAACACTTGAACTGAGCAAAAGGACACAATATTGTTTTCAAACTTAGTAAATAAATAAATATTTTATAATTATATTATATATACCATATATAAGTATAATTTTTTGAATTTTGATAGTTAATTGAATTGGATCAATATTTGACGTTGTATATAGCTTATAACCATTAGCTTTTGTTTCATATATAAATAATTAAACTATAAAACAGGGCTGTAAATTAGTTTGGAAATTTAAATCAATTTAAAAACAAGAAACTGAGAATTTTATTTCCGATGGTTACAACTTTGGCTTAAAGTTTTAAAGGGTGTATTATATGAAGTATTTCAAATAGATAGTGTTTCAAAGAATTTTTTTATTTGTAAATCAGTGTTCTTTTCTTTGTCACTGGAAAATAATTTCGATGATGACTGCAGCATCATTGACATTCATTTTGAGTTTCGAAGTGAAGAGACCATTCGGTAGTTTTGCTACACTCTTTCTTTGGAGAATTAAGTTGATTTGGATTTCTAAAATATGACTTGATTTGTAATATATATGTGATATATGATTTAAAATTTGATTTGATATATCTTGTGTAGACTTATTTGTCTCTAAATTTGTTTAGAGTTAATCGAAAATCTAAATCTTAAAAGTTGTCTTAAAGGATAATGTCAAATATAAAATGAAATCAAAGTTATGAATAAATATTTAAGCTTGAATAATTGAATTAGAAATTTTATTTGTATAATATTCTATTGCATTCCAAAATAATTTACCTTAATTATTAGAAGTTAACAATGTAATTGGATAATATGCAATATAAAAGTATTTTTTAAAGTAAAATTTGAGTGTTTATAATAAATGTTATACACTTAAATTTTAGTTATTAAAAAAAGATGAATTGACGTAAATAGAATAAAAGGTTAATTAAATAACTTACAATAAAAATGGTGTTAAAGGAATTTTTTAAGTAAATTGGTATATTTTATTCAAATTAATTAATTTTGTCAATTTATTTGTTTATAAAGTTATTATTTTTGAATAAGATGTATTGTTTACTTAATTCTTTCTTTGCCCTTCTTTTTCCTTTTCTAGGATGAAATGTGTTTAGTGGGGAGAGTGTAACGACCCGTAAATTTCTTTAATTAAACTGGTTAATTCAATAAGGTTTTTGTAATTAAATTTAGAAAAAAAAGAAAAAACTTTATAATTGATAATGAAGTGAGTGTTAAAAATGAAATGTAAATTAATGATTATAGTAACGGTTGTAAGTTGCTATTTAATTGGTCTATTAATGTAGTTGTAACTGTTACATTTGGCTATAAAATTGAATATAAATAAATGTATGGTAATTAAATGAATTCAACATTATATAAGCAATTCTGATAAGTAGTGGAAATAATAAACTTGAGTGTAATATAAAGTTAGTGATAACAATTGTGCAAGTCACATTTTTATTTATGCTGCTAAATTCAGAGTAGGAAATCAATTACATTTAAACGTAGGTAAAGGTTCATTAATGTGAGATAGAACTGTACTATAAAGTGTGAATGTAATGACATAAATTGAAATGTATATTTTATTTATACGATGAAATAAAGGAATGAAACCAAGTTTAATAAATTGATTGAGGTTTTAATTAGAATAAATGTATATATTTGGCAAATTTAATATAATTGAAGATAACAGCTGTTACAAAAGAAAGATGAAAATTTGAATATATATTTATGTAATGAAATATAAATAAATAATAACTAGTGTTAACTCCGCTCTATCAGTTACTCAGCGACCTAAAAGTGGAGCCGACCTAACGACCTAAAAGTGGAGTCGACCTAACGACTTAAAAGTGGTACCGACCCAACGACTTAAGGAGTGGACAACCCAACGACTTAAGATGTGGACGACCTAACTGTTTAATGACCTAATTGCTTAAAGAGGTTTGCGACTTAATAAGTTCAGTGACCCAGGGGTCCGCGACCTAGCGACCTAAAAGGGGAATGACCAAACTGTGTGTTCGACCTAAAAAGTACAGCGACTCAACAACTTATGCAACTCAGCGACTCAACGAGTTAATGAATTAACAGCGGGTTAGCGACTTAGCACTCAAGCGGCTTAACGACTTAAAGGAGAGCAGCGACTTAAAGGAGTAGATGGACCAGCGACTTAGTGACCTATTGAGTTACCGACCTAATGTCTTAAAAGGTTACGACCTAACTTCTTAAAAGGGTTACCGACCTAGGGATCTAAGAAGAATAACAACCTAGCAACTCGAGACAGGAAAAACTCAAAGCAACTACACTTAAGTCGCGACCGGTTTATGACCCATGTTAGGTCGAAAGCGACCTAGGAAAACGAAGACAAATATAATACAGCATCACTTAAGCCGCGACCTATTAACTCGTCCGCGACTTGGGACTTATGATATGAATTCAGAAGAACATGCTTATCCCAATTAAGCCGTGAGCCATGCATGAGAGATTGAGCGCGACCTACGACCTATAATTAGTCGGCTACGATCCCTGACCTATTTTAGGTCGGTTACTACCTACGATCTTCTTTAGGTCACCCACACTTATTTAGGTCGCTCACGACCTAAGGCCAGTCCAAAATCCTCTATAAATACACCCTAAGTTCCAACATGAGGGGGACTTTTGGATCATTTTATTCAAAGCATCGAGACTCTGCCATCTTCAAGCTGAGCCTTATTTCAACATTCAAAACTCACAAGAAGCTTCAGTCAACTTCAAATAGGGATTCAACCTATTCAACCAAGAATTCGGAGAACTCTCTTGTATCGAAGTTTTTCTAGCTACTTGTCTTTTGAAGTGAATTGTAATTGAAGGAAATTGTAAAGGATTGTAATCATATAAGCAGTAAAAAGGATTGAAGTGGACGTAGGCTCGATTATAAGCCGAACCACTATAAACTCTGTGTCTCTTACTGCTTTTTCAATGAATTACTGCTTTTTTCTGATTCCCGTGCTAACGGGTGGTGCTTTCATTCAGTCTTTATTTGCATCGGGGTGTTAGCGTCTGACTTTTTATGTTAACATTTTTGGTGCTTCCACTGAGAACCCAACTCCGGATACTGTCTTCATAGCTGCACAGAAATTTGTAGAAAGGATCTCTCTAGAAACCAGGAGTTTATCAGAAATAATGGCCCCCGGAAGAAAACGCAAGTCTGTTAGATCCGATGATGTTCGCGAGACTACTGCCACTTCTCCTCCTTTAAGTCAAACAACTCCAACCGTCGGAGTTACACGGGCAGAGCTGGATGTCGTGGTATCTGGGCTACATCGACAAATGGAAGCTCAGAATAACCTAATGATTGAAAGGTTGAATGCTTTATTTGAGACAAACCGCCAGCTGACAGCTAAGGAGGGAAACCTTGCCGATGAAGTGTAGAATGTGGAAGGAGGGAATATCCCTCAAAGGCCAGCTGACCCAGTGGAAAGGACACCTCCCATAGCCGGAGGATCGGGGCCGCAACCAACCCTCCATGAACGATTGTCAAGACAGAATTCGGAGAGAATGGCTGATGTTTGTCCCGCTGAGCCTCAAAATGATGAAGAGTATTTCTCAGGCATGGTTCGTCAGATTATGAAGGAAAATATGCAAAGAAATGAAGATGAGAAAGAGTGGGGTTTCGCTCCGAGCAAAACTCCATTCACTGAAAAGATCCTAAAGGCGGAATTCCCAAGGAAGTTTGTCCCTCCAACTATTCCAGCTTACAAGGGAACAAGCGATCCTAATGAGTTTCTGTATAAGTATGATTGGCACATGATGGGTGCCAGAGCCTCTGATGAAATCAAATGTCGGTATTTTTCGGTATACATGGAAGGAGTTGCTTTACTTTGGTTCACGAAGCTGCCGGTCCGATCGATAGACCAATTTTCTAATTTGACTCAAAAATTCAAGGAACAGTTTCGATTGTATGCGTCAAAGGCAAAGGATATAATGTCGTTATCCAGCTTGGAGCAGAATCCTGGAGAATCCATTAGAGCTTTCTTGAATCGCTTCAATATAGCTCTGGCTGAAGTGGACAATGCGGAGCCGAGAATGATTTTGACGTACCTGATGAAGGCTATTGATATGACAAGTGAATTCGGGAGGTGGTTGAAAATGAAGGAACCAAATTCACTTGACAAGTTTTATAAGAAAGCCGATGAATTCATGCGCCTGGAAAGCCTCCAAGCATCGGCTAAGGTGGTATCGACAGGGGCTGGAAATAGTAATGCTGTTCCGAATAAGAAGGAATCTGGCAATCAGAAGAGGGGGAACGATGCCAAGAAGAAGCAAGGAGATGCAAAGAAAGGTCATCCCTTCAACTTCACCCCTCTGACTAATACCCCAGAAAACATCTACTTTGCAAACAAAGACACGGTCGAATTCCCCGCACCAGTTAAGCAAAGAGTTAATGGGAAAGCTAAGAAGAATGGAAGGTTTTGCTGGTTCCATAACCAACCCGGGCATGATACTAATGGGTGTCGTCACTTGAAGGAGGTAATTGAGGAACTATTGAAGGAAAACAAGCTCCAGTAATATGTAAAAAGGAACAAGAATGGCCCAACCTCATCAACTCAAGGACAACAGGTTCCTGTTCACCGTCCTGGCTAAAGTGAAAAGGCGGCAGCTCATGAATCAGAGAGGCCAGTTATAAATGTGGTTACAGGGGGCCCTCACCCAGCTGGCAGGAGTTGGGGTGAGATGGAAAGATACGCCCGTGCTTTGAAGTATGCACTGGCAGATGAAAGTGTCTTTGTGTTAGAAGATGCTACACCCCTGAAGAAGCAGAAGACTTTTAATGATAACATTATATTCAGTACTAGGGATTCAATGGGTGTTGAAGCTCCTACCATTGATCCTTTGGTCATCTCCGCTGGCATTGGGCCAGCTACTGTGAAAAGACTTCTGGTTGACTGTGGAGCTTCATGCAACATTCTCTTAAAGAAGACTTTTGATCAGATGAAGATTTCAATGGCTGACGTTAAAGCTTCATCACTAAAGATTGCTGGTTTTACTGGGGAGCCGAAACAGCCAATTGGGACTATTGATTTGTTCGTAGAGCTTGGAGAGGGGCAGAGAAAAGTAGCTCGTAAACAGACCTTTGTTATTGTTGAAGAATTTTCTGCCTACAATGCCCTCCTAGGCCGACCAACTCTGGCAGCATTTAAAGCTATTCTTGCCCCATGGTGTCTGACCATGAAATTCCCCACAGATAATGGAGTCGGTGTGGTGAAAGGGGACCAAAACGCTGGACGGGAATGTTATCTTACAGAGTTGCGTGAAGCGAGGAAGAGAGAAATGGGAAAAGATGCGACGACCCCAGTCCGCATCAAAGAATCAACCTTGTAGCAATTACAGGGTGGACCATGCACAGGCGAACATAGCGGTGCACGAAGAGAGATGGATCCCAGAAAAGCCAGTGCAGGGGAGAATAGGGTGGTACCAGTTGAAGTGACAGTGCCGGTACCTGTTGACCCGAAAGACCTGAACAAAGTATTGAATGTGGGGTTCGCAGCTTAATGCAACGGTTTAAAATGTTGTGATATCATTTTTGAAAGCAAATCTGGATGTATTCGCTTGGACTCATGCCGATATGTGTGGAATATCTCCAGAAATTGCAGTACATACCTTGAATATTGATCCAAAGTTTACACATGTGAAGCAGAAAAGAAGAACCCAGGGTCCCGAAAGGTCAGCAGCATTAAAGGAAGAGGAGGATCGGCTCACGGAAAATGACTTTATCAGAGAATCTACTTATCCAAATTGGGTTTCGAATCCAGTACTGGTTAAGAAAGCTAACGGAAAATGGAGAGTATGCATCAACTTTTCAGATTTAAACAAGCCTTGCCCCAAAGACTGCTTTCCGCTTCCCAGGATTGACCAGTTAGTTGATGGAACTGCGGGGCATGAATTGTTATCTTTTATGGATGCTTACCCCGGTTCTAACCAGATCATGATGCATGAGCCAGATCAGGACGACACGAGCTTTATAACCGATGTTGGTCTGTACTATTACAAAGTCATGCCTTTCAGAATGAAGAATGCAGGGGCAACTTACCAGAGACTTGTTAATGCAATGTTCAAGCCACAGATTGGCAAGACTATGGAAGTTTATGTCGATGATATGCTGGTAAAGTCAAAAAAAGCAGCGGACCACATGGATCACTTGGCATAAATGTTCTCAATCCTCGGAAAGTACGGTATGAAGCTGAATCCTTTGAAGTGTTCATTTGGGGTAGAATCTGGAAAAATTTTGGGTTTCATTGTGAGTGCAAGGGGCATTGAAGCTAATCCTTCTCAGATAACTGCCTTAAGAGAAGTCAAAGCTCCTAGGATGAAGAAGGAATTGCAAAGTCTCAATGGAAAAGTTGCTGTCTTTAGTCAGTTCATTTCCAAAGCTACTGATAAATGCATTCCATTCTTCGATGCTCTAAAGAAAGGAAGAAAAAACTTTGACTGGACTCCTGAATGCCAGAAAGCTTTCGATAAGCTGATTTGTCATATGGAAACGCCTCCTATGCTTTCTAAGCCTGACAATGGTGAAGATCTTTTCGTATATTTGGCAATCTCGTCTCATGCCCTCAGCGCAGCTTTGGTACGGGAAGATGCGAAAATTCAGCACCCGGTCTACTACATCAGCAAGAGATTCACTGGGGCAGAATTGAACTATTCGAAGTTGGAAAAGCTCGCCTATTGTCTACTGATTGTATCAAGAAAATTGAGGCCATATTTCCAAGCTCATCCCATCAAAGTCCTCACCGATCAGCCCTTGAAGCAAGTCCTGTTTCGTCCTGAGACTTCGGGTCGTCTTTTGAAGTGGAATATTGAGCTCAGTCAATATGACATCACTTATCATCCCGGAGAGCAATCAATGGACAAGCTTTGGCAGACCTCGTCGCAGAATGTAAAGACAAAGGTGATAGCGAGGAGGTGGTTACCGATAATTCCCCAATTCTATGGAAATTGTATGTTGATGGCGCAAGAAACGATTACTGTTCCGGGGCTGGAGTTTTGCTTGAAACTCCTAAAGGACGGTCATTGTGTTATGCTTTGAGATTGGAATTACCTTCGACAAACAATGAAGCAGAGTATGAAGTTCTTATTGCCGGTCTGAGAGTTGCTAAAGAGTTGAATATCAAAATGTTGCAAATCTTCAGTGATCCGCGGCTTATTGTGTGTCAAGCCAAGAAAGAGTTTCAAACCAAAGGAGGAAATCTGGCCGCTTACTTGTCAAGAACCTGGGAGCTTCTCGAGGAACTGGACCATTATACAATAAACCATACACCTCAGGAAGAAAACATGAAGGCAGATTCCCTCGCAAAGTATGCAAGCACTGGTGAAGCTCAATTGGGATTAGTTCCTGTTGAAGTCCTGTCAACTCCAAGCATTGATGAAATGGATATAGACTGGATCATGACCATATCTCAAGAATAGGAATCATGGATGACTCCGATAAAGGATTATCCGCTCAACGGATCTGCGCCAGAAAGTTCAAAAGAACGTCAGAAAATGTTAAGAAAGGCTTCAAGGTATATAATTCAAGATGGCCGATTATTCCGACGAGGATTTTCAATGCCATTACTCCGTTGTGTGACTGAAGAAGAAGCTAAGACAATTCTAGCTGAGGTACATGGAGGGGAATGTGGAGATCATACAGGTGGTCAAACTTTAGCAAAGAAAATTCTCCGTTATGGATACTTTTGGCCGAATATCAACCGAGATGCTGTAGACTACTCCCGACAGTGCGACAAATGCCAGAGATTTGCTAAAATCCCAAGAGCACCTTCCACTGAGATAACACAGATGGTCAGTCCGTGGCCATTTGCTATTTGGGGAATGGATCTCATCGGGCCTCTTCCAACTGCAAAATCCGAAATCAGATATGCTATTGTTGCTGTAGATTATTTTACTAAATGGGCTGAATCTGAACCCTTAGCTACTATTACCTCTAAGAAAATGATAAACTCTGTAACTAAGAATATCATTTGCAGGTATGGAGTGCCTCAAAAGATAATCACAGACAATGGAACCCAATTTGAAAGTGAAGAGTTCCATGATTTTTGCAAAAAATTCAAGATCCAGAAAAGTTTTTCAGCAGTGGCTCATCCGTAGGCAAACGGGCAAGTGGAAGCAGTAAACAAAATTATCAAATCAACCATCAAAAAACAGCTGGAAAAAGCTAAAGGTGGTTGGGTCGATAAACTTCCGCTAACACTATGGGCATATAGAAGTACACATAAAACTGCGACGGGGCACACTCCATTTTCATTGGCATATGGATCAGAGGCAATGATTCCAGTAGAAATAGAGCTCCCTTCAAATAGAAGAATCCATTTCAATCAAGCCAAAAATGAAAAGCTGCAACTTGAAGCCCTTGACTTCCTTGATGAGAAAAGGGAAGAAGCTGAGCTCAGAACTACGGCTCACCAGCAAAGAATAGCCAAGCACTTCAATTACAAAGTTCGTCGGTGCAGCTTTGAAGTAGGGGATCTAATCTTAAAAAGAATTATGACACCTGCAGGCGTGCTTGGACCAAACTAGGAAGGGCCGTATGTTATAGGCCAAAAACTTCTTGATGGCACATACAAACTTGTAACTATCGAAGGAGACCCAATTCCAAGAGCTTGGAACAGCAATCATTTGCGCCCATATTTTACGTAAAGGCTTTAATGAAATATTGTAAAAGAATGATGAATGTATGATTCTTATATCGAAAGCCGTTGTAAAGTCAGTGCAAGTGAATAATAAGAACTATAAAGTGGATGTAGGCCCAGTTCATGGCCGAACCACTATAAATCTTGTGTTCTTTACTATTATAGACTGCTTTGCTTTATTTCGATATATAAAATACGTCAATTGTATTACTAAAATGTCGATTTAATAATGCAGGCCATAAAAACAGAGCTTACCCATCACAAGACCAAGCAATCCTTGACATCCCCCAACAAGCAAACGCTAAGCCGTTCAAACTTTCCATACTCAAATCCCACGAAAGAAGTGCTTCGAACAAAAGTTAGTGATTCGGATGGAAGTGGGCCATTGCGAACTAACTGTGAATGTTTGTACAAACGAGCATCCAGTCAAATAGCCTGTGTCTGCCACCACCAACTCGCTTAACCTTGAAATATATTTCTTTGGATAAGGGAAATTGTTGGCAACTAAAAGGGGATGGTATTTGGAAAAGATAACGGGGATCGCCGATATGAACAGATGGCAAAGAGACATGGGCGAGCAAGCATTAAACAGCAAAAGACCTCTTCGGAGGCACAATCCCTCTTCAGAGGAACAACTCTTCGGAGGATAAAGACCTCAAACGGGGCATGCCAGAAGACTTTCTCAACAAAAAAGATTGGTATGGAATGACCGGGAGCACCTTCCCGACTGGAAGGCAAGGCACTTGTTTACTAGCTGAGATAGTTTGCGCAGACAAGCGTCCAAATAACTTGCGTCCGCCTCGTGAATCTATACGATGATCAGAGGCACCTTCCCAAGTGGAGCGCAAGGCGCTTGTTCACTAGTTGAGACAATCTGTGCAAATAAGCGTCCAAGTAACTTGCGTCCGCCCCGCGAATCCGGCCAACCATGTGGAAGAAACTTCCAGGTAGACTCGGAGGCACGCATTCCACCGAGATCTGAAATAAAACTTCACAAGTGCTGAAATTTGAAAAGCCTTCTTCGGAGGCCCATTTCACCATAGTTGAAATGCTAAAAGACCTCGAGCGGGCCTCGATAGAAAATGAGAGTTCTTTCTCGACATAAAGTTGCGGACTGATCGGTGGCGCAAAACACTTGTGTCCGCCCCGTGAATCCATCCAACTAAGAGAAAGAAGCTCCAAACTTCTGGACAAAAGCCCTACTCAGAGGCACACATTTCACCGTGATCTGAAATAAAACCTCACACGAGTCGAAATGTGAAAAGCCCTCTTCGGAGGCCCGCTTCCCAACGAACAGGGAAAAGATAAAAGCCTCTCCCAAGAGGCAGAAACTAAAAGACCTCTTCCCAGAGGCACAATCAAACAAAAAGACCTCTTCCCAGAGGCGCAACCAAACAAAAAAGACCTCTTCCCAGTGGCACAATCAAAAACTCTCTTCGGAGGCTCAAGCAGGTGGAAACCACTTTTTCGAAAGGCCCACTGCACTATGAAGTGAAATTCACTTGCCAAAGCAAAAGTGACTTTTTAAAAAAAGTGAAGTGTAAAAACTTTGCAACAAAAAAAAGAGAGAGAAGGAGAAGACTCCTCCAATATGAAGTGCATTCTACTAAGCTAGAAAAATATTTTCTTGCAACGGAAATATTATCCTATAAAGTACAAATGCAAACTTCCTTCAAATGGATGAGTTGTTCTCTAAAGGAAGAGTACAAGTCTTCTTGAAATAGAAGAGTTGTTCTTCGAAACTTTGCCAATATGAAAAAAGATTGCAATAAACCTATGCTATGGGGGCAATATAGTATAGTCATCACAAAAATGAAGACAATGCTCGATAAACATACCATAGGTTTACTGCAACCTCACATAAAGAGGATAAAGAAACTTGCATAAAAACAGAAAGTAAAAGCGTTCTCAAATACAGACAGAAATTTGTATAAGTAAAAGAACCATTTTATTCCATACTATGAGAATTTTATACATATGCAGGTTTCAAAGTAAAAGAAAGCGGGGACCGGTACCCGCACAATCTCTAGTCAACACAAGCTTGTATACATGCAAAAAAGCAAAAAATAAAGCAAAGAAGGGAAAGCGGGACTCATCACTTCTTTCTCCCACCACCTTTAGAGCCTTCACCTGGCTTGATAAGAAATTTTTCAGGCCGGCTTGCGATAGTCGGGGGAGAAGGAGAGAGAGCTAGTGTTGGATCAACTTCTGTTTCCTTTTCGGTAACAGAAATGCTTCTCCCTTTCTTCTTTGAAGTTGTACGTTTCCTCCTCCTCTTTGAAGAAGACTCACTACCCGGAGTGACAAGTGCAGACAATTTTATGTCATCAGAAAGGGTTCACTCCGGAGATACTTCGCCTCCTTCAAGTCCTTCGGCCTTCTGCTCCTGCGAAGCGGTTGGATCGTCCAAGTCTTGAAGGGCTCCTATTAATTCTTTCTGCTATCCCGGCTGGGAAGTAGGAGTGATTTGAAAGGATGGAGGAGGAACAGCTGGAGGAGGAGAAGTTTCTATGACACTGGGCGTTTTCGCTACAGAAGAAAAGCAAAAATATTAGTATCTCCCGCGAAGAGAGGAGATAATGGCTCATCGAGTCTTAAGTAATAAGAAACAAGTTCATCAAGCTCGACCGAAGCAAATGAGTAATCCGCTTGACCTACTTCGACGTTAATATTACCTGGAGAAGTGGGCTTCCTAGTGTCAAATTCATAAGCTTGTGCTTCAGTGCTCTCTTCGCCTTCATCTCCACCCTGTGCACTTGTAATCTCAGCTATGACTTTAGCAGGGGGCGGAGAATGGGAACCGGAGCCTGTGATATCAACGTCGGCCGAAATTGAAGGAGGGACAGGGGCAATTAATGGTGTTTCTTTCTCTGGATGCTCCTCTCTCATCGTCCCAGCACGCTATCTAGCGACTGCTCTTTTCCTCTGGCAAGGGCTACACGAGCTCCGTCATCCAGATAATGTGCCTCGAGTTCTTCTTCGGCATACCCAGCATCTTTAAGCATATCAAGCGCGGCTTCCCATACTTCAGCCAAAGTGATTTTAGATTTGGGGCCCAAAAATGCGAGACTGCCACGCCCTAAGACACTTTGCAATTAGAAGTCAAACAATGTCGAACTGACATCAGCTTTAGTGGTTTGATGAGCTTCTTCAGCTGCAATTTTACCGGCAACAGCCTCATCGCGCTCTTTCTCAACCATAGCAAGTTGAGTTTTTAATGTCTCAATTTCGAGGTTCTGGGAGCTGGTCTTTTATCGCAACTGTGCAACTTCAACGCGATAATCTTCTACAACCTTTTCCGGCCACTTGAGTTTATCTTCGGCCTCTCGTTGGCTAGCATGAGCATCCCGCACTTGTTGCTGAAGCACACTTTCCCTTTGAGAGTAGGAAGTGGAGGAAGTATCAAGCTCCTCTTTAAGTTTTCCAACTTCCGCTTCAAGCTTTTCATTATAAGCGGCGATGCTCCTCATCTCTACGTCATGTTGATCAAGAGTCTTTTGCCATTCGGATTTATCGTTCTCCATGGTCAACATAGCCTCAAGGTTCGCGCGATTCACTCTCTGGAGTTCGTCAACAAGATTCTGCCAATTCGACATTCTCTCAATATCAAGCTTGACAGCATCAAGATTTCGCAACATGGCTGGTTTGTCGGTTGGAACCAGATCAAGATCAAAGCGAACTCCCTTCAAGCACCGGTTTGGAAATTGGATTTGAAGAGTAGCTGGGCCTGGTCCAACCTGATATGAGGGCCTGCCAATGATCGTTTGAATGTCGGTACGAGCTAGAGCGGGAGATTGAGGAGGCACTGAAGCAATGGGCTCTTTAAGAATGTCTGATGATGACTTTTCACCATGCTTGGTCCGTTTGCTCGAATCTTCGGCAGTGTGGCTCTTTCCTTTGTCATCATGGGATTTTCGTTTGAGGGAATCAACCTCTCTATGGGAAGAGTCGTGATGTTCATCCCTTCTCCCGTACCATTCTTCGTACGTTCTTCTCTCCTGAGCTTTTCGAGCATCCCTCTCTTCATTAGTTTCCCTATGAGGGGGAAGATAGCGCCTGTAATCATATTGACTGCGCCTTCCATACTGCTTAAAGTCATCATAATACGAGCCACTTCGCCCCATTGGAGAACCTGAAATTAAAAAAAAAGGCATAACTTGAGAATCTTCAAATTGCAAGGAGTTAAGTGCATATAAGTGCTGAAAAATCCAAAGTGTGTGCAAACTGCAGACTACGCGCGTTGAACTACGAACCACTCCTCGGTTGTGAAGGAATGATGGGTGTAGTAGCTAACATCAACTCTTGAGTCGACGGGATCTGTTGCAAAACAGAAGTTGCTTCAACCACTGAAGAGGAAACCCTAGTGGCAACAGGATCATCTTTAAAGAGTTCCTGTGAAGTGATAAATAGGTTGCTTAACCCTTCAAAAGTGTCGTCCCCGCTCTGCTTGGCGGGGCTTGTTTTCTTGGCTCCTCCGTCACCGGACCTCCCTGAATGTTGGGGAGATTCTTGAGGCTCTTCTTCTTCGATGACCGGGGCAAGTGCAAATTTGCCAGATGACCCCGTGACATCAGTAGAAGTAGAGCGCTTCACCAGAGAAGCTTTAGAAGCAGGATCTTTTAGTGTAGGCTCCTCAACAGAAACTGGGGCATCCGGTGCCTCTGCTGGAGAATCAGGAACTTCGTAAGGCTGAGTAGAGAGGGAAGGGTTTAAGAGTCCTGATTGATGAAGGAACTCGTCTCTTAGCAAAAACTTCATACTTCTCTCCTCAGCAGCCACGGCGTTAAGCCTCTCAAAAGTCTGCTTGTGGCTTGGATCTCTACAAAGAGGAGGAAGGACTGCAAAAGTAGAAAGCGAGGTTAACATTTAGCAATTAGGATCTCGCAAAGCTCAGAAGAGGAAGAATGGGGATAAGTAAGCTTACCCCCTACTCTCAAGATAGCGTAGAATCCCTGGAGGCACCGGACATAGAAGAACTGGTTTAGGAAACCATGAGCGCTATCAGGGAGATCGGTGATAAGCTTGCGTTTCCTGGCGCTCCTCACATATATAATGGAAGGATGGTCTTTGTTTCTTGCAAATATGCATAAATAGAAGATTTCTTCAAAGCTTGGGAGTCGATCAAGCGTCCTTCTGAAGAGAACGCATAGTCCCATCAAAATGGCATAGCCGTTGGGGTGCAATTGAAAAGGAGAAATAGCTAATCGGCGAAGGATTTGTTGGAGAAAACTATTGAAAGGAGCAATGGCTCCACAAAGGCACATTTGGCGGTTAACGACAACAAACCCAAAGGGAGGACTGTCAGCATAATCATTTGGCCCAAGGATAATAGCATCTGCTTCTACAATCCCAAATTGGGCGCGTAACTGGTTAAACACCCGGTAACTCAGGGTAGTTGGAGTTCTTTCTGGTGGGTTGACCCGTGGACCAGCCATCGGGAGGGCCTCTCCAGTTGGTACTGCTCCTTCTTCTTGATGAGAAGCCATTCTACATAAGCAGCCGTATATTCAAATATGAAGGTGCACGTTTCCTAAATCTGTGAAGTGTTGTGCAAAACTAGTAGAGTTACAAGAAAACATGACTGAAAATAAATTAATAAACATGAAAAATTTCAGGACTTGTCCGAATACAAGTGCAGTATTGATGCAAAAAATCATCACTAGTTGATTAATATCGCTTTACTACTTCACTTGAATTCGTTAATTCACAGCATTTCGTACGATTTCTTTAAGTTGATTATATTTCATCGACTAATCTGTCATTTGATATGGGCAATCAGTGGCAGTATATTCACCCTAGTTTTCTGCAAATGTTATATTTAACAGGTTATTAGCATCGAATTTGGTATAATCTGTTAGGAAAGCATGGCAAAGTACAACGAAGTTCAAACAATTCAAAGTTCAAGCAATTCAGAGTTTAGGCAATTCAGTCCGGCAGTTCAAGTTAAGCACTCAAGTTGAGATTATGCTTCTAAGTGTGAATTCGAGTTGAACATCCAAGTATTAAATCGTCCACGACTTAAAAGATTTCTTGCGAGTTAAATTAAGTCGTTGGTTCTTTAAGTCATTGGTCCTTTAAATCGTGAGGCATAGTAAGGAGAAAAGGCTTCAGTTCAAAGTGACGTGAATTTCTACAAGTCCTAGCTCGGCCGCGACTCAAGGCTTATGTCGCATCTAGTTAAGTCGCGAAGGTTTATAGGTCGAAGGTTTATAGGTCGCGAAGATTTATAGGTCGAAGGTTTATAGGTCGCGACGGTTTATAGGTCGGAGGTTTATAGGTCGCCCAAAATTGCTGGGTCGTGTCCAAGCTAATGTCTCACTTCACTCAACCGACAAATCCCCAATCTAATCAGTAACTCGTCATCCTTTTAACCCGTTAACCCGTTAGCCTCTCCGTCAACAGAAGCCCTCATTTTCTCATGCTATCGAATTATCCAAAAAGCTAATCCGAAATCACCATAAATTCAATGCCTTGCCATTCTAACGCAAATCAAGAATCAGTTAGCCTGAAGCGTTGCAACCCATCGCCATCATCTCATCAATCGTACAAAGCCAAATCGAGCTAACTCAAGTTCATCAACTATCGATGTAACGAGATTCGCGGTGAAACATTGCGTAAGGAAGTGAGTTAAGATTAAAAAAATGGGATTCATGAATCAATGATGATAAAGGATCGAGAAAGAAGCAGGTTCACTTACGCAATGTAATATCAAGGTTGATTGGTGATTGATCGGTTTGAGATCGTCTTTGGGAGCTCGGGAAGATGTTAATGGCAGAATCAAATGAGGAAGTAGGTAATGAGAAGGAAAAAGAGGATGGATGACTTATACATTACGGTGGGGAACCTGAAGCGGCACATACTACCTAACCTCTAGGTCGCACACGACCTAGCGACCTAGAGGGGGACGGGTTAAAGAATATCGAAGCACACGACCTAACCATTAGGCATGTACTTCGATGGGCAAATGTTAACTCCGCTCTATCAGCTACTCAGCGACCTAAAAGTGGAGCCGACCTAACAACCTAAAAGTGGAGTGGACCTAACGACTTAAAAGTGGTACCGACCCAACGATTTAAGGAGTGGACGACCCAACGACTTAAGATGTGGGACGACCTAACTGTTTAATGACCTAATTGCTTAAAGAGGTTTGCGACTTAATAAGTTCAGTGACCCAGGGGTCCGCGACCTAGCGACCTAAAAGGGGAACGACCAAACTGTGTGTTCGACCTAAAAAGTACAGCGACTTAACAACTTATGCAACTCAGCGACTCAACGAGTTAATGAATCAACATCGGGTTAGCGACTTAGCACTCAAGCGGCTTAACGACTTAAAGGAGAGCAGCGACTTAAAGGAGTAGATGGACCAGCGACTTAGTGACCTATTGAGTTACCGACCTAATGTCTTAAAAAGTTACGACCTAACGTCTTAAAAGGGTTACCGACCTAGGGATCTATGAATAATAACAACCTAGCAACTTGAGACAGGAAAAACTCAAAGCAACTACACTTAGGTCGCGACCAGCTTATGACCCATGTTAGGTCGAAAGCGACCTAGGCAAACGAAGACAAATTCAATACAGCATCACTTATGCCGCGACCTATTAACTTGTCCGCGACTTGGGACTTGTGATATGAATTCATAAGAACATGCTTATCCCAGTTAAGCCGTGAGCCATGCATGAGAGATTGGGCGCGATCTACGACCTATAATAGGTCGGCTACGATCCATGACCTATTTTAGGTCGGTTACTACCTACGATCTTCTTTAGGTCACCCACACTTATTTAGGTCGCTCACGACCTTCCTTAGGTCGCTCACGACCTAAGGCCAGTCCAAAATCCTCTATAAGTACACCCTAAGCTCCAACATGAGGGGGACTTTTGGATCATTTTCTTCAAAGCATCGAGACTCTGCCATCTTCAAGCCGAGCCTTATTTCAACATTCAAAACTCACAAGAAGCTTCAGTCAACTTCAAACGGGGATTCAACCTATTCAACCAAGAATTCGAAGAACTCTCTTGTATCGAAGTTTTTCTAGCTACTTGTCTTTTGAAGTGAATTGTAATTGAAAGAAATTGTAAAGGATTGTAATCATATAAGCAATAAAAAGGATTGAAGTGGACGTAGGCTCGATTATAAGCCGAACCACTATAAACTCTGTGTCTCTTACTAGTTTTTCAGTGAATTACTGCTTTTTGTGATTCCCACGTTAACGGGTGGTGCTTTCATTCAGTCTTTATTTGCATCGGGGTGTTAGCGTCTGACTTTTTACGTTAACAACTAGGTTTATAGAGTGATAATAAATTTAATAAAAAGAGTAGAATTGAAACAAAGCAGTTATTGGAAATTAATTAATTGGAATTCAAACCGTAATAAATGGATTTATTGTAGGTATGTGAAATTAAATACTTTGTAAACTGAAATTTGGATGAATTGGGAATTTATTAATGTATTAGTATATAAACCAATGTTAATATTACCCATAAGAGGATATGCTAATAGTTGATTCAATAACAAAATTGAGAAATCAAATATACGGATTTTTTAGGGATCTAAACTTATACTTCTTATATTAGATAAGATACAATGTTTACAGCAATGACTTTCTATATTTTTTTTCCCTATGTTTGTTTCTCTAATTTTTATTTTCTATTTTATTTGTATAAACTTTGAATATATTTATTGGATTTTTAATTGATTTTCTTTTTAATAATAGCTTAGAAATTTCAAGAGATGTAGGTTACTTGTTTTGTAAATTTGTTGCCTTTTTCTTTCCCCTTGCCTTTCCATTTGCATAGCCAGTTACTTCCCATATTCATAACCATGAATTCTTCTCATAATTCACGTACATATTGTTCCTTAAACTCCTCTTTTCGTTGCGTGCAAACAAAGGATAAAAATTAATAAGTACATCAAGCTATTTGTTGCCTTTTTATTTCCCAAACCATTCAAACTCCTGCATTTTATTGCCTATCCTCTTTATTTCTTGTCGTTTCTTTCTTTTGGACATGTATTTCCTAAAATCTTGTTGCCTTTATTTTTTTTTCACGTGAAAAGTTTCTCCTCGCTTCTTATTTGTGTGAGAAAAAAATACTAGATCTAAATACATGGCTTCCTCCTTCTTTTCCTCTTTTCTATTTTTTGTTTTTCTTTTGTTTCCTTCATGCCTAGCTCGGCCTCACCCAATTGCCGACCACACCACCTCCTCCTCACCACCAAAGCCTAGCCCTGACCACCATGGAAGCATACATCGCCAACGCTTGATAACAAACCCTAATCAAGCCATGTATTGATCACCTTGCTTTGGTTTATCAAGGTTATGTCATTTTATTTCCTATCTTTTCATCGTTTTTATCTATATTCTTTTGTATCGAATCATTGCTTATATATGTACGTATTGTGTTGTTTACAAGTTTGGATCTGACTCTTCATCCACTCAAAAATATAGTTGTGCTTTGTCATGCCTTTTCGTGCTTTGTGGATTTGGATTTGTGTCTTGAATTTCAATTCTAGCTTTAAAAAGGTGAGATTTTTCACTCTAGACATACGTACTTTTATAATTGTGAAATGATAACAAGTGAATTGTAGAAATTATTATGCTATATCCATACATGCCTGTGATTGATTATATGATGTTAAATGTTGTTTATATATTTGTTACATCATCTGTTATGATATTATATGCTATACTGTTATATTTATTTTCTGTTTATCAAACTGCAAGTTCCCTATCACTACGGGTTGAAATGATACATACCTAAACCGACTTTATAACAAGGAAAAACATTATGAGCTGAAATGATAGGCTCGAGTGATTTTTATTATGATTTTTATTGCATTTATTTTACATGGGATTGCGGGTTTGAGATGATAGAACCCAGATTTTTCTTTTTAAATTATGGATTGAAATGATAAATATCCGTATCACTCGACCTAGTGTAACATCCTGCCTTTTCGCACGGTTTAAATTGACGATAAAACACACACGTCAGACTTAAACGATACAATAGGGCGGATTGTCATGGGGTAGATAAGAAAAAGCAGAGAAAGAAAAATGAACAAAAATAGAATCTTGCAGGGGAACGATAATATATAATAATCAAATATACAGTCATGAAGCTGTTTTACAAAACCCTTGATTATTTTTATACAATACATATCATAGTACACATACCAGAGAATAATAATTAATGCATCGGAATTAAATGGTGTAGTGGAATAATATAATATATATAATAGTAATAAAATGTTCGCCTTTGTCCTCTAGAAATATGGTCTTCAAATCTTGAAAATGCTCAGGCTGACCCGAGCTAATTGAAAAGACAAAACACTCGAGTCAGAACTAAAAAGATCTTATGTAAGTTAAATCAACTGAAACAAATATGAGTGTAACGGCGTCGGAGATGTTTACTGTGTTTTACATCTCCTATCCAGTGCCTAATGTGAGTGCAGTAACTCAAGAGTTGTTCGGGATTTACATCTCCTAAGGATCCGTTAAACTATCTACTATGTAGTAATATACGCTATTATAATAGTGTCTAAAGTAAAGTATAATATACTTAAAATAGCGTTAAAGCTTTACATTTTCTACCTTGACACACTTTTATATTCCCATAGTCTATACAGTACCGTAATCTCCCCCATACTGGGCGTCGTCAGAGGGCACTCCATAGGTATGGTACAAAACAAAATCGTATATGGCGCGCTAGGGTAGGTGACAAGGCACAACTAGGCAATGCCAGGGTAGATATACTAATTGCTATCCGGGCTGGTGGTAATGCATAGCCACAGCTACCACCCACCTCGAGCCACACCCCCAAATAAAAAAATCAAAAGAGGCCGCCGAATCAATCCTAAAGTCCAAGTATGATATCGAAGGGATGTTCCGATCAAAGGTGCTACCTCATTGGCCCGAGAATCGCTCCTGTTTTAGCCACCTTTTACCAACTCATGGGAGTCGGTTCCACGTATTTACCTCAAAGGAAACTCCACCACCATCCTACTTCATTCTGGAATCTCCAGCGCGTACACAGTTGTTAAAGCGGTTTTCAAAGTTGGCAGAGAGTATGACAACTTCCGATCCCGGTCTCACTAACAACCCAACGTTATTATAACACCACAGTCTTATCAAAATAGTTTATACTTTTAAAACCAGAATATAATATCCATTTCAAATCCATATAAATACGATATCATTTCCTCTTTTTAAAAACCCGAATAAAATTTGATATCATTTTCAAATATATCCTTTTCTAAAACTATAACATTTCAAAGTTATAATATTTCGAAACCCAAAACTCGAAATATAGCCTTTCAAAAACATAAAACTTTGAATTTCATAACTTTGAAACATACTACACCACTTAAATGGTTTGAATATTAAATTTCTTTATATAGTAAAATAGCTTCTTCGCTTTCCCAAATCAATTCCAATATGGATTTTAAATTCCCAAATAAACCAATATAATTCCGTATATTTCAAAGCTTTAATTATTCCACCATTTCAAAACTTATTCTTTGATAATTTCATATATATCAGTTTCAACTACTATTATTTGGACTTGAAATGTTTACTTAATAAATCAAATATCACTTTAGTAAAACCTTTAGACTTCAAATAACTGGATATTCTTCCTATTACATTAACTTGATAATATTCATTTAAACAAATTTGATATTCATTTAAATCCTCTAAACAAAATCATGTTATAAAAATCAAACCCTTTAAATCTTAATTTATTTATATTTCAAATCAAAATTTTTGAGGATAATTCTTAAATACTTTAATTCAAATCAAATTCACATTTATCTTCTAACCTTAATTTTATTTGAGTCATTATAAACTCCATATACAATAGAATTTAAGTAGATACTTAACCATTTTATATAAAATAAATCAAACTTTATTATTAAACTCATTTTTATCAATCAATTTTATACATAGCTTAAATTCAAGAATTTAACTATATATATAAAATAATAATTATATAACATCAAAATTTAATATTTATTAAACCATATATTCTTTCCAAAGCCATAGAAAATCATTTCAAAAATAATTTTATATATACTGCGGTGCTTGTATATAATTTTCTATCCTATGGTCAAGTGATACGGATATTTATCATTTCAATCCACAATTAAAAATAAAAAAGCGGTTGTATGTCATTTCAAACTGCAATCCCAAATGAAATAAAATTCATAACAACTTGTAGTTTAAAAAAAAATACAACATCCATTCATCCATCATAAAATCATAAATTCATCACAATCATCATACAAAACAGTCAATCAATATCAATATATAACTGATAATATAAAACAATTAATTAACTGGCAGTTATACTCAATAATAAATTAAATAACGATTAAATTTAAATAAATGCATTTAACTGAGATGTTGATTAAGGATATACGAAAAAGTCATAAATAAATGCATAATCACAACATAAATTAATTTACCAAACATAAGAAATTTTAGAGGTCGTGAGTGGGTTAAAACACTCACCTTTTGAATTTAAATTGAATTTAAATTTAATTTAAACCCAAAAGATTGACAGTCTCAGAATTCGTCCAAATAAGCTCCAAAATGTTTGGAATTTCAATACGATCCTAACAAAAAAACCGTGCGTGAATTGGTGTTTGTATGTGAAAGACATAGCGAAAATTGTGTTTGAATTTCAATTTTAAAAATAACAAAAAAAGAACACACTTACTCTCACTGCCACGTGGCCTACGTCAACCCGTCCTCCTTCTCACACGCTACAGGCTTCACGCAACCATCGTTTGAACCCATCACTGTCGAAACTTTGACCATCAAATACTAACGTTTCCTACCACCTGGCCGCCTCGAACCACCCCCATCTCGAAGCCCACGCCGAGCCGCCTCCAACACCCCGGGTGCGCGCCACCCCCATGGCCGATAGAGGCCGCCGCCATCGTTTGTTTCTAGGGTTTCAAAACCCTAGTTCGCAATTTCCCAACGATCCGACCGTTAACTCGACACGAAACCCACATAGATCGACTCCCCTCAGTCCCCTCTGCAATACCTAGAAAGGATTTGGTGATCCGTCGCAGTTGATCGAAGTGCGACAAACGGCCGAAACATCTTCCTAAATTTACGGTCAAACGAAAACCCAGATCGAAAAACGGACTGCAGATCTGACTCGCGCTCTTCGAGAGCTTCGAAATTTTTTTTTTTGAATTTTTCTTAGGAGTTTGGATTTTTGGCTTTGATTTTTGAATTGAAATTAGAATTGGATAAATTAGGGTTTACAACCATTGAGGAAGAGGAGTACAGAAGTTTATGTACGTATAGGAATGAGGAACATAGGCTACTAGGGTTTATAGCAGTATATATATAGGTAGGATTGACATTTGAATGGATGGATAAGATAGATTTACGCACTACCGCCAAAGTGGCCCAAAAAGCCCGTTTCGACTCCGTAATGAAATTGGGTCAACCCATATATCAAAATAGAAGTTTTAAAATACTTTAAACACAATGCAAAAGGTTTCATGCCCAAATTCCAACGTATGAAGAAGTTATGTGTAACAGCCCGATATTTTCAACCATTTGCATCCGCACATGTTGGACTTGAACGGCTCAAATATCAGATTGTTAATTTATATTTTGCAAACTCAGCATATACAGTAAATAAATCAAACATAGAATCACAGACACAGAGTAATACAATAATACGCATCGGAATAAATAAATAGCAGTTAATGAAGCTACTGTACAAATGTCAGGGTTAGAAATAGAATATAACAGAATATCTCAAATACAGCGAAGTCTTCAGTACGAACAAATGATTTCTCTGAACCAATCAACTGGAAAAGCTGAAAGCTGAATCGATAGTTTGATCTCCAATGAAGCTCCAAACTCCAAAGGTGAATCTCAAATTATGACGACCCAGCTTTCTAGCCCCAGAAAGTCGTATCATCTTGATGAAAGAAAGGGATAGAAAAGAGAAAAGATTGAGAAGAAAGAAGAAACAACATCGGAATCTCAACAGCGGAACGAATAAATTATATTAATAACATAAGTATTACATAATGTACAATATCCATCAGAGTAACATAGATAATACATCACATACCAGACAGTTATAAGCACCTGTTTAGTTATACAATTCAATACACAATACAACATAGAGATACCATCATAGTGGAATACTATGTATATCTACAACGCCGAAGCCTTCTGCTCCATTGCTCCTTCAGAATTCATCAAAGCTAACCTGAATCCCTTTGCTACTCGTAAAAATTTGAGTACCCAAGAGTTTATGAAAAAAACAGAAATAAACTCCGGGTCAAACATGGGTCTGGTGTGAGTAACAGGTTAAATATGCTTAACTTTGAAAACATTTGAAAACAAAACGTATCATGTAAGACTTCCCACACATAAATACGGGTAAGTTTTTACCTTACGCTAACCAAATCAATTAATAGGAAATTCTGTGATATTATAATAGTGTCTAGGGTTTTCAAATAAAATACAGAAATAGCAGAAATGCTTACATATCACATTCCAACATAGTTGGGCAATCAAAACGTACGGCGCTTATTGGTGATTGGATTCATACAATGGCAAGGCTACTGGGGTACCGTCCGTCACAGTACGTGGCCTAGATCACTGTACCGAGGAGCCACCCTAACTCCCCTGCAACACAAAGCCGGAACCATTCCTTACTGAACGGTCCCGAACAAGATAACCCCGGCAGTTGGAGCTCAAAAACTGCCCACACAACCGAAATAAAAGGGACATCTAGATAGGGGAAAATCTCGTCCTGCTTGGGCATGACCCGCCTAACCTTGCTGCACCTCCCCTATTTTAGCCATTCCCGGTTGATGAGGCTTGAGGCTGCGATTACCTTTGGAGAACACATCTCTTAGAATGCTCATCGCCCACCTGACGATGTTCTAAAAGCATTCAGAGTTAATACTCAAATTACACTCATTTTGGAATCACCTTTAGAGTTAATGATGATAACCCTTGCACTCTGAATCTTCACTTGAGAATTCATGACCTAACATTTAATTTGGATCGATGTGATTTTCGGATGTCCAAATATGGAAACCCGATCCCAGTCTCATCGAAATCCAAACGCCATCTTTCAAGGCCAAGTTGTTTTAAAGTTTAAAACAATTCATTTCAATTATCCATATACACACATATAGATAGTTTACAACATCACAATAGATAATCAACATTATCATCGTAAACAGATAATTCATATTATCATCACAACAAATAATCCCTATTAACATCCAACAGATAATCCATATTATCTATATACTTAATCAAAGCATACATTTCACATGGCATTCATTAATCACATATTTAAGATCTCAAACCATTCAAGGTAAACAATATCATTAATCCATATATAAGCGATCACATCAGCTATAATTAACTTAAAATGAATTAAATTAATTAATTCACCTCTAATTAATTTAAAGTAAATTAAATTACCTTAAACTAATTATTACACCATTGTTAAGCTTGCTTATATAACTATTAATCAGTTGTCCATCAATTAATTTATCATCATCCAATTATTCAATTTAATTAATCACCCTTGATTAATTAACTTTAATTACATTCAAGTAATTATCCTTTAATTTATTTTCACAAATTAATTATCCTTAACTAAACACAGAAATTAACCTCTAATTACTTCATAATTAATTAATCTTTAATTAATTACATTAATCTTTAATTACACTAATTAATTACTCTTTAATTACTTATTATTGGTTAATTTATCTTAATTGATCATCCCTTAATTACATCATTAAATTATATTTGTAAATGATTTCTAATTACCTTTTAATTAATTATCCTATTTAAATTAACTACCTTAAGTAATTAATCTTCCATTAAACCACATTTATTAATCACTCCTGATTAATATCATGCAGTAATTACTTTCCTTAATTACTCCATCAAATAAATTAATTACTCCTTAATTAATTTTCTTCAAATTAATCCCTTGATTAATTATACAAGTAATTATACTCAAATTACTTTCATCTTTAAATCATCATCAGTTAATTACATCCAGTAATTATCATTAATTACTTCCCTAAGTAATTATACTTAGCACATCATTAAATAATTATTTAAATTAATTAAACTTAATTAATTAACTTAAACAATTCATATTAAACTTAACTAATTCCAATGAGTAATTAATTCCTTAATTACTTCCATTTAGTAATTATACTTAAACAATTTATAATTGATTATCTTAAATTAATTAATTATTAAAATTAACCCCATTAATTGATTATTTCATAATCTTAGTTAATGACCTTCATTAACTATTGACAATTCTTTAATTACTTTTCCTATAGTAATTAACTAATATTTATTATCAATTACAATTTAATTAATCTTAATAAATCATTAATTAATCCTTAATTAATTCATTAATTGATTACTAATCATTGATTAAAAATTAAACCTTATTTAATTAATGATTCTTAATTACCAATTGATTTACCTTCAATCAATTAACTTATACCTTATTTAAATAAATTTAAACTCTTAATTACTAAGTTAATTAATTCAAGTCATTAATTATCCATTTAATTAACTTAATAATTACAAGTCCTTAAATCTTTAATTATAAAAACCTTTTTCTATTTAATGATCAATTTATCATTAATAAGGTATTTAATTTAAATTTACTTTTAAATTTCATTTTAAATTTAAGATTTAAAATGAAAAAAAATTAACTTTAACAAGTTTAAAACAATTCGAAAACCCCCTTTTTAATTTTACAAGTTAACGAATTATTTATCATATAATAGAAGTTTAAAAGAATTTAAAACCCAATCCAAATCAATTTAAAAATTCACTTATCATTCAAATTTGTTAAAACAATTTAAATTTAAAACTTCCCTTTTATTTCAAGACTAAGATTCAAATTTATATTGAATCTAGGTTTAAATCTTAAATTTTAAACTCCACCTACAATTTAAAACTTCACTTTAAAATCCAAAATACTTAAGCTTTTTATAAGTAGTTACAATAATTTAAACAAAAACTTTATTTATTTTTATATTAAAATTCAAAACTAACTTGAAGTATATTAAACTTGGATTTAAATCTCATTTTTAATCTTTTCTTTTTATTTGAAATTAGCTTTAGATTTTACTTTAAAATTTTAAACAGGAAAAACAGGTTTAAAAAAAACCTGTAGCAAAAAATCAACCTGAGACAAAGCTCATTTGCTTTGAGTCAAATTCGAATGCGCTTCGAGAAAAACCCCTCAACAACACGAGTAAACACTCGAGTCCCATTCCTGACTAAACTAAAAAAAACATAACATCTACCAATGAACACCGTGCATATGCACGGTGGCTCCGGCCACCAGTGATCATCGACGATGACCGGAACACGTCTTGGAACAACTCAGCAACACTCCACACTCACCAAATCAAACCTCAACTTTCGAAATCAAATTCAAGACCACGACCCAAACCTGGAAAAACATCAGAGCATCGCCACCTGAAAACCTGTCAACGAGCCGCTTGCCATATTCCGACCACCTGAAGTTCTAAAGCTCCGGCCATGTTTCGTCTTCATCCAAGCTACCATCACCATAAACCCCGCAACACTCGGTCCATTACACAAGCCATGGCGATCAATTAATCAAACACAATCTAAACTAGGGTTCTAAGATGAATTTCACTACCGCAACTTCCCGGGTGAATACAACGACCCATATAAATTCGATGTTTAAAATGAATTAAAGTAATAAGATTTTAATTTTAATTTAGAAAGAAATAAAAATCTTATTTATTTATATGAAAGCGAATGTTGAAATTAGGTGTATCAAGGGTAATTAAAATTTACAAATTAAATTATATTTTGCAATTAATTGTAATAGTGGAAATTGTCGCATTTGGATATAAAGTTAAAATATGTAAATTAAGGCAAGTATTGGATTTATCAATGGAATTAAATATTGATTATGGAAAGTGAATGTAAATGGAAGTAATAAAGTAATGCAGGACAATAAATAATTTATTTAGTACAATTCCTTTTATTTGTAAACTGTGGTAAGATGTTAATAAATTGAAATGTCAAAATTGGGAAATAGATTCAAAATTTATGTTAGATAGTGAATTGCAATAATTACAGTTGGTAATTAAAGGATTTGATGGAATAATTAATTGGATTTAGAATCTTAATTTGTATGTGTGCACATATTTATAATGGAATATAAAAGGGTAAAATAATAATATACAAGTATATTGAAGGTTATAATAGTGGGTTACTGGTAAATTCACTCATTTACCAATAAAGATAATTAGATGGGCCTTGATGATAATTTATAACATAACAGAAAGAGTAAATGTACTCATTTGAATATAAATTGAAATTGGATAGGGATTTTAAGTAACAATGTTAATGCAAGGTAATTAATGCTAAATTAAAGTAAATAATAATGACTAGGGATTAATTCAAAATCTATAATATATATTACCTGCTTATTTACACTAATTGAAAATGAAATAACGTTCGTTTAAAAGTTGAGAAATTATAGGGTCGTATTTATTTAACGTTACTTTAATAATTGTGATTAATTGTGAAATCAATACGGGAAGATGTAAAGTAATAAGTAGGGAAGTAATACGTTATAAATTAAATGTAACCTAAACTTATGTGTAAGGTTGAAATTGACCAATTCGTTTAATTTGGAAACTTATTCAAATAAATTGGATTCAAAGTGTAATAAAGGAATTATTTTAAGAAATTAAAAATATATAATATGATTGATGAAATAACTCATATTTCAAAATTTGGGATGAGAATTTGTTTAATGAATTTTAAACTTATAAGTAAATAAGATGATGAAGTTTATGAATTATTGAGTTTGAATCTTTAAAAATGAGTTAATTTGTTAATTTATAATAGTTGGACTAATTGAAATAAATGAAATCAATTTTTAATTATTACGTTAAATTAAAAATTAAATTGAAAATTTGGAAATATTTATGTAATAATTTTAAATCCAATGGTAAACCCTCCTATTTGAAATATGAATGGAATAATCATTGATTCATTTAATTTAATAAGAATTATTAGAAAGTTAATTTATAATTTTAAATTTAAAGAAATTGAGGATTAATATTGAAATTTATAAATGAATCGTCTAAATTTACATTTTTAAATTTGTTTAAAATCATTCTAAATGCTTGAGGAATCATAAGTGATAAAATTTTCCAATTCTGAAACTGAAATATAAAATTTGGATTTATTTACTAATTCTTAATTTATTTAAATTAATATAAAAATAGCCATTTTGGTCACAGACTCAGATTCTGACGAAACTAGTTTCATCGGATCCGTATCAGTGAATTATTGTAGGGTTTCAAGTTTCGTAGCGAACGGACTTGTCGTTTGATCGTACGAACGCGAAACGCCTTGAAATCGATTTAATTGAAATCAATTTGAAATCAATTTAGAAATATTGATTTCAGCATAACTTCTTCATACGATGGGATTTGGATGTGAAACTTTTTCCATCGCGTTCAGAATATTTCAAAATACATATTGTGATATATGGGTTGACCCAATTCTGTTTCGGGGTCAGAACTGGCTTTTTGGGCCACGTTAGCGGTAGCACGTTTGTTTTCGGATCCATCTACTCTATTTCTAACCTACCTATATAAAACCAGCTAAAAACCCTAGCCTCCATCTATTCTCATTTGTTTGTGCGTTCATTTCCTCAACTCTTTCTCCTCCTCAATGGATGCAAATCCTAGATGCAAACACAATTGCAATTCAAAATCAAAAGTCAAAATTCTAAGTTCTCAGAAAATTCGGGAAAAAATATATGTTGATTCTCGCGGCAAGCAAAATTCAGTGGTGTGATTCGTTTTTTGATTTGGAGTTATCATTTGCTCAGAATTTTGCCGTTTATTCTCCGCCGTTAAATGGTGGTTGATGATTTTCGCCTGATCGACGAATCGAGATTACTGGGCTGTGGAGAGGACTGAGGGGGTTAGATCTGTGCTATTCATTATTGAAGTTGACGGTTGGATTGTTCGCATAATTCTACTAGGGTTTGGGTAAAAAGGGGCGGCTGCTAGGTTTAACTGGTGTAGTGGTGGCCTTGGACGCGAGTGGGACCATGAGGATGGGCTGGAGTCATGCACGAGTGGGCGACGTGGCTGGGGACGGGCAATGAAACGGTGCAGCGGCGAGGGGGAAGGCGGCTTCGAGCATGACCATAGGTTGTTCCTGTAGATGCGTGCTTTTCGTTTTGTACGCGAAGATGAAGCATGATGCTTCACTTGGATGACGTGGCTCAGAGGGGGGGGGTGAGTTTTACTTTTGTTTTAATTAAATTCTTCTTGATTTCAACTCGATTTAGTCGAATAACTTCTTCATACGATATCCATTTCAAGCGAGATTTTTTTTGTTAGGATCGAAATAAAATTCCGGATCTGTTGACGCTGGTTTGGATGAATTTGGAGACCGTCCAATTTTTTGGTTTAAATTGAATTTAAATTCAATTTAAATTCAAAAGGTGAGTGCTTTAAACCACTCACAACTTCTAAAATTTCCTATGTCTGTTAAATTGACTTAAGATATGAGTAGAAATTTATTTATGACTGTTTGGCATGTTTTATTCATCATCTCTGTTAAATCGCATTTATTTAATATAACTGTTAATTAATTTTATTATTACATGTAAATTGACAGTTAAAATTTATTTACTTGCATATAAACTGATAGTTAAACAGTAATAAATTTATTTTCGAATATAAATTGTTAGTTAATAACTGTCATTTGTTACCTGTTATATTTATATGCTATATATTGATGTTTGTTTTATTTGATGACGATTGAAATAAATTGGTTGACGATTGATATTGGGTGAATTGATGATGTGTTCTATCTTATATAAACTGCAAGTTATTATGCGTTTTCATTTCATTCGGTATTGTGGTTTGAAATGATATACAACCACATTTTTATTCTTAAATTGAGGATTGAAATGATAAATATCTTTATCACTTGACCATAGGATAGAAAAATTATATACAGGCACCGCGGTATATATATATATATATATATATATATATATATAATTATTTTTTAAATGATTTTTTTTGTTTGGATATGATATGGTTTAATAAATATTAAATTTGGATATGTATAAATATATGTTATATATACATATATTGTTAAATTGTTGAATTTAAGCTATGCATAAATCTGTTAAATAAAAATGAATAAGTAGAAAAATGAATTTAATAATTTATATTATATGATTAAGTACAGGTTTAAGATCTTGTATATATATATATAGTTTTAAATGATTAAAATCAATTAAGATTGAAAGATAAATTGGAAATTAAATTGGAATTGAGCTTATTTGAAAATTTAACTCCATAAGTTGATGTTAACTTATTAAAATTGGAAATTTTAAAGGCATGATATTTATAACTAGATTTAATGAATAATTCTAGTATAAGTAAATGGAAGAAAATATTTAGTGTTAATAAATTGAGATTTATTTTAAATGGTTATGGATTGTCATGTAAACTTTTCAAAACTAAATAATAGGCAAATGAATTGTTGAATAGAAATTTCCAACCTTAGTTTTGAAATTCATTAAATACTCAAAGTTTGAAAATATTGAAATCGAAGTGTCTTATTCAAACTGAAAGTGAATCTAAAAGTTATGGGTTTAGACTGAATTTAAAGTGAATAAAAATTGTGAAGGAGTGGAAATTATTTACTTTTAAAGAAATTTTAAATTCAACTGTTTATTTTATATGCTGTTGAATATCCAAACCATTTAAGTTTTGAAAGTTATGGTTTTAAAACTATGGATTACGAAGTATCATGTTGAAAGTTAATATTCAAATATTTGGTTTCCAGATATTATAAATTTTAAGCAGTATGATTTTGGAAAAAGAAATATATTTGAAATAAAAAGTGATATTATTGATTTGGGTTTTATAAAAATAATATCGAAATGAGTTGTTTCAAAATGGGAATGATATCGTATTTATGTGTTTTAAAATGGATAATTATTTTCTTGTTTTAAAGTATAAACTATTTTAAAGTCCGCGGTGTTATAATAACGTTTGGTTGTTGAAGAGACCGGGATCGGAAGTTGTCATACTCTCTGCCAACCCCGAAAACTACTTTAACAACCGTGTACGCGGTGGAGATTCCAGAATCAAGTAGAATGGTGGTGGCGTTTCCTTTAAGGTAAATACGTGGACCCAACTCCCGTGAGTTGGCATAAGGTGGCTAAAACAGGAGCGATCGACGGGTTAATAAGGTAGCACCTTTTATCGGACACATCCCTTCGATATTATACTTTGACTTTGGATTGATTCGGTGGCCACTTTTGATTTTTGGGGGTGTGGCTCGAGGTGGGGGGTAGCTGCGCGCTACGCGTTACCACCGACCCGGAAGCCTAATTGGTATATCTACCCTGGCATTGCCTAGTTGTGTCGTGTCACCTACCCTATCGCGCCTTGTACGAGTTTCTATTTGTCGTAACTATGGAGTATCCTCTGGTAGCCTCCCGATCAGGAGGTATTACGGTACTGTATAGACTACTGGCATTTTACGTGTTAAGGTGGAAAATGTAAAGCGTTAACGCTATTTAAAAGTAAGTTTATTTTACAAATACACACTATTATAATAGCGCAATATACTACATAGTGTATAGTTTAATGGATCCTTAGGAGATGTAAATCCCGAGCATCTCTTGAGTTACTGTACGCATATTTATTTCTGTTAATTTAACTTACATAAGATCTTTTAGTTCCGACTCGAGTGTTTTGTCTTTTCAATTCGCTCGGGTCAGTCCGAGCGTTTCAGGATTTGAAGATTTAGCTCTGGAGGAGGAAGACGAAGATTTGTATTACTATTATCTAGTATATTATTCCACTACAACATTTAATTCCACTGCATTGATATTTTGGTATGTGAACTCTAATATTTATTTTATAAAGAAGAAGCAAATGTTTTGTAAACAGTTTTATGAACTATATATTGATTATTATATTTTATCCTTCCACTGTGAGATTATGTTTTCTTTTTTTTCTCTTCTCTATTTTTCTTATTTACCCCATAACAATCCGCCCTTCCGTATGGTTTGAGTTGGCACGTGTGTCGATTTAAGTCGTGCGAAAAGGCGGGACGTTACATCTGGTATCAGAGCTTTGGTTTAGCGATAAACCGTAGCTTTGTGGGGTTTGAATCTTTACTAATAGGGTAATAGAATCCTATGGGAGTCGTTGAGAGTATATATATGAGAGAGCGTATTTGTTAGTGTTATAAAAAGGTTTTAATATTGTGTTAATCTGTTCCGTTTTGTATTCATAAATTTTGGTTGATACATGGGACGCTATGACATCAATAGGGATTTCTAAACACTTAATAGGACAGATCGACATAATATTTGTTTTTCATACAGGTGAATGAAATAATTTTGCCTATTATATTTTTGAAAAAACAAAATTCAAATGATATCTATATTTGGCTGCAATAGATTGGTTGTAGGTATTAAAGTGTATAAATAATAATAGAAATAAGATTGAAAATGAAATAAATGAAATTTGGAAATTTAGAACATAAGTTCCGGGGTTTTGAAATTTTCTCGAATAAATTTTGGAATATAATAATATTGTTTATAAGGATTTTATGATATAAATAATTAATATAATTCGGAAGAATTGTTTAAAAGAATATTTTGGAGAAAAAGTTTTGTACTTTCCTCTCTGTCGCTGGAAAATAAATTTCGGTGATGGCGGCCGCATCATCGACTTTCATTCTCGAGTTTCGAAGGGGGAAGGCCACTGTAGTAGCTTTACTGCAGACATTTTTTGAAAAATATATAAATTTTGAATTGTTTTAATATAATTAGAGATATATAAGTTGTAAAAATATATTTATCTATTGTTATAAAATAAATTGAAATTTAACCCGGTATTAAATTCTTAAATTTCCATTGATTAATTGTTTCAATTATTGCAGCGAAATGAAAGGTAAGTAATTAATAATTGAAACCTCTAATTTTGGTAAGAGATTTAATGCTAAGTTATAAAGGAAATAAAAAGGAAGTTGAAACGGTAACTTATAAGACAAAAGGTAAGATTTATTGAACAATGAATGAATTAAAGGAAATAGAACAAACTTGCATAACTTTCAATTACACCCTTAAATAACATATATATAACTTACCAAATACTAAAAGCTGAAATGTTAATAAGAGATTGTAATAGAATATTATACAAGTAGAAATTTGAAATAGTAAAAAGTATTCAATGCTGTTAAATGAGAATTTAATGTTATAAACTTAAGTTATAATTGGAATTTTACCAAGTAAATATAATTAAAGGTAAGTATGACAAATAGATGATTATAAACTTAAGTAATTAAAGTGTAAATAAATGAGGTCATGCAATAATAAATGAATGAATAATATTAATTAGTAAATGAAAATAAATGAATGTAATAAATGAATGTAATATAATAAAGAGAAATTGTAAATTTAAGAAACAGGGTCGAAGTTATTTCTGAAAATAAAATTGAAAGAAATAAATGAAAATAAAAGATAAACTGTTATATGAATGAAAAGAATCAAACAACTATTTGTTTGTTTGATTTAATGGTAGTTTTGTATTTGTTGTGTATGCTGTTTGTTGAAATTGATGGTTGTTGTATTGATTTGTTATTAGTGATTGAAACCACTTAAATATTTCACTTTATATAAATTGTTAACCCTTTGGATTTTATAAGTGAAATGTAGGTTATGGAAGCAATTGCTAATGCTTTTGGTTTCATAAATTAAGCGTAAATTGCACGACAAATAGGTACGTTTCGGATTTCGGTTTATCGCGCTATTATATATATTTTTTCCCGGGTTGGGATATAATATTTTGGATAATATATGTAATATAATTGTTATATTTTGGATATTATATTTTCTTCCGAGCCTCTCCGTACAAGGGAGATTCTGCCGAAATTTTTCGTAAATTTTGGACTTAGAAATTATTTTGAAATTATTTTCAAACTTTGTTTATTTAAGTATAAAAGATACATTGATTATATAGTGGGTATATTTTAGTTAAAGTAATAAATTTTGTAAATTATTGTTTATAAGTTAATATTTTGAATAAGATATATTGATCTCTAAATTCTTCCTTCTCCCTTCTTTTTCCTTTTCGGGGACAAAAAGTTTTGAGTAGGGGAGAGTGTAACGACCCATACAAATTCGATGTTTAAAATGAATTAAAGTAATAAGATCTTAATTTAAATTTAGAAAGAAATAAAAATCTTATTTATTTACATGAAAGCGAATGTTGAAATTAGGTGTATCAAGGGAACTAAAATTTACAAATTAAATTATATATTGCAATTAATTGTAATAGTGCAAATTGTCGCATTTGGATATAAAGTTAAAATTAGTAAATTAAGGCAAGTATTGGATTTATCAATGGAATTAAATATTGATTATGGAAAGTGAATGTAAATGGAAGTAATAAAGTAATGCAGGACAATAAATAATTTATTTAGTACAATCCCTTTTATTTGTAAACAATGGTTAGATGTTAATAAATTGAGATGTGAAAATTAGGAAATAGATTCAAAATTTATGTTAGATAATGAAGTACAATAATTACATTTTAATTAAAGGATTCGATGGAATAATTAAGTGGACTTAGAATCTTAATTTGTATGTGCGCACATATTTATAATGGAATATAAAAGGGTAAAATAATAATATACAAGTATATTAAAGGTTATAATAGTGGGTTACTGGTAAATTCACTCATTTACCAATAAAGATAATTGGATGGGCCTTGATGATAATTTATAACATAACGGAAAGAGTAAATGTACTCATTTGAATATAAATTGAAATTGGATAGGGATTTTAAGTAACAATGTTAATGCAAGGTAATTAATGCTAAATTAAAGTAAATAATAATGAATAGTGGTTAATTCAAAATATGTAATATATATTACCTGCTTATTTGTTAATGGAATTAGAATCTGTAATAAGTATAAATGAATGTTACACTAATTGAAAATGAAATAACGTTCGTTTAAAAGTTGAGAAATTATAGGGTCGTATTTGTTAAGCGTTACTTTAATAATTGTGATTAATTGTGAAATTAATACGGGAAGATGTAAAGTAATAACTAGGGAAGTAATACGTTATAAATTAAATGTAACCTAAACTTATGTATAAGGTTGAAATTGACTAATCCGTTTAATTTGGAAACTTATTTAAATAAATTGGATTCAAAGTGTAATAAAGGAATTATTTTAAGAAATTAAAAATATATAATATGATTGATGAAATAACTCATATTTCAAAATTTGAGATGAGAATTTGTTTAAGGAATTTTAAAGTTATAAGTAAATCAAGATGATGAAGTTTATGAATTATTGAGTTTGAATCTTTAAAAATGAGTTAATTTGTTAATTTATAATAGTTGGACTTATTGAAATAAATGAAATCAATTTTTAATTATTATGTTAAACTAAAAATTAAATTGAAAATTTGGAAATATTTATGTAATAATTTTAAATCCAATGGTAAACCCTCCTATTTGAAATATGAATGGAATAATCATTGATTCATTTAATTTAATAAGAATTATTAGGAAGTTAATTTATAATTTTAAATTTAATGAAATTGAGGATTAATATTGAAATTTATAAATGAATCGTCTAAATTTACATTTTTAAATTTGTTTAAAATCATTCTAAATGCTTGAGGAATCATAAGTGATAAAATTTTCCAATTCTGAAAATGAAATATAAAATTTGGATTTATTTACTAATTCTTAATTTATTTAAATTAATATAAAAATAGCCATTGTAACGACCCAAAATTTATGTCAATTAAAATTCGTATATTTAATTAATTTTAAATATTAATAAGCAAAATTTATAAGTCTAATAATTTATTTTTCGAATATCTGGATTTAACTTGATAATTAAATCGATAACTTAATATTTAAATTACAGAAATAATTAAGTAACGGGTTTAATATGATTAAAAATGACTCGTAAAATTTTATTTAATCATGTTAAAGTTATAGTGATGTTATAGAACTTTTAAAATCGAACTAAAAGTTAATTTGTGAAAATTGAATATTTTAATATTTAAATTAACGAGTTAAAAATAGCCATTTTTCAAATAGTCTCGGATTTCGACGAACCTAGTTTCATCGGATCCGCAATGTGATATTATTGTATGGTTTCAATGTAACAACCCGCATATTTATCGATTTTATGTTTAAATATTTTGTTGTTAATCGGATATTGGTCCGAAAAGCTACTTTTTGTAAACAGTCAAATTAGGACTCGAGACCACTGCCATTGAGTACGAAACGCTGTTTGCAACTTTTTTAAGTATAAGCATTGATATGTTTGGAGTTGGTGGAATTTCACCACTTTTTCACTTGAGACCATTAGTTGGGCTTTTAACCTATTAAACCCTAACTCCACCCTCTCCTCTTTATAACTTTCTAATTGCTTTAAACCTTCAAGCTTCTTCAAAAATGGTAGTGGGAATGGGAAATTAAAACTCCAAGCTCAAATTCAACTTCAAATCCATCATTCAACTCCAAATTCAGCAAAAAGACATTGGATTCAGGCTTCTTGCATTGGGATTGAAGAGGGATTGATTCTTGCTTGCTTTGTTCTTCATTTTCATTTGTTTTTGGTGCAAAGGTGAGATTTTTATCTCACAATTCTAGTTTATAACTATATTGGACCGTTGGTAATGATTCTCCATCACTTTAGCATGTACATTTGCATTTGGTTTGGATTGGCGAAAAACTCCAATTTTTAGCGTTTTTGGCGAAAAACTGCACTTAGGTCGTTCTGGCGAATTGGCACTTTGGAGTTAGGTTGTATGGACCTTAGGTCGTAGGTCGTATGGACCTTAGGTCTTAGGTCGTATGGACCTTTGGTCGTAGGTCACTCTGCCTTTCTCCGTTAGGACATTCGAAGATAGGTCGGTAGGTCGTTCGGAGTTAGGTCGCTCGCTTCGTTCTTAGGTCGTTCGGGGTTAGGTCGTTGGCCTTAACTCATGTGGCCTTGGTTCTTTAAGTCGCTCGGTCTTAAAGCCATTAGGTCGTTGCCCCCCTAGGTCGCTCGACCTACTTAACTCGACCTATTTTATGCTAACCCCTTAGCTCGACCTAGCTTAGGTCGTTAGGTCGTGTGGCACAGTAGGTCGCTAGGTCGCGACACTTTAGGTCGCGTGGTCCATGCCGATATGTTGCATGACCTTTATACTTTTAGGTCGTTAGACCCTTAAATCATTAGGTCGTTAAGACCTTAGGTCGTCTACTTGTTAGGTCGCATGACCTGTTTGCTTTCACTAGGTCGGTTGACCTTTATATGCCGTTAGGTTGCTTGAGGGTTAAACCGTTAGGTCGCTCGAGTGATAAACCCACTTAAGTCGCTTGTGCCTTTAGGTCGCATTCCCTTATTAGGTCGCGTGTCTCTGTTAGGTTGTTGACCTCCTTAACTCGCATTACATAACCCGTAGGTCGTTGGACCTCGATTCTATTTAAGTCGCTGCTTCTTGTAGGTCGCTCGGCCCCTTATTTTCTTTAGGTCGTTTGAGTGTTAGGTCGCGAACCCATTTTAGGTCGCATGACCATTATCCTATAGGTCGCAACGTCCGACCTACTTTAACTCCTCTAGGTCGTGACCCTTTAGGTCGAAACCCTTTAAGTCGCTCGATCCTATCCTTTCTTAGGCCTTCACTAGGTCGTACCATTTTTGTCGGGGCGCTGCCCCCTGGACCCCCGTGACCTCACCGGGAAGGTCGAACCCCGTAGCGGTGGCGTTGCCTCCGAAACCCCACCTAGGGGGGTTGCCGCCCCCCCCCCCCCCCCCCCCCCCGGACCCCCCCTCCGTAGGGGATCTTATCTGAAAAGCATTCAACAGAACTTGCTTTGTTGAGATGCTGAGATTGACCACTCTTCGAGACAAACTATCTTTGGCTTCTTGGTCGATTTTATGGATTTTTGAATATCTATTTCAATGGATTCTTTATCGGTTTCTTTGGATTTTATTCACGTCTTCATATGTGAATTTTTATGATTGATTGTTTCTACAATCACTTCTATGATTTGTCACTTTAAAATATAAAGGTTTTCTATACTAGTAGTAAATATCAAAACTCTTTCAACAAAATGATTTCAACTCTATTTTCAATAACAAAGCTATTTTCTTAAACCGCTTTCCAATCTACTAATATATACAAACCTTTACCTCACTCGGATGAGAAATCTAATTAAACGGCTTAGTAAAACAAGTGGTATGAAACGCTTGCGTTCACTTCGTCGGTTAATTCTTGGACTTGTTCGATTGAACCTCTTGTGACAATTTTCTAGTGGAGATCTACAATTTGTTCGTAAATATTTAAGTTAAGCTAGTGGTTATGGGACATGAAGATAAGCTCATATATTTACTAGCTTAGTGTAATTGACACTTCTCGTTGATCATGACGATCATTCTTATGATTTAGACTAGCAATTGTGCGATGTCTCTTGTTTACGTGGTTAGACTAGACACCACTTGTGTGATTTCATTCACACATACCTTTTTACCTTCTTGGTTAGTCTAGACACCACTTGTGTGATTTCACTCACACATATGTTTTTGTTTGCGAGGATAGACTAGTCACCACTTGTGTGATTTCACTCACACATACCTTTCTGATTTTTGGTTAGTCTAGACCTCATCTGTGTGATTTCGACTCACACATATGGGGTAGCTCCCCATGGTCTTCGGACCGTCATGTGATAGGCCTCTTTCCCTTTTTATGTGATTTCTGGATTTCTTGTGTTGATTTCTGGAATTTATGTCTTTGACTTGTTATGAGTACAAGTTTTGGGTATGATACCCTTTTGGATCTTTCAGAAGATTCTTGTGATATTGATTAATCTCTTGTTTATTATCACTTACATACTTATAGTAGTATGATGTTATGGATATTATTCGCATATGCCATATCTTTTATTTTATACCATGTCAGCTGATACTTATAGCTAGACTGATCCGTTTATTATTTTCTTAAATAATACTCGGGTCAGACCGAGATGTTACAGGTGCTTCTGCTTGACTTCTTCCCGGGATTCGCTACTCTTACTTTTGGATAACTATTTAGATTAGCAGTTTTATTGTTGTATACACTTGAGATTTAGACACATAGTTGTACTCTTTTGTATAGCACCTGTTGCTATTCTTTTGTATTATTGTGGATCTTTTTGACCACTACTCTGATGTACACTTTCATGTGTTAGTTATATATGCATATCTTCTTCTGCTTTTGTGATATGGATGTCTGTGACTGATTTGTGTTATGCTTATTTCTATGTTTGTTTCCAAAGATTTATTTATAGCCAACGTGTGATAGCTTTGAGTTTGTATCGGTATGTCGGACTTCCTCCTTAAATGAAATGCATGCTATACTATCTGATATATCGGTGCTCGCTCAAAGAGATCACATGGATGGTCGCTCCTCAATAGCCTTATTCTCCGTGCTAGTTGACAGCACTACACCGTAGTGTTCTTGGCTAGTGTGGGTATAGAGGTGGGGCGTCACGTTCAAATTTCGTGTCAATCGGATTTATCGTTTGTCCGGGGCAAGCCAAAACGCATAGAAAATTCGTTTAATCGATTTAATTTGAAATCGATCATTTATTTCCGTAACTCGCACAAATGATTAAATTGGCCTACGAAAGATATTCCATTGTGTTCGAAACGCGGGGTAAACCTTAGAAACGCCAGCCGGCACGCTTCATTTGGAGTTCGGAAAATTCGGGATGAATAGTAAATTGGAATTTTTCTATAAAAGCTCCTAAACCATTCACATTTGCAAACAACTAAATTAGGGTTTCATCTCCTTTACCCCAGCCGCCAGAAATGAAACCAATGGCTGAAATATTCTTCTCTTTCCCCTTCATTTTCTTCAAATCCGTTTACATTTACAAGAAATCGTCAACTAACAAAATGAAGAGCTATGTGTGATCTATAGATCCAACAGTCGAATTTTGTTGTAGTGGCTTAGATCGACCGCAAACCGAGAGCAATGTGCTGCTGTTCGCACGCGTTTTTCACGGCCATAGGTGGACCGAGCTTTGACATTTGCTGGTTGTTGGTAGCTCTCGAGTAGTGCTTTGAGGTGGAGTATCCTGATCGAGCTAGAAGTCATCGGGGTGGGGTGCGAAAATAAAAGGAAGAGGCGGCTTTGGGTACGTTTATCTACGTGTTGAACGCGATGGGGGGAGATGGAAGCAGGGGCCATGATTTTACAATAGGAAATGAACGATCCAGATTTAGTTAGGGTTTGAAAATTTTAATTTAAATTGAAAATGAATTGTATAATAATTCGTTAAACTTTGTAACACCGTATCTCTTTCATACGAGGTCGAAAACGCACAAAACGAATTGTGTTGCAATCATTTTGTCGGGCACTACGCAATGGAGCTGGTTTGGAGTCGTTTGGAGATAGTGAGAATTTCGGGAAAAATTAAACGCACATTTAATTTTATTCGAAATTAAACGCTACAAATGTTATCGGAAAATCAAGGTGAGAACTTCTCACTCAATCGAATTAGTTCGATTTTAATTTTAAATAGTTATATGTAAAATTGTTGATTGTATGCCTGGATGATAAACTATTATCTATTGATTGTTGAAATAGACATTATACGCCGTTAGTAAGCGGAGGTTATTTATTAAAAACATATACCGCGAATATTTCACTTCAAGGTGAAATTGGTATTATATATGTACTTGGAGTTGATTTTCCCGCATTATATAGAGGATGAGACCCTATTGCGCCGCCTAATAACGGATAGTATTTTATAAATCCCATATACTGCGATATTTCATCTTGATGCGAAATTGGTATTGTGCTAACATCTTTTGATGCAGGGAAACAGGTTGGAGGGATCCAACTGGATTCCTCAAATGATTTAATTGGTTTCAATGTTGTGTGTTGATCTATTTATTGATCTATTTATAATATGCGTGATTATCTTTGTGATTGAGATGGTTAAAGGCTAAATTTTAGCCGAATATATTTTGGAATCGTTAGATGCGAAAATAAATAAAATTTGATTTTTGAAAATTTAAGTTGAGAATTCATAATAAAATTTAATGTTGAAATTGATTCATTTTTAAATGAATAAACGTTGTAATTTATATGTTATAAAAATTATGATTTTTGAGAAATATAACTAAAATGTGATTGTTTTAGATAAATAGTTGATAAATTTATTAAATGGTTTAAATTGAGATTTTTGAATTATTATAAATGATTTATATAAAATATATATAAATTGATATTTATAAATTAAAAACATTGGAATTATAAAACAAGTTTTTATAAGTGTTAAAATGGAATATAAATGGATTTTATAAGTGAATGAAATCTATATATTTATAAATTGTGGAATTATAAAATGAATAGATTTTATAAAATAAAAGATTTATAAGTAATTCACTTATAAATTAGATTTTTGTGTGTAAATGGAATATGGGTAGAATTTGTTACTAAAGTGATTTTATAAGTTGAAGTGGCCGTAAAATATAAATGGATTTTATAAACGTTGTTTTTTAAATCCGAAAACGACTTATTTTGATAAGTTAATTATTATAGCTTATTAAAGGAAATATATCCACGATTTTGGACAGTGGATAATCTTTTAAATAAAATACGTAGAAATGTTGAATTTGGATAAGGAAATATATTAACGATTTTGGATAGTGAATAATATATTAAAGAAATATTTTGGAAAAGTGATGTTTTAAATAGAATTAAAACGATTTAAATGTGTTTTAAAATGTATTAACTATCGAAACTATAGATTTCAACATTTATTGTTGAAATAGATGTTTCGAGAAATAGAAGGAAATGGTGGACTATAACACTGTTGTTATAGTAAATGATTTTCGAAAGGCAAAGTTTTGTATAGTATTGGGATTTATATATCTATCTTAATTTTGAATCCCCATACTAGTGATTTTGGGTTGTCGTAACGATGTTTCACGTAACATTCGTTTTGACCCAAATAAATGTGTTTAAGAGAATGTTTTCCTTATAAAATAAAATATATACTTAATTTGGATTTAAGTATATTCAATATTTTCAAAATGTTGAAAATAAATAGATTGGTGAATTACTTATTATTAAATAAGTATGGAAATGTTTTTCCAATATGAAGTGAATGTTTTGAGATTTTTATCTTTTAAAGATAAATTGAAATTGAATATTAGAAATCGATTTAAAAATCGTATATTCATAGATATTTTGGAATTGTAAATTCACTATGGAATTTATAAAAGAAAGGGAAATTAGTAAAAAATAAACGTTGATTTACTTTTGAAGCGTGGAAATTAATTTACAGATTTGGAACGTAAATTTAATAAATCAGTAAGGATTTATTTAATTGGTTTAAATGAATCTTTTTGAAATAAAAGTTGTAAGGGTGTAAATTGATTTGAAATTGGTTTTCAAATGGTTGAAGTGTGGGATATATATCTTATATAGATATTTTTGAAAATAAATAATTCGGGAAAATTATTTATAATCATGTGATGTTGTGAATACTGATTGATCGTTAAATAACCGACTATCAATATTGACCTTTAAAAAGCTATTTGTTGTGAATTGGTTGAAATTGAAATGCTACACTTATTTTTAAATTATTACGCTCGTTATTCGGATTACCCATTTCGAATAGTGATACGTCGTAATGGATAGCATTTGAAGACCGGTGTTGAAGACCGGGTATTTGTGAAAATGATAGGATGACCTATTGATTGTCTCTGCACCGTTAGCTACGGTATGGAGATTTCCTTTGTGATGGGAAGTTTTATCGGGATTGTGAATACCCGGATTGCAAGGGCTTCTTTTAAAGTGCCTTCGGTTCTGTTCGAACCCGGAACAGACTTGTATGGTTACATGTCTTGCATTACATTTTGAGATATAAAGCAGATTTCCTTCAAATATATTTCCGTTGGTGGCGGAGAATTTATTCTCTTAGCTTAACACCCTTAGAGGTTGTGTAGTTGAAGGTTATCGGCGATATATTCCTAATTTGGTAATGTGGCATGCTGAGTGTTGTTGTGTGATGATTATTTATTAATCATATGTTAATCAAAGCGTGGCTTTGTATAAAGCGTAGCTTTGTGGACGAGACTTCGTCAGAACTCACTCCCTGGAAATGGTCAAAACAGGAATATGCGGCAAGGTTATGAGGGTCGCGCCCTTTAGGGTATGTTATTTCCTTCTGGAAAGGGTGGTATCATGGTATGGAGCCCAGATACTTACTCATGTTGACGCACTATATTTATTACTGCGTGATGTTGGTTATCGAGCGCTCGGATAAAGGTCCAAAGGGACCGGGCGATGGCATATTCGTATAGTAGTTACCTAGTGACAAAGGTAACCCGGCCTTGTGTTGGTAGAGAGCTGGTTAAGTTCTCGGGACGTCCCGCCAGAGGCGATCCCATGTGGCGGTAGGAAGTTCCTTAGCCTGACCATTTATTGGAAATCCAAACAAAACAATACGATCTTTGTACGGTTTTAGTTGTATAACCTGCCATGGAATGTGGCGGTAACCTGCTATTGAACATGGTAGCTATAGTAGCATAAGTGCGAAATGCCTATGTTGGCTAAGATTTATATCTTTACTTTAGAAATGATTTTTCCTACACTATGCACTATTAATAATATCGAATGTTTCTTTTTAATGCGTATCAAGCATCTTTGACTATCATAAGAAGAAATCTCCTCCAATTCTGCGTTTGCATTGTGTGTGTGGCGGGAGGTCTTATGGTAGTCTCATTTTCCAAAAGCATTGCGAATTGACTTTAAAATTATCCTTGTTGTTGTTGTTATTTTTTTTAAAAATAAACTGTTTTAAGTTCTCACACCAGTCGCATGACTAACCTGGAGTTTATTGTTCTCTTTCTAAACTCTGGGTGCCCATCAATTTCCACACGGGCAGTCTAGAGTTAGGTTATCAGGTTATTCTGAATTTTGGAGTGCTTTGGAGCTCAAAAGGCGAGCTGGATGGCGAGACGTATTACTTGTATATGATATTATCTTTCCGCTGTCTATTTCACTTATAAGGACACATGTTGTATAATTGTCCATTGCCCAGTTGTGTTGTATAATGTTGTTGTATACTCTGATGTAATGAAATCTATTAACTGAGATAGTTCTTTGTTTTAAAGATTATTCATTTATCTATTATATGTTGTTCCGCTGCGACTGTGAGATTCTGATATTGTTTCTGTTATGTTTCCTTATTTCTTATATCCTTTTCTTCTACCTCTTCTTCTTTAACCCTAACAATTCGGTTTTCTGGCATTCGATTATGCGGCATTTGATACAGTGGACGTAAGAATGCCGACCTTCGGATCTCGATAATATCGTAATGTTACAGCTGGTATCTGAGCATTTTGTTAAGCGACAACCATGGCTCTGTTGGGTGTTGCTCATTAGAGAAAGAGTCAGTAGTACTCTAGAATGAGTGTGAGTGTAATAATAGACATGAGCACGTATTTGTTAGTGAATATAAAATTATTTTATATTGTGATGATTGGTTTGTTGAGTGGTATATGGACTCTGGTCGGTATAGTCCGTACAACCAAATCGATAGGGATCTCTAAACACTTGTACAGAACAAATTCGACACGATATTGTTTTAAATTGGGTAAATGAAATAATTTTTCCTTGAGTATATTTTATATATAGAGGAATAATTTTTCAGAATTATTAAAGTGTATATGAATTGATTGTTTGGTTGTTAAATAAGTTAAATAAAAACAACAGCAGTAAAAGAATGAATTGTATAAGCAAATGAATTATAAGTATGGAATTATAATTAAAATGATTTACAATTGTAAAATAATCTTATATATAAATAGTGAAATTGTATGAGGAAATGTAACGACCCGATATTTTCAACCATTCGCATCCATTATAAGTGTATAGGTAGACACTCATGCCGGAATTGAATTGCTCAAAATACCGCGTTGTAAATAAAAATTTGGCAAATCTCAGGACATACAGTAAATAAAACCACAGATCACAGACACAGAGTATATAAAAATGCAGCGGAAGAAAAAGAGATAGTAGTTCATGAAGCTACTATATAAATATGAGATACATCAGAGTTAAATAAGATACAACAGAAGAGTAACAGGATACATCAGGTACAAATCAGATACATCACTGAACCACTGGATACTGAAACAAAATAGATGGCTGGATCTTCAAGGAAAGCTCCAACGCCGAAGGTGAATCTGGAATGCTAACTCACTCAATCTGACCCGAGCGTAAAGCAAAACACAAAACCCTCGAGTCAGGACATAAATACTTATAAACTGTAAATCAACTCAAGTGAACAGTAACAAAATGCATCTGTAACTTAAAGGATGCTTGGGACCGCCCATCCTCTAAGGATCTGTTAAACTATTTACTATGTAGTAATATACGCTATATACGGTAGTGTCTAAAGTATAATCATATAGAAAATAGCGTTAAGGGGATGGTGAACCTTAACGCGGTCGGATCTTTAAAACCAAAATCGTAGTGGGCTCGATATAAGGATATGACACGGCACGCGAGGCAATGCCAGGGTGGATACACCGTTTACACTCCCGGACCGGTGGTGACGGCAAGCCAGCAGCTTCCGCCCACCTCGAACAATACCCTCAAATCAAAGTGGCGCCACCGAATCGAATCACAAAACTAATAGAATAGTTTCCGATGGAGCATGCTCGATGAAAGGGTGCGACCCTTTGTGTAGCCCGGTATAGCTCCTGTTTTAGTCAAATATGCCAACTCACGAGAGTTGGGTCCACGTAACATACCTCGAGAACGTCGCACCATCCTACTTCATTCTGGAATCTCCACCGCGTACACAGTTGTTAAAGTGGTTTTCGGTATTGTCCGGCTATAAGACAATATCCGATCCCGGTCTCTTTAACAACCAATCGTTGTTATAACCCATGGATATTTATTTCAAATAATTTATACTTTCAAGACCAAAATATCATACTCATTTCAAAACAATATCACAATTGTATCATTTCCATTTCAAAAAAATTCAATATTATATCATTCAAATAAAACCCAAATTTTCAAATCATTGAATATTTCTTTAAATTTATTAAACTTGAAATATTCCTTTAAATTATCATAGCATTTTGGAAATGTTACCTTAAGGAATCATAGCATTTTTGGAATGTACTACTTTCCACTTTACATTGTATATAATCAAAGTATTGATAAGCTTAAAATTTTAACATGTCAATTTATCATAGCCTTATAGTTAAATAAACTTTCTTACTGTAATATACAATTTAAACCGAAATTCTTATGTTAAGTTAAAAGCACCTTATTAACTTACATTATTATTACAATAAAGAAACTTTATTATTTTAATAATTTAAAGTATGTCATTCACATAAATTAAAACTTGCTTATCAAATGTACGTTATCAACTTACATTTTATTATTACAGTAAGTAACATTTATCATTTTAATCAATTTAAAATACACCATTACATTGATTAAAATCTACGTGTCAGATGTACGTTTTAAATTTTATATTCCTATTACAATAATGAACATTTATTAATTAAATCAATACCACACTACTTAACTTTACATGTTTCTTTCTTAATTAAAACTTTACATGTTCTTGCATTAATTAAAACTTTCATGTTCTCTCATAAATTAGGACTTTACACGTTTCTTTCATTAATTAAAAACTTATACGTTTCCTTCATTAATTAAAACTTATACCTTTCTTTCATTAATTAGGAATTTACATGTTCCTATCATTAATTAGAACACCATACGTTCTTTCATTAATTAAAACCTACACGTTTCTTTTCATAAATTAAAACCTATACGTTTCTTTCATAAATTAAAACCTATACGTTTCTTTCATAAATTAAAACCTATACGTTTCTTTCATAAATTAAAACCTATACGTTTCTTTCATAAATTAAAACCTATATGTTTCTTTCATAAATTAAAACTTAACATTTCAGATTTATATTACCATTTCAAAAATTTAACTAAACTTCCAGTTTATTTAATTAATTTAACATCTTTAGTAAAAACTCAAATTTCACATTTTCAAGTCAAGTTATATTTTAAAATTTCATTTTCAACAGTCATTTATTCAACCACTTAAATTTATAGAAAATCAATAATTCTTTAATAAATCACTTAAATTCAAATATAAATCAATTTATAATATTTACCATTTTCCAAATAAAATTAAAGTCCATTTTATTCATGTAACTTAAATATCATTTTTTAGTCAAAATTCCAAATTTCAAACATAAGTTATATTTCAAAATCCAGTTAATCCATTCATAAATTACATTTTTAACACATAGAAAAATCATAAATTATTTATTTTAAAACCTTTCAAAATCTATTTAAATCAAATTTCATAATTTTATATTTTTAAAATACTTAAAATATTCAAAGCACTTTATAGAATAACCACGGGTCTGTATATAGTTTTCTAACCTAGGTCAAGTGATACGGATATGTATCATTTCAATCCGCAGTTTAAAAGGTAAAAATCTGGGTTCTATCATTTCAAACCCGCAATCCCAAGTTTAAATAGATAAATAAAATAACTCAGGCCTATCATTTCAGCCCATAACATTTTTTCTAACAGGGAACTTGCATTGTGATCATATACAGAAATAATATAAACAAGGTCAATATCACAATATACAGTCATATATCAGATGTCAGGTGAAAATTAACAGTTTTAACATGGTAATAACATGGTAATAACATGGCATAGCATATCATATGATCATCATTAACTTGCATAAACATTTACATTACTAAACACTTGTCATTAATCCACTTTTCATAAGTATATATGTCGGAGTGAGAAAGACTCACAATTTTCAAAGCTAGAGACCAAAACAACAAACAAGCACGACTCCAAAGGCACGACAAGCACAATTTCACGACTTTTGATTTGAGTTGAAAGATAGCCAAGATATGATTTTGTATCATCAACCCAAAAAAAACAAACCAGACAATATATAAACATTCAACATAAAATAACATTGAAATAATTTTGAAATACAAAGCGAAATGAACAAGATAGATTGGACCTTGCTTCAACCACTTCAATGCTTGACCTAAGGGACACTTATGCTTGGCTATGATGATGCTTTGGCTCAGGTATGACATCATATAGGTCAGGTTTAATATCATATAGGCAAGGCAACCAGTGGAGGTGAAGGGAATGAGGCAACAATGGTCAAAAACATTGTTTTTAGGCATGTAGGTTGCAATTTGAAGGGTTTGGCCACCATAGATGGCTCGGACATGGTCATGGTTGGTGGAGTAGATGGTGTTGGAGTCATGGAAGAGATGTAGGAGTTTGTGGCTGCGGCTATGGAGAAGAGGCCGATCCAAACTTAGAAGAGAAACAAGGCAAAATTGCATAGAAAAGTAAGAAAAGTAGAAAGAAGAGAGGGATTTACCTAATTTTTTTTTCTTCAAGGTGGAGGCCATGATTTTTAGGGTTTTGGGGCTTCAAAAATTCATGAATGACAAGAGGAAGTCGGCTGCAAAGGATGGGGAAAGGAATGGCTAAGATGAATTGATGTATTAATGACAGTAGAAATTGCAAAAGAAACGGATAAAACGTTTTTCCGTTTCTTAGCTCTTAACCCTTTCAAATTTCTCATATATATTTATATACATCAAAATAACTGAAAATAATTAAAATCTCGGTTAAAATTCGAAAATATAACAGATAAAAAAAATATTAAAAATTAAATATTAATTAGATATGATTAAATAAGAAAAATAGCACAGAAAAATGAAAACTAGACTTAAAAATTAGAAATAACTTCAATACACTTTGGAAAAATTTACTTAAATTTAAATACATGTAAAATGAATAAAATAAAGTAAAACACAGAAAATAAAATTGAGTGCATAAAATAAATAAATAAATTTTAATTATATATAATTAAAATAAGAAAATGGCTTAAAATTGTAGACTGGGCTTTAAAATTAGAAATAAATCCAAATGAACTTTAGAAAATCTTCATGGACTTGTAAAATATTTATAACAAAAAAAATAACAAAAAAAAAAAGTGCATTCACAAAAAAAAAAAAAAAATTTATTAAATATAATTTATATGAGGAAAATGGCAGAAAATTAGAAAACAGCCTTTAAAAATATGAAATAAATACAGTAAATTTTGGAAAAATTCTATTATCATTTAAAGATATATAAAAGTCAAAATATACATAATAAAACATATTATCACATATTAAAATAAAATATAACCAAGAAGAAGTAATTTATACAATTTAAAATAGTCATTGTTAAATAACCCTATATACGCACAATATTGTAAAGGGTATAACTTTCACAATCTACATCCAAATTCAACGAAACGAAAAGTGGTGTTCTTATAATTTTATGTACTTTCATAATAAAAGGAAAAATTTAAAATTTTAAACTTTTAAAATTTTAAGTTGAAAGTCACAGTTTGACTATTTTGACCAAAATCAGCATTTCAGGCAAATATTCAACTTACAAAATTTTGGAATTATAACTCATATAAAAATCAAGATTATATTTAAATAATAAATTTAATCATTTCAAATAAGTAAAATAAGTTTTTATATCAATATCTTACATTAAAAATAATTAAAATATACAATAAAATAATTACAAAATACAGGGTTGTTGCATGAAATTTTTTAAAATGTGATTTATAAATAACGAAAAGGAAAAATTTGAAAGAATATTTAGCACTGATTTCACTACTGTTACTGGGAGATAATAAGGATGATGACTGCAGCATCATCAATGTCATTTTCGAGTTTCTGTGTGATGGATTTGCTACCATAGTAAATTGAAATTGAAGTTTTGTTGTGATAAAAAAATTTGAAAATAAACAAAAAATCCAAGTTGAAATTGATGAATATAAGTGAAGTGAATTTTAAACTTATAGTATAAGATAATAAATTTAGCTTTGGATAAGTAAATGGATTTGTAAGTTTACATATATAAGTTGTATAACTTAGAAAATGAGAAAATGTAAGTGAAACCAATAGTTAAAATGGTTAAACAATTTTGTTATGTAAAATGAAATATGAATTTGATAGTGATATGAAAATTTGACTTTGGTAAAAGTTAATTAAAATTGAAACCTGAATTGAACTTATAAGTGGAAATTTAAGTGAAGTTAAACAAATGATGTTTAAAGGAAATATAACTTAAGTAAAATTGAATAAAGTTGATTTTGATATCAAAGTAAAATAATAAAGTTAATTGAATGAATGTAAACTTGAGTTATATAACTGAAATTCAACCTTATATTGTTAAAGGAATTGGCAATTAAATTAATAAATGGATTGAATGTTAATCAGTCGAACGTAAATAAGTTGATATGAAATAATGAATGAAGTGTTAATTCATTGAAAGCCAATGTAATCAGAAGTGGAATAATTGAATGAAAATCAACTAAATGTTAAACCAATTGAAATTAAAAGTGTTGAACCAAATTGAATGTTGAATGTAAATTTAATAATTTGGTTATGTTGAATATACATTGGTTTTTATTTGATTTTTACTTGATTGTATATAAATTCATTAAGTGTTAATGAAATTAAATTAGTGAAATTAAAAGTTATGTAATTATGTTCAAATTGGAAGAAAAATGAATTTGAATAGAATTGAATTTGATTTGGAAGTGAACTAAAATGAATGTAAATTAGTGAATGTATAGTAATTGGAAATGAATAAATGAATATTTGTAAAGCCCAATGTTAACAAATCAAATGTGATTAAAATGAATAAAACCAATTCATTGAATGTTAATGAGAAATGAAAGAATATTGATTTGGTTATTGATTTGTTGGATGTTAATTGCATGATAGTTGTTTGATGGTTGCATTTGTTGTTATGTTGCTATATGTTGTATATTGATATTACTTTCGTATATGCATGTTTATCATGGTTTGTTAAGTGTTTAGTAGGTGCGGATTGTGCTTGCTTCGCGTTTGGAGCTCGTTTTCGCGCTATATTAGCCGTATATGCTCGCTAATAATAAATAAGGTACATATCTCGGATTACATACCGTACTTTTACACTTTTTCCCTGCGGGATGCTTCATCACTTGATGAGATGTATATTTGTGATATATATACTGTCATTTTTTCGGATCGAGCCGTGCAAAGGAGACTATGGCGAATTTTTCCAGAAATTTAAGGCGTTAGAATTTTTTTGGGAATTTTGGAAAATTTTGAAAGCTAAGTATGATTTGAAAACTTATTAAAGTTATTGAAAGAAGTTTAACTTTGAATTTTGGGTAAGTTAAACACTTAAGAGATTTGAAAAATCTAAATTGAATGGTTTGTTTTGAAATATTAATAGATTCTGTAACTTTTTCTTACTTGGTAATTTCGAGGACGAAATTCTTTTAAGGGGGGAAGTTTGTAACGACCCAGAATTTCAGTCAATTAAAATTCGTATGTTTAATTAATTTTAAATATTAATAAGTAAAATTTATAAGTCTAATAATTTATTTTTCGAATATCTGGATTTAATTTGATAATTAAATCGATAACGAAATATTGAAATTACAGAAATAATTAAGTAACGGGTTTAATATGATTAAAAATGACTCGTAAAATTTTATTTAATCATGTTAAAGCTATAGTGATGTTATAGAACTTTTAAAATTGAATTAAAATTTAATTTGTGAAAATTTAATATTTTAATATTTAAATTAACGAGCTAAAAATAGCCATTTTTCAAACAGTCTCGGATTTCGACGAAACTCGTTTCATCGGATCCGTAATGTGGTATTATTGTATGGTTTCAAATTTCGTGTCAATTGGATTTATCGTTTGTCCGGGGAAAGCCAAAACGCATACAAAATTCGTTTAATCGATTTAATTTGAAATCGATCGTTTATTGTCGTAACTCGCACAGATGATCGAATTGGCCTCCGAAACATATTCCATTGTGTTCGGAACATGGGGTAAACCTTAGGAACGCCAGCCGGCACGCTTCGTTTGGAGTTCGGAAAATTCGGGATGAATAGTAAATTGGAATTTTTCTATAAAAGCACCTAAACCATTCACATTTGCAAACAACTAAATTAGGGTTTCATCTCCTTTACCCTAGCCGCCAGAAATGAAACCAATGGCCGAAAATGTTCTTCTCTTTTCCCTTCATTTTCTTCAAATCCATTTACATTTACAAGAAATCGTCAACTAACAAAATGAAGAGCTATGTGTGATCTATAGATCCAACGGTCGAATTTTGTTGTAGTGGCTTAGATCGACGGCAAATCGAGAGCAATGTGCTGCTGTTCGCACGCGTTTTTCACGGCCATAGGTGGACCGAGCTCTGACATTTTCTGGCTGTTGGTAGCTCTCGAGCAGTGCTTTGAAGTGGAGTATCCTGATCGAGCTAGAAGTCATCGAGGTGCGGTGCGAAAATCAAAGGAAGAGGCGGCTTTGGGTTCGTCTATCTGGGTGTTGAACGCGATGGGGGGAGATGGAAGCAGGGGCCATGATTTTGCAATAGGAGATGAACGATCCAGATTTAGTTAGGGTTTGAAAATTTTAATTTAAATTTAAAATGAATTGTATAATAATTCGTTAAACTTTGTAACACTGTATCTCTTTCATACGAGGTCGAAAACACATGAAACGAATTGCGTTGCAATCGTTTTGTCGGGCACTACGCAATGGAGCTGGTTTGGAGTCGTTTGGAGATAATGAGAATTTCGGGTAAAATTAAAGGCACGTTTAATTTTATTTGAAATAAAACGCTACAAATGTTATCGGAAAATCAAGGTGAGAACTTCTCACTCAATCGAATTAGTTTCGATTTTAATTTTAAATAGTTATATTTAAAATTGTTGATTGTATGCCTGGATGATAAATTATTATCTATTGATTGTTGAAATAGACATTATACGCCGTTATTAAGCGGAGGTTATTTATTAAAAACATATACCGCGAATATTTAACTGCAAGGTGAAATTGGTATTATATATGTACTTGGAGTTGATTTTCCCGCATTATATAGCGGATGAGACCCTATTGCACAGCATAATAGCGGATAGTATTTTATAAATCCCATATACCGCGATATTTTGTCTTGAAACGAAATTGGTATTGTGTTAACATCTTTGGATGCAGGGAAACAAGTTGGAGGGATCCAACTGGATTCCTCAAATGATTGAATTGGTTTCAATGTTGTGTGTTGATCTATTTATTGATCTATTTATAATCTGCGTGGTTATCTTTGTGATTGAGATGGTTAAAGGCTAAATTTTAGTCGAATATATTTTGGTATCGTTAGATGCCGAAAATAAATAAAATTTGATTTTTGAAAATTTAAGTTGAGAATTCATAATAAAATTTAATTTTGAAATTGATTCATTTTTAAATGAATAAACGTTGTAATTTATATGTTATAAAAATTATGACTTTTGAGAAATATGACCAAAATGTGATTTTTTTTAGATAAATAGTTGATAAATTTATTAAATGGTTTAAATTGGGATTTTTGAATTATTATAAATGATTTATATAAAATATTTATAAATTGATATTTATAAATTAAAAATATTGGAATTATAAAACAAGTTTTTATAAGTGTTAAAATGGAATATAAATGGATTTTATAAGTGAATGAAATCTATATATTTATAAATTGTGGAATTATAAAATGAATAGGTTTTATAAAATAAAAGATTTATAAGTAATTCACTTATAAATTGGATTTTTGTGTGTAAATGGAATATGGGCAGAATTTGTTAATAAAGTGATTTTATAAGTTGAAGTGGCCATAAAATATAAATGGAATTTAAAAACGTTGTTTATAAATCCGAAAACGACTTATTTTGATAAGTTAATTATTATAGCTTATTAAAGGAAATATATCCACGATTTTGGACAGTGGATAATCTTTTAAATAAAATATGTAGAAATGTTGAATTTGGATAAGGAAACATATTCACGATTTTGGACAGTGAATAATATATTAAAGAAATATTTTGGAAAAGTGATGTTTTAAATAGAATTAAAATGATTTAAAGATGTTTTAAAATGTATTGAGTATCGAAACCATAGATTTCAACATTTATTGTCGAAATAGATGTTTCGAGAAATAGAAGGAAATGGTGGACTATAACACTGTTGTTATAGTAATTGATTTCCTAAAGGCAAAGTTTTGTATAGTTTTGGGATTTATATATCTATCTTAATTTCGAATCCCCATACTAGAGATTTTGGGTTGTCGTAACTATGTTTTACGTAACGTTCGTTTTGACCCAAATAAATGTATTGAAGAGAATGTTTTCCTTATAAAATAAAATATATACTTAATTTGGATTTAAGTATATTGAATATTTTCAAAATTTTGAAAATAAATAGATTGGTGAATTACTTATTATTAAATAAGTATGGAAATGTTTTTCCAATATGAAGTGAATGTTTTGAGATTTTTATCTTTTAAAGATAAATTGAAAATGAATATTAGAAATCGATTTAAAAATCGTATATTCATAGATATTTTGGAATTGTAAATTCACTATGGAATTTATAAAAGAAAGGGAAATTAGTTAAAAATAAACGTTGATTTATTTTTGAAGTGTGGAAATTAATACGGATTTGGAACGTAAATTGAATATATCAGTAAGGATTTCTTTAATTGGTTTAAATGAATCATTTTGAAATTAAAGTTGTAAGGGTGTAAATTGATTTGAAATTGGTTTTCAAATGGTTGAAGTGTGGTATATATATCTTATAAAGATATTTTTGAAAATAAATAATTTGGGAAAATTATTTATAATCAGGTGATGTTGTGAATACTGATTGATAGTTAAATAACCGACTATCAATATTGACCTTTAAATAGGTATTTGTAGTGAATTGGTTGAAATTGAAATGTTACAATTATTTTTAAATTATTGCGCTCGTTATTCGGATTACCCATTCCGAATAGTGATACGTCATAATGGATAGCATTTGAAGACCGGTGTTGAAGACCGGGTATTTGTGAAAACGATAGGATGACCTATCGATTGTCTCTGCACCGTTAGCTACGGTATGGAGATTTCCTTTGTGATGGGATGTTTTATCGGGATTGTGAATACCCGGATTGCAAGGGCTTCTTTTGAAGTGCCTTCGGTTCTGTTCGAACCCGGAACAGACTTGTATGGTTACATGTCCGACATTACATTTTGAGATATAAAGCAGATTTCTTTCAAATATATTTCCGTTGGTGGCGGAGAATTTATTCTCTTAGCTTAACACCCTTAGAGGTTATGTAGTTGAAGGTTATCAGTGATATATTCCCAATTTGGTAATGTGGCATGTTGAGTGTTGCTGTGTGATGATTATTTATTGATCATTTGTTGATCAAAGCGTGGCTTTGTATAAAGTGTAGCTTTATGGACGAGACTTCGTCAGACCTCACTCCTCGGACATGGTCAAAACAGGAATATGAAGCAAGGTTATGAGGGTCGCGCCCTTTAGGGTATGTCATTTCCTTCTGGAAAGGGTGGTATCATGGTATGGAGCCCAGATACTTACTCATGTTGACACACTATATTTATTACTATGTGATGTTGGCTATTCGAGCGCTCGAATAAAGGTCCAAAGGGAACGGGGGATGGCATATTCATGTAGTAGTTACCTAGTGACAAAGGTAACCCGGCCTTGTGTTGGCAGAGAGCTGGTTAAGTTCTCGGGACGTCCCACCAGAGGCGATCCCATGTGGCAGTAGGAAGTTCCTTAGCCTGACCATTTGTTGGAAATCCAAATAAAACAATACGATCGTTGTACGGTTTTAGTTGTATAACCTGCCATGGAATGTGGCGGTAACCTGATATTGAACATCGTAGCTATAGTAGGCATAACTGCGAAATGCCTATGTTAGCTAAGATTTATATCTTTACTTTCAAAATGATTTTTCCTACACTATGCACTAGTAATAATATCGAATGTTTCTTTTTAATGCGTATCAAGCATCTTTGACTATCATAAGAAGAAATCTCCTCCAATTCTGCGTTTGCATTGTGTGTGTGGCGGGAGGTCTTATGGTAGTCTCATTTTCCAAAAGCATTGCGAATTGAATTTAAAATTATCCTTGTTGTTGTTGTTGTTTTAAAAAAAACAACTGTTTTAAGTTCTCACACCAGTCCCTTGACTGACCTGGAGTTTATTGTTCTCTTCCTAAACTCCGGGTGCCCACCAATTTCCACACGGGCACTCTAGAGTTAGGTTATCAGGTTATTCTGGATTTTGGAGTGCTTTGGAGCTCAAGAGGCGAACTGGATGGCGAGACATATTACTTGTATATGATATTATCTTTCCGCTGTCTATTTCACTTATAAGGACACATGTTGTATAATTGTCCATTGTCCAGTTGTGTTGTATATTGTTGTTGTATACTCTGATGTAATGAAATCTATTAACTGAGGTAGTTCTTTGTTTTAAAGATTATTCATTTATCTATTATATATTGTTCCGCTGCGACTGTGAGTTTCTGATATTGTTTCTGTTCTATTTCCTTATTTCTTCTATCCTTTTCTTCTACCTCTTCTTCTTTAACCCTAACAGTTCGGTTTTCTGGCGTTCGATTATGCGGCATTTGATACAGTGGATGTAAGAATGCCGACCTTCGGATCCCGATAAAATCGTAATGTTACAGCCATTTTGGTCACGGACTCGGATTCCGACGAAACCACTTTCATCGGATCCGTATCAGTGAATTATTGCAGGGTTTCAAGTTTCGTAGCAATCATACTTGTCGTTTGATCGTACGAACGCGAAAAGCCTTGAAATCGATTTAATTGAAATCAATTTGAAATCAATTTGGAAATATCGATTTCAGCTTAACTTCTTCATACGATGGGATTTGGATGTGAAACTTTTTTCATCGCGTTCAGAATATTTTAAAATACCTATTGTGATATATTGGTTGACCCAATTCCGTTCCGGGGTTAGAACGGGCTTTTTGGGCCACGTTAGCGGTAGCTCGTTTGTTTATCGGATCCATCTACTCTATTTCTAACCTACCTATATAAATCCAGCTACAAACCATAGCCTCCATCTATTCTCATTTGTTTGTGCGTTCATTTCCTCAACTCTTTCTCTTCCTCAATGGATGCAAATCCTAGATCCAAACACAATTGCAATTCAAAATCAAAAGTCAAAATTCAAAGTTCTCGGAAAATTCCGAAAAAAATATATGTTGATGCTCGCAGCGAGCGAAATTCATTGGTGTGATTCGGTTTTTGATTTGGAGTTATCATTTTCTCAGAATTTTGCCGTTTATTCTCGGCCGTTAAATGGTGGTTGATGATCTTCGCCTAATCGACGAATCGACATTACTGGGCCGTGGAGAGGACTGAGGGGGTTAGATCTGTGCTGTTTGTTGTTGAAGTTGACGGTTGGATTGTTCGCATAATTCGACTGGGCTTTGGGTAAAAAGGGGCGGCTGCTGGGTTTAACTGGTGTAGTGGCAGCCTTGGACGCGAGTGGGCCCATGAGGATGGGCCGGAGTCATGCTCGAGTGGCGGCGTGGTCGAGGACGAGCGGTGAAGCGGCGGAGCGACGAGGGGGAAGGCGGCTTCGAGCACGACCGTGGGTTGTTCCTGTAGATGTGTGCTTTTCGTTCTATACACGAAGATGAAGCATGATGCTTCACGTGGATGACGTGGCTCAGAGAGTAGGGGGTGAGTTTTACTTTTGTTTTAATTAAATTCTTCTTGATTTCAACTCGATTTAGTAGAATAACTTCTTCATACGATATCCGTTTCAAGCGAGATTTTTTTGTTAGGATCGAAATAAAATTATGGATCTATTGACGCTGGTTTGGATGAATTTGGAGACCGTCCAAATTTTTGGTTTAAATTGAATTTAAATTCAATTTAAATTCAAAAGGTGAGTGCTTTAACCCACTCACAACTTCTAAAATTTCCTATGTCTGTTAAATTAACTTAAGATGTGAGTAGAAATTTGTTTATGACTGTTTGGCATGTTTTATTCAACATCTCTGTTAAATCGCATTTATTTAATATAACCGTTAATTAATTTTATTATTGCATATAAATTGACAGTTAATTATTTACTTGCATATAAACTGATAGTTAAACAGTAATAAATTTATTTTTGAATATAAACTGTTAGTTAATAACTGTCATTTATTACTTGTTATATTTATATGCTATATATTGATGTTTGTTTAAATTGATGATGATTGAAATAAATTGGTTGACGATTGATATTGGGTGAATGGATGATGTGTTCTATCTTATATAAACTACAAGTTATTATGCATTTTCATTTCATTCAGGATTGCGGTTTGAAATGATATACAACCGCATTTTTATTCTTAAATTGCGGATTGAAATGTTAAATATCTGTATCACTTGACCATAGGATAGAAAAATTATATACAGGCACCGCGGTATATATATATATATATATATATATATAATTATTTTTGAAATGATTTTTTTTGTTTGGATATGATACGGTTTAATAAATATTAAATTTGGATATGATATAAATATATTTATATATACATATATAGTTAAATTGTTGAATTTAAGCTATGCATAAATCTGTTAAATAAAAATGAATAAGTTGAAAAATGGAATTTAATAATTTATATTATATGATTAAGTACAGGTTTAAGATCTTGTATATATATATAGAGTTTTAAATGATTCAAATCAATTAAGATTGAAAGATAAATTGGAAATTAAATTGGAATTGAGCTAATTTGAAAACTTAACTCCATAAGTTGATTTTAACTTATTAAAATTGGAAATTTTAAAGGAATGATATTTATAACTGGATTTAAAGAATAATTCTAGTATAAATAAATGGAAGAAAATATTTAGTGTTAATAAATTGAGATTTATTTTAAATGGTTATGGATTATCATTTAAACTTTTCAAAACTAAATAATAAGAAAATGAATTGTTGAATAGAAATTTCCAACCTTAGTTTTGAAATTCATTAAATACTCAAAGTCTGAAAATATTGAAATCGACGTGTCTTATTCAAACTGAAAGTGAATCTAAAAGTTTTGGGTTTAGACTGAATTTAAAGTGAATAAAAATTGTAGGAGTGGAAATTATTTACTTTTAAAGAAATTTTAAATTCAACTGTTTATTTTATATACTGTTGAATATCCAAACCATTTAAGTTTTGAAAGTTATGGTTTTAAAACTATGGATTACGAAGTATCATGTTGAAAGTTAAAATTCAAATATTTGGTTTCCAAATATTATAAATTTTAAGCGGTATGATTTTGGAAAAAGAAATATATTTGAAATAAAAAATGATATTATTGATTTGGGTTTTATAAAAATAATATCGAAATGAGTTGTTTCGAAATGGGAATGATATCGTATTTATGAGTTTTGAAATGGATAATTATTTTCTAGTTTTAAAGTATAAACTATTTTAAAGACCGCGGTGTTATAATAACGTTTGGTTGTTGAAGAGACCGGGATCGAAAGTTGTCATACTCTCTGCCAACCCCGAAAACCACTTTAACAACTGTGTACGCGGTGGAGATTCCAGAATGAAGTAGGATGGTGGCGGCGTTTCCTTTAAGGTAAATACGTGGACCCAACTCCCGTGAGTTGGCATAAGGTGGCTAAAATAAGAGCGATCGACGGGTTAATAAGGTAGCACCTTTGATCGGACACATCCCTTCGATATTATACTTTGACTTTGGATTGATTCCGTGGCCACTTTTGATTTTTGAGGGTGTGGCTCGAGGTGGGCGGTAGCTGCGCGCTACGCGTTACCACCGACCCGGAATCGTAACTGGTATACCTATCCTGGCATTTCCTAGTTGTGCCGTGTCACCTATCCTATCGCGCCTTGTACGAGTTTCCATTTGTGTCGTACCTATGGAGTATCCTTTGGTAGCCTTCCGATCAGGAGGTATTACGGTACTGTATAGACTATTGGCATTTCACGTGTTAAGGTGGAAAATGTAAAGCCTTAACGCTATTTAAAAGTAAGTTTATTTTACAAATAGACACTATTATAATAGGGCAATATACTACATAGTATATAGTTTAACGGATCCTTAGGAGATGTAAATCCCGAGCATCTCTTGAGTTACTGTACTCATATTTATTTCTGTTGATTTAACTTACATAAGATCTTTTAGATCTCACTCGAGTGTTTTGTCTTTTCAATTCGCTCGGGTCAGTCCGAGCGTTTCAGGATTTAAAGATTTAGCTCTGGAGGATGAAGACGAAGATTTGCATTACTATTATCTAGTATATTATTCCACTACAACATTTAATTCCGCTCCGTTGATATTTTGGTATGTGAACTCTTATATTTATTGTATAAAGAAGAAGCAAATGTTTTGTAAACAGTTTTATGAACTATATATTGATTATTATATTTTATCCTTCCGCTGTGAGATTCTGTTTTCTTTTTTTCTCTTCTCTATTTTTCTTATTTACCCCATAACAATCTGCCCTTTCGTATGGTTTGAGTTGGCACGTGTGTCGATTTAAATTGTGCGAAAAGCGGGACGTTACAGAGAAATTCATCACCATCCACTATTTTTCCTAACCTCACCGGTCCTTCCTCCATCTCCAAGAAAATCCACAGCACACCGATCCAATTGATCACAAGGAAGAATCAGAAATACATTTCCAATTTAAACCCAAATCCCACCTTCATTTCCAAACTATAAATCCAGATTCTTAAGTTAAAAATCATATTTTGGTTGAAGTATTAGATTTTTAATACTGAATTTAGAAATTAAAAAGTTTGAGTTTTGATTCATTTAACATGTACAGTTGTTCCAATACTTCAGGAGACAAACAGATATTATTTTAACTAACTTAGATTTTTAAACATTAATTTTGGTTAATCAAACAATATTAGTTTGACAAGAAGGTCCTAACAAGTACTGGATCATGTGAAATGAATTTTTAAATAAAAACATGAACCTGGGAATCAAGGCAGAGCACAAAACATAAACACAGTATTGCACATACATAAATATACAGGGACATACTTATACATATACATCACAAACATATTATTTCAAAGATGAGTATGCAACAGAATTTATAACTTAAACTATTTAAATTTGTGATGTTACTCACTATTGCTTTGAGAATGAACAGAGCATTTTGTTTTGAAATAGCTTTGATCTCTAAAAACTTAGAATTGTTTGCTTTCCCTGCTAATCACCTTGTTTTTGTTTAGTTGCAGTTTAAGTTTGTCAGAAGGAAAATTTACTTATGCTTCTGGTTTTGCTTATGTTTGATAAAGGAAATGAACTGGAAGATATGTATATATAGAAGGAAAAGATTACAGGGGAAGGTGTTTACTGGTTTGCATTTTACTGATACATTTTTTTTATTTACTTAGTCAGAGATTTATTCATAAGGAGGCTGAAATGATATTGGACAAATTTGAAATGACTTCCTTTGTATGCTGAGATGAAAGCATTTAATGTTAATGTCCTTACGTTTCATACATTCCTTATTTTGTCTTGTATATAGATATTTATTTCACTTGTGTATGTAGATGTTTCTTACTTGTTCCTGCCTACAAAATTTCACAGGCATATACATAATTCTTTTATTTTATTATTGCCTGGATATGCTTTTATACTTTAGGTACAAAATGTTTTACTTTGTCTTGCATATTTATTTTATGGGTTACAAATATTACAAACCTGGTTTGTCTTTAGTCCTATATACTTAATATTTTCTTTTTACTTGTACTTGCATGTATTCTTACAGGCAACATACTTATTACTTTGCCTAATTTTATTGCTTTATTTTTTTATATGAAGTTGTTTAAGTCGTTTGTTTTGGTTTGTTACTTAATTTATATTTATATACTTTTATATTTAAACAATTTACAAATTTACCTTTCTTTTTATTTTAGACTTAAACTATCCAATACTTAATTCACTTTTTTTTTATACTTATGTTATTATCATACATTTGATTTATGTTTATGTTTAATATATTTAAGATTTGTTTTATTTTAAACATTTTTGAAAGATGTTATTTCAAATTTACAAGTCATAGCTTTCCTATCAAAATACACACATATATATTAATAAATTTAAGATAATAATTTCTATTTATATTAAAAATCCATTTGTAAAAATATTACATTATTAATATTGTTTACAAATGACTCATCTTTAAATTAAAATAATTTATAAAAGAATTTATCTCTTATTTAATAAATTACTTATTTTATCAAGATATATTTAAAAGAACAATACAACCTTTTTGTTTAAATTTAAACTTTGGCTAGAATCATTTTAAACAATTAAATTTTTATCTTGAGTATTTTAAAATCATATGGTTATTTATTTAATATTAAATTAAGTCAAATTTTCAAATTACCAAAAATATTCGAATTAGGAAACATGCCCTTACTTATTAAATTTAAATCAAAGTTTATCTATTTAAGATATATACAAATATATATGCATTACAAATAGAAAACAATTTACTAGCCTTTAAAAGACAAATTATCAGTTAAATATTTATTTAAAAGAAGATTATTAATTCAAATTCAAATTTATTATTAACAATATTGTCAAATCAATTAAATTTTGACATAGATCATTAAATTGTTATTGTCAAAATTTCCGGGATATCACATTCCTCTCCCCTTAAAAGAATTTCGTCCTCGAAATTTAAAACAAAGGTAATTTAATAATCCAATTAAAGAATTAATTTTAAAATACAAGCATATATCAATCATATGCTAACAAGCAAAGCAACCAATTCATTCAATCAAACAAATCTAATTATCCAGATAAAATTCTGGATAGAATTTTCTCGTGTTTCCCAAGTATAAATAGCGGAATACTGGCTCTAAAGAATCTAAACAATCAATACTACTAAGCTACAGAACTTCCTCTCTTCTAGATCTATAAAACCAGACAGGATATTAGACCAAACTCAAGCCTGACTCAACAACCAAAACTCCCTGAACTGCTGCTTTCCAACAAGAGATAGTTCTTGCACGTACTCCCTCGGAGACACATGAAACACTCTGAATTCTAGTTATCCAAACTGACAATTCACTCCTGAAGACCAAACACTAATCCTAAGAAGAAGAACAAAAGAAGATCCAAATATCTCGGAGCTAGGTTCCTAATCTTACCCAATCTTATAGCTCGTATGGATCGGAGAAAATCTCAACAACAACGAAGTCTCTACTTCGAATTCCAAATTTCTCGTCTTCGGAATCCAAATTCCTTCCTCTCTTATCCACAAAACTCTCATGCGATCCTGGGCTGCCTAAATCCTTCCTGATCAGCTCAACCCTTGCTGATACCCCTAGAAACAAATTAAACCAAAAACGATCCACAAACGATCTTTCCAAGATCAACTCAAAAAATCAGAACACAACTCAATTCCAAAATCAAAAGAATGATCTCACATCTCCCATCAAAAAATAAATAAAACAGATGCATTCCATTCTGGCCTCAGATCCTGAAAAATTCTCCTGTAGAAACCCTCCAATCCAAACACTACAATTTTCAGTTGTTTCCACACCAAACAGCTGCAACCATGCTTCCACTGCGCAACTCTGACCAGAGCAGATGAAAATGCTGATGATGATCACGAGGACAAGCTAGACAACACATCCCATAACTATGGTTCAACAGATCTATAAAAGAAACTCAAAAGTTCCTCCAAAACCTGAGCTGCTTCACCAAACTCTCTCATCCAAAAACCATCCTACTACTAAGCTGAACCATCGGTACTACTCCTCGAATCCAGTCGATACCAAACTCAACCTCCAGATGCGGACAAAACTCTGATTTCCTGAAGACATCCAGAAAATTCAGATAACCCAAGAGAACACTCAGCTATCGCAAGTCACTTTTGCGATCAATCTAGCCCATTTCCAAAGAAAAACTATTCTCTCTTTACCAAACAGAACAGCCTACGCTTAATTAGCCAATCCATCAAAGAAGTGGAACCACTCTACTGCTCCAGACATTACCACAAGAAAAATTGCTAAGCTAGAAGATCTCCTTGACGGCACATAGAACACTCCGAGCTGCACTGCTGATTCAGATGCCAAAGACTTCCTATCAAAAGCTTGCCGAGAAACTCATACTTCAAACCAAACAGAAACACTCTACTAAACTCAGCCACTACACCGAAGCAGACACACTTCCTTAACTGGTTCCAAAGAAACATTTTCGGAGACATCCATCGTTACTGTGTCTCATCACACAGCTACTACATCCTAAGGTATCAAGATATCATGACTTGCTTCCGTCCAACCTACAGATCCAAAATCTAGCTCATCCAAACTTACGCTTCAAAGATGAACTCCGAACCTTAAAAGGTTTCCTTCGGAGATTGATGAAATCCCTACACTATCCAACGCACACTCGAGATGGTATTAGGTCTACAGTCTGGACAGATACACTTCCTACATTCAAACTCCAACCATTGGTAGTCGTGTTATGCACACCACTACCCTATTTACCTTTACAACTTATATTGGAAAACCCAAACAAGTAATCCAACAAATAGGTAGAAATACATATATATCAAAATTACAAATACGCTCTCTCAAGAAAGAAATCACTCAAGAGCCTAGGTATTCGCTTCAACCTAGCGCTTTGATACCAACTATGACGACCCGGCTTTCTAGCCCAGAAAGTCGTATCATCTTGAAGAAAGAAAGGGATAGAAAAGAGAAAAGATAGAGAAGAAAGAAGAAACAACATCAGAATCTCAACAGCGGAACGAATAAATTATATTAATCACATAAGTATTACATAATGTACAATATCCATCAGAGTTACACAGATAATACATCACATAATAGACAGTTATAAGCACCTGTCCAGTTATAAAATTCAATACACAATACAACACAGAGATACCATCACAGCGGAATACTATATATATCTACAACGTCGATGCCTCCTGCTCCATTGCTCCTCTAGAATTCGTCAAATCTAACCTGAATCCCTTGGCTACTCGTAAAATTTGAGTACCTGAGAGTTTATGAAAAAACAGAAATAAACTCTAGGTCAGACATGGGTCTAGTGTGAGGAACAGGTTAAAGTTGCTTAACTTTGAAAACATTTGAAATCAAAAAGTATCACGTAAGACTTCCTATACATAAATACGGGTAAGTTTTTACCTTACGCTAACCAAATCATTTAATAGGAAATTCTGTGATATTATAATAATGTCTAGGGTTTTCAAATAAAATACAAAAATAGCTGAGATGCTTACATCTCACATTCCAACATAGTTGGGCACAATCAAAACGTATGGCGCTTATTGGTGAATTGATTCCATACAATGGCAGGGCTACCAGGGTACCGTCCGTCACAGTACGTGGCCTAGATCACTGTACCGAGGAGCCACCCTAACTCCCCTGCAACACAAGGCCGGAACCATTCCTTACTGAGCAGTCCCAACAAGATAACCCGAACAGTTGGGGCTCAAAAACTTCCTACACAATCGAAATAAAAGGGACATCTAGACAGGGGAAAATCTCGTCCTGCTTGGGAATGACCCACCAAACCTTGCTGCACCTCCCCTGTTTTAGCCATTCTCGGTTGATGAGGCTTGAGGCTGCGATTACCTTTAGAGAACACATCTCTTAGAATGCTCATCGCCCACCTGACGATGTTCTGAAAGCATTCAATCCATACAAGTTCGTTCCGGTTTCGAATGAAACCGTAGGCATTATCTCGTTACACTCATTTTGGAATCACCCTCAGAGTTAACGACGATAACCCTTGCGCTTTGAATATTCACTTGAGAATTCACGACCTAACGTTCAATTTAGATCAATGTGGTTTCGGATGTCCAAATATGAAAACCCGATCACGGTCTCATCGAAATCCAAATGCCATCTTTTAAGGCCAAGTTGTTTTAAAGTTTAAAACAATTAAGTTCAATTATCCATATACACACAGATAGATAATTTACAATATCACAATAGATAATCAACATTATCATCATAAACAGATAATTCATATTATCATCACAGTAGATAATCCCTATTATCATCCAACAGATAATCCATATTATCTATATACTTAAATCAAAGCATACATTTCACATGGCATTCATTAATCTCATATTTGAGATCTCAAACCATTCAAGGTAAACAATATCATTAATCCATATATAAGCGATCACATCAGCTATAATTAATTTAAAATGAATTAAATTAATTACTTCATCTCTAATTAATTTAAAGTAAATTAAATTACTTTAAACTAATTACTGCACCATTGTTAAGCTTGCTTATATAACTATTAATCAAATGTCCATCAATTAATTTATCATCATCCAATTATTCAATTTAATTAATCACCCATGATTAATTAACTTTAATTACATTCAAGTAATTATCCTTTAATTTATTTCACAAATTAATTATCCTTAACTAAACATAGAAATTATCCTCTAAATACTTCATAATTATTTAATCTTTAATTAATTACATTAATCTTTAATTACACTAATTAATTACTCTTTAATTACTTATTATTGGTTAATTGATCATCCCTTAATTACATCATTAAATTATATTTATAAATGATTTCTAATTACCTTTTAATTAACTATCCTATTTAAATTAATTGCCTTAAGTAATTAATCTTCCATTATACCACATTTAATAATCACCCCTGATTAATATCATTCAGTAATTACTTTCCTTAATTACTCCATCAAATAAATTAATTACTCCTTAATTAATTTTCTTCAAATTAATCCCTTGATTAATTATACAAGTAATTATACTCAAATTACTTCATCCTTAAATCATCATCAGTTAATTACATCCCGTAAATATCATTAATTACTTCCCTAAGTAATTATACTTATCACATCATTAAATAATTAATTAAATTAATTAAACTTAATTAATTCACTTAAACAATTCATATTAAACTTAACTAATTCCATTGAGTAATTAATTCCTTAATTACTTCCATTTAGTAATTATACTTAAACAATTTATAGTTGATTATCTTAAATTAATTAATTATTAAAATTAATCCCATTAATTGATTATTTCATAATCTTAGTTAAAGACCTTCATTAACTATTGACAATTCTTTAATTACTTTTCCTAAAGTAATTAACTAAGATTTATTCTAAATTACAATTTAATTAATCTTAACAACTCATTAATTAATCCTTAATTAATTCATTAATTGATTACTAATCACTGATTAAAAATCAATTCTATATATGTTTGATAACTCCCGATCAAGTATTTAGTAAAACAAGGTTCTCAATTTCAATTTCTTTCAATATCATTTCGGTTTCAAAATCATATATGATTTCACCAAATTATTTCTTCCATATTTAATATCTTTAGTTTCAAAATTTCCAAATAATAGGTTTATAAAATAATCCTAGTTTACAAATCAACATAATTTAGGTCAATCAAATTCATTTCCAAAATCACCGTATAAGTACAGGTTTTAATTCCAATATAATTTCAAAACCAAATATTTTTCTCAAAATGAATTATACTCAAAATGATCTCCAAATTTATAACTATCCCTTTAAAACCTTTAGGCTATTTATTTCCATTCAAAAAATCCGAATTTCCTTTTGCAAATTATTTACTTAACAAAAGTTTCAAATTTATTTAAGTCGTACTCTTCATACTTTAAACATACAAAACTAAACTTATATACTTTATTAAATGTTTGTACTATTCGAAATTTACTTATCCTTGAAAATTAGACCTTGATTTGGAAGTGTTCGAACATCCAAAATAGTCGGAGAAATCAAATTTTCAATTCAAAAGTTGGAAATCAGCAACAAGTCAGTAAATCAATTTCAGCAGATAGGGTTATACTAAATCAAACCCGAAACTCGAGGACTGAACACCGGTTCATTCAAATCGTTTCAAATATATATATACATATATCCTTTGAATATCAAATCATACTTCGAAATTTTAAATCAAAATTGGTTTCATAGAATCACTTGCATAGCAAAGCTACTAAGTGGCCTCTCCCCCACTCTGAAACTTGAAAATCAATGTCGATGATGCGTGCACTCATCATCTAAATTATTCTCCAGCAACGTAAGTGAATTCTGGACTTCTATTTTCTTGAAAATTTCTTTAATTTCTTTGAAATCATAAGAACTCATTTGAAGTCATTTGAAACATTTCTTATTCGAAAAATACCTTTAAATCGTATTATTATATATTTCCAAAATTTTAAAACCAATTCCAAAACACTGGAATTCAATCCCTCGAATTTCTAATTAAAACCCTTCAGTTATAGATTATTTTTATAGAAATCCATTTCTTATAAAATCTTCAAAATTTCAAATCCTTTCGAAACTTTTATATAGAATAAACATTTCTTATTCATTTTATACATAGGTATATAATCCTTATTGAAAACATTTTCACTTTTATATATAGAATAAAATCGTAGTTATCAAAATAATAATTTCGGTATAAAACAAATTCTAAAATACAAACAAAACCCGATTTTCAAAGGATGATTCAAGAATGGATTTCCAAACAAAGACAAAGATACAAATAAGAGGGACTCTAATCAAATAGAATTCTGATTCGAAGATAGGCTCGAACGACGATTAGGTAATTAAATTACAGAAATAGAAGATGGATATACTTATAGAAGTCGCGCGCGACCATAACAATTAAATTACAGAAATAGAAGATGGATATACTTATATAAGTCGCGCGCGACCATAACCGGGTCAACCGTGACTTCAGGAATATGATCGATGCGGAATTCTAAAGCTAATCGACATTCGATCGCCGGATATAGAATTCGGCATAACCAGAGATAGGAGCATCTAAATCGAGGATATATAAATTTTTGGTGAATCGATGCTATTGTAAAGGAGTTTCAACCCTTTACAAATCATTCAGTGGAGCTATGGAATACTCCAGAATTTAGAAAACACGAATAGGGAAAGATAAGAATGGATTTCGAAACCGAGGGACATACCAAAATTCAAAGGAACTTCTAATCGAGAGAAAGGAGTTCAAGCTCGAACGAAAGTAATTCCGTAACTAAATTTACCATACATGCTAAATTTTCCTAGAGCCAAAGCTCTGATACCAACTGTAACAGCCCGATATTATCCGCACACGTCGGACTTGATTGCTCAAAATATCAGATTCTTAATTTATATTTTGCAAACTCAGCATATACAGTAAATAAATCAAACACAGAATCACAAACACAGAGTAATACAATAATACATAGTGGAACAAATAAATAGTAGTTCTTGAAGCTACTATACAAATATCAGAGTTAGAAATAGAATACAACAGAATATCTCCAATACAGCGAAGTCTTCTGTACGAATAGATGACTTCTCTGAACCAATCAACTGGAAAAACTGAAAGCTGAATCGGTAGTTGGATCTCCAATGAAGCTCCAAACTCCACAGGTGAGTCTCAAATGCTGTATCACTCAGTCTGACCCGAGCGTAAAGCAAAACACAAAAGACTCGAGTCAGGATTAACGTTCTTATATCAATAAGTCCAACTCAAGTGAAATATCAACTGAAATACAAGTAACTTAAAGGATGTTTGGGATAACCATCCTCTAAGAGTCCATGGAACTATCTACAAGGTAGAAATATGCACTATAACACTGAGGTCATTTCAAATTAATTTATACTTCACAACAAAATACATTTCATTTCAAATATATATATTTCCAAAGCATATGCAAATATTTTATAAAGTAGAATATTTGTAATTTCCTCAAACTTAACAATTCACTTCAAAATCAACCCGACTTCCCTATTCAAATTAAATTCAATCTCAATTTATCAATTTCCATTCAATTCATTTTCTGACAAACAAATTCAAATTATATATATATATATATATATATATATATATATATATATTTCAAATACACATCTAAATCACAAATTAACCATTTAAATTCTAGTATATGTCAAAGCTTTAATATTCAACATTCCAAAGTACAATATAACAGTTTCATATAGATCTTGATTTAACCTTATTATTTGGTCTTGAAATGTTCACTTAATAAATTCAATATTTTTTAAATAACCTAAATTTACCTTTAAACTAAATATTCCTTTCGACTTGTTTAAACTTGAAACTTCCATTTAATCATTTAAATCAAAATCAAGTTATAAATCAAATCTAAAATTTCAAATTCAATAGTTCAAATCAATCCAATTATGTAGAATTCTTAACTAAATACCATTTCAAATAAATTCAACTTTATCTTCTCAACCTTAACTTATTCAAATTATTACAACAATCAAATTTGAAATATAAATTTAAATAAATACTTAAACATATTATGGATTGATTCACTCTCAATAATATTATTAAATCTTTATATAAAATTTCTATTTATATATAATATTTTAAGAGCCAATATTTATTAAAAACCATATATTTCCTTTCAAACTATAGAAATTATTTTCAAACATTTATATATATGTGGACCAACGGTGTCTGTATATAATTTCCCACCCTATGGTCAAGGGATACAGATATTTATCATTTCAATCCGAAATTTAAATACACGGGTAGATATCACTTCGACTCGTAATCCCAAATTCAATTTAATTGAAAATCACTTGGGTTTATCATTTCAACCCCTAATGAAATTCTTCTATTCGAAAGTCCGTTTGGGTATGTACCATTTCAACCCATAGTGAGTTCTAAACAACAGAGAACTTGTAGAGTGGTAACAGATAATAAAATAAAATAACAGGCATATGTCATCAATACCAATATAATATAAACAACAGGATATGGTGTCATATCCCACAAGTGAACAATTGCAGATAACAACATATATAGCAATGTAAATAACTAACAGCAGCATATTTCAATTGTCGTTTCAATTGAAATCAAATTTAATAAATAAAAGAACGTTAATCACGAGTGATTGCTCACCTTACGAGGCTAAATAGATTTTGACGACTCGACAAGATACGAATTGGATCACGATCTAGACTATCGAATAGTCCAAACAATAACTCAAAGCAAAGTAAGCTGAAAGTGATTTTTTTTTGGCGGACAAAGCTGAAAGATAGGGATCGATGAGATAATTAAAATCATTTTGAGAAAACAGCAAACATATGCACTATTATTGTAATATATATATAATTATTATTCTTCAATATTTTACCTTAAGACAAATATTAAAATAATAAAAAATCAATGTTTAAATTAAAGTCAGATATTTATATTTTATATTATTCAATACTAACAGTACAACTAAACTTCCGAATACAAAACCTCTATATACTTTTAAACAGTGAAATGTAATCTTTCGATATTGAAATATATAACTCATATTACTGACAAACGTATGCAGACAATTATGTATATAACCAATATACAATAAAATTAATATATATATAGTGTATGAATTATATATATAACCATTTATCTAAAAACTCTGATATATAAACAGACCTCGCATATCCTTAAACATGCAATATTTTATGGAGTACGTTTATATATGTATGAAACAACAGACCCAAATATATAGCTAAAGAATAAAAGAGAGTCTGCACTAACATTTGTATAAAATCTTACTTTACTAACATATATATAATCTACATAAGCAGATCCTAAAACTTACATACTTTGATATAACCGGACTTATAAATTAAACTCAATACATCAGTTGTAAATATATATAAAATATAAGTATGTGATAAATCCAAAAAAAAATCAAGGATGGATTATGGTTTATAAAAGCTTCTACAAAATACAGATCTTATGTATATAAGTATGTATGCACACTTCAACGTATATATTTTTAAGATAATAGGATAGAATATCCGTAAAAAAAACATACGTACCAAAAAAAAGGAAGAAGGAGGTTGGAAATAGTGCACAGGGAGATGGTAGCTGGCACTTTGCGCTCAGCCATGGTGAGGAGAGCACAGGTGAGCGGGACATGGTGGGGTCAGGGAGGTTTCATGCGATGGTGGGTAGGGCGAACTGTTTGAGGCTGAGGCAAGACATGGAAGGGAACTAGAGGTGTAACAACTCTAGATTTTTTTGCATATAATTTAAATTTGACTTTATTTTATTTTGAAATTATTTTAAACTTGTTATATATCAAACATTTCATTTTTAAATATAAATTTTGATTATTATATGAATTTTAATTTCAAACTGGTATAAATTGAATATTTTCCTGAAATTGGATTTGTGGTCAAAACTTGTCAAACTTTGACTTATAAATTTTAATTTTAAATATTTTAATTCTTGAAATTTATCTTTGATTATGAAAATATATTTAATATCATGAATACTTCTTTTTGTTTCATTGAAATTGGATTTTAATTGTGAAAGTTATACCCTTTACAATATTGTGTGTATATAGGGTTATTTAACAATATTCTTTGTTTTATTTATATAAATGATATATTTACTTGATAAATCTTATTATAATTTTTATATTTATGTTATATTATGTATATTTTGACTTTGAAATATTTTTAAAGTGATGTTTGAATTTTTCCAAAGCTTATTGAATTTATTTTCTATTTTTAAAGCCTAGTTTCTATTTTCTTTGCTATTTTCTTCATTTAAATTATATTTAAATTAAACTTTATATATTTATTTGTGAATGCATTTTATTTTTATGTTATTATCTTTGTTATAAATATTTTTTACAAGTCCATATAAATTTTTCAAAGTCCATTCTGTTTATTTTCCATTTTTCTAGACTAGTTTGCAATTTTGTGCTATTTTCTTATTTTACCTTATATAATTAATAATTATTTATTTATATTTTATATTTTGTTGAATTTTCGAAATATTTACTAAAATTATGATTTTTATCAGTAATTTAAACTTATATAAATAAATAAAGGTAATGTGAAAATGTTTTGACTTTTGGTTTCCAATGGCTCTTTATCTCCCACCTTTTCACAATTCAACCTTACTTTTCATTCAATTGGCCACATCTCCTCATTTCTTCGGCCGTCTTTTTTTTTTCTCATTCACGTAAAACATTTATCTTCCCATCTAAAAAAATTTTTGGCCTCCATCATCTCAATGAGTTTGGTAAAATTTTTTACTTTTTCCATTGTCTTTCTACTTGTTTATGTTGATTGTACTTGCCTTCTCTTCTACTTCAGGTTCGGCCCCACCACTCCAGCCACCATGGCCGCCTCCTCCACCACCTAAACCACCCACCACCTCCTCTCCAGCCCCAAGCCACTGGCCGTGCCCAATAGTTGATCAAACTCCACCTAAATCAACACAAACTTCACCTATATGCACCATAGCCAACACCTATGCCTTCATCACCTTCGACCACCCCTTGGCCGCCAACTACTCCACCTCCACCACCCATGAATGACCTGAAACCCACTGCCACACCATCCTCCATCCCACTACAAACCTGGCCAAGGCCGTCCTTCCTTATGTCGTGACCTTAGTTGCATGGAATTCATGTTATTTTGCCTTGCAGTTGTAATCCATGCACATACATCCTTGCATCAACTTTGCACCATCTTTTCCTATGCTAGGCCGACCTCTTATGAACCCAAACAAGATCCTAGTCCTTTCTTTGGCCGTGCAAACCTGACCTATATCTGAAGTATAGGTGGTAGAAGGCATGTGCAAGTGGTTTGGAGATGATTTATGCATTCATCTCTAACATTGTTTAATTGTATATTTGAGTTTGAAACTTATCTTATATATATTTGTTTTATTTGAATGTATCCAAGGCTATTAATCTTTGTCTCTCCACACTCAAATCATATTCATGCTATCCTGCCTTATACTATGAGTTATTCTCACTTGACAATATGTTCATATATAACTAGTAAATTGACACCTTTTGAATCTGTAAAAATGCATAACCATATCACATCTGCTATGTTATGACTATATGATGTTCACCCATGCTTAAACACCTGTTATATCATATGTTACTGTTATATTATGCTGTTCTGTTATTTTTATCAATTTATCACACTGCAAGTTCCCTTTAGATTAGAATCACTATGGGTTGAAATGAAACATACCCGAACGGACTTTAGAATAGGGGAAAATCGTTATGGGCTGAAATGAAAGGCCTGAGCGATTTTCAAATTATTTCATTTATTTGGGACCGTGGATTTGAACCCGGATTTCTTTGTAAATTACGGGTTGAAATGATATATTACCCTTATCAATTTACCTAGCGTAGAAATTATATACAGACCCATAGTTAAAATATATTTTTCTAAAAATTTTAAAATATTTTAGAAATTTAAATATTACTATTTTTTGATTTAAACTTAAATATTTTGTAAAGTATTATTGATTTTCTAGGAATTTATAAGTTAAATAAACTACGGAAAAGTTAGAAAATCTGAATGTAAGTTATTTTGGAAATTTTGATTTAATTATAAATGGAAATTAAACTAAATATGAAATTATGATAAATTTATGATAATTTGAATTTAAAATAAATTTAAAATGATTTTATAATATATTAATGATTTTTTAGTAAAGTTAAAAAGTGAAAGGAATGATTATTTAAGTTGAAATTTTGAAATATAACCAAATGGGAATTTGTGAATTTGGCTTAAAAGTGAATTTTTAAGTTAAATAAATAAAATTTAAATTAAGTTATATTTTGAAATTTAAACTTAGGTGTTAAGTTGAAATTCAATTCAATGAATTTAAAATGTAATGTTGAAATTTAATAAGTGAATTATTATTAAATCTTGATTTTTGAATGGAAATTTAACTTTATAAAATCATGAACTTAAGGAGAATTAAATGTTGTTTATAAATGTGAAAATGTATGATTTTATAAGTTAATTTTTTTTTAAAAATAAAATTATAATTGGTTGTGAAATTATATTGAATATTTGAAGTTAATTAACTACATTTTTGAAATGCTAGTAATTGCAATGTAAATGATATTACAACATTTGTAAATGTTGTAGTTGATGATAATGAACTAAAAAGATAAATTGAATTAAAGGCTATTATAGCAATTTTTGTCAGTGCTATAATTGTTGAATTTAACTAAGTTTATTTGAAATTTCAGTATACCCTATTACAACATTTTTAAAATGTCGTCTTTAGTTAAATTGAACTGTTTTGAATGTAACTTTCCGTAGCATTTTCTAAATGCTGCGAAAAATGAATTTTCATTATTTTGATAAACTTAAGTGAATAAATGAAATTTGAAAGTTGAAAATTTTGGAAATTTAATTATTAAATATAATAACTTCATTTTAATGACTAAAATTGATTTTTTGAAATATAAACTATTTTGAAATGTGAATTGAAATGGTATTTTAAATTGAATGAAATGAATAATGATTTGAAATGAAGTTTTGTAAAGATATGATATTTTGATATATTGAAATGATTTGAAAGGAAGTTTGTAAAGATATGATATTTTCATATATTGAAATGATTGGAAAGGAAATTTTGTAAAGATATGTATTTTAATATATTGAAATGATTTGAAATGAAGTTTTGTAAAGATATGATATTTTGATATATTAAAATGATTGGAAATGAAGTTTTGTAAAGATATCATATTTTAATATATTGAAATGATTTGACGTGAAGTTTTGGAAAGATATGATGTTTTTGAAATGGTTTGGAATTAATTTAATCTTTATTTTGATAAAGATTTGGACTTGAAATGATATTCTATTTTGATGTATAAATACCATTTTAAATTATAACTACGGGTTATAATAACGATTGGTTGGCAAAGAGATCGGGATCGGATATCTGGCATACTCTCTGTCGATACCTAAAACCACTTTAACAACCGTGTATGCGGTGGAGATTCCAGAATGAAGTAGGATGGTGGCGACAATCTTGAGGTATATTACTTGAACCCAACTCCCATGAGTTGGCATAAGGTGGCTAATACAGGAGCGATCTCAGGCCAAGTGAGGTCATTCCTCCGATCGGACACATTCCTTCGATACTATTCTCTTACTTGTGATTGATTAGATGGCCATCCTCTGATTTTGATATGGAAGTGTGTTCCGAGGTGGGCATATGTGGCTGCTACGTTACCACCAGCCCATGTGCGTAATTGGTATATCGACCCAGGCATTGCCTTGTGTACCATGTCACCTACCATACCGAGCCTTTACTACGAGTTTGTTTTTCTCCCGTAGCCTGTGTGGTATCCTCTGACAGTCACCCGGTGTGGAGATGTCATGATATTGGATAGACTGCTGGGACTATTATGTGCGAAGGGTGATATGGGTAGCCCGGAACGGTATTTAAAAGTAAGTTTATTTTACTGTAGACATTATTATAATAGCGCAATATTACTATATGATAAATAGTTCAACGGATCCTTAGAGGATGGGCGGTCCCAGGCATCCTTTAAGTTACTTGTACCTTATTACAGTTCACTTGAGTTGGTTTACATTATATAAGTATATATTGTCCTGACTCGAGTGTTTGTATTTTTATTTACGCTTGGGTCAGCCTGAGTTATTCACAGATTTGGATTCCACTTTCTGGAGATTGGAATCGCTGGAGATTATCTGCTTATTTAGTTTTATCTATTCCAGTTCTGTTGTTCTATTTAGCTTGTACTTGGTTACCATCTTGAGATTTCTGTTGTACTTTATTTATTCTGCTGTATTTTATTTAACTCTAATATATTTACATAGTAGCTTCATGAACTACTATTTCTTTTACTTCCGCTGCACTATTATTACTCTGTGTCTGTGATCTGTGATTATTATTTACTGTATATTCTGAGATTTGCCAAATTTTATTTACAACGCGGTATTTTGAGCCATTCAAGTCCGACATGTGCAAATGCGAATGGTTGAAAATACCTGGTTGTACAGTTGGTATCAGAGATTTGGTAGCTCTAGGCAAAACTCAGCATGTATGGTAAATGTATTTACCAAATCACTTTCATTCGAGTTTAAATCTCATCCTTTTGACTCAATTACTTTGAATTTTGGAACGTTTCCCCGCGGTTCCAAAATTCCATTCAGGTCCCTCACTATTCGTCTATTTCTGATTCTAGAGTATCCCATAACTCCACTTCGAATGATCTTTATAGTGAGACGGCGGTCACGCCAATCTCAAAGTGATTAGTAAAGGGGTGAAACTCCTTTACAACAGCATCACTTCACCAAAGATTTTATATCCTTGATTTAGATGCTAGTATCTCTTATTATCCTAAAACATCATCTCTTGAGATCGAATGTTGATTTACAACAGAAATCCACATCGATCTTATTTTTAAGTCACGGTTGACCGGTTAAGGTTGTCCGCGATTTATATAAGCTTATCCATCTTCTTATTCTGTTATTTAATCATCTCATATTTGTTCCAACTTATCTTCAAATCATTCTTGAAGTGTATTTGTAAACTAATATTTAAAATATTTTATATATTGTGTTGTTTGAGTTGTTGATGTTGATTTGGGTTTTCGATTGATTTGTCTGATCAATGCTATCGATAGGATTTCTAAAACACTTTGACAGAACAAACCGACACAATCTTATTTTAAAATTTGGTTAATGAAATAAATTTTGATATAAGTAAATTTATGGAGCTTAATAAATTGATTTAAATTAATTATTTGAAACGATAATACTTGATTTATCATTTATTTTTCTATAAATGAATTTATAAATGGCAGTTTATAAATTGATTTGGGAACGGAAATGAGTTAAAACAAGAAATTTGAGAATTTAATTTCCGATGGTTTCAACCCTTATGCTTAAAGTTTGAAAAGTGTTATATTATTTAAAGTATTTTCTAATAGAAATTTGTTCCAATAAATTTTAAAGTTTAAAATTAGTGGTCTTCTCTTTGTCGCTGGAAAATAACTTCGGTGTTGACCGCAACATCATCGACATTAATTTTCGAGTTTCAAAGTGAAGAGACCGTTCTGTAGTCTTGCTACAGCTTTGTTTTGGGAAATTTAATTGATTTGAATTTTTAAAATAAGATTTGATTTATAATATATATAGATATATGATTTAAATTTGATTTGACATATTATGTACATATATTTATTTATCTCTAAATAGTTTGAAGGAATCGGAAATTTTATTCTTAAACTTTATCTTAAAGAATCATATCAATTATAAAAAGAAAATAAAAATTTTAGATAAATGATTCAAACTTGAGATGAGGGAATTAGAAAATTTTATTTGTATAATACTCAATTGCATTTAAATATAACTTACCCAAACTATACAGAAGTTAACAATGTAATTGGATAATATGCGATAATTTTTTTTTTATAAATAAAATTTGAATGGTTAAAATAAATGTTATACGCTTAAATTTTAGTTACAAAATTATTAACAGGAGAACATAGAATAAAAGGTTAACTGAATAATTTACGATATAAAATGATGATTAATGGAACTAACAATAAATTAAAGCAGTTATAATAAGAGTAAGTATAAAGGGCATAGATGATAAAATATATTTAGAGGAATAAATATAAATTTAAGTAAGAATAAAGAAGAATTAAATTTATTAAGTACATTATGAGTATAATAAATGATTATTTTTAAAATCTATGATCTTAGAAATTGTTAATTTAAGATGATTAGAAGATAAGATAATAAAATTTGAGGTAGTTATCATTTATTTAACTTGTGTAATAAAATTAATTATCTATTTAAGTCGAAATTTCCACGTTTTCTAACTTATTATCTTATTTGGTTTTTTAAACTATCTTTTGGTTGTCCTTATTTTTCCTTGTCTTGCCTTAGGTTGGTGTAGGCAGTTTTCTATAATTTTTCTGTTTAGAAATTTTTCTATAATCTTTGATAATCTCTACCTTGTTAAACTTACCTATAGCAATAGTTATCAGGTGTAATTTCAATCTCCTTGTCGTCTTGTCTTAATCTTATTTCACTTTATCTTTTTCTGTGCTTTCCCGTACCTCATTCCTTTTCGGGGACGAAAAGTTTTGAGTGGGGGAGAGTGTAACAACCCTAATTTTTTTTTGCAGATACTATAAATTTGACTTTATTTTATTTTGAAATTATTTTAAACTTTTTTTATTTCAAACATTTCATTTTTAAATATAAATTTTGATTATTATATGAATTTTAATTTTAAACTGGTATAAATTGAATATTTTCCAGAAAATGGATTTGTGGTCAAAACTGGTCAAACTTTGACTTTTAAATTTTAAATTTAAATATTTGAATTCTTGAATTTTATCTTTGATTATGAAAATAGATTTAATATCATGAATACTACTTTTCATTTCATTGAAATTGGATTTAAATTGTGAAAGTTATACCCTTTACAATACTGTGTGTATATAGGGTTATGTAACAATATTCTTTGTTTTAATTTATATAAATGATATTTTGACTTGATAAATCTTATTATAATTTGTATATTTATGTTATATTATGTATATTTTGACTTTTAAATATTTTTAAAGTGAAGTTTGAATTTTTCCAAAGCTTATTGAATTTATTTAATATTTTTAAAGCCTAGTTTCTATTTTCTTTGCTATTTTCATCATTAAAATTATATTTAATTTAAAATTTATGTATTTATTTGTGAATGAATTTTTTTTTTGTTATTATCTTTGTTATAAATATTTTTACAAGTCCATATAAATTTTCCAAAGTTCATTCTGTTTATTTTCCATTTTTCTAGACTAGTTAGCAATTTTGTGTTATTTTCTTATTTTACCTTATATAATTAATAATTATTTATTTATATTTTATATTTTGTTTCATTTTTGAAATATTTACTGAAATTATGATTTTTCTCAGTAATTTAAACTTATATAAATAAATAAAGGTAGTGTGAAAAGGTTTTGACTTTTGGTTTCCAATGGCTCTTTATCTCCCACCTTTTCACATTTCAACCTTACTTTTCATTAAATTGGCCACATCTCCTCATTTCTTCAGCCGCCTATTTTTTTTCTCATTCACGTAAAATATTTCTCTTCCCATCTAAAAAAAAAATTCGACCTCCATCATCTCCATGAGTTTGGTAATTTTTTTTCTTTTTCCATTGTTTTTCTTCTTGTTTTTCTACTTGTTTATGTTGATTGTACTTGCCTTCTCTTCTACTTCAGGTTCGGCCCCACCACTCCAGCCACCATGGCCGCCTCCTCCACCACCTAAACCACCCACCGTCTCCTCTCCAGTTCCACGCCACTGGCCGTGCCCAATAGTTGATCAAACTCCACCTAAATCTACACAAACTTCACCTATATGCACCATAGCCAACACCTATGCCTTCATCACCTTCAACCGTCCCTTGGCCACCAGCTACTCCACCTCCACCACTCATGAATGACCTGAAACCCACTGCCACACCATCCTCCATCCCACTAAAGACCTGGCCGTGGCTGTCCTTCCTTAGGCCGTGACCTTAGTTGCATGGAATTCATGTTATTTTGCCTTGTAGTTGTAATCCATGCACATATATCCTTGCATCAACTTTGCACCATCTTTTCCTATGCTAGGACGACCTCTTATGAACCCAAACCTGATCCTAGTCCTTTCTTTGGTCGTGCAAACCTGACCTATATCTGAAGTATAGGTGGTAGAAGGCAAGTGCAAGTGGTTTGGGGATGATTTATGCATTCATCTCTAACATTGTTTAATTGTATATTTGAGTTTGAAACTTATGTTATAATTTTTTTTTGAATGTATCCAAGGCTATTAATCTTTGGCTCTCCACTCTCAAATCATATTCATGCTATCGCGCCTCTGAAGATATTAGTTTGTTTGTTTCAGTTGTCGTCTCCAGCTTATACCGTGACAATATGTACATATATAACTAGTAAATTGACCCCTTTTGAATCTGTAAAAATGCATAACCATATCACATCTGCTATGTTATGATTATATGATGTTCACCCATGCTTAAACACCTGTTATATTATATGCTACCATTATATTATGTTGTTCTACTATTTTTATCAGTTTATCACACTACAAGTTCCCTTTAGATTAGAATCACTATGGGTTGAAATGATGCATACCCGAATAGACTTTAGAATAAGGGAAAATCGTTATGGGCTGAAATGATAGGCCTGAGCGATTTTCAATTTATTTCATTTACTTGGAACCGCGGGTTTGAAATGATAAAACCCGGATTTTCTTTGTAAATTACGGGTTGAAACGATATATTACCCGTATCAGTTTACCTAGCGTAGAAAATTATATGCAGACCCGTAGTTAAAATATGTTTTTCTAAAAATTTTAAAATATTTTAGAAATGTAAATATTACTATATTTTTATTTAAACTTAATAAAAAAATATTTTGTAAAGTATTATTGATTTTCTAGGAATTTATAAGTTAAATAAATTATGGAAAAGTTAGAAAATCTGAATGTAAGTTATTTTGGAAATTTTGATTTAATTATAATTGGAAATTAAATTAAATAGGAAATTATGATAAATTTATGATAATTTGAATTTAATATGAATTTAAAATGATTTTAAAATATATTAATGATTTTTGAGTAAAGTTAAAAATTGAAAGGAATGATTATTTAAGTTGAAATTTTAAATATAACCAAATGGGAATTTGTGAATTTGGCTTAAAAGTGAATTTTTAAGTTAAATAAATAAAATTGAAATTAAGTTAACTTTTGAAATTTAAACTTAGGTGTTAAGTTGAAATTCAATTTAACGAATTTAAAACTTAATGTTGAAATTTAATTAGTGAATTTTTATTAAATCTTGATTTTTGAATGGTAATTTAACTTTATAAAATCATGAACTTAAGGAGAATTAAATGTTCTTTATAAATGTGAAAACGTATGATTTTATAAGTTAAAAAAAATGTTTTAAATAAAATTATAATTGGTTGTGAAATTATATTGAATGTTTGAATTTAATTATCTGCATTTTTGAAATGCTATTAATTGCAATGTAAATGATAATACAACATTGGTAAATGCTGTAGTTGATGATAATGAACTAAAAAGCTAAATTGAATTAAAGGATATTATAGCAATTTTTGTAAGTGCTATAATTGTTGAATTTAACTAAGTTTATTTGAAATTTAAGTAAAACCTATTGCAACATTTTTAAAATGCTTTCTTTAGTTAAATTGAACTGTTTTGAATGTAACTTTTCGTAGCATTTTCTAAATGCTGCGAAAAGTGAATTTTCACTGTTTTGATAAACTTAAGTGAATAAATGAACTTTGAAAGCTGAAAGTTTTGGAAATTTAATTATTAAATAAATAACTTCATTTTAATGATTAAAAATGATTTTTTGAAATATGAATTGAAATGGTATTTTAAACTGAATGAAATGAATAATGATTTGAAATGAAGTTTTGTAAAGATATGATATTTTGATATATTGAAATGATTTGAAAGGAATTTTGTTAAGATATGATATTTCAATATATTAAAATGATTGGAAAGGAAGTTTTGTAAGGATTTGACATTTTAATATATTGAAATGATTTGTAATGAAGTTTTGTAAAGATATGATATTTTGATATATTAAAATGGTTGGAAATGAAGTTTTGTAAAGATATTATATTTTAATATATTGAAATGATTTGACGTGAAGTTTTGGAAAGATATGATGTTTTTGAAATGGTTTGGAATTAATTTAATCTTTATTTTGATAAAGATTTGGATTTGAAATGATATTCTGTTTTGAAGTATAAATACCATTTTAAATTATAACTACAGGTCATAATAACGATTGGTTGGCAAAGAGACCGGGATTGGATATCTGGCATACTCTCTATCGATGCCGAAAACCACTTTGCCAACCGTGTATGCGGTGGAGATTTCAGAATGAAGTAGGATGGTGGCGACGTTCTTGAGGTATATTACGTGAACCCAACTCCCGTGAGTTGGCATAAGGTGGCTAAAACAGGAGCGATCTCGGGCCAAGTGAGGTCATTCCTTCGATCGGACACATTCCTTCGATACTGTACTCTTATTGTGATTGATTAGATGGCATCCTTCGATTTTGATATTGGAGTGTGTTTCGAGGTGGGCGTGTGTGGCTGCTACGTTACTACCAGCCCGTGTGCATAATTGGTATATCTACCCTGGCGTTGCCTTTTGTGCCGTATCACCTACTGTACCGAGCCTTTACTACGAGTTTTTTTTCTCCCGTAGCCCGTGTGGTATCCTCTGACAGTCACCCGATGTGCAGATGTCATGACATTGGATGGACTGTAGGGACTATTATGTGTGAAGGGTGATATGGGTAGCCCGGAAAGCTATTTAAAAGTAGGTTTATTTTACCGTAGACATTATTATAATAGCGCAATATTACTATATAGAAAATAGTTTACGGATCCTTAGAGGATGGGCGGTGCCGGGCATCCTTTAAGTTACTTGTACATTATTACAGTTCACTTGAGTTGGTTTACATTATGTAAGTATATATTGTCCTGACTTGAGTGTTTGTATTTTTATTTACGCTTGGGTCAGCCTGAGTTATTCACAGATTTGGATTCTACTTTCTGGAGATTGGAATCGCGGGAGATTATCTGCTTATTTAGTTTTATCTATTCCAGTTCTGTTGTTCTATTTAACTTGTACTTGGTATCATCTTGAGACTTCTGTTCTACTTTATTTATTCTGTTGTATTTTATTTAACTCTGATATATTTACATAGTAGCTTCATGAACTACTATTTCTTTTTCTTGCGCTGCACTATTATTACTCTGTGTCTGTGATCTGCGATTATTGTTTACTGTATATTCTGAGATTTGCCAAATTATATTTACAACGCGGTATTTTGAGAAATTCAAGTCCGACATATGCGGATGCGAATGGTTGAAAATACCTGGTTGTTATAGGAGGAGAGCGGACTTGCGGCATGGGTGCTTGCAACGGTGATTGAGTTGGAGTTCGGTAGGGGTGTGGGGTGAAGGAAAAAAAATTTGAGAGAAAGAGGAAGGCTAGACGTGCTGTGAGGAAATGTAAAAGTGGGGATAATGAATAGAAGGAGAGCAGATCTCTTTTTTTGAGCAGAATGAAGTCAGGCAAGAATATTATAATGGAAAAAGGAACGGACAGAGAAGTTTAAGCAAAGATAAACGTACAGAAGTAAATGAAAATCAACGGAAGGAAAAAAATGGCAGCAAATTTGGCGTTGATTCAGTTGAAATATTTAAAGCAATTTATTGTTGTGCCCAGCGGTTCAAATTTTGAAAAGAAGGAAGATGTGGAGGAAGAGAATTGGAAAGTCACAACAGGAATTTTGCAATATGGAAGGAACGAAGTGGAACCAAGTTAAATAAGGTATAGTGTTAAAAGGGAAATAAATAAAAAGGGCCAATCGAAATAATGAAGGTGACGTGCATCAATAAATGAAACGAAACGTACACAAATATGGTAAGGAATATATTTGAATCAATTATACACGATTGTGTTGATTGAGGTGAGAGAATATTGGCAAGAAATAAATTTAAATCAATTATACACGATTGCATTGATTGTGTATCAGGCTATGGAATATATTCCTATCAATTTATGCCCGAGAGGCAAGGAAATTTCCGTTCGTATTGGATTGCTGATAAGTTAGTAAATCCAATGCAAAAGTGGCAAGCAAATATTTGTTGTTTTGAATGGTAAGTAAATAAAAGAGTTTTTATACCAAATTAAAACCATTGAATCAAAAAGAACGTGTAAAAGTTTACACGTGAACTTCAAACAATCTTGAAATGGATTTTGAACGTCTAAAGTGAAATAAATTTGCTTGAAACGGCTACGCGAATTTGGGGATTTTATTCCTATTATCAAAAAGAAGAAAAAGGGAAGCGTAGAAATGTACATGTAACTTATCAAAGCTAGATTTTAAAGAAATTGAACGGCTAGGGAAATCATTTCTTTCGCACTTGGAATGCAAGGCTACAGATAAATTTATTTTTTATTTAAGGTAATAAATTTTTATTAAGAATGCGCACTATAGATGCATTAATCAAATCAACCATACGCCCACACTAAAATAAAAATAACGCATTTAAATTTATACGTTTTCTTATTAATTCACTATTTATATTTAGTAGAATATATGTTTACAGAGTATTTCATTAATTACATACTATTTATATGCTAACTAAATAAATCAAACGGATACGAATGTACAATTTAAAACGTTCATTTTATAAAGCTTATCTATACACTGTAAATTTTAAAATTTATTACTTAATTAAAAATAAGATTTTTTACATCCATCTGATTCATTCATCATTTACCAAGAACTGATGTATATAAGTAAAAATATTAATTACTCGGTCTAAAAAGAATACAATCTAACTAAAAAAACAAAAGCGAAAACTGTTGTTTCGAATATATCTAGTTGAATTAAAAGATTTTGAAATTAAAATTTCAAGATTTAAAATTTTAATTAATGTTAAACTTCAACCAAAATAATAATTATAGAATTTTTCTTATATTTAAAAAAAATTGGTGACTATTTATAATTCAATTAAAAAAATTCAATTTTTTTGTAAATTAAAACCCCAAAGTTTATAAATAAAAGAATAAAATACTTGTTAGAATTTTTGGGTTGTTACATTATGCAAAAATCAATATTTTCCAAATTGATTTCAAATGATTTCAATTTCATTAATTTAAAGGCGTTTCAAGCCCATACGATCGAATGGCAAGTCCGATCGCTACGAAACTTGAAATCCGACAAAAATTCACCGTTACGGATCTGATGAAACTGGTTTCGTCGAAATTCGAGTCAGTGGCCAAAATGGCTATTTTTACAATAATTAAATAAATTTATAATTAATTGATTAAATCCAAATTTAAATTTCAATTCTAAAATTGACAATTTTATCACCTTTATATTTCTCAAACATTTACAATGATTTAAACAAATTTAAATGTCAATTTAGATCATATTAATTTATAAATTTAAATATAAATCCTCAATTTCATTAAATTCACAAATTATGATTCTTATCTTCAAAATTTCCGTTTAATTACATAAATCAAAAATTATTCCATTCATATTTGTCAAATAAATGGATTTATCATTAGATTCAAAATTATTGCATTAATATTTTCCTATTCCATCTTCATTTAAAATAACGAAAAATTTAATGTTCAATTTTACCTATTTGTCATAGACTCAATTATTTAACTTAAATTTCAAATAAATAAATGAATCCCAATTCCCATTTTTAAATTCACTATTTATCATATTATCATCTTAGGTACCGTTTATTTTGGTATATATCCAGATACATTAACATTTTTCCAATTTCATTATCTCAATTGCATAACATTAAATTTCAATTGCCCCAATAATTACACTTATTATAAATTGGATTTCAATGGATTGATTTGTTTCAAATCAAATCTTTTTATTAAATTCATTACCACTCTATAAACTTGGTTACCCTGTTTTCCCCAGTCTTATCTTAATATAAATTTAACACTACTAACATTGTGTTACATTTCCCATCAATGTAACATTTATTTACATTTATTACAAACCTATTTCTCATTTCAACTAAGAATTTAAATAAACAAATAGGCAACCTACCATAACATTATCGTTACCTTTGTCACATAAATAAGCTTTTATTACTTAAAATCAATTTTGGAATTTATTTCCATACTACTAATTTCATTAGTTAATACACTATTAACATTAATGTGACATTTATTAAAATTAATTTCCAAAAACGTACTACTGAATTTCCCTTAGTTGAAATTTGATTTCCAAATTTTATTTAACATACTAAATAAAATAAATAACATGTAGCGACCCTGAATTTTGAACAATTTAAATTGAAAATATTTAATTAATTTTAAATATTTGAATGATGGTTTAAATTGAATTTCCAATAAAACTATGAATTTGGCGATTAAATTTTAGAATTTAATCTATCGAAAGTTGAATAAAATTTGAATTTGACTTTGGAGTTTGAAATTGAATATTAAATTTGTATATAAAAATTCGAACTAATGACTTAGAAAAAATAATTTAGATTTAAGAATTATTATTTATGTAAATTTATAAATTGATGGTTAGTTTTAATAACATTGTTCTTTAATCTAAATAAAATGGAATGAATTTTATCAACAAAAATACAAGCATAAAATCTAATTGTGAAACATGTTAATATAAATTAACGCTTGATAGTTGAACTACAAAACGTTTATATACCTATGAAGCTTACTAAAGAAGATAAAAAAATAAAATAAAATTATTACAAGATCTCTAGTACACATCACATATCATCTCAGCCGAAGTTGCGTATCACTTCAGGCACCCTACCCTGTATGCTGTCTCCTCCTTTTATTTTATTTTCGTTCAAAAGAAAAACCTAAACCTAAAGCAAACCACTCGAACAAAAAGAAATAACAATGGCGGCTCGGTTCCTTATTCTCGTTCACTCCTCTTTACGACTTTAGGGCTTCCTCAGATCGCCACTTAGATGGGTGGTTGGTGCTTCGATTTCACACGCGGCCGCTTCGGTGTAAGAGGTGAGTGACTCCTCACTCACATCTAATTCAAGAAATAGTGGCACTTGCTTCTCACAGTATTAATTTTGACTGGTTCATTTTTATGGCTTTGAGGATTTTTGGATTTTGTTCGAATTCGAAATTTTGGGAATTATGAGGGGTTCAAATTCGTGAATTTCTTGTTTGATTTCTGACTTGGTCAATTTGTGCCTTGGTCGTCACTGTACTGTTTTGATTCCATGGTCGCAACTGCTTGATTTGTTTGATTTTTTTACTTGACGTTCCACTTTGACTTCGGCCATGGTGATAATTTTTGACTATGTCACTTTGTATATTTTTGATTGTACGTGATACTCATGGCCTTGTATCTCCTTGCTCACCACAGTTTCGAATTTTTTGCTAGTTTGACTTTGTTTGAACGTACCTCCTGACTTGATTTTTGTAGTTTCCTTCACCAACATGATAATGTTTTGAGGATGTTTTAAGAAAAGAAAAAAATAATAACCTGTTACAGTTGATTCTCTGTCATTTGTTGTTTCGGCCATTATGTCTTTGATAGTTTTTTTTTTTTGTTGTATCATTTTGTTGATGATATTTTGACTGTTGAACTTGGTTTGATTTTGTTCTCAATAACTCAGAAATGATAAGTAAAAGAATTGGGTTTTGAATTGAATTTAAATGAAACCTGTAACTTGACTTGTTTGTGAATTCTCCCTTTCACGCCTTTTACAAGCAGCTTTACAGCAAATGGTATCTTTAACTTTGGCTAGTGCCATGGCCCATAAGCACGAGAAGTTCTGTAAATTACTTTAGATAACCTATCATCTTAGCTTTCCACTGAGTTTCCAAAACAATACCCCTTATGAACTCACATTATTTAATAAACCAAGTAATTGATTTCCTGCTGTGTTGGTTAAGTGGTTTGTTGTTAATGCTGCAATGCTTCTGTTAACCTATGAAAGTCGGAAGCATGAAATAATTAGCTGAGTGATGCGAAAGAATTCATTTGTTATCTGAATTGTCTAAGTTTTGGGAATGATAAGCATGCATGTCTGTTTACAGAGGCATAGCTCTGTTGAAAAAAAAAAAATTGAATTTAAATGTAAAGCCAGATTTAACATGGTTTTGAGTCAAGTTTTAAGCAGAGATTCAAATTAACTTTGTATCCTAGTTCAAAATCAAATAGGATTTTCAAAAAATAAAATAAAATAAAAATAAAATGAAAGTGTCTAGGAAAATTTAAATGTTAAGTGTAGTTGTTAATGGTTTGGCTTTGAGTTTGGTTATCTTGTCGATTTTGGCATTGATAATTTTATAAAACTTAAACATTACAACTAATATACAACCTGATCTATTTCATACTTTAAGATTTGATTTTGAACTTTGTAAAAATTCAGTTCTTCAACTTTAAACCCAGATCTTCCCCGAGTTTTCTACAACAAAGTTTTAAATATATATATATATATATATATATATATAAGGCACTGTTATACTTAAGTTACTTATTTTGCTGATCCATTGCCTTTGTGAAATCTCAACATTCCATCTTTAAATATTTATACTCAACATGTGTTTATGGGTATTGAGTTGTATTGTGCATGTATTGTATCCATTCATATTGGACTGTGCTTGTGCACTTGTGCTTAGCCTTACGGCCTAGTTCATGTTCAAGTTGATTTGTTTGCTGCTCTGTCCATGCTTTTCGTTTATATGCTATAGCCTGACCATTTAAAAAAAAAAACTAAACTGTTACAGTGAATCTTTACAGTTGAACCATTGTCAGTTTTTGATCTCGGCCATTTCACTTGATTACCTTGTGTCTTGATTTTTGTTGAACCTACATCGTATGCTTGTTAGTCAGGTTCCATTTAGGTCTTCACTTTGGTATAGTTGCAGATCACTTAATCACCGTGTATCACTCCATATTGGTTTTCATTGTGTTGATGTCCACTCCTTTGGTTTGTTTGCATTGAAGTTGTATTTTTCACACTTCATATTGTTACTGTATCATGTTGATACAGTTTGCATTTCAATTTGTTGAGCTTGGGGTTAAGTTTTCCATTGTCCATAGCATAGTGGACTGTGATGAATTATATTGGGTTTTTGAGTCTGAACAGTTTGGTTGAAGCTTTATACTGCAGCCACATAGTATTTATTTTAATTGATATTTCTTTTGCTTTTGATCCATTGATCCTTTGCGTATTTCATATGCCGTATTGGCGAGGCAGTGCACGCGTGCGTGTACTGCAGCCAATCGGTTTTGATGTTTTCAAGTAACTTTTCAATTATTTAAATTGATTTGATTTAAATTGATGATTTTGTTGTTAATTGCCGTTTAGGCAATTTTGATGTTTTTTCTAAATTATCTCCATTAATCCCTTCATCTATCTTCGTTGATAATTTGAATTTACTGATTTGTTGTTTAACACTGTTAAGTGTTATATTTACCGTTATCCGATTTTCTTTATTGAAAGGGTCGGATAGGTGAATTTATATTTGACTGTCGTCTAATTGTTCTTTAATTATTATTTGCCTCTATGCACTAATAACTGAATTTGAATTAGACTGACCCGTGTATTATTTTCTTTTGAATGTAATACTTGGGTCAGACCGAGTATTTTTACAGCTTGAAGATTTTCAGGCAGCGAAGTTGGAGAGAGGGGGATTAACGCTTCACTTTAGCTTGATCTTTTGTACTTTAGAGAGATATATATGTTCTGCTGTATAAAATCAAATTCATTGTATAAACTCTGATATTTGTATATAAAAGAAAAATTCCTTTATGTGAAATGTCATTATTATTCTGTGATTCTGTGGCTGATTCTGTTTAAATTCTATAAACTAAATAACAATCCGTCATTTTGAACGTTTCTAGTTGGTTTAATTATGGACTGGAGATGGTCAGAACAGGGGATCGTTACAAAGTGGTATCAGAGCTTTGGTTTACACAAAGCTTAGTTTATGGCGTTTAATATGAATAGTTACTAGAATCACTTTAAAGAAAATGTTTTTCAAATCTAATGAAGTATAAAATTGTTTTTTAAAATAAAAGTTATTTGAAAATTTAAATCCTTTTCGGACAATCCCCTCTCTTTTGTAGCTCTCTAAATTTAGGTTTGCAATAGTTTCTTTTCGGTAAGGTCTCCTTAGATTTGAGTCCCGATCATTCGAAAACCGATTATCGAATTGTTGAGATTTATGAAAAATGAAATATATAAGTTAGTGAATTAATGAATTGGTTTAAATAAAATATTTTGAATATCTCCAAAGTAATAATCGGGAAATAAAACAACATGTTAATTTGGTTATAGCCAAGGGGATCATTGAACTATAACTTGGAAATTTGATTCTGAATTCTTTTGAAAATTGATTTCAAATGTTGTGAAGAACGATTTAGTAAATAAATGGATTATAAGTACTTAACTTGTAAATGGACTTTTGGTACATAATTGAGTTATATAAATTGAATTGAATTAATAAAGGAGATTTATAAATCGAAGTTTATAAATAAAAATGGAATTTGTAAAGATTGTTTATAAATTCGAAACCAATTGAATTTGATAAACGAAACATATAAGTTATTAAAGGAGATATATTCGTGATTTTGGACAGCGAATTATCCTTTAAGTTAAATATTGTGATAATAAAAGTTGGTTGGGAATTTTATCCACGATTTTGGACAGTGGATAATCCTTTAAAATAAAATGTGTAGAAACATTGAATTGAATAAATAAGTATATTCACGATTTTGGACAGTGAATATATTATTAAATAAAATGGATATGTTTTAGGGAAGTGATATTATGAAATGAAGATAATGGTTTTAAAGATGTTTTAAAATGCATTAAGTATTGAATCATAGATTTCAACATTCATTGTTGAAACAGACATTTTCGAGAGAAATAAAAGGAAATGGTGGACTATAACACTGTTGTTATAGTAAATAGTTTCCAAAAGGAAATGTTTATATAGATTGGGATTTATATATCTATCTTAAATTCGAATACCTATACTAGTGATTTTGGGTTGTCGAAACGATGTCTTACGTAACATTCGTTTTGACTCAAATAAATGTGTTTAAAAGATCGCTTTCCTTAAAGAATGATATATATACTTGATTACGATATAAGTATATTGAATATTTTTCAAGTGCTGAAAATAAAATGGATTTGTGGATTACTTAATATTAAATAAGTATGGAAATGTTTTTCCAATATGAAGTGAATGTTTTGAGATTTTATCTTTTAAAGATAAATTGAAAATGAATATTTGAAATCGATTTTAAAATCGTATATTCATGGATATTTTGGAAATGTAAATTCATTATGGAATTTATAAAAGAAAGGGAAATTTGTTTAAAAAATAAACATTGATTTATTTTTGAAACGTGGAAATAAATTTGTGGATTTGGAACATAAGTTTAAAATAAATCGGTAAGGATTTATTTGATTGACTTAAATGAACCATTTTAAGTTTAAAATGGATAAATATTTGGAAATGTTTCCGTTTAAGGAAATTGCTTTGAAATTTGTTTACAAAGATTGAAAGGTGAAAAATGATTTGAAATTTGTTTTCAAATGGTTAAGTGTGAAAATTATATCTTGTAAAGATATTTTTGGGGAAATTTGAACATTTAGTTCAACTTGAAATTTTTCAAGAAGATTGAATCTTGAGTTAAATTGAGTTTAACTTCAACCCCAAAAACAATATAAGTTGAGTTTTGAATTTTGGATGGTCGAATTGGATTGTATGTCTAACATTGTGAATTGACGACATAGCATTTGATCTCTATTAAATATATATCTGTTTGGTGGCGGAGAATTTATTCTCTTAGCTTAACACCCTTCTCTGAGACGTACGAGCTCAGAGGTTATATATCGGTAGACATCAATTATGTGTTGAGAATTGACGATGTAACGTGAAATCCAAATCGAGTGTGAAGTCGATAAATTGAATTATGAATATGAATTAGGTTTAGGATAACCTTAAAATTTCCAAACCGACTTAGAGGAAAATTTTAAATCGGTAATGAGATGGAAAACTCATGAATCCTCTATTTGTTATGGGTATGAATATTGTGGTTTTCGAAACTTATATATGGGAATGTAGTAAATTCGAAAACCGTCAGTTTGGAAAGAAATTGTTATGGAAAACTTGTGTAAGTTTACATAGGTAGGATACGTACGAAATGCGAAATGAAGTAGTATCTATGTATGATATTATGTTTTCTAAACTGAGGATATGGAAAAGTACCTTCCATTTAAAATTTGTGAAGGTTGTTGGAACTCGAGATGAGTGTCCATTTGAAAATCGTAGCTACGTAGAATTCCATCAGTTGGATTGATTGACCATTTGAATTCCATTAGTTGGATTGACCATTTGAATTCCATTAGTTGGATTGGCCATTTGATTTCCATTAGTTGGAATGGCCTTTTGTTTTCCATTAGTTGGAGTGGCTAGCGTAATTTGAGGGGCGAGATGCCCACAGTTACAAGCGATTCCACTGGGATAGTGGCGCAACCGCCGGGTAAACTGGAATCTAGAAGCCAAAGCGAAATTCGAGGGGCGAGATGCCTACGGTCATAAGCGATTCTACTGGGACAGTAGCGTAACCGCCGTGTGGATCGCGATCTATGGCAACAACCATGGCGAAATTCAAGAGAGATGAGAAATCTACGGTTACAAGCGATTCTACTGGGATAGGAGCGTAACCGCCGGGTAACTGTGATCCATGGGGGAACGTGCTTTCCATATCCATTTTTAAAAAGAATTTTTTTTAAAAGTATTTTCACTGGGAATTGAAGCAAGTATATTTAGTACTTGGAGATTTTTAGTCCAGCGCCTGGCCAGCGCATGACTAATGTCTGTAAGAACGACAATAGACTTGTTAAATTTCGAGTTAGCAAGTATTTTCAAACTTTAAATAGTAAATCAATAGTCTGAAATTAAAATTACATAATTCCAACCTAATAAACTAAGGAAGAGGATTTTTGAAATATTTTGAAAAGTCCACAGCTTTGGAAAAGATATAATATGCAAATCTCTAATGTGAAGAATTTTAAGTTAAATCTGAGTTTCGTAAGTCGAAATTTTTAGTAAAAGTTCTTTACGTCTTGATTGTAGAAATTAATGAACAAGAGATAATGAACAAAGCTATTGAGATAAAACAAATGGAACTCATTTATTTGTAATAAGTTTCAAGCTTGGTGAAATTGTGTAGGCTATAAATATCGGTGAGATTTTAACGATCATTTTTCCTAACTTATAATTTCAGGACGAAATTCTTTTAAGGGGGGAAGATTGTAACGACCCTGAATTTTGAACAATTTAAATTGAAAATATTTAATTAATTTTAAATATTTGAATGATGGTTTAAATTGAATTTCCAATAAAACTTTGAATTTGGCGATTAAATTTTATAATTTAATCTATCGAAAGTTGAATAAAATTTGAATTTGACTTTGGAGTTTGAAATTGAATATTAAATTTGTATATAAAAATTCGAACTAATGACTTAGAAAAAATAATTTAGATTTAATAATTATTATTTATGTAAATTTATAAATTGATGGTTAGTTTCAATAACATTGTTCTTTAATCTAAATAAAATGGAATGAATTTTATCAATACAAAATACAAGCATAAAATCTAATTGTGAAACATGTTAATATAAATTAACGCTAGATAGTTGAACTTCAAAACGTTTATATACCTATGAAGCTTACTAAAGAAGATAAAAAAAATTTATTACAAGATCTCTAGTACACAGCACATATCATCTCAGCCGAAGTTGCATATCACTTCAGCCACCCTACCCTGTACGCTGTCTCCTCCTTTTATTTTATTTTCGTTCAAAAGAAAAACGTAAACCTAAAGCAAACCACTCGAACAAAAAGAAATAACAATGGCGGCTCTGTTCCTTATTCTCGTTCACTCCTCTTTGCGACTTTAGGGCTTCCTCAGATCGCCACTTAGATGGGTGGTTGGCGCTTCGATTTCACACGCGGCCGCTTCGGTGTCAAAGGTGAGTGACTCCTCACTCACATCTAATTCAAGAAATAGTGGCACTTGCTTCTCACAGTATTGATTTTGAATGGTTCATTTTTATGGCTTTGAGGATTTTTGGATTTTGTTCGAATTCGAAATTTTGGGAATTATGAGGGGTTCAAATTCGTGAATTTTTTGTTTGATTTCTGACTTGGTCAATTTGTGCCTTGGTCGTCACTGTACTGTTTTGATTCCATGGTCGCAACTCCTTGATTTGTTTGATTTTTAACTTGACGTTCCACTTTGACTTCGTCCATGGTGATAATTTCTGACTATGTCACTTTGTATATTTTTGATTGTACGTGATACTCACGGCCTTGTATCTCCTTGCTCACCACAGTTTCGAATTTTTTGCTAGTTTGACTTTGTTGGAATGTACCTCCTGACTTGATTTCTATAGTTCCCTTCACCAACATGATAATGTTTTGAGGATGTTTTAGGAAAATAAAAAAATAATAACCTGTTAAAGTTGATTCTCTGTCATTTGTTGTTTCGGCCATTATGTCTTTGATAGTTTTTTACTTTTTGTTGATGATATTTTGACTGTTGAACTTGGTTTGATTTTGTTTTCAATAACTCAGAAATGATAAGTAAAAGAAGTGGGTTTTGAATTGAATTTAAATGAAACCTGTAACTTGACTTGTTTGTGAATTCTCCCTTTCACGCCTTTTGCAAGCAGCTTTACAGCAAATGGTATATTTAACTTTGGCTAGTGCCATGGCCCATAAGCACGAGAAGTTCTGTAAATTACTTTAGATAACCTATCATCTTAGCTTTCCACTGAGTTTCCAAAACAATACCCCTTATGAGCTCACATTATTTAATAAACCAAGTAATTGATTTCATGCTGTGTTGGTTAAGTGGTTTGTTGTTAATGCTGCATTGCTTCTGTTAACCTATGAAAGTCGGAAGCATGAAATAATTAGCTGAGTGATGCGAAAGAATTCATTTGTTATCTGAATTGTCTGAGTTTTGGGAATGATAAGCATGCAGGTCTGTTTACAGAGGCATAGCTCTGTTCAAAAAAAAAAAAATGAGTTTAAATGTAAAGCCAGATTTAACATGGTTTTGAGTCAAGTTTTAAGCAGAGATTCAAATTAACTTTGTATCCTAGTTCAAAATCAAATAGGATTTTCAAAAAATAAAATAAAATAAAAATAAAATGGAAGTGTCTAGGAAAATTTAAATGTTAAGTGTAGTTGTTAATGGTTTGGCTTTGAGTTTGGTTATCTTGTCGATTTTGGCATTAATAATTTTATAAAACTTAAACATTACAACTAGTATACAACCTGATCTATTTCATACTTTAAGATTTGATTTTGAACTTTGTAAAAATTCAGTTCTTCAACTTTAAACCCAGATCTTCCCCGAGTTTTCTAAAAAAACGTTTTAAATATATATATAAGGCACTGTTATACTTAAGTTACTTATTTTGCTGATCCATTGCCTTTGTGAAATCTCAACATTCCATCTTTAAATATTTATACTCAACATGTGTTTGTGGGTATTGAGTTGTATTGTGCATGTATTGTATCCATTCATATTGGACTGTGCTTGTGGACTTGTGCTTAGACTTAAGGCCTAGTTCATGTTCAAGTTGATTTGTTTGCTGCTCTGTCCATGTTTTTCGTTTATATGCTATAGCCTGAACATTTAAAAAAAAAACTAAACTGTTACAGTGAATCTTTACAGTTGAACCATTGTCAGTTTTTGATCTCGGCCATTTCACTTGATTACCTTGTGTCTTGATTTTTGTTGAACCTACATGGTATGCTTGTTTGTGACGCCCCACCTATATACCCACGCTAGCCAAGAACACTACGGAGTAATGCGATCGACTAGCACGGTGAATAAGGCTGTTGAGGAGCGACCATCCATATAATTGCTTTGTGCGAGCATCGATATGTCAGATAGTATAACATGAAATTCTTTTCAAGTGGAAATCCGACATGCCGACACAAACTCAAAACTATCACACAGTGGCTATAATATCTTCAGAAACAAATATAGAAATAAACATAACATAAATCAGTCACAGATAATTCATATCACAAAGGCGGAAGAAGATATGAATATATAACTAACACATGGAAGTGTATATCAGAATAGTGGTCAAAAAGATCCACAATAATACAAAAGAATAGCAACACGTGCTATACAAAAGAATACAACTATGAGTCTATATCTCAAGTGTATACAACAAAATAAACTACTAATCTAAAGTAGTTAACCAAAAGTCGGAGAAGCAAATCCCGGAAGGAAGTCAAGCGGAAGCACCTGTAACATCTCGGTCTGACCCGAGTATTATTTCATAAGAAAATAATAAACGGATCAGTCTAGCTATAAATATCAGATAACATGATATAACATACAAGATATGGCATAAACATAATATCCATAATGGCATACTACTATAAGCATGCAAATGATAATCAACAAAAGATTAATCAATATCACAAGAATCTTCTCAAAGATCCAAAGAGGGCATCATACCCTAAACCTGTACTCATAACAAGTCAATGATACAAATTCCAGAAATCAACACACGAAATCCAGAAATCACAAAAAGGTATGTGTGAGTGGAATCACACAAGTGGTGTCTAGGCTAACCGAAAAGGTATGTGCGAATGGAATCGCACAAGTGGTGTCTAGCCTAACCAAAAAGCAAAAAGGTATGTGTGAACGGAATCACACATGTGGTGTCTAGGCTAACCGAAAAGGTATGTGCGAATGGAATCGCACAAGTGGTGTCTAGCCTAACCAAAAAGCAAAAAGGTATGTGTGAACGGAATCACACAAGTGGTGTCTAGGCTAACCGAAAAGGTATGTGCGAATGGAATCGCACAAGTGGTGTCTAGCCTAACCAAAAAGCAAAAAGGTATGTGTGAACGGAATCACACAAGTGGTGTCTAGGCTAACCGAAAAGGTATGTGCGAATGGAATCACACAAGTGGTGGTTAGCCTAACCTCGCAAACAAAGAGACATCGCACATTGCTAGTCTAAACCACAAAGATGATCATCATGATCAACGAGAAGTGTCAATTACACTAAGCTAGTAAATATAAAAGTTTAGCTTCATGTCCCATAACCACTTGCTTAACTTAAACATTTACGAACAAACTGTAAATCTCCACTAGAAAAATGTCACAAGTGGTTCAATCGAACAAGTCCAAAAATTAACCAACGAAGTAAACGCAAGCGTTTCATACAACTCGTTTTACTAAGTCGTTTAATTAGATTTCTCATACGAGTGAGGTAAAGGTTTGTATATACTAATAGATTGGAAAACGGTTTGAGAAAACGAGCTTAGTAATAAAATAGTGTTGAAATGATTTGAAGAAAGAGTTTTGATATTTACTACTAGTATAGAAAACCTTTATATTTTTAAAGTGACAAATCACAAAGAAGATTGTAGAAAGAATCGGGCATAAAAATTCACATTCGAAGACGTGAATAAAATCCAAAGAAATCGATATAAAATCCATCAAAGTGGATATATCTAAATTTCCCAAAGAAAAGGTCATCAAAGTCGATAATAAATGACAACAACAAAAGGGAGACAACACGAATCGATTAAAGTTGGATATTAAAACAAATTAGCAATATAGGCTAATATGGCGAAGAGTAGCAGGTCGGTCGACCGGATTCCCTGAGTCGGTCGACCGAACCATAGGTTGGAAGTGCTCGGGGCACCAGGTCGGTCGACCGGCCCAGGGGGCTCGGTCGGCCGAAGCCTATAACCAGCACTTCCAAACAGAGGCAGGAAGTGCCTGGACTACAGGTCGGTCGACCGGCCCAGGGGGCTCGGTCGGCCGAACCTGTATACTTGCACTTCCTACCCTATTTCAAAGGAGGTGCAAATCCCGACAAATTGCAATCGCACGAGCAACGGCGCTAAGGGTTTATGCCAATCGACTACCCGGCCCTATAAGCTCCTCGATGCATCACCAAAAACATGTTCAAACATCAAAATTATGATTTTTAAAGAATTGAACTCAAAACACTAAAAATTGGAATATTCACAAAAGCAATCCAAATCAAAATCAAATGCACATGAATAAGTGTTAGGAATTCATACCTAACAATAGAAGAGAATTATAAGCATAGATGTGAGATTAAAAATCTCACCTTTGAACCCAAACGAATGAAGAAGATGCTATGAAGCAATGGCAAGAACAAGCACTCTTCAATTCCAACTCAACAAGCTTGAATTTAAGCTTAAAGGAGAAACATTTCCTAAATTAGGTTTAGGAAATTTCTAAAATTGAATGGAGAAAGAGTTGGAGAAGATGAAGGAGATGCTTACCAATGGGTTCTCTTTGAATTTGGAGCAAGAACTTGAGCTAGCAAGAGGAACTAGGGCTTGGAGTTTTAATTTCCACTTCCACTCTCCATTAACATAAAAGCTTGAGTATTAGGAAAATAGAAAAGAAGTGAATGAAGAGGAGAGGGTTGGAACTGAGTTAAGTGGGGTTAATGGGCTCAGCCCATACCGAAGCCCTAAGTAAAAAGTAGCAAAAATCAACTTTCTCCAAACATATCGAAGCTTATACTCAAAAAGGTCGTAAACGTCATTTTGAACTCAATGGGGGTGGTCTCGAGTCCCAATTCGACTGTTTGCAAAAAGTAGCTTCTCGGACCAAAATCCGATGAACGGTGAAATATTTAAGTAAAATATTTAAATATATAATCGATAAATATGCGGGTTGTTACAGACTCCCCTCCTTAAATAAATTGCGTCCTCGCAATAATTAAGAAGGAAATATAAAAAGTAACAACCATAGAAGCATATTAACACAAAAGAAAATTTGAATCAAGAAGTCCACCATAAAGAGCACGAAGGAGTAAATCCGAAAGTTTTCGTTCGATGAATTCTCAAAATTTCACATGAGCAATCCTTAGGTTTGAGAACCATTGAACTTTTATCAAAAAGAATCTCTTTATATCGAAGGCGCTCAACCTCCAAAGAAATGATGCGAACAGAATGTTGCTCAAAAGTCAAATTTGGTGAAACTTCAATTTCCACAATATCACCGGTCTCAAGAATGAATACCGGAATCCCTAAGGCATTTCCGTATATAAAAGACGTGGAGAACGTCAAGAATAGCAGAAAATTGAGCTGGTGCAACGGCGTAGTACAAAAACGGTATGCCCGAGAAACTAGAAACTCAAATAATTTGGGACATCAGCGTAGTACAAATACGGTACGCCCAATGAACCAAAACAAAGACATTGATGTAGTACATACGGTACATCCAATGAATCAAAAAGCAAAGACATTGATGTAGTACAAACGGTACATCCAATGTATCAAATAGCAGAAACATTGATGTAGTACAAACGGTACATCCAATGAATCAAAAAGCGAAGACATTGATGTAGTACAAACGGTACATCCAATGAATCAAACAAGACGGAACATCGATGTAGTATAATAACAGTACATCCGATGAACCGAACACCATAAAAGAACATCGGACACTAGTCCATAAAAGGAATGAGATAAAACTCAATAAAATGATGTATATCAAAAACGTCCGATGAACTTGATGAAAAGATAATTCCATTCAGACATCATCAAAGAATCAACCACTTGTTGCTTACAACAAAGCGCATTGGCAACACGATTTCCCTTCCGGGAATAAAAAGAATATCAAGATCATAAGATGTCAGGAACTCGAGTCAACATGGAGTTCCATATGAGAAAATAATTATTCCAAAGATTTATGATCGAGCTAGAGAACAATTTCTCATCCAAATATGATGATGCCAAACTCTAAAAGTAAAAACAATAGCCACGAGCACTAGATCATGAGTGGCATATCTAGTCTCGATAAGCTATAATGGTTTAGAAGCACAAGTGATAGCACATTCTCCTTAGCAAGAGAACGGCATCCAAATCAATACGACTAGTATCAGTACAAATAGCAAAGTCTTGGTTCCCCTTCAGGAATCACAAGAATAAGAGTATCGAAAAGAAAGAATTTCTTTTAAATAATCTTCTTTCCTGAGAAGTTAAAACTTTCAAAATTACATTTATCATTATGTAATAATCTTTCTAGAAAAATTTACTATTTTCAAGTTAATATACTGTGTCTGACTGTCTCATCAAAGCGTTTAGGAGATTCTTATCGATAACGTTGATCAAGCGCATCGACCAAAATTCTTAAAGCACTCAACGGGCAGTACAATCACAAAATCATCTTTTATAGGAGAAATAAATCTCTTAAAAAGTTTTAAGAATATTCTTTGTTCGTTTCAAGAACAAAAATCCAATTATACTTATAAATAAATCTTATGAAAAAGAGCAAAATTTTAATTTACTATTTTCATCCAAAACCAATAAATACAAGAATGGTCTCATCGAAATATTCATAGAATGTTCGATTTATAAAATGGATGAAATAAGCTGGACAAATTGAATGACATAATAAGTCATTCATAAGAATCGTAATGAGTGCGGAATGCGGTAAGTGGAATGCTAACTTCCGCAACTCGTAGCAAACGAAAATCGGTGGAAAGGTCGAACTAGAAAGACCTTAACACCACACAAAAGATTTCTTAGGTGATAATCCTAAGATAAACTCAAAAATACCGGAAAATTTCTCAAACTACATGAATGAGAGAAATAACACTTTCCTTACAAGTGGGCTTAAGGAATAAAATAATGCCATCAAGTTGGAATCAAAATCATAAAGGAAAAATAGAAATCTGCTTAACAGATTGAAAATGTCGAAGATGAATAGTCCACTCGAAAAATAGGATATGGGCTTCACAATGATTAAGCCGATCCTTTGAAAAAAATCAATTCCGAAGCCTAAGTAAAAATATCGGCTCGGAAAGAAAAGTCTCATAAAATAATTTTGACATCAATAAAAAGCAAATTGAGTGTTGCGGATCCACCAATCGGATTCGCAACTCTTAAAGAAGTCATCAAGCCCAAAATATTTTCAAAGAAAAAGAATCAACAAGTTCTTTTGATATAAAATAATGAGATACAAATCAATAAGAACTTGAAAAGAATATTCACAAGACAAACAAAACCAAGGATTGAATGAGAAATACCTTGGCCACGAGATGTGTTGCCAAGGGCTTGAGCCACATTCAACTTTCCCTCCCTCTTGCCTTCACGTTTGAGGCATTGATGGATGAAATGATCTGGGCTCTTGCAATAGCGACACGATTTGGGCTTTGAGCACTTATTAGCAAAATGATCCCCAAATCCACAGTTGAAGCATCTCGCACTACTAGGAGAAGGAGCCTTTGCAGCAGGCGTTGCTTGCTTACCCTTTTTGTGGGGATAAGGGCCTTGGAATTCGTTTGGTCTCTTTTTGTTGTTGAAGTTGGGTTTGGAAGCTACTATTTCAACATCACTTTCTTTATCAGTCTCTTCAAGACGAAGAGCGATATCGACGAGTTGATCAAATGCGACTTCTTGTTTCAGGAGTAGTGGCTTCTTAAGATTTTTATTTAAGCCATAAACGAACCTCTGGCTCTTCTTCAATGTGGTGTTGATGTATTCAACCCCATATTTGGAAAGCGACTCGAAGGATGCGACGTAATCAGTCACAGAGGATTGACCTTGAACAAGGTCTATAAAACGTCGAGCCAAGGTTACTTTCCCAGCTTCTGGAACAAACTTTAACTCGAAGCGTCCCTGAAATTGCTCCCAGGTGAGATCCGCTTCATTAATTTCTGAAACAAGGAGTTCGTACCAGTCCAATGCTCTCTCCTGGATCATGCTGGAAGCCACCTGAACGCGGTGGAGATCGATAAGGTTCATGCGAGAAAAGATTCGATCGCATGATTTTAACCAGGCCTAGACCTCGATGATAGTTTCCGAACCTTTGAATGGCTTCCCACCCAAATTAGTGTAATCGTTGCACAAGTGTGCAAATCCCGACTTTGGGTGAGTAGGTTCTGGGTTAGCTCCAGCTGCTTGAGCATTTGTAACGAGGTCAAGGAGTTGCTGGGTAGTCATAAATACTCCATCTTGGGGTGTTGCACTAGATTGACCAGCGCTGGGACGGCCAGGCCTAACCATTTCTCTTCTTTAAGAAAGAAAGAAAGAAGAGGAAAAAGATATTCTCAGAATAGATTTAAATCAAACTTGATTGATAAAACAAGGAATCATAAAGAAAATAGGATGAATCGGTACGAAGACACGAATCAAATACTAAAGCACGACTCCTAAGATGGACTTAGGACGATGATCCTTGTTATAATATTCCATATTGTTCCGAAGTTTGGCTCTGATACCAAGCTGTGACGCCCCACCTCTATACCCACGCTAGCCAAGAACACTACGGAGTAATGCGGTCGACTAGCACGGAGAATAAGGCTGTTGAGGAGCGACCATCCGTATAATTGCTTTGTGCGAGCATCGATATGTCAGATAGTATAACATGCAATTCTTTTCAAGTGGAAATCCGACATGCCGACACAAACTCAAAACTATCACACAGTGGCTATAATATCTTCGGAAACAAATATAGAAATAAACATAACATAAATCAGTCACAGATAATTCATATCACAAAGGCGGAAGAAGATATGAATATATAACTAACACATGGAAGTGTATATCAGAGTAGTGGTCAAAAAGATCCACAATAATACAAAAGAATAGCAACACATGCTATACAAAAGAATACAACTATGAGTCTATATCTCAAGTGTATACAACAAAATAAACTACTAATCTAAAGTAGTTAACCAAAAGTCGGAGAAGCAAATCCCGGAAGGAAGTCAAGCGGAAGCACCTGTAACATCTCGGTCTGACCCGAGTATTATTTCATAAGAAAATAATAAACGGATCAGTCTAGCTATAAATATCAGATGACATGATATAACATACAAGATATGGCATAAACATAATATCCATAATTGCATACTACTATAAGCATGTAAATGATAATCAACAAAAGATTAATCAATATCACAAGAATCTTCTCAAAGATCCAAAGAGGGCATCATACCCTAAACCTGTACTCATAACAAGTCAATGATATAAATTCTAGAAATCAACACACAAAATCCAGAAATCACAAAAAGGTATGTGTGAGTGGAATCACACAAGTGGTGTCTAGGCTAACCGAAATGGTATGTGCGAATGGAATCGCACAAGTGGTGTCTAGCCTAACCAAAAAGCAAAAAGGTATGTGTGAACGGAATCACACATGTGGTGTCTAGGCTAACCGAAAAGGTATGTGCGAATGGAATCGCACAAGTGGTGTTTAGCCTAACCAAAAAGCAAAAAGGTATGTGTGAACTGAATCACACAAGTGGTGTCTAGGCTAACCGAAAAGGTATGTGCGAATGGAATCGCACAAGTGGTGTCTAGCCTAAACAAAAAGCAAAAAGGTATGTGTGAACGGAATCACACAAGTGGTGTCTAGGCTAACCGAAAAGGTATGTGCGAATGGAATCGTACAAGTGGTGGTTAGCCTAACCTCGCAAACAAAGAGACATCGCACATTGCTAGTCTAAACCACAAAGATGATCGTCATGATCAACGAGAAGTGTCAATTACACTAAGCTAGTAAATATAAAAGTTTAGCTTCATGTCCCATAACCACTTGCTTAACTTAAACATTTACGAACAAACTGTAAATCTCCACTAGAAAAATGTCACAAGTGGTTCAATCGAACAAGTCCAAAAATTAACCAACGAAGTAAACGCAAGCGTTTCATACAACTCGTTTTACTAAGTCGTTTAATTAGATTTCTCATACGAGTGAGGTAAAGGTTTGTATATACTAATAGATTGGAAAACGGTTTGAGAAAACGAGCTTAGTAATAAAATAGTGTTGAAATGATTTGAAGAAAGAGTTTTGATATTTACTACTAGTATAGAAAACCTTTATATTTTTAAAGTGACAAATCACAAAGAAGATTGTGGAAACAATCGGGCATAAAAATTCACATTCGAAGACGTGAATAAAATCCAAAGAAATCGATATAAAATCCATCAAAGTGGATATATCTAAAATTCCCAAAGAAAAGGTCATCAAAGTCGATAATAAATGACAACAACAAAAGGGAGACAATCCGAATCGATTAAAGTTGGATATTAAAACGAATTAGCAATATAGGCTAATATGGCAAAGAGTAGCAGGTCGGTCGACTGGACTCCCTGAGTCGGTCGACCGAACCATAGGTTGGAAGTGCTCGGGGCACCAGGTCGGTCGACCGACCTAGGGGGCTCGGTCGGCCGAAGCCTCTAACCAGCACTTCCAAACAGAGGCAGGAAGTGCCTGGACTACAGGTCGGTCGACCGGCCCGGGGGGCTCGGTCGGCCGAACCTGTATACTTGCACTTCCTACCCTATTTCAAAGGAGGTGCAAATCCCGACCAAATTGCAATCGCACGAGCAACGGCGCTAAGGGTTTATGCCAATCGACTACCTGGCCCTATAAGCTCCTCGATGCATCACCAAAAACATGTTCAAACATCAAAATTATGATTTTTAAAGAATTGAACTCAAAACACTAAAAATTGGAATATTCACAAAAGCAATCCAAATCAAAATCAAATGCACATGAATAAGTGTTTGGAATTCATACCTAACAATAGAAGAGAATTATAAGGATAGATGTGAGATTAAAAATCTCACCTTTGAACCCAAACGAATGAAGAAGATGCTATGAAGCAATGGCAAGAACAAGCACTCTTCAATTCCAACTCAACAAGCTTGAATCTAAGCTTAAAGGAGAAACATTTCCTAAATTAGGTTTAGGAAATTTCTGAAATTGAATGGAGAAAGAGTTGGAGAAGATGAAGGAGATGCTTACCAATGGGTTCTGTTTGAATTTGGAGCAAGAACTTGAGCTAGCAAGAGGAACTAGGGCTTGGAGTTTTAATTTCCACTTCCACTCTCCATTAACATAAAAGCTTGAGTATTAGGAAAATAGAAAAGAAGTGAACGAAGAGGAGAGGGTTGGAACTGAGTTAAGTGGTGTTAATGGGCTTAGCCCAAACCAAAGCCCTAAGTAAAAAGTAGCAAAAATCAACTTTCTCTAAACATATCGAAGCTTATACTCAAAAAGGTCGCAAACGTCGTTTTGAACTCAATGGGGGTGGTCTCGAGTCCCAATTCGACTGTTTGCAGAAAGTAGCTTCTCGGACCAAAATCCGATGAACAGTGAAATATTTAAATAAAATATTTAAATATATAATCGATAAATATGCGGGTTGTTACATTGTTAGTCAGGTTCCATCTAAGTCTTCACTTTGGTATAGTTGCAGATCACTTAATCACTTTTATATCACTCCATACTGGTTTTCATTGTGTTGATGTCCACTCCTTTGGTTTGTTTGCATTGAAGTTGTATTTTTCAGACTTCATATTGTTACTGTATCATGTTGATACAGTTTGCATTTCAATTTGTTGAGCTTGGGGTTAAGTTTTCCATTGTCCATAGCATATTGGACTGTGATGTATTATATTGGGTTTTTGAGTCTGAACAGTTTGGTTGAAGCTTTATACTGCAGCCACACAGTATTTATTTTAATTGATATTTCTTTTGCTTTTGATCCATTGATCCTTTGCGTATTTCATATGCCGTATTGGCGAGGCAGTGCACGCGTGCGTGTACTGCAGCCAATCGGTTTTGATGTTTTCAAGTAACTTTTCAATTATTTAAATTGATTTGATTTAAATTGATGATTTTGTTGTTAATTTCCGTTTAGGCAATTTTGATGTTTTTTGTAAATTATCTCCATTAATAATCCCTTCACCTATCTTCATTGATAATTTGAATCTACTGATTTGTTGTTTAACACTGTTAAGTGTTATATTTACCGTTATCCGATTTTCTTTATTAAAAGGGTCGGATAGGTGAATTTATATTTGACTGTCGTCTAATTGTTCTTTAATTATTATTTGCATCTATGCACTAATAACTGAGTTTGAATTAGACTGACCCGTGTATTATTTTCTTTTGAATGTAATACTCGGGTCAGACCGAGTATTTTTACAGCTTGAAGATTTTCAGGCAGCGAAGTTGGAGAGAGGGGGATTAACGCTTCACTTTAGCTTGATCTTTTGTACTTTAGAGATATGTATATGTTCCGCTGTATAAAATCAAATTCATTGTATAAACTCTGATATTTGTATATAAAAGAAAAATTCATTTATGTGAAATGTTATTATTATTCTGTGATTCTGTGGCTGATTCTGTTTAAATTCTATAAACTAAATAACAATCCGTCATTTTGAACGTTTCTAGTTGGTTTAATTACCGACTGGAGGCGGTCAAAACGGGGGATCGTTACATAACATATATAGATTGTTACCTATTTTCCTTTACTTGCTTTTATAAGTTTATTAATTAACAATCACAGGTTATAATTCCATATATAGCACTAATTAATTACCATTAACCCTGCATTATTACGTTTATAGATAGATTATAATATTTCCATTCACTTACCATATATTGAATTCAACCAAGTTGTAACATATAAAATTTCCAATAAATCATGGGAATCCATTCAATTTGTTACCAATTTACTTACATTAACACTATTTCACTTATTTTGGTCATTATTCCAAACATAGGTCACAAGTTTTCGTTTATTTATATTATCCTATGGAAACAATATACATTCCAAATACTTTATTACATTTACTGAAATTTATTTTCCAAATTTACTGAATACACAAAATTACGACCTTACAGTTATTTCAATTAACTAGGGTTGCGCTTAATTAATTATTTATTAGCTTACATCAAATTTTAATTAATATCCTCAATGAATTTACCTATTTGGTCTCATGCTTTCTATTACATCAATTAATACCTTATGATAAATCTACGTTTCTATTTTAAATTTACATTCACACATAAATACAATAATTTCATTATAACTTTACTAATTTAAATAAATTCATTAAATGTCATTTCATTGAACTTATTAATTATTAACCATAATTAGCATTTTTACGTTTTAATTCACTTATTATTTCATTAATAAGTTACCCAAATTTTATTTCTCCAAATATTAAATCACAAAGTCTTAAGTGGTTTACCGTTTACATTAACTTTTTTTTACCGTTTGCTTCATTAAAAATTAAAAAAAAACTGTTTCCTTCGAAATTTAATTACTCAATTTTAATTAAAATAACCAACTTAATTATTAAAAATTTACGAGTCGTTAACTCTCTCCCACTCAAAACTTTTCGTCCCCGAAAAGGAAAAAGATGGGAAAAGAAAGAATTGAGTAAAAAATACATCTTATTTAAAAATATTACCTTTGTGAACAAATAAATTTACAAAATAAATTGATTTAAATACATATACTAATTTATAACCATTACATCTTTTTATACTTAAAGTAATAAAGTTTGGAAAAATATTTTCAAAATTTTCTAAGTCCAAAATTTCCAGAAATTTCGGTAGAGTCTCCTTTGTACTGAGAGGCTCGGGAGAAAATATAATATTAAATATAACAATAAACAACATATATTTTTCAAAATAATATATCCCAACACGGGAATAATATAATTTCACTACAAAACCGAAAACGTACCCATTTTTTCGGGTAATTAACGCTTATTTATGGAACCAAAAGCAGTAGCAATTACTTCCATAACCTGTATTTCACTTATATAATCCAAAAGGGTTAACCATTATATAATATGAAATATTTAAGTTGTTTTGATCACTACAAACAAATCAATCAACCATCACTTGCAACAAGCATACAACCATCACATAAAATCAACACGCATCAATCATTCATTCATAGCAAACAAAACAAATAGTTGTTTGGGCTCAAAACTTTAAATTGTATGGAAAGAAAAGTAAATTACTAAGCGTACCCTTTACTCAAAGTCTAAGGTGACATTAAATAGATTATTCACACCTTCCAAACAGATTTAAAGTATCCTTGCCCAAACTACCACAAACCAAAACATACAACAATTCCAAACAACAAATCAAATTTACTTATTATAATTTCATTTCTTACATTAGTAGTTTGATTTCTTTTCTTTCATATAATGATTTATCTTTTTATTTTTACATTTATTTCTTACAAAATTATACTTTTATTTATTCTCATTTATTCATACCATGTAATTTTTTTTATTATATTACATTAATTTATTCACTGCTTAATTTCATTTATTTACAGTATTCATCTTTTCAACTTATTTTATTTATAATAGCTTCAACCGTTGACTTAAGTTTATTATCATTTATTTATAATACTTACATTTCTATTAAAGTAGTAGCATTTCAATTACAACTTAAGTTTATAACTTTATAACATCAATTCTTATAAATAAAAGCAATTTATTGAACACTTTCACTATCTACATTTACTTGTACAATTCCCATTACAATTTCTTATTAAACACTTCAACTTTTAATATTCGGTAAGTTATATATATGTTTTTAAGGATGTAACTGAAAGTTATACAAGTTTATTATATTTCTTTTAATTAATTTAATGTTCAATAATAATTTTCTTTGTTTTATATGTTCAAATTTAAATTTTCTTTTTATATAATTTATAACTTGGCATTAAATCTCTTATTTCCTTTAGAGGTTTGAATTATTAATTAGTTACATTCCATTTTCTACAATAATAGAAACTATTAATTAACGGAAACTTAAGAAATAAGTACCGAGTTAAATTTCAAATAGTTTTAAAATAATAGACAAGCGTATTTATATATCCAATTATATTTTAGACAATTTCAAATTTATATTTGTTTATCAAAAGAAATCTGCAGTAACTACCACAATGGCCTTCCCACTTCAAAACTTGAAAATGAATGTCGATGATGCATGCACTCATCACCGAAATTATTTTCCAGCGACAAAGAGGGGAGTACGAAACTTATTCCTTTCAAAATTTCTTTAAAACAATTCTTTTCAAATTATATTGAAATATCTACATTAGAGAATACTTCTAAATCCTACGCCAGAGAATGAAAGAGGCACAGAGTCGTTAGAAATCCTACGCAGACAACCATAGGAAGCCTCTCGAATTCTAGATTGGTGATCTCGTTTTTATTCGTGTTTCTCCTTTGAAAGGGGTTATGCGCTTCAGTACGACTGGGAAATTGGCTCCTCGCTTTATAGGACCATTTTCTATTACTGAACGTATTGGCCCTGTAGCTTATAGAGTTTCACTTCCTGCACATTTATTTGGCATTCACGACCTGTTTCACGTCTCTCAACTTCTGAAGTGTCTTCGGGAGTCGGATTCTGTCATCGATTATCCTGATTTGCAAGAGCTTGAGATCTCACCGGACTTATCTATTGTACAGCAGCCTATTCGCGTGCTTGCCATGGAAGTGCGGCACCTTCGAAACAAGGATGTGTCGCTCATTAAAGTTCAAAGGTCCGCAAATCCCAACGACTGTACTTGGGAAACCAGAGAGTTTATTGAGCTATCCCATCCGGGTTTTCTATCTTTGCTTGGCAACGGTAAAGAATATCTCTTCATCCCAAGCTTATTTTCCTTTCTTTTCTTTTTGGTTGATGTATGTATGTAGTTGTTACAAATATCGTCTCTAGAAATTGCGTGGATGCAATTTTGTAAGAAGGGGAGATCGGTAACAACCCGCATATTTGACGATTATATATTTTTAAATGTTTTATTTAAATATAGCGTCGTTAGTCAGATTTAGGTCCGAAATGTTACTTTTTGCGAACTGTCGATTTAGGACTCGAAACCACTTCCATTGTGTTCAAAATGGCATTTGCGATCTTTTTGAGTATAAGCTTTGATATGTTTAAAGTAAGTAGAATTTTGCTACCTTTTCTATTTGAGTTTTGGGTTTGGGTTCAGCCCACTAGCTTAACTTAATACCCAACTCAGTCCCCACTCTTCTCCATTCACTCATTTTCATTTCTTAAACTCTTACTCAAGTAAAAATGGGAGAAAGGAAGAAGAATTAGTAACTCCAATCCCTAGTTTCCTCTTGCAAACTCGAATTCTTGCTCCTATATCAAAGAGAAGCTATTGGTGACCGTCCTCTTCATCTTCACCGTCTCTTCTCCTCTTTGATTTCAGAAAGTTTCCTAAACCTAACTTAGGAAATACTTGTTTTGATCTTAGATTGAAGCTTGTAGAGTTGAAATGGAGAGTGGTTGGTATTTTCTTTGCATTTGAGCTTCTCATCCGTGTTTTTGAGTTAAAGGTGAGATTTTTATCTCACATCTATGTTTACAACTATGTTGGGTTGTTATGAATGAATTCCTAACATATTTGCATGTTCGTTTGCTTTCGATTTGGATTGATTTGGTGAATTTGCCAATCTATGATTTTTGAAGCCAAATCTATGAAATCCTTGCATGGTTGATGTTTATATTGTTCGGAGTGTATTAGTGAGTCGTTAAGGTTGGGTAGTCGTTTGACGTAAGCCCTGTAATCATCGCACATCCAATCGCTTTCGATTTGTTTTGGCCATCTATGGCCTAGGTTCAGGAAATGCCTGAACAACAGGATTCAGACATTTGAATCCTCATTTTCAGACGTCTGAATATTATACTAGGAAATTTAATTTCCAAGTATTCAGACGTCTGAATCAAAGCTCCCAGACGTCTGAACTGGTTCGAGTGCAACCAGAAAGAAAATAGGCTTAAAAAGCCATTTTCAGATGTTTGAATTTTTTAGGCCAGAAGTCCGAATAGGATTCTGGAAAATAATTAATTTTCAAGATTCAAACGTCTGAATCATCCATTTCAGACGTCTGAATCTGATGTTTTTCCCAATTTCCTTTGGGATTGACATTCTAATTTTTATCGGCTTTAGTTGTGTCAATTTGTTGTTATCATCCATCATCGACTTTGATGATTCCCTTTTGATTTCATACACGGGTTTCTTTTAAAATAGTCTTTTTAAATTGTATTAAAAGCTCGTTTCCCCAATTTAAAATTTCTTATTTAAACCACACACACACAATTTCGCACTTCGAGCGAATTGGAAAGGAGACTAAATGGTTAGGTAAAACACAGACCATGAATCCATGCGTTTATCTTTCCGATTAATCCCGACCTATTCGATTGATTGTTTTGACCTTTGGGTCTGGTTTACGGATGAGATGAGGTAAACTTTGTCTTGCTTTGAGTGTGAAATTAACTAAGGGATAGTAAACCGTTTAGTGCGAACGGGTGGTTATGGGACTCACGTTACCACTTTCGGGTTCCTTTTTGAGAGTTGTGACACATTTTGCCAGTTAGTGGTGTCTAGTACTAGTCCTCCGGGCCTTCATGACTACGGTTTGTTGCCTTGGGATAGTGTCTTCGGACTGTCTCCTTCAGGTTTTTTGCCTTCGGGTATGTTGCCTTCGGATAAGTTGCCTTCGGATTTGTACCTTCGGGTTTGTGCCTACGGTTTTGTTGCCCTACTATAACGCCTTTGGAGTTGGTCATTCGTCATCGCTTGAGTGATATTTGGTTTGGAGCCTTCGGGCTCATGGATCCATGTTTATACAGTACCGAGCACGTGCAATTTTCTGTTGTTTCATTGATATGTATATTCCCTAGGTATCGCCCTTCGGTGTTGGTCTTTTTGAGCCACATGATGTATAGCGGTTACCTTGTGGAACTTGTGTTACCTTCATTGGTATTTGTTATTTGCCTTTTTGGCTTGTTTTGGGATATTCATATCCTTTGTTTATTTGAGTTGCGGATGATATGAGGCTTGTCTTGTTATGATTCATCTTTTGCTAGATGATTGTGTTATCTCTTTTAGAGATATTTGTTATATTATATGACCATGCAGGTTTATTGTTGTTCAGTTTATCTAACTGATTTGTTTAGCTAGACTGACCCGTGTATTTTGTACTCGGTTCAGACCGAGATATTTCAGGTTAGGTACTTTTGGACTTAGCCTATTTTGCTTTCGCATGGACTATTCTGCTAGCTCCTTTTTGTTATAGCTTTTGTGTAGTCCTTTTTGTTGTAACTCTGATATATATATTCTTTTACATTCGCCTGTATATTGTGGTTTGCTATACCACTTGACATGTATCAGTTTGTATAATCTGTTATGTATCTGTATATGTGTATATGATGATCTACTGTTCTATGGTGTATATTACATTCGAGTTGTTATATTCTGTTTTGATAGATCCTTCAGCCACCTATGGTTTTGTTTTGATTCATTGGATATGTCGACCTGCTTGGTATGACAATTGTCGATGTATTCAATAGATAGTTAAAGCAATACTATAGATGGTCACTCCTATCTAGCCTTATTCTCCGCGTTAGTTGGCGGCATTACCCCATAGTGTCCTTGGCTAGCGTGGGTATAGAGGTGGGGCGTCATAGCTTGGTATCAGAGCCGAGTTCAGAACAAAATATGATAAACAAAGAATAGAAGCACATATCACGGTACATCAAAGTGTATAAGTGTTACAAATCTTTGAATCATCTTGCCTCTATTCCTTCTGTGCCTTTGGTGGTAGATAGAATGTGGGAATACGTCTAGGAATGCGTTTAAATTCTGTAGTATGCCATATTGAATTACCTTCCTTGTGAATAATCTTGTTCTTATTTTAAATCTCAGCATATGGCTGGAAGAGCCAGGGGACGATGCTCGGGTGCAGGGCAATCCAGTGGCTCGCATTCGGACGGCGTTTATATGTCTGCCGATCAGTTTATAGAGTTGTTTTGGAGCACTCAGCCTCCAGCTCCTACTCGGGTATCTCCACCTCGCAAGTCTGCCTTTGCACGCCTGTGCAGTGATTTTTCTCATCTTGGAGGAAAGCCGTTTAAATTCTCCGAGTCTGTTCTTAAGACCCAAGCTTGGATTCGCATGTGTGAGCGTATGTTCTCTTGCATGGATCTTTCTGATCATGATAAAGTTCTTGTAACTTCTAGCTTATTGCAAGAGAGTGCCCTTGATTGGTATGTGCTTCTTATAGCCGAAATTGACGAGTCTACTCTTTCTTGGACTCTGTTTCGGGAGCGATTCGAACTCAAGTTCGTTCTTGAATCTGAAAAAGTTTTACTGACCCGTCGCTTCCTTGTATTGAAGCGAGGGAAATCTTCTGTTTCTGAGTATGTTGCATCATTCGAGGGTTTATCTAAGTATGGTCTTGAATTCATTAGTACCTCTTATAAGAAGAATCTAAAGTTTGTCTCTGGTCTTAAGAATTATCTTAAGAAGTCTTTATTGCTCCAGCTTAAGCTTTTTTTTGAGGAGTTAGTAGATTCTGCACTTCATCTCGAAACCATCGAGAAGGAGTGCGATAGTGGGGTTGTTGTTGAGGTTCGCAAGAACCCCAACAAGAAGCAGTTTCCATTTCAGAAGTCCAGGTCTTTTCCTTCTAAGAAGAAGAAGACTGGTGGTTCTAGCTCTCAGACCTAGTCTGCTGGAACACCTTCCATTCGGAAGTGTTTCAATTGTGGTTCTCCTGATCATATGATTCGAGCTTGTCCTAAGCCTCTCTTCTTCCGCTATTGCAAGAAGGAAGGTCATCATGTTTCCACCTACTTTACTGTTCCGGTTGGTGCCAAGTCTAGCAAGCTTTATGCTGCTAAGGCTTCTGAAGGTTCTTCTCGGCCCAAAGTTATATCTCCATCTATTTTGGAAGGTTCTATTTTATTTTATGATCATAGTATCCGAGTTCTTTTCGATACGGGTGCTTCACATTCCTTCGTATCGAAGAAGCTCATCGATGATTTATCTTTGGACGTTTCTTGTTTGGTTACTTAATTAAGGATTTCAAATCCTATTGGAGGATCCACTACCCTTAGCTTGTTTTGTGATGATGTTGAGATTGTTTTATGTGGCTTTTCTTTTCATGCGAATCTACACGTTATTTCTTATATGGGATTTGAGATGATTTTAGGTATGGACTGGCCAGTGAGATACGATGCTAGGATTATTTGTTCTTAGAGGATTATATATCTTCGACATCCATATTCACTTACTCAGCTATCACTTGTTCTTCAGAATGTGTATAATTCCGGAATGGCTTTGTATTCTCTTGACTCGCGAGATGATGATGATATATCTCGTATTCCTATTGCTTGTGATTTTTCTGATGTTTTTGAGCCTGTTTTGGGTTTGCCACCAAAGCGAGCAATTGAGTTCCGCATTGACCTCATTCCGGGCACGCAACCAGTTAGTCGTCCTCCCACGAGGATGTCTACAAAGGAAAATGAGGAACTCAAGAAGCAGCTTATAGAGCTTGAGTCCAAGCCGTTGATTCAGTCCAGTTTTTCACCATGGGGATCGCGGTCGTCTTCGTGAAGAAATCCGATGGAACTGTTATGCTTTGCATTGACTATCGCAAGTTTAACGAGTTAACCATCAAGAATAGGTATTCACTTCCTAGGATCAATGATATGTTCAATCTATTGAGTAGTGCTAAGGTATTTTCTCTCCTCAACCTTGCCATAGGTTTTCATCAGTTATGAGTCGTGGAGGATAGCATACCTCTTACAGCTTTCCGCACTCGTTATGATTCTTTTGAGTGGCTCTTTATGTCGTTCGGTTTGACGAACGTTCCTCCTTTCTTTGTTGATTTAATGAATCGAGTATTCCGGGAATATCTCGATAAGTTCGACCTTGCGTTCATCGACGACATCCTTGTTTATTCTATGTCTGAAGCCGAGCATGCTAATCATATGAGAATTGTCTTGGGTACTCTCCGTCACAATCAGCTTAGAGCCAAATTCTCCAAGTGCCATTTTTGGGAGAATAAAGTTAAGTTCTTAGGCCATGTTGTATCTTCCGACGGCATTTCAGTCGATCCCTCAAAGATCGAAGCCATCCAGCATTGGAAGAGGCCTGAGAATGTTCATGAGATTCGTAGTTTCCTTGGATTGGAGGGTTATTACCTTCGGTTCATTAAGGATTTCTCCCGTGTTGTGCTTCCTCTCACTAGCCTTACTCGGAAAGGCATTCGTTATATTTGGTCCGACAAGTGTGAAGTTTCCTTTCTGGCATTAAAGGAACTTCTCACTAATGCTCCTATTCTTGTGTTTCCCGAAGGGAATCATGATCTTGTTGTCTACACCGATGCTTGTGGTAGTGGTCTCGGTGCTGTTCTCATGCAGAAGGATCGGGTAGTTGCTTATGCTTCTAGGCAACTACGTCCGAATGAAGTTTGCTATGCCACTCATGATATTAAGTTAGCCGCCATTATCTTCGCCTTAAATATTTGGCGATAATATTTATTAGGCGAGCGCTTTATTCTCTATACCGATCATAAATCTTTGAAATATTTGTTCACTTGGAAGGAACTCAATATGAGACAACGACGTTTGCTCGAGTCTCTTGCCTCCTAAGACTTTGATATTCAGTATACCCCTGGTAAGGGTAATCGTGCTGCTGATGCGTTTAGTCGCAAACATTCAGCTGTTGTTTCTATGATGCTTGCCGAATGGAATATTCTTGAGACTCTATCTTTTTGTGAAATTCATGATCGAGCTTCATCTTCTTTTTCTCCTATTCTATTATTTAGTTTGGGAGTTCGACCCATTTTGCTGGATCGTATTGTCGATGCTCAGCGGCGTGATCCAGAGTTGTTGCATCTTATTCAGCTTTGTGAGTCTGGATCCTGTGATGAGGCTTTGCGGGATTTCAGCGTTGATTCTCATGGGTGTCTTCGCAGAAGAACCGTCTTTTTGTGCCTTCTGATTTTGAACTTAGGCATGACATTCTAGATGACTGTCACCGTTCTAAGTATACTATTCATCCTGGTAGTAATAAGATGCATGCCGATATGCGTCGCCTTTATTATTGGGAAGGCAAAAAGCACGATGTGGCGAGTTATGTGAGTAGTTGCATAACCTGTCAGTGTATTAAGGCCGAACATCAGCGTCCTTCAGGCCTTCTTCAGCATCTTGAGATACCATTATGGAAATGGGATCAAATTTCTATGGATTTCATTGACGGCCTACCTCGTTCGAGATCGGGCCATTCTAGCATTTGGGTTATTGATGATCGCCTCACCAAGTCTGCTCATTTTATTCCTATTAAGTCTAACAGGACTGCTTCGCATTTGGCTAAGTTGTATGTCAAGTAAATCGTGAGACTACACGGTGTTCCTAATTCTATTGTGAGTGACCGTGATCCTTTATTCATGAGTCATTTTTAGCGGCGTCTTCAGCAAGCTTTGGGAACAAAGCTTAATTTTAGCATAGCTTATCATCAGCAGACTGACGAACAGATCGAACGGGTGAATCGTATCTTGGAAGATCTCCTCCATATTTGTAATCTTGATTTGGGTGTAGTTGGGAGGATCACCTACCTCTTGTAGAGTTCTCCGACAATAATAGTTTTCAGTCTATCATCGGTATGGCTCCTTTCGAAGCCTTATACGGAAGGCCATGTCGATCACCTTCTTGTTGGTTGGAATCTGGAGAGAAGATTATTCTTGGCCCATATTTTGTTCGTGGTTCTTATGAGAAGATTGATCTTATTCGCCTGAGAATGAAAGAGGTACAGAGCCGCCAGAAATCCTATGCGGACAACCATAGGAAGCCTCTCGAATTCTCGATTGGTGATCTCGTCTTTATTCGTGTTTCTCCTTTGAAAGGGGTTATGCGCTTCAGTACGACTGGGAAATTGGCTCCTTGCTTTATAGGACAATTTTCTGTTACTGAACGTATTGGCCCTGTGCCTTATAGAGTTTCACTTCCTACTCATTTATCTGGCATTCACGACGTGTTTCACGTCTCTCAACTTCGGAAGTGACTTCGCGAGTCAGATTCTGTTATCGATTCTCTCGATTTGCAAGAGCTTGAGATCTCACCGGACTTATCTATTGTACAACAACCTATTCGCGTGCTTGCCACGGAGGTGCGACACCTTCGAAACAAGGACAAGCCGCTCATTAAAGTTCAGTGGTCAGCAAATCCCAATGACTGTACTTGGGAAACCAGAGAGTTTATCGAGCGATCCTATCCAGGTTTTTTATCTTTGCTTGGCAACGGTGAGAATATCTCTTCATCTCAAGCTTATTTTCTTTTCTTTTCTCTTTGGGTGATGTAGGTATGTAGTTGTTACAAATATCGTCTTTAGAAATTGCATGGATGCAATTTTGTAAGGAGGGGAGATCTGTAACAACCCGCATATTTAACGATTATATATTTAAATGTTTTATTTAAATATAGAGTCGTTAGTCGGATTTAGGTCCAAAATGTTACTTTTTGCAAACTGTCGATTTAGGACTCGAAACCACTTCCATTGAGTTCAAAATGCCATTTGAGATCTTTTTGAGTATAAGCTTTGATATGTTTGGAGTAAGTAGAATTTTGCTATTTTATCTACTTGAGTTTTGGGTTTTGGTTCAGCCCATTAGCTTAACTTAATACCCAACTCAGTCCCCACTCTTCTCCATTCACTCATTTTCATTTCTTAAACTCTTACTCAACTGAAAATGGGGGAAAGGAAGAAGAATTTGAAACTCCAAGCCCTAGTTTCCTCTTGCAAACTCGAATTCTTGCTCCTAAATCAAAAAGAAGCTATTGGTAAGCCTCCTCTTCATCTTCTCCGTCTCTTCTCCTCTTTGATTTAAGAAAGCTTCCTAAACCTAACTTAGAAAATACTTGTTTTGATCTTAGATTGAAGCTTGTAGAGTTGAAGTGGAGAGTGGTTGGTCTTTTCTTTGCATTTGAGCTTCTCATCTGTGTTTTTGAGTTAAAGGTGAGATTTTTATCTCACATCTATGTTTACAACTATGTTGGGTTGTTAGGAATGAATTCCTAACATATTTGCATGTTTGTTTGCTTTCGATTTGGATTGATTCGGTGAATTTGCCAATTTATGATTTTTGAAGCCAAATCTATGAAATCCTTACATGGTTGATGTTTATGTTGTTCGAAGTGTATCGGTGAATCGTTAAGGTTGGGTAGTCGACGTAAGCCCCGTAATCATCACTCATCTAATCGCTTTCGATTTGTTTTGGCCATCTATGGCCTAGGTTCAGGAAATGCCTGAACAACAGGATTCGGATATCTGAATCCACATTTTTAGACGTATGAATATTACATTGGGAAATTTAATTCCCCAGTATTCATACGTCTGAATCAAAGCCCACAGATGCCTGAATTGGTTCGAGTGCAACCAGAAAGAAAATAGGCTTAAAAAACCATTTTCAGACGTTTTAATTTTATGGGCAAGACGTCTGAATAGAATTCTGGAAAATAATAAATTTTCCAGATTCAGACGTCTGAATCATCCATTTCAAATGTCTGAATCTGCTGTTTTTGCCCAATTTGCCTTTGGGATTGAAATTACAATTTTTATCGGCTTTAGTTGTTCCGATTTGTTGTTATCATCCATCATTGACTTTGATGATTCCTTTTTGATTTCATACACAGGTTTCTTTTAGAATAGTATTTTTAAATTGTATTAAATGCTTGTTTCTCCAATTTAAATTTTCTATTTAAACCGCGCACACACAATTTCGCACTTCGAGCAAAGTGGAAAGGAGATTAAATGGTTAGGTAAAACACAGACCATGAATCCGTGCGTTTATCTTTTTGATTAATCCCGACCTATTCAACTAATCTCGACCTATTCGATTGATTGTTTTGGCCTTTGGTTCTGGTATACCGATGAGATGAGGTAAACTTTGTATTGCATTGAGTGTGAAATTAACTAATGGATAGTAAACCATTTAGTGTGAATCGGTGGTTATGGGACTCACATTACCACTCTCGGGTTCCTTTTCGAGAGTTGTGAAACATTCTACCAGTTAGTGGTTTCCAGTACTGGGCCTCCGGACCTTCACCACTACTGTTTGTTGCCTTTGGTATAGTGTCTTCGGACCGTCCCCTTCAGGTTTGTTGCCTTTGGGTATGTTGCCTTCGGGTTTGTACCTTCGGGTTTGTGGCTTTGGGTTTGTTGCCCTATTGTATCGCTTTTGGAGTTGGTTATTCATCACAGCTCGAGTGATATTGGGTTTTGAGCCTTCGGGCTCATGGATCCTTGTTTATACAGTATTGAGCATGTGCAATTTTCTGTTGTTTCATTGATATGTATATTTCCTAGGTATCGTCCTTCGGTGTTGGTCTTTTTGAGCCACACGTTGTATAGCGGTTACCTTGTGGAACTTGTGTTACCTTCATTGATATTTGTTATTTGCCTTTTTGGCTTGTTTTGGGATGTTCATATCCTTCGTTTGTTTGAGTTGCCGACGACATGAGCCTTGTCTTGTTATGATTCATCTTTTGCTAGATGATTGCGTTATCTCTTTTAGAGATATTTGTTATACTTTATGACCATGTAGGTTTATTATTGTTCAGTTTATCTAACTGATTTGTTTACCCAGACTGACCCGTGTATTTTATACCCGGGTCAGTCCGAGAAATTTCAGGTTAGGTACTTTTGGACTTAGCCTATTTTGCTTCCGCATGGACTATTCAGCTAGCTCCTTTTTGTTATAGCTTTTGTATAGTCCTTTTTGTTGTAACTCTGATATATATTCTTTTAGATTCGCCTGTATATTGTGGTTTGCTATACCACTTGACATGTATTAGTTTGTATACTCTGTTATGTATCTGTATATGTGTATATGATGATCTACTGTTCTGTAGTGTAAATTACATTCGAGTTGTTATATTCTATTCTGTTAGATCTTCAGCCACATATGGTTTCGTTTTAAGTATTCATTGGATATGTCGACCTGCTTGGTATGACAATTGTCGATGTGTTCAATAGAGAGTTAAAGCAAGGCTATAGATGGTCGCTCATATCCAGCCTTGTTCTCCGCGTTAGTTGATGGCATTACCCTATAGTGTCCTTGGCTAGTGTGGGTATAGAGGTGGGGCGTCACAATAATATTCATTTAAACAAATTTGATATTCATTTAAATCCTCTAAACAAAATCAAGTTAGAAAAATCATACCATTTAAATCTCAATTTATTTACATTTCAAATCAAAATTTTCGAGGATAATTCTTAAATACTTTAATTCAAATCAAATTCACATTTATCTTCCAACCTTAATTTTATTTGAGTCATTATAAACTCCATATACAATAGAATTTAAATACACACTTAACCATTTTATATAAAAGGAATCAAACTTTATTATTAAACTCATTTTTATTAATTAATTTTATACATAGCTTAAATTTAAGAATTTAACTATATATATATAAAATAATAATTATATAACATCAAAAATTAATATTTATTAAACCGTATATTCTTTCCAAAGGCATAAAAAGTCATTTCAAAAATAATTTTATATATACCGCAGTGCCTGTATATAATTTTCTATCCTATGGTCAAGTGATACGGATATTTATCATTTCAATCCGCCATTTAAAAATAAAAATACGGTTGTATATCATTTCAAACCGTAATCCCGAATGAAATAAAATGAATAATAACTTGCAGTTTAAAAAAAAATATAATACAATATCCATTCATCCATCATAAAATCATACATCCATCACAATCATCATACAAAACAGTCAATCAATATCAATATATAACTGATAATATAAAACAGGTAATTATCTGGCAGTTATATTCAATAACAAATTAAATAACGATTAAATTTAAATAAATGCAATTAACTGAGATGATGATTAAGAATATACGAAACAGTCATAAATAAATGCATAATCACAACATAAATTAATTTACCAAACATAAGAAATTTTAGAGGTTGTGAGTGGGTTAAAATACTCACCTTTTGAATTTAAATTCAATTTAAACCCAAAAATTTGAAGGTCTCAGAATTCGCCCAAACCAGCGCCAAAATGTTCGGAATTTCAATATGACCATAGCAAAAAAAAGCGCACGTGAATTGGTGTTCGTATGTGAAAGATATAACGAAAATTGTGTTTGACTTTCAATTTTTAAAATAACAAAAAAAGAACACACTTACACTCACTGCCACGTGGCCTACGTCAACCCGTCCTCCTTCTCACACGCTACAGGCCTTCACGCAACCATCGTTCGAACCCATCACTGCCGAAACTTTGGCCATCAAATACTAACGTGTCCTACCACCCGACCGCCTCTAACCACCCCTATCTCGAAGTCCACGCCGAGCCGCCTCCAACCCCCCTGGTGCGCGCCACCCCCGTGGCCGATAGAGGCCGCCGCCGCCGTTTGTTTTTAGGGTTTTGAAACCCTAGTTCACAATTTCCCAACGATCCAACCATTAACTCTCCATGAAACCCACATAGATCGACTCCCTTCAGTCCCCGCTGCAATGCCCAGAAAGGATTCGGTGATCCGTCGCAGTTGATCGTAGCGCGACGGACGGCCGAAACTTCTTCCTAAATTTCTGGTCAAATGAAAACCCAGATCGAAAAATGGACTGCAGATCTGACTTGTGCTCTTAAGAGCTTTGAAATATATATTTTTTGAATTTTTCTGAGGAGTTTGGATTTTTGACTTTGATTTTTGAATTGAAATTTGAATTGGATAAATTAGGGTATACAGCCATTGAGGAAGAGGAGTACAGAAGTTTCCGTACGTATAGAAATTAGGAACAGAGGCTGCTAGGGTTTATAGCAGGATATATATAGGCAGGGTTGACAGTTGAATGGATGGATAAGATAGATTTACGCGCTACCGCCAAAGTGGCCCGAAAAGCCCGTTTCGACTCCGGAATGAAATTGGGTCAACTCATATATCAAAATAGATGTTTTAGAATATTTTAAACGCAATAGAAAAGGTTTCAAGTCCAAATTCCAACGTATGAAGAAGTTATGCTAAAATAAATATTTTCCAAATTGATTTCACTTGATTTCAATTTCATTGATTTCAAGACGTTTCAAGCCCATACGATCAAATGAAAAGTCTGATCGCTACAAAACTTGAAATCCTACAATAATTCACCATTACGGATCCGATGAAACTGGTTTCATCGAAATCCGAGTCAATGGCCAAAATGGCTATTTTTACACTAATCAAATAAATTTATAATTATTTGATTGAATCAAATTTCAATTTCAATTCTAAAATTGACAATTTGATCACCTTTATATTTCTCAAACATTTACAATTATTTAAAAAAAATTTAAATGTCAATTTAGAGAAGATTAATTTATAAATTTCAATATAAATCCTCAATTTTATTAAATTCACAAATTATAATTCTTATCTTCAAAATTTCCATTTAATTACATAAATCAAAAATTATTCCGTTCGTATCTGTCAAATAGATGGATTTATCATTGGATTCAAAACTATGCATTAATATTTTCTTATTCCATCTTCATTTCAAATAACGAAAAATTTAATGTTCAATTCTACCTATTTGCAATAGAATCAATTATTTAACTTAAATTTCAAATAAATAAATAAATCCTTATTCCCATTATTTAAATTCACTATTTATCATATTACCATCTTAGGTACCATTTATTTTGGTATATATCCAGATACATTAACATTTTTCCAATTTCTTTATCTCAATTGCATAACATTAAATTTCAATTGCCCCAATAATTACACTTATTATAAATTGGATTTCAACTGATTAATTTGTTTCAAATCAAAACTTTTTATTAAATTCATAACCACTATAAACTTAGTTACCCTATTTTCCCCATTCATTACTTTAATATACGCAATTTAACACTGCTAACATTGTGTTACATTTCCCATTAATGTAACATTTATTTACATTTATTACAAACCTATCTCCCATTTCAACTAACAATCTAAATAAAAAAAATAGGCAACCTACCATAACATTACCGTTACCTTTGTCACATAAATAAGCTTTTACTTAAAAATCAATTTTGGCATTTATTTCCATACTACTAATTTCATTAGTTAATACACTATTCACATTAATGTGACATTTATTAAAATTAATTTCCAATAAACTTACTACTAAATTTCCCTTAATTGAAATTTGATTTCCAAATTTTATTTAACATACTAAATAAAATAAATAGCATACATAGGTTGTTACCTATTTTCCTTTACTTGCATTTATAAGTTTATTACTTAACAATCACAAGTTATAGTTCCATATATAGCACTAATTAATTACCATTAACCCTGCGTTATTACATTTATAGATAGATTATAATATTTCCATTCATTTACCATATATTGAATTCATAACCAAGTGGTAACATATAAAATTTCCAATAAATCATGGGAATCCATTCAATTTGTTACCAATTTACTTACATTAACACTATTTCACTTATTTTGGTCATTATTCCAACCATAGGTCGCAAGTTTTCATTTCTTTATATTATCCTATGGGAACAATATACATTCCAAATACTTTATTACATTTACTGAAATTTATTTTCCAAATTTACTGAATACATCAAATTATGACCTTACAGTTATTTCAATTAATTAGGGTTGCGCTAAATTAATTATTTATTAGCTTACATCCAATTACAATTAATATCCTCAATTAATTTACCTATTTGGTCTCATGCTTTATATTACATCAATTAATACCTCATAATAAATCTACATTCCTATTTTAAATTTACATTCACACATAAATACAATAACTGCATTATAACTTTACTAGTTTAAATAAATTCATTAATTGTCATTTCATTCAACCTATTAATTATTAACCATAAATAGCGTTGTTATATTTAGTTCACTTATTATTTCATTATTAAGTTACCCAAATTTTATTTCTCTAAATATTAAATCACAAAGTCTTAAGTGATTTACCAATTACATTACTTTTATTTTACCGTTTACTACATTAAAAATTACAAAATTTTTGTTTCCTTTAAAATTTAATTACTCAATTTTAATTAAAATAACCAACTTAATTATTAAAAATTTACGTTAGAAAATATTATACAGGCCCATGGTTATATTTTTAAATAATATTTTCCTAAAAATTTATTAAGTATTTTTAAATAATATTTTCCTAAAGGATTATTAAATATTTTTGAGTTTTATAGTTTATGAAATTTTGGCTTAAAATTTAATTTAATGCTTTTATTACAAAATTGTATTGGTTTTTCTATAAGTTAAATTTTTATAAGTTAATAATTGGTTTTAAGTTGAATTAAAGATCTTTATTGATGATAAATAGCTTAATAATTTAATTTTACTTAATATGGAAGCTGTAAATCTAACCAACAAATTGTTATGGATTTTTACTTTATGAAATGGACATGTTTTGTGTAATAAATAATGTATTTTGAAGTGATAAAATGAAATGCAGTTTGGATTGGGCTTGTGTAGTAAAATTTATTAAATTTGAAATCGTAGTTATTCGATGTCTAAACAGATAGATTTATAAAGAGAATTGGATTGTTATGTTAACTATGATAAAATATTTTATTATGGTCATGTTCTGTAAAAATAAATGATTATGACTTAATTGGAAAGCATAACTTAAAGATGACTTAACTGGTAAATTGGAAATTTAGTTTCAAATGGAAGTTTAGGTTAATTTAATGATAGAAATATTTTATTTATGAGATTTAAAGTGTAAAGTTATGTGTAAAAATTTAAAGTTAAGTAAAATAGCATAATTTGACTTATAAATGAATTATAGTTTAATTTGGATATTTATTAATATATATTATTTTAATAAATCATAAGTTAAATGATATCAAAATGAATATATTTTTTTGAAGCATGAAATATGATTTTTATAAGTTAAATTGGCTAAAAATTGAAAATTTAATGCAACTGAAATATACAATGTTTTTGGAAAATTTATAATTGAATGAATAAACTTAGAAATGTTACAACCCTAAAATGAATATTATTTGGCATTGAATTTAAATGGTCTAGATGAATGTTATTTTAAAGGTGTTTTGATCTTCTATGTTTTATGATTTTCAACGGATAACATTTCTAAATTGTTGATTTCAAAGTATTACGGTTCCAAAGTATTTTGGTTTTGGAGTTGTATAACTTTGAAAGCACTATGGTTTTGGGAATGAAATTATTTGAAATTTTATCTAATTAAGAATTGTTTTTAAATTTATGAAATCTGAAGCTTATTGAAATTGGAGATTTAAGAATATGACTTTATAAAGTGGTTTGGGTTAAGATGATTTATAGGAATATTTTCAAGTTTAATAAATTGAAGGAAATATTCAGTGATTCAAAAATATGGGTTTTATTTAAATGATATATTGATTTGGTTTTGGAATTTAATGGTATACTATTACTTTGGTTTTGAAATGGAAATGATATAGTATTTAGTTTCAAAAATGGATATCGTTTTGAAAGTAGCGGTATTTGGTTTTAAATGGTTTTGTGATAGAAATCTTTTGAAACAAATATCCATGGGTAATAATAATGTTTGGTTGTTAAAGAGACCGGGATCGAAAGTTGTCATCTCTTTGCTAACTCTAAAAACCACTTTAATAACCGTTTACGAGGTGGAGATTACAGAATGAAGTAGGATGGTGGCGGCGTTCCTTTGAGGCATATAAGTGGACCCGACTCCCGTGAGTTGGCTTAAGGTGGCTAAAACAGGAGCGATTGACAGGCTAAGGAGGTAGCACCTCTTATCGGACACACTCCTTCGATACCATTCTATTACTTTGTGTTTGATTCAGGCCCTTTTTATTTTGGGGGTGTGGATCGAGGTGGACGGTAGTTGCTGCTACGCGTTACTACTAGTCTGGAAGCATAATTGGTATATCTACCTTGGAATTGCCTAGTTGTGTTGTGTCACCTACCCTAGCGTGCCTTGTACGAGTTTGATTTGTGTCATACCTATGGAGTGTTCTCTGGCAGCCTCCCGATCAGGAGGTATTACGGTAGTGTATAGACTATTTGCACTATTTATGTGTTAAGGGGAATATTGGGTCACTCCTTAACGCTATTTTAAAGTAAGTTTATTTTACTATAGACATTATTATAATAGCAAATATTACAACATATTAAATAGTTTAACAAATCCTTAGAGGATGGGAGGTCCCAAGCATTCTTTAAATTACTTGTACCTTATATTACAGTTCACTTGAGTTGGTTTACATTGTATAAGTATGTATGTCTTGACTCGAGTGTTTTATGTTTTTCTTTACGCTCGGGTCAGACTAGGTGATACAACATTTGAGCCTCACCTATGGAGTTGGAGCTTTGCTTGAATATCTAGCTATCTATTCCACTTTCAGTTATCTGGTTGATTCCAGTTATCCAGTTGATTCTAGTGATGTATTCATCTTTGTGCTTGTTTATAATATTTAAACTTCTGTTATATCTTGTTTAACTCTGATGTATTTATATAGTAGCTTCATGAACTATTATTTCTTTGCTTCCGCTGCATTATTATACTACTCTGTGTCTATGATCTGTATTTATTTATTGCATATCCTGAGTTTTGCCAAATTTATTTTTACTATCCGGTATTTTTATCAATTCAAGTCTGACATGTGCAGATGTGAATGTTTGAAAATATCGGGTCGTTACATGTATAATATTTTCCTACGTAGGTCAAGTGATACGGATATGTATCAGTTAAATCCATAATTTAAAAGAAAAATCCAGGTTCTATCATTTCAAACCTGCAATCCTAAGTAAAATAAAAGTAATAAAAATCATTCGAGCCAAACATTTCAGCCCATAATGATTTTTCATTATTCTAAAGTCCATTCGGGTATGTATCATTTCAACCCATAGTGATAGGGAACTTGCAGTTATGATACAGTAAATAAAATGAACAGTATATCATATAATAACATATTAGATGATGTAATAAATATATAAACAACATTTAACATCATACAACAAATCACAAGCATGTATGAATAACATATCAATTTGTACAAATCCACTTGTCATTATCCCAAATAATATAAGTACATATGTCTAGAGTGATAAAACTCACCTTTTTAAAGCTAGAATTGAAATTCAAACCCAAATCTAAACTCCGCAAAGCACGAAAAGGCTCAAAAAAGCACGACTATATTTTTGATTGAATGAAGAGTCAGATCCAAATCTTGTACATAACAAATATACAAACCATAAGAATAAAATTCAACACAACAACAGATGGATTAAATAATGTAATTATGAATCAAAGTGTACATAACCTTACTTCCCATCAATCAAGCGGCTTGGTCATGATGCAAATTGGCTAGACCACATTATTTTTTGCTCGGCCTTGTCTAGTGTAATGACCCGATATTTTCAACCATTCGCATCCGCACATGTCGGACGTGAATTGTTCAAAATACCGCGTTGTAAATAAAATTTGGCAAATCTCAAAATATACAGTAAATAAATAATCACAGAATAACAGACACGGATATCAGAAAATTCACAACGAAATTTAAAAATACTTAGTGGTTCATGAAGCCACTATGAATAGTCTTAATCAAATAAAAATTACATAGTCTTTAATCCAAATATAGTTTTAAATCATCAGTAGAACAATCCAAATGTCCACTAGTCTTGATTTCAAAAATTTAGATAAAGGACTGGAAGGGAAGTTTGCCAACAGCTTGAAAGTAATCTACAGAAATCCTTGCTCCGGGATGAAACTTAACTGTAACTCAGGCTGACCCAAGCGTAAAATAAAACATAAACACTCGAGTCAGGACATACATACTTATATACTGTAAGCTAATTCAAGTGTACTGTAATATAGAGCAAGTAACTTAAAGGATGCTTGGGACCGCCCACCCTCTAAGGATCCGTTAAACTATTTACTATATAGTAATATTCGCTATGATAATAATGTCTATTAGTAAAATAAACTTACTTTAAAATGGCGTTAAGGGGTTACCCATATAGCCCTTAACACAGATAATGCCAATAGTCTATACAGTACCTGCATATCTCCCGATCGGGAGACTACGAGAAGATACTCCATAGGTACGACACAAATCAAACTCGTACAGGGCTCGCTATGTTAGGTGACACGACACAACTAGGCAATGCCAGGGTAGATATACCAATTACGCTTTCGGACCGGTGGAAACACGCAGCGCGCAGCTACCGCCCACCTCGAACAACACTCCCAAATCAAAGGTGCGCACCAAACAATCACAAAAGCAATAGAATGGCATATAAAGAAGTGCGTCGGATCAGAGGAACTACCTCATTAATCCGTCAATCGCTCCTGTTTTAGCCACCTTATGCCAACTCACGGGAGTCGGGTCCACGTATTTACCTCAAAGAAAACGTCACCACCATCCTACTTCATTCTGGAATCTCCACCACGTACACGGTTGTCAAAGTGGTTTTCGATATCGACAGAGAGTATGCCCATATCTGATCCCGGTCTCTTTAACAACCAAACGTTATTATAACCCGTGGTTACTACTTTTTAAAATGGTATTTATACTTTAAAAATCAAAATAAATTTCAAATACATCTCACATTTAAAAGTTAAATTCTTCCATTTAAAACCATTTAAAGTCAATTCCTTATTTTTATTAATTACATATTAAATTCCAAAATTTAAGCCTTTTTCCCAAAGATTATTAAATTTTATTAAAACAATCAAAAATTCAGTGTCCGTAGCACTTATAAAATGCTACCTAAAGTTATAGGTTAAACAGTTCATTTACAAAAGACAGCATTTAAGTGCTGTAATAGATTTCTTTATTTCCATCTAAACTTTAGTTATCTTTATCAACTATAGCACTTACAAAGTGCTATAATAGCTTTTAGTTCAAATTAGCCTTTAAGTTCATTTAAATTTAACTACAACATTCACAAATGCGGTAATATCCTTTATATTTAAAATTTCAAGGTTTAACTTTAATTTTATAACTAAGTAAATTTTTATTTAAATCATATTTAACTTACAAATCATATATTTTCACATTATAAAGTCATAATTTCAATACTCATATTTAATTTATAAGTAAATTTTCATACAAAAATCAAATTTTATTATGAATTTCTTATTTAAATCCAAATATTAAATTCCCCTTTCATTAATTAAATTATTAACTTAACAATTAAGTTTTAAATTCCCAGAATATAACTTATTATCAATTATTTTGCTTTACTAAAATCTCACTTTTAACAAAAATTCCGAATTTCCCAAAATAAGTTATATTTCAAAATTTTACTTAAACATTCATTTATTTAACATTTGACTCATTCAAAAATCATTATAAATTTTATAAAAATCATTTAAATACATTTAAACCAGAATATTATAAATTTTCCATTTAAATTTTTTTTAAAACATTTCAGAAAAATATTATATAAACCACGGGTCTATATATAGTTTTCTAGCCTAGGTCAAGTGATACGGATATATATCATTTCAATCCGCAATTTACAAAGAAAACCCGGGTTATATCATTTCAAACCCACAATCCCAAGTTAAATAAATCACTAAATAAATAAATGAATGCATAACTAAGAAAGTATCGTTCAGGCCAATCATTCAGCTTGTAACGATTTCTATTCTACAGGGAACTTGCAGTGTGATTTGCAGTAAATAATAATAAAAAATCTAATTGCAATAATATAACAATAGATAATACAGCTGATGATGTGTCAATTAAATAATGGGGTTTAACATCATAAGTTAATATCACAGGAAGATAAAATTAAATAAAATAATTTTACAATTACACTTGTGATTAATTCACAAATATACAAGTATGTTTGTCTCGTGAGGAATACTCACCTGAATGCCGTCGAAGATTTGATTTATAACGATGGTCACACTTGAAAAAAAGAAAACGTACGGAAGCACGATCAAACTGATGTGGAGTCTGCGACCAGATTTATATTTTTGCAAAGGAAACGAATTAATTAAAAAAATCAAAACTAAGAAAAAAAAATTAACATGAAATTTCGAAATAAACTGGAGGGATGGAATCAAATTTGACTCGACCACTCCACCACCTGGCTCAACCCAAAACAATGAAGTTCGCCCTGCCCAAATCTTAAGTAGATGAATGTACGCACGCACCCTATATGTTTTTAATTCAACAATGCAAAGTGATGCACCCTCCACAAGCCTAGACTGCATAATTTTTTTTGGTTCAAACCTTTTATTAAAATATACTTTTTTTCATACGGCACAGTAAGGAGTGGAGGGTGTGGCTTTGCATGATGGGGGAAGTAGCTGAGTGAATTTGAAAAGAATAAAGAGAAAGAGAGAAAGAAGAAGAAAGAAAATACATAAATAAATAAAAGAAAGGAGAAAGAATACTGCCATTACCCAAAGGAGCTTGCACGAAATAAGAATTGCAGAGATGTTGTTGTGCAATAGATGTTGAGTACGAGTTTATAAAGGCAGGGGTGCGTGATTTTTGGAAAAAAAATAAAAATCAATCCACTCGGTTGCAAAATTATAGGTAAGATAAATTTTTGGCAAGAATTAAAATTCGTTTTGAACGTGTTATAAATAGGAAGCTGCATGATTTATTCCTTTGATTTTTAGTAATTTCGTTTTTACAGGTAAGGAATAAATTTCTTCCATTAAATGTTTATTACCAGAAGCTAAGATGAGGTGAAGTATATGCAAACGTTTCCAGTTATTTGAAGATGAGGCTTGCGAAAATTTAGGTAACCAAAATATGCAGGCAAGCATTTAATTTGTTGATTGGATTTTAAAGGCAGCAAGCAATTATTTTATCCTTGAACGGAATAGAATTTTGGACAAATTTATTGCAACGTGTTTAAATGAGAGAATTGGCCTTTGATAGCTAAGGAAACGGAATGATATTTGATTTCGAATGTTACCTTATCTTATAATAACTTGCGTGAATTTAGAGTAGCGAACTGGCAATAAATTTCGTATGTGAGTGCGTTGGTTCAGGGAAAGAAAAAGGCAAGCACTAAATATTTTGATGGCGTTGATTTAAGTGGAAGAAAATGTCACTAATTTATGGTTTGAATGTTTTTAAACAAATGCGTTTTATTTCTATTAGATAAAAGGAGGTAACGGAAAGGGAAAATTTATTTCTTTCCCTCTTAAAAGAATGCATGCCTACTTGTATATTTATTTATGTAGTTAAGGTAAAATTTTATTTCCTTCCGTAATATTTATCTTTTTCTTTAAAAAGTATACAACAAATATCAGTAGAACAACCGCAAAATAAGTATTATTCATATATATATTGCGGTGTGAATTTTAAAAATGCGCAGAACCTACGCAAAATATACACCCAAAATTAATGCAAAAGTAATGCTTTTTAATTAATACAATTTTCTATTTTATACGTTATTTATTAAATATCGTACCCTTTAAATGCGTAATTTAACAGTTTCCTTGTATACTATAAATCTTCTTCAAATTTATTACTTAAATAAAAGAAAGAATTATGGTTACCTTCTTCTCTGATTACTATTACCATTTACAAAGCGATTTATTATTCAAATGGACAAAATATTACCTGTGACGACCGCCCATGACTCCCGCACGGAAACAAGGGAATGGTGCGCTGAAAGTGTGCCAGGCAACCATGAGTGACCGTCAAGGGTAAAATAAACATCGCAGACTCTATCGTAAAACTCACAGCGCATGGATAAAATACAATAGAGAAATATAATATAGTGAAGCTCCCATAGAACAGAATATCATCATCTAATCATAATAGCTTCATACATGGTCTGAATCATGAATACAAGAAGCCTCACTACATAGCACTCAGAGTAATCAACAAACAGCGGAATATACAGTACATAGAATATGAAAATAATATGTAAAGCCTCCTGCTCGTCTTCGTCATCATCAGCGTGAGCCACTAAGATCAGCACCTGCCACCTGTCACCTAGTCTGCCCATCCCAACATGGATGAACAGCCTAAGGTAATAAGAGGAGACATAAAACCTTGAGTCGGACAAAGTCTTAGTGAGCAGTAAATCAATTATCAAACATACCAAAAGAGCATAAGGGATAAAAGGAATAGGAACCAAACCATCCCACTCCACCTCTTTTTACAGTGATAGCCCCCAGACACACTAAGGAGAAGCAAGCATAACATGGCAGACAATTAAAGTAAAGCAATAATCATTCGAGTCAAGGTCGATGTTTTCCAAATACAAACCCCCAAGGCCTAAACCAAGATCAGATAAGCACCCAGAAAACACCACTCTTGAGACCGAATGATGGTACAGCCAAACATCCATGACCCTGGCTATCACTGTTATCATTGCCTCGATTTCACCGTTAATTGAACGACCAACTCATTCTTTTATCCATCTGTCAAGGGCTAATGGTAACCCCGGTTCTAGACATAACTCCGCACGTCGTCGTAGCCCATGCCTAGGAATTTTCGCAACTACCCAGAGTACTAGCACGTCGTCGCAGCCCGTGCTTGGAACGTCGTCGCAGCCCGTTCCAACGTACTCTTGCTTTGAGCATGCTAGAACCTTCAACAACGATGAGATCTCAGCCTCCTAGTCATCCTCCTCGACGACTATATCCATACTAGCTCAAGCGCCTCTCAAGCTAACCATTATCAACCAACTCGCATCGCATCATCGAGTTATCAACATGCTTGGGATGATCTCGTCTGGACTAAACCAAGGCTTCCACATCATGCTTTGCTCCAACGCATCTTAGCAAAGTCCATCTCATCATCATACTTCACCTCAACATATAATGGCAAAGTCCATTTCGTCATCATACTTCGCTTCCTCTAACTATAGCAAATTTCTCGAACCCATCCATATGAGCTTCATTATCCGCTTCATATGCCACAGCAGCCTTTACCATTCAAGAGCCTTTCCACTTAGCTTTTGAATCATCTTCAACCATCTTGTCCCAAATCAACTACAAGCTAACTCGAGACAATCAAATCAATCATTCGTCCAAACAATCAAGCATTCAAACAAGATCTAATCAAGCAATATCAACTATAATGGCAATTTCGTAAATAAATGAGCATAAGTCTAACATATATGAAATCATGGATTCTAGCATAGATCTATCAAATATAAAACATGGGTTTTCTCTTTATAACTCGTTAATTGAACTTGCATAGGTAAACATCTTAAAAAGAAATGAATCTAGTCTTGGAACTAAGAAAAATGCATGAAATCTCTAACTTTAACACTCAAACAAGCCACCAATCCAATATACTCCTTTGGGTCCGCGTGAGAGATAACTACCACTCATCGAATCACCCAAACACTTCAAAAACCAATCACTTCAGATCTGGATAGCAAGGATTCAAGCTTGATTCGTCGAAATCTTGCTTGAAACGATGGAATCTAGCTTCGTTGGATGAAGATCTTCAACTTTGACTCTTGGATCTTCGATCTTGATCTTCGATCTTGGATGGATGTTGGAACTAGATTAGAGTGGAGAAAAGAAGATGAAGAAATGTTGTAGTCGAGCTCTCAAAATGGCAGCACTTCGTCGCTTCAAAAACTGGTGCCAATTAGCGAGCCAAACCCCTCTATTTATAGGCTGAAATCGTTCTTAGGTCGTCCAGACTTAAGTCGTTACCGACCCAAAAACCCCGACCTAACATAGGTCGCTGCCGACCTATACCAACCTACGACCTAATACAAACCTGCCTCTACGACCCAGCGGCCTACCGACCTAGACCCCAACGACTCAACGACCTAACTGGGTACACGGCATACGACCTAACGACTCAACTAGGTCCAACCTAACAACTTAACCATACTGGGTTACGACCTACTACCACCACTAACCCGTAAACGAGTTACGAGTTACGACTCAGGGTCATCAACGGTTCACAAACACGCGCCCTAATTTCTTTGCGACCTATGTCTCTGCCGACTTAATCTACCCAGCGATCTATCACTTCCCTTAGGTCGCTCAATGATCTAACTTAGGTCGTTAAACCCTATAGGTCGGTCACCTTCTAAGCCGCTCACCGACTAACTCGCTCACCCTCTTAGGTCGGTCGTATCTTAACTCGGCAGCTTTCTTAGGTCGCTACACCCGACCTATCACCCTCACGACCCAAGCTAACCACTAACTCCTAAGTCGGTCACTATCTTATCTCGGTGACCCTTAAGTCGCCTGCTCCTATAAGCCGTTAGCTCCACTAACTCGGTCAAACTCTTATGTCGGCCTAACTTACGCGACTCAACTCAAATCGACCCAGCACTCTTAGGTCGCTTACGACCTATCCTAACACGAAAATCACTAGGTCGCTCATTCCTACCATCATCCTAGCTGCTAGGTCGTCCATGACCTAACTTCCTTAGGTCATTAGAACCTCTTAGCCACTAACTCTTAGGTCGTTAACCCCATGAGTCGGTCAATCTCATAACCCGGTAACCCTAGGTCGCTAACTACCTTAGGTTGCTCTACCGACCTAACTCCATCACGACCTAAGCTAAGCCATAACTCGCTATCGGCCTATCACTTAACTCGTGCAACCGAGTTAACTTACCATACGACTTAGGCTAGGGAGAACATAAACAACACTGGCAACCTAGAAATAATACGATATATTGACACGTAAAATACGGGTCGTTACATTCTCTCCCCCTTAGGAATTTCGCCCCCGAAATTCCAAGCAAACAACAGCAACCAAAACTATTCCGCATGCCTACCATCCATAGCAATCAACAAACCATGCATCCAATTCTAGCCTAGCATGCAGAATTCTAAGATTAGAACAAGTTACAAATTCATGAGATGTCACGACACCTTAGGGCCATACCTTGAAGAGTTCAGGATGAGCTGCCTTCATCCTCTCTTCCTCCTCCCACGTACAGTCGTTAACATCATCACTCCATTGTATCTTAAGCAACGTAATCGTCTTCCTCCTAAGCTGTTTCGTGTCGGTTTCAACAACACGAAGCGGCTTACGAGGTCTTCTAACAACTGGATCAACCTCCAAATCTTCACAGCTATCAGCAGAAACCACCGTATTTGAGTCGTGCACATACTTCCGTAGATAAGATACATGAAAAACATTGTGCACACCCTCCATCTTTTCCGGTAACTCCAATCTATAAGCGAGCTTTCCAATTCGCTCGATAATCGGGAATGGTCCAACAAATCTCGGAGTCAACTTTCCTTTCTTTCCAAATCGAATAACATTCTTCAGTGGAGAAATCTTCACTAAAACCATATCACCTACGTCGAATTCCAAATCCTTACGATGCTTATCAGCATAACTTTTCTGGCGGTCTTGGGCTGCCTTCATTCGTTGCCGAATGATCTCTATACAATCCGTAGTCTGACGAATCATCTCTGGCCCAAGTATTAGCTTTTCTCCAGTTTCCAACCAACATGTCGGAGAGTTACACGGTCTTCCATACAGCGCTTCATACGGTGCCATACCAATGCTTGATTGGTAACTGTTATTGTACGCAAACTCCACCAAATGAAGATGATCTTCCCACGATCCTCCGAAATCCAAAACATAAGCTCTGAGAAGATCTTCCAAAACTCGGTTGACTCTCTCAGTCTGACTATCTGTTTGGGGATGATAAGCTGTACTCAAACACAACTCGGTTCCCAAAACTTCCTGGAAGCTCTTCCAAAATCCACTAGTGAACAATGGGTCTCGGTCGCTCACTATACTCTTCGGAACACCATGGAATCGAACTATCCACTTAACATAAAGCTCAGCCAACTTCGATGCAGTCTTAGTCGATCGAACAGGAATGAACCTTGCACTCTTGGTCAACCGATCTACGATGACCCAAATCCCTTCATTTCCCGCCTTGGTTCTAGGTAGGCCATCGTTAAAATCCATCGACACTTGCTCCCACTTCCATGTAGGAACCTCTAATGGCTGAAGTAATCCACTGGGCTTCTTCTGCTCAGCTTTCACCAACTGGCAGTTCATACACTTGGAAATAAAATTTCCAACATCCTTCTTCATACCTTCCCAGTAATAGGTTCTCTTCATATCCTGATACATTTTATTTCCTCCTGGATGAATTGTCAACTTCGAGTGATGACTTTACCTAAGAACTTCATCTCTCAATCCATCTACATCGGGAAAAACTAGTCGTCCTTGCTTTTGAAGCCAACCCTCTCGATCGACTTCAAATCCTTTACCTTTTTCTGGATTCAATCCAGATTCCAAATCTCGTATAATCTTGACAAGCTTATCGTCTCGCTTTTGGCTCTCGCCAATTCTCTCCACAAGAGTAGGCCTTATCGATAAGTTTGCCAACATCTCAGGTTCCAATTCACATCTAGGCCTGAAGTCAAATCCAGCCAAATACTCGAGATTCTTCCATTCCGAAAACATGGCTCCCAATCCGACATGTCTTCGACTTAACGCATCAGCCACTGCGTTACCTTTTCCCGGAGTATAGGCTATACCAAAATCATACGATGCCAAGAACTCTAGCCATCGTTGCTGTCGAAGATTCAAATCCTTTTGAGAGAACAGATACTTCAACGACTTATGATCTGTAAACAACTCGAATCGAACTCCCAAAAGATAATGTCTCCACATCTTCAAAGCAAATACAATCGCCGCTAACTCCAAATCATGTGTCAGATAATTCCTTTCATGCGGCTTCAGTTGTCGACTAGCATACGCAACAACTTTATCTTTCTGCATTAGCACTGCTCCAAGTCCAGTACCACATGCAACGGTGTAAACCACCATCTCATCATTCCCACTAGGGATGGTCAAAACAGGAGCACTTGTCAGTCGCTCTTTCAGGATTACGAAAGCTTGTTCACACTTAGCATCCCAACTGAACACTTGGTTCTTCTTCGTCAATCCTGTTAATGGTGCAGCTATCTTGGAAAAGTCTTTGATAAACCGACGATAATATCCTACTAATCCAAGAAAACTTCTCACATCAGATGCATTCTTAGGTCTAACCCAATCCTGGATTGCTGCCACCTTAGCGGGATCAACCGCTATTCCATTACCAGAGATAACATGGCCTAAGAACCTCACTTCACTCTTCCAGAAGTGACACTTCGAAAACTTAGCCTTCAGCTGATGTTTCCGCAAGATTTCCAAAGCCAAACGCACACGCGTCTTGTGCTCTTCTTCAGTTCTGGAATAAATCAGAATATCATCTACGAACACAAGTACGAACTTGTTCAACTGATCTCTGAATACTCTATTCATAAGATCCACAAAATATGCCGGTGCGTTAGTCAATCCAAACGGCATTACCAGCCACTCATAAAAACCGGATGGTGTCCTAAAAGCAGTTTTCGGCACACTATCCTTCGCCACTCTTAACTGGTGAAATCCCGTTGCCAAATCCATCTGAGAAAACACCTTAGCCTCGTGAAGCTGATCAAACAAGTCATCTATTCTCGGCAATGGATACTTGTTCTTCTTAGTCACCTTATTCAGCTCACGATAATCCACACACAACCTCAACGATCCATCCGCTTTGGTTGCGAACACAACTGGTGCACCCCATTCGGACACACTACGCCGAATGAATCCTTTCCGCAAAAGGTCATCAACTTGCACCTTCAACTCTTGTTGCTCCCTAGGCGCCATCCGCCTAAGAGGCATCACAACAGGTCTGGCTCCCTCAACTAGATCGATACGAAACTCGATCTCCCTATGCGGCGGTAATCCTTTGACTTCGTCAAAGACATCCTCAAATCCATTCACAATAGGCACCGATGACAGTCCATCCCGTCGAACAACCAGCGAATACATGAAGCTCATGAAGACGCCTTCCTCATGCTTACATCGTATCACAACCTTTCGCCCTTCCACATTCCCGACTGTCACCTCTAGCCTCTCACAATCAATCCTTGCCGCATACTTCCTATGCCAGTCCATACCCAAAATAATTCCGAACCCCGCAAAGTTCAGAACAAAACAATCATAAACAAAAGAGCAATCATGACTCGTCACAACTAGACCACGGCATATCATACACAAACATGACGAACCCCCAACTGGATTAGTCACAACCAATGGCCTATCAACAATATCGGGTTCCAAACCTAACCGGCCTACAAGATCATCACAAACAAAAGAATGCGACGCTCCAGTATCAAACAACACTCTAACTGGAACACCACAAATGGAAAGAGTAACTTGAACCACCACACTCTTCCCTTCCTCTTCAGCAGTAAGAGCTTTTGAAAACGACGGCACAGCTCCCAAAGCATAAGCTTGCACAATCTGCCTGTCCTTCCTCGGTTCTAGACAATCTTTCTAAAATCCCCTGGCTTGTCACAGTCGTGGCATTTCGCCGGCGCCTTTGGATTCCTACAATCCTTGGAGAGATGGCCCTTCTGCTGGCAATTATAGCAAGTCATTTCGCCCTTCGGCTTCTTCTGGCCATCCTTACCCTTCTGTTGTTGTTGCTTCCTCTTCTTGTTTCCACCCTTCTGTGGCTTAAACCCTTCCTTGGTTACAGCAACAACAGAACTCTCCCTAGGAAACAAATTCTCATGCCTGAGAGCTTTCTCCACAAGCTTCTCAAACGGATCGTCCAGATGATCCACCAACTGTCTTCCAAGATAAGCATCCAAACCGGTCAAGAACTTCTCATTCTTCTGATAGGGAGAATCAATATATGATCAGGCATACTTGGACAAGGCTTCAAACTCAGAAACATGCTCAAGAACGGGTCTTCCACCTTGCTTGAGCTCCACAAACTTTTTAAACAAGACAGATTTCTGAGCCGTAGAGATGAACTTAGCTTCAAATCTATCTTGGAATTGCTCCCAAGTAATCTCTTCCTCTGGAGTATCGATGGTGATAGAGTTCCACCAATCAGAAGCTCTCCCTTGAAGCTGTCTCGATGCAAGCTTCCTCTTAGTTGCATCCTCAATCCCAAAATCTCCAAAGATCCTTCTACAAGCATCTATCCATCTTTGGACTTCAATGGTCGATTCTGTTCCCAAGAAAACCTTCCCTCCAAGAGCAGTATAGTCCTTACAAAGCTTAGCAAAATCCACCGGTCTTGGAGCTTGAACTTGAACTCCAACATCCACTGATGGCCCTGAAGCTGGTATCCTTCTCATGATCGAAGTCATCATGGCCTCAAACATAGGAGCATAATCAACAGCTTCCCTAGCAGCACGGCCTTCCCTAGCAGCTGGTCTCCCCCTTCAACTAAACCTTAATATCTACAAAAAGGAATGACTTAGAACACCTTGAGAAACAACTGCATAAGGAGTTCAAATCCTTCTAAACTACTATATTATATATAGTAATCATTCATCAAAATACAATTACGTCTCTCATACGTAGTTACGTCAGCGAGCGTTGGCCAAAATCGATTACTAAAGCTCTGATACCAAATGTGACGACCGCCCATGACTCCCGCACGGAAACAAGGGAATGGTGCGCTGAAAGTGTGCCAGGCAACCATGAGTGACCGTCAAGGGTAAAATAAACATCGCATACTCTATCGTAAAACTCACAGCGCATGGATAAAATACAATAGAGAAATATAATATAGTGAAGCTCCCATAGAACAGAATATCATCATCTAATCATAATAGCTTTATACATGGTCTGAATCATGAATACAAGAAGCCTCACTACATAGCACTCAGAGTAATCAACAAACATCGGAATATCCAGTACATAGAATATGAAAATAATATGTAAAGCCTCCTGCTCGTCTTCGTCATCATCAGCGTGAGCCACTAAGATCAGCACCTGCCACCTGTCACCTAGTCTGCCCATCCCAACATGGATGAACAGCCTAAGGTAATAAGAGGAGACATAAAACCTTGAGTCGGACAAAGTCTTAGTGAGCAGTAAATCAATTATCAAACATACCAAAAGAGCATAAGGGATAAAAGGAATAGGAACCAAACCATCCCACTCCACCTCTTTTTACAGTGATAGCCCCCAGACACACTAAGGAGAAGCAAGCATAACATGGCAGACAATTAAAGTAAAGCAATAATCATTCGAGTCAAGGTCGATGTTTTCCAAATACAAACCCCCAAGGCCTAAACCAAGATCAGATAAGCACCCAGAAAACACCGCTCTTGAGACCGAATGATGGTACAGCCAAACATCCATGACCCTGGCTATCACTGTTATCATTGCCTCGATTTCACCGTTAATTGAACGACCAACTCATTCTTTTATCCATCTGTCAAGGGCTAATGGTAACCCCGGTTCTAGACATAACTCCGCACGTCGTCGCAGCCCATGCCTAGGAATTTTCGCAACTACCCAGAGTACTAGCACGTCGTCGCAGCCCGTGCTTGGAACGTCGTCGCAGCCCGTTCCAACGTACTCTTGCTTTGAGCATGCTAGAACCTTCAACAACGATGAGATCTCAGCCTCCTAGTCATCCTCCTCGACGACTATATCCATACTAGCTCAAGCGCCTCTCAAGCTAACCATTATCAACCAACTCGCATCGCATCATCGAGTTATCAACATGCTTGGGATGATCCCGTCTGGACTAAACCAAGGCTTCCACATCATGCTTTGCTCCAACGCATCTTAGCAAAGTCCATCTCATCATCATACTTCGCCTCAACATATAATGGCAAAGTCCATTTCGTCATCATACTTCGCTTCCTCTAACTATAGCAAATTTCTCGAACCCATCCATATGAGCTTCATTATCCGCTTCATATGCCACAGCAGCCTTTACCATTCAAGAGCCTTTCCACTCAGCTTTTGAATCATCTTCAACCATCTTGTCCCAAATCAACTACAAGCTAACTCGAGACAATCAAATCAATCATTCGTCCAAACAATCAAGCATTCAAACAAGATCTAATCAAGCAATATCAACTATAATGGCAATTTCGTAAATAAATGAGCATAAGTCTAACATATATGAAATCATGGATTCTAGCATAGATCTATCAAATATAAAACATGGGTTTTCTCTCTATAACTTGTTAATTGAACTTGCATAGGTAAACATCTTAAAAAGTAATGAATCTAGTCTTGGAACTAAGAAAAATGCATGAAATCTCTAACTTTAACACTCAAACAAGCCACCAATCCAATATACTCCTTTGGGTCCGCGTGAGAGATAACTACCACTCACCGAATCACCCAAACACTTCAAAAACCAATCACTTCAGATCTGGACAGCAAGGATTCAAGCTTGATTCGTCGAAATCTTGCTTGAAACAATGGAATCTAGCTTCGTTGGATGAAGATCTTCAACTTTGACTCTTGGATCTTCGATCTTGATCTTCGATCTTGGATGGATGTTGGAACTAGACTAGAGTGGAGAAAAGAAGATGAAGAAATGTTGTTGTCGAGCTCTCAAAATGGCAGCACTTCATCGCTTCAAAAACTGGTGCCAAAAAGTGAGCCAAACCCCTCTATTTATAGGCTGAAATCATTCTTAGGTCATCCAGACTTAAGTCGTTACCGACCTAAAAACCCCGACCTAACATAGGTCGCTGCCGACCTATACCAACCTACGACCTAATACAAACCTGCCTCTACGACCCAGCGGCCTACCGACCTAGACCCCAACGACTCAACGACCTAACTGGGTACACGGCATACGACCTAACGACTAAACTAGGTCCAACCTAACAACTTAACCATACTGGGTTACGACCTACTACCACCACTAACCCGTAAAAGAGTTACGAGTTACGACTCAGGGTCATCAACGGTTCACAAACACGCGCCCTAATTTCTTTGCGACCTATGTCTCTGCCGACCTAATCTACCCAGCGATCTATCACTTCCCTTAGGTCGCTCAACGATTTAACTTAGGTCGTTAAACCCTATAGGTCGGTCACCTTCTAGGCCGCTCACCGACTAACTCGCTCACCCTCTTAGGTCGGTCGTATCTTAACTCGGCAGCTTTCTTAGGTCGCTACACCCGACCTATCACCCTCACGACCCAAGCTAACCACTAACTCCTAAGTCGGTCACTATCTTATCTCGGTGACCCTTAAGTCGCCTGCTCCTATAAGCCGTTAGCTCCACTAACTCGGTCAAACTCTTATGTCGGCCTAACTTACGCGACTCAACTCAAATCGACCTAGCACTCTTAGGTCGCTTACGACCTATCCTAACACGAAAATCACTAGGTCGCTCATTCCTACCATCATCCTAGCTGCTAGGTCGTCCACGACCTAACTTCCTTAGGTCGTTAGAACCTCTTAGCCACTAACTCTTAGGTCGTTAACCCCATGAGTCGGTCAATCTCATAACCCGGTAACCCTAGGTCGCTAACTACCTTAGGTTGCTCTACCGACCTAACTCCATCACGACCTAAGCTAAGCCTTAACTCGCTATCGTCCTATCACTTAACTCGTGCAACCGAGTTAACTTACCATACGACTTAGGCTAGGGAGAACATAAACAACACTGGCGACCTAGAAATAATACGATATATTGAAACGTAAAATACGGGTCGTTACATTACCAATTTTTTTAAAGCAAGTAGATAATCCAATTCTTTTATTAAAATTCCAATTAGAGTTATCCTTTAAACAAAGTTAAAAAATTTCAGAACTTCCATTTCATACTTAAAATTTTGGGAAAAGATTTAATTAAATTAAAAATATATAATAAAACAAATTTCTAGGTTTTATAAATAAAAGAATAAAGTGCTTGTAATATTTTTCTCTCTCTTAGGAAATGAGAAAATAAAGAAGATGAGAAAAAGAGAAACTTTTACGTGGATTGCAAGGCAAAATATACGGCTAAACTAAAGGAATGAATGGCTAGAAAGGAACAAATGTTAGGAAAATAAAAAGGCAGGAATTAGGGCAACCTTTCGTTTCTTTCCCTAAACACAGGTAATTAATTTAGAGCTTAATTATGTATATGGAGAGAGAAACCTTTCATTCTTTCTCTAATCAAATTGATTGATTAAATAAATGACATTAACAAGCTACTTATTCATGGCATGGAATGTAACTATGTCCAAATGTATTCTACAGTAAATTATGTAAGTGCAATATTAGATTGTGTATAAAGATGATGTTTCCTTCTTATATATCTTTATTGGTCATGGTATTATTAAAAACATATACGTATACGTATATATATATAATAGACTTATACATATAAATGTGTTAAAATTATGTTTCACTATTTTATGAGCCTAAAATTAAAGACAACAATTTTGAACCTAATCTCCAGATTAAAAGGGTTTAAGATTAAAAAAAGTTATGACTTTGCATACAAGTCCATCTTATAAATCTTAAGTCAAATTAACACACACACATGTGTATATACAAATCATTGTAAATAATGTTTTAAACTTAATACAACATCTTTATGTTAAAATTTATAACTTAGTAAATTCTTTAATATTAAGCAATAAATTAAGGTCTAACGTTAATTTAAAAGGAAATAAAAATGAATCGTGATATTTTGTAATAAATTCAAGTTATTTTTATAAAGAAGCCCCCCTTTTTTTAACTTTAAACAAAAGTATGCAAAAACTAAAAGATTGGATTTAAATAATGAACACATGCAAACATTAATAAACTACATATGTTTTCTATTTGAATCAATAACAGAAATATTACATTAATTAAGGCTTAAATTTAAATTACAATAAGTTTTTTCCCTCAATTTTTTACCAAAACTTATTAACTTAAAAATTTAATTATTGAAAATTTTACTTTTAAAAAAAACAACGTTTTCAAGTAAAACTTAATTAAAATATTTACAAAATTATAGGTTGTTACACTCTCCCCCACTCAAAACTTTTCGTCCCCGAAAAGGAAGGTGGTAGGAGAATAGAAACACCTTGAAAGAAAACTAAATTGAAACTCAAAATGGAATCATTGATTTAAACCATATAAATTCAATTTAAATCAATTAATATTCAATAATTGATTTAATCCGTTTGATTTTTACTGAAGTTAAATCAATCTTAACTATTTCCAAATTAATTATCTTATTATCCAATTATTTTGAAATTAACAATTTCAAAAATCATAAATTCTATAGTCATTTATAATAATCATCTTTTATTCAACAAATTTAATTCTTCTTTATTCTAGATTATTATTAAATATATTCTACTTAATATATCTTATCACACATATTAAGTAGATTACATTTATTATAACTATTCCAATTTATTTCTAAATTTCCTTAAACACCATTTGATATTGTATATTATTAAATTATTTTTTTATTCAATTTACCTCAATTTTTCTTTTTGTAACTAAAACTTTAAGTGTATAACATTTATTATAACCACTCAAATTTTATTTAAAAAATCCTTTTATATTGTACATTATCCAATTACATAGTTAATTTCTGAATGATTTAGGTGAGTTATATTGGCATGCAATTTAATATTATACAAGTAAAAAAAATTCCAATTCTATTATCCAAGTTTAAATATTCATTCAAAATTTGACTTTATTTTATCATTAGAATCACCTTTTAACATAAATTTATGAATTAAATTTCCAATTAACTTCAAACACTTTAGAGATAAATAAATACATACATATAGTATATGTCAAATCAAATTTAAATCCTTTTAAGACTTTAAACACAAGGTCTGAAACTATCAGAAATTAAATTCTTAAATTCTTGTTTTAAATTCATTTCTGTTTCCAAATAAATTTATAACCATGTTTTATAATTATTTATATAAGACAAAACCTATGGTTTACAAAACCATAAATAAAATCAAACACTATTATCTCTAAACAACTAGTTAAATTCTAAAAATTATACTTATATATATAATATTAGATTTTTCCCAAATATAGGAATAAATTTTTCAAAACAAGTATAGAGATTCAAATTTGAAGGACTCAAATCAAAGAGAATTTTGATTTAAAGATAAGTTGGAATCAAAAGATCCGATGATTAAATAACAGAATAAGGAACCAGATAAGTTTATATAAATCGCGGGCAACCTTAACCGGGTCAACCATGACTTAAAGAATAAGATCGATGTGGATTTTCTGGGGTAAATCTACATTCGATCTGAAGAGATAGAGTTCAGAATAACCAAAGATACTAGCATCTAAACCGAGGATAAATGTAAATCTCTGGTGAATCAAATTGTAAAGGAGTTTCACCCTTTTATTAGAATATTGGCGAGACCGCCAATTCACTATAAAGATCATCCGAAGTGGAGTTATGGGATACTCCAGAATCGAAAGAAAATGAATAGTGAGGGACACGAATGAACTTCGGAACCGTAGGGAACGTTCCAAAATTCGAAAAGGAAGAGATTCAAGATCGAATGAAAGTGATTCTGTAAATCAAATTTACCATACATTCTAAGTTTTCCCTAGAGCCAAAGCTCTGATACCAAATGTAACGACCCGATATTTTCAACCATTCGCATCCGCACATGTCGGACTTGAATTGTTCAAAATACTGCGTTGTAAATAAAATTTGGCAAATCTCAAAATATACAGTAAATAAATTATCACAGAATCACAGACACGGATATCAGAAAACTCGCAGCGGAATTTAAAAATACTTAGTCGTTCATGAAGCCACTATAAATAGTCTCAATCAAATAAAAATTACATGGTCTTTAATCCAAATATAGTTTTAAATCATCAGTAGAACAATCCAAATGTCCACTAATCTTGATTTCAAAATTTTAGATAAAGGACTGGAAGGGAAGTTTGCCAGCAGCTTGAAAGTGATCTACAGAAATCCTAGCTCCGGGATGAAACTGAATTGCAACTCAGGCTGACCCGAGCGTAAAATAAAACATAAACACTCGAGTCAGGACATACATACTTATATAGTGTAAGCTAATTCAAGTGTACTGTAATATCGAGCAACTAACTTAAAGGATGTTTGGGACCGCCCATCCTCTAAGGATCCGTTAAACTATTTACTATGTAGTAATATTCGCTATTATAATAATGTCAATTAGTAAAATAAACTTACTTTAAAATAGCGTTAAGGGGTTACCCATATAGCCCTTAACACACATAATGCCAATAGTTTATACAGTGCCTGCATATCTCCTTATCGGGAGACTACGAGAAGATACTCCATAGGTACGACACAAATCAAACTCGTACAAGGCTCGCTATGGTAGGTGACACGGCACAACTAGGCAATGCCAGGGTAGATATACCAATTACGATTCCGGACCGGTGGAAACGCGCAGCGCGCAGCTACCGCCCATCTCGAACAACACTCCCAAATCAAAGGTGCGCACCAAACAATCACAAAAGCAATAGAATGGCATACGAAGAAGTGCGTCCGATGAGAGGTGCTACCTCATTAATCCGTCAATCGCTCCTGTTTTAGCCACCTTATGCCAACACACAGGAGTCGGGTCCACGTATTTACCTCAAAGAAAACGTCACCACCATCCTACTTCATTCTGGAATCTCCACCGCGTACACGGTTGTCAAAGTGGTTTTCGGTATCGACAGAGAGTATGCCCATATCCGATCCCGGTCTCTTTAACAACCAAACGTTATTGTAACCCGTGGTTACAACTTTTTAAAATGGTATTTATACTTTAAAAATCAAAATAAATTTCAAATACATTTCAATATCATAATATCATTTCGAACAGCATTTATTTAAACATCAGTCATTTTATTTATTATAAAATACCATTTAAACCTATTCAGTTTATTTAGGAATTAATTGCCTTTCAACTCACATTTAAAAGTTAAATTCTTCCATTTAAAACCATTTAAAGTCAATTCCTTATTTTTATTAATTACATATTAAATTCCAAAATTTAAGCCTTTTTTCCAAAGATTATTAAATTTTATTAAAACAATCAAAAATTCAGTTTCCGTAGCACTTATAAAATGCTACCTAAAGTTATAGGTTAAACAGTTCATTTACAAAAGACAGCATTTAAGTGCTGTAATAGATTTCTTTATTTCCAACTAAACATTAGTTATCTTTATCAACTATAGCACTTACAAAGTGCTATAATAGCTTTTAGTTCAAATTAGCCTTTAAGTTCATTTAAATTTAACTACAACATTCACAAATGCGGTAATATCCTTTATATTTAAAATTTCAAGGTTTAACTTTAATTTCATAACTAAGTAAATTTTTATTTAAATCATATTTAACTTACAAATCATATATTTTCACATTATAAAGTCATAATTTCAATACTCATATTTTTATGAATTTGTAAGTAAATTTTCATACAAAAATCAAATTTTATTATGAATTTATTATTTAAATCCAAGTATTAAATTCCCATTTCATTAATTAAATTATTAACTTAACAATTAAGTTTTAAATTCCTAGAATATGACTTATTATCAATTATTTTACTTTACTAAAATCTCACTTTTAACAAAAATTCAGAATTTCCCAAAATAAGTTATATTTCACAAATTTTCTTAAACATTCATTTATTTAACATTTGACTCATTCACAAATCATTATAAATTTTATAAAAATCATTTAAATACATTTTAAACCAGAATATTATAAATTTTCCATTTAAAATATTTTTAAAACATTTTAGAAAAATATTATATAAACCACGGGTCTGTATATAGTTTTCTAGCCTAGGTCAAGTGATACGGATATATATCATTTCAATCCGCAATTTACAAAGAAAACCCGGGTTCTATCATTTCAAATCCGCAATCCCAAGTTAAATAAATCACTAAATAAATAAATGAATGCATAACTAAGTAAGTATCGTTCAGGCCAATCATTTCAGCCTGTAACGATTTCTATTCTACAGGGAACTTGCAGTGTGATTTGCAGTAAATAATAATAAAAAATCTAATTGCAACAATATAACAATAGATAGTACAGCCGATGATGTGTCAATTAAATAATGGGGTTTAACATCATAAGTTAATATCACAGGTAGATAAAATTAAATAAAATAAGTTTACAAATACTCTTGTGATTAATTCACAAATATACAAGTATGTTTGTCTCGTGAGGAATACTCACCTGAATGCCGTCGAAGATTTGATTTAAAACGATGGTCACACTTGAAAGAAAGAAAACGTACGGAAGCACGATCAAAATGATGTGGAGGCTGCGACCAGATTTGTATTTTTGTAAAGGAAACGAATTAATTAAAAAAATCAAAACTAAGAAAAAAAAATTAACACGAAATTTCGAAATAAACTGGGCGGATGGAATCAAATTTGACTCGACCACTCCACCACCTTATATCAATTTCACTTTATATAAATTGTTAACCCTTTAGATTTTATAAGTGAAATGCAGGTTATGGAAGCAACTGCTAGTGCTTTTGGTTCCATAAATTTAGCGTAAATTGTCCAACAAATAGGTATGTTTTCGGGTTACGGTTTATAGCGCTATTTTATATATTTTCCCGTGTAGGGATATATATTTTATTTTGGAAAATATTTGTGTATATTGTTATCTTTATCTTATATTTTCTCCCGAGCCTTTCCGTACAAAGGTGACTCTGCCAAAATTTTCCGTAAAATTTTGGACTTAGAATATTTTGAAAATGTTTACCAAACTTTAGTAATTTAAGTGTAAAAAGATACAACGATTATAAATGGGTATATTTTATTTAAAGTAATAAATTTTGAAAATTATTGTTTATAAGTTAAATATTTTGAATAAGATGTATTGTTATTTAGTTCTTCTTTTCCCTTCTTTTCCTTTTCGAGGACGAAAAGTTTTGAGTGGGGGAGAGTGTAACGACCCGTATAAATTCGATGTTTAAATGAATTAAATTAATAAGATTTTTTATATAAGTTTAGAAAGGAATAAAAATCTTAGCTATTCATATGAAAGAGAATGTTGAAATTTGTTGTATCAAGGGTAATTAAAAATTTACAAAATTAATTATATATTGCAATTAATTGTAATAGTGGAAATTGTCGCATTTGGATATAAATATTAAAATGAAGGCTAAAATAAATTTTGTAAATGGTGACTTAAAACCTATAAAATCCAAATGAATTAGGTAGGAAAAAGATTCTTACCTGGATATAAAATTTAATATGAGATTCCAATTCAAATAAATCATTTAAATGTTATGATTTTATTTTTAATGAAACATGAGAAAAACAAATGTAAGGATTTGATTAATATATATATTATTTGTTCAGGGTATTGAATAAAAATTGGGAATCCAATTGTAATTAAGGATAATAACGTTGGTATTAGTTAATAAATTAAATTTCAATGCAATACCCATAAATGAATGGAATGAAATGAATGTATTTAAATGCATACTAGGTTATTTATCAAACAGAAAGAAAAGTAAATATCGAATTGATTGATGAATAAATATGCATTGAATAGTAATTGAATGTAAGTAAATGGTAATTGTATAAAATCAATGTAAGATAATGAATTGCATAACTGTGGGTTGATATTAAATGTTGAAATATTATATAGATAAGGATTTAGATGGAATGGATTAATTTATGAAATAAAGGATAGCAACCATATAAAATGTTAAGTAAGTTAATATTGTCATTAATAAAAACGTTACTTTAAGGATAATTAATGTAGTAGCGTAAGGTGTAAATGTAAATTACAATGGAAGCGTAACCTTATTTCTAGGTAGAAATTGCAGGTGGATTTATGAAATGGAGGTTATGAAATAAATGAAATTGAATATTTCGTTAGTATGAATTTAAAGGAAAACGAGTTAATTTGATTAAATCAATAAAAGACAATAAATACAATGATGGTAGGTTATTAATAAAGGTGGATAGGGAAATGATTGTTATAGTAAATAAATGGAATTCCAACTTGTTGGAATGGAGTAAATACACTTAGTAATAAATTTAGTATAGGAAAACGAAAGGGAAATATTGAATTTATTTAATCCGTGTATATATATATATATAGTAAATGGTGATTATTGGATTGTAAATAATAAACTTATTAAAGGTAATTAAGAGTTGTGACCACCAGTTATTAGGAGTGTTACATACATATTTAATTCATTCAATTGATTTGGAAATCATTGCAATAAAAATAAATTAAACGTTACGTTAAATAAATTTAGGTAATAATAGGGAATAACGTATATAAATTCTTCATTAAATGATGATTTGTGAATATAAAGATGGAAATAAAGTTTATTAATATATCGGAATTTAATTTTGATAAAAGGTTAATTGCAATCAAATGATAAATGCTTAAACGGGAATTAAGCTTTATTTATTCATTTGGATGTAGAACATGATAATTTGAATCTATTGAATTTATTTGAAATTGAATAGAACATTTTATGTTGATTGAAATTAAAGTTGGAATTTGGAGATGTTTTAGTAATAGAGTATAAATCCAAAGGAATTCCCATCTATTGGGTACCAATAGATAGAATAATTGAATGAAAGGTCAACTAAGGGATTATTGCAAAGTTAATTTATAATTTGTAGATATAATGAAATTGAAATTTTACGCTAAAATTAATAATTTAATCAGCTTTTAAGAAACATCTTAAATTGTCTAAATTTGGACAATCAACGAAGGATTATTAAGTGATAAAAAATTTCCAATACTAAAACCGAAATATAAAAATTTAGATTTATTTACTAATTCTTAATATAATTAATTAGTATAAAAATAGCCATTTTTGTCACGGACTCGGATTTCGACGAAACTAGTTTCATCGGATCCGTAACAGTGAATTTTTGTAGGGTTTCAAGTTTCGTAGCGATCGGACTTGTCGTTTGATCGTACGAACGCGAAACGCCTTGAAATCGATTTAATTGAAATCAATTTGAAGATATTGTTTTCAGCATAACTTCTTCATACGATCGAATTTGGACGTGAAACTTTTTCCATCGCGTTCAGAATATTTTAAATTACCTATTTTGATATATGGGTTTACTCAATTTCGTTCCGGGGTCAGAACGGGCTTTTTGGGACACGTTAGCGTTAGCACGTTTGTTTATCCGATCCATCTACCCTGTTCTAACCTACCTATATAAACCCAGTTATAAACCCTAGCCTCCATCTATTCCCTTTTGTGTGTGCGTTCATTTCCCTCAACTCCTTCTTTCCAATGGCTGCAAAACCCTAGATCCAGTTTCAATCCAAATCAAAAGTCAAAATTCAAAGTCTCCAGAAAAGTTCACAAAAATTATATGTCATGGTTCTCGAAGAGCATAATCTGCTGGTACTGTTCGTTTTTCGATTGGAGCTATTTTTCATCAGAAAACTTCAAATTGTTTTCGGCCGTTCATTGGGTGGTTTCGTTTTAACGGCGGATCTGCGACAAGGCAACGATCAGGGAGCACCGCTGGTTAGAGGGGGCTCGGTGGAGCAGATCCATGTGGCTACTAGGGTTCACCGGAGTTTGGTTGCGTGCGAAATCGAAGGGGGACTGGCCAGTTTTCGTGCTTGGCATAGGGTCTTTAGGGCAGGTGGGGCCTGCGCGTGCGGCTGCAAGGGGCGGCCTGGGGTGGAGGACGAGGTGGCGGCCTCGGATCTAGGTGGAAGGGATCGAGTGGTCGAGAAAAATTTGGTTTAGGGTTTCAGGAAGTGGCGGCTAGGTATGCTCGATCGCGTTTGGTTTCCGGAGCTGCCTGCGCATGAGTATAGGGGGGATGATGACGTGGAGGTGCTGTGTTAGGTGATTTGTTTTGTTTTAATTAAATTTTATTTTTGAATCTTCTAATACGAATAACTTTTGCGTACTGAATCCGACTGACGCGAGATTTTTTTTATTAGGATCGTAACAAAATTTCGGACGCATTGACGCTAGTTTGGACAGATTTGAAGGCCGTCAAATTTTTGGGTTTAAATCGGATTAAAATTCAATTTAAATTCAAAAGGTGAGTGTTTTAACCCACTCACAACTTCTAAAACTTCTTATGTTTGTTAAATTGATTTTAGATATGAGTAGAAATTTATTTATGACTATTTGGCATGTTTTATTCATCATCTCTGTTAAATCGCATTTATTTAATTTAACTGTTAATAAATTTTATTTATTGCATATAATTTGACAGTTAGAATTTATTTATTTGCATATTAACTGCCAGTTAAATTTACATTTATTTTTGCATATAAACTGCTAGTTTAACAGTAGTTAAATTTATTATTGAATATAAATTGTTAGTTAATACATGTTATTTATTACCTGTATAATTTATATGTTATATATCGATGATTGTTTAGATTGGATGATGATTGCAAATGATGGTTGATGATTGATACTTGGATGAATGGATGCTACATTTGTATTGTATAAACTTTAAGTCATCATGCACTTTGATTTCATTCGAGATTGCGGTTTGAAATGATATACAACCGCATTTTTATTTTAAATTGCGGAGTGAAATGATAAACATCCGTATCACTTGACCATAGGGTAGAAAATTTTATACAGGCACCGCGGTATATATATAAAATATATTTTGAAATGTTTTATGGTTTTGTAAAGCTATATATATATATGGTTTATGGGATATTAAATTGGTTATTTATATATATATATAGTAATTTTCCGTTTTTAAGCTTCGTATAAATTTGATTTGAAGTATAAAATAAAGTTTGATTTTAAGATCGAATACGATTAAGCATTTATTTAAAATCTTATTTCTGGAGTCTTTATGACTTAAATGAGGATAAGATTTGGAAGATGAATATTAAGTTAAATTGAAATTTAATAAAAGTTAAATTTTTTAAAGGATATGATTTTTATAACTTGATTTTTGTGTAAAGTGATTTAAATGAATATCAGGTTGATTTAAATGAATATATCAAGTTTAATAAATTGGAAGATTTTCCAATTATGTGAAGTTAAAGGTTTTACTTAAATTATATCGAATTCATTAAGTAAACATTTCAAGTCTAAATAGTAAGAAATTGAATTTGATATATATGGGTTTGTCAAATGAGTTTGTTTTGAAATGGTAAAATATTTAATGCTTTTAAACATAAGAATTAAAAATGGTATTTGGAAGTTTAAATTGATAGAATTGATTTGTGAAATGTGAAGAAGCTATTTTGTTTTATAAAGAATTTAGTACTTAACCATTTGAGAGATGGAAATTTGTTTCAAAGTTATGATTTTCAAGGTAGTATAATTTGGAAATATTATATTCCAGAGTTTTGATTTCTAAATATTTTACTTTGAAAACCCTATGATTTTGGAAAGAATATATATTGGAAAAATAAAATGACATTATATTGGTTTGGGCGTAAATGATATCGTATTGATTTGGGGTTTTAAAAATATAAATGATATCGTATTTGTATGGGTTTAAAATGGATATTTTATTCTGGTTTTAAAGTTTAAATTATTTTAAATGATCGCGGTGTTATAATAACGGTTGGTTGTTAAAGAGACCGGGATCGGAAGTTGTCATACTCTCTGCTAACTCCGAAAACAACTTTAACAACCGTGTACGCGATGGAGATTCCAGAATGAAGTAGGTTGGTGACGGCGTTTCCTATAAGGTAATTACGTCAACCCAACTCCCATGAGTTGACATAAGGTGGCTAAAACAGGAGCGATTGTGGGACCAATGAGGTCATTCCTCTGATCGAACGCACTCCTTCGATACTATACTCTGACTTTGGATTGATTCGGTGGCCACTATTGATTTATTTGGTTTGGAGGTGTTAGTTCGAGGTGGGCGGTAGCTGCGGCTACGCGTTTCCACCAGCCCGTATAGAAATTGGTATATCTACCTTGGCATTGCCTAGTTGTGCCGTGTCACCTACCCTATCGCGCCTTGTACGAGTTTGGTTTTCTCCCGTAGCCCGTGTGGTTTCACAATCCTTAAAGAAGTAACCAAACAAGAAACATCCAAAGATAAATCATCAACGAGCTTTTTCGATACGAAAGAATGACAAGCACCCGTATTGAAAAGAACTCGAACACTATGATCATGAAATAAAATAGAACCTTCCAACATAGATGGAGATATACCTTTGGGCTGAGAGGGACCTTCAGAGGCCTTAGCAGCATAAAGCTTGCTAGACTTGGCACAAGCCGGAACAGTAGGGCAAGCTGAAACATGATGACCTTCCTTCTTGCAATAACGACAGAAGAGAGGCTTAGGACAAGCTCGAATAATATGATTAGGAGAACCACAATTGAAACACTTCCGAATGAAAGGCGTTCCAACAGACTGAGGCTGATAACTAGAACTACCAGTCTTCTTCTTTTTAGAAGGGAAAGGCCTGGACTTTTGAAATGGAAACTGCCTCTTGTTGGGGTTCTTGGAAACCTCAGCATCAACATCACTATCACACTCCTTTTCGACGGTCTCGAGATGAAGCGCTGAATCAACCAACTCCTCAAAAGAAAGCTTAAGCTGGAGCAACAAAGACTTCTTAAGACCAGAAACAAACTTCAAATTCTTCTTATAAGAAGTGCTAATGAATTCAAGACCATACTTAGATAAAGCCTCGAATGATGCAACATACTCAGAAACAAAAGACTTCCCTTGCTTCAACTCAAGGAAGCGACGGGTCAATAAAACTTTTTCAGATTCAGGAACGAACTTGAGTTCAAATCTCTCCCGAAACTGAGTCCAAGAAAGAGTAGACTCATTAATCTCGACTACAAGAAGCTCACACCAATCAATAGCACACTCTTGTAATAAGCTAGAAGTTACAAGAACTCTATCATGGTCAGAAAGATCCATGTGAGAGAAGATACGCTCGCACGTGCGAAACCAAGCTTGGACTTCAAGAATAGACTCGGAGCCTTTAAACGGCTTACACCCTAGATGAGAAAAATCACTGCACTGGCGTGCAAAGGCAGACTTGCGAGATGGAGACACTCGAGGAGGAACTGGAGGCTGAGTGCTCCTAAACAATTCCAAAAACTGAATGGCAGACATATAAACACCATCAGGATGTGAACCACTAGATCACCCAGCATCCGAACTTCGTCCTCTGCCTCTTCCAGCCATATGCTGAAAGTATGATAAGAGCAAGATTAATCACAAGGTAGATACTTCAATACGGAATACTACGGAATAAAATGCATTCCTAGACGTATTTCCCAAATTCTATCTAACCATGGATAGTAGAAGGAATAGAAAGGCACGATGATTCAAAGATTTGTATCACTTATACACTTTGATGTACCATAATATGTGAATCTATTCCGTGTTTATCATATTTTGTCCTGAACTCAGCTCTGATACCACGCTTGACGCCCCACCTCTATACCCATGCTAGCCAAGGACACTACAGGGTAATGCCGTCAACTAACACGGAGAATAAGGCTGGTTGGGAGCGACCATCTACAGCCTTGCTCTAACTATCTATTGGATACATCGACAATAGTCATACCAAGCAGGTCGGCATACCCAATGAATACTTAAAACAAAACCATAGGTGGTTGGAGGATCTATCAGAACAGAATATAACAACTCAAATGTAATATACATCACAGAACAGTAAATCATCTTATACACATATATTGATACATAACAGAGTTTACAGAATAATACATGCCGAGTGGTATAGCAAACCACAATATACAGACGAACCAAAATAATATATATATATCAGAGTTACAATAAAAAGGACTACACAAAAATCTTTAACAAAAAGGAACAAGCTGAATAGTCCATGCGGAAGCAAAATAGGCTAAGTCTAAAAGCACCTAACCTGAAACATCTCGGTCTGACCCGAGTATAAAATACACGGGTCAGTCTAGCTAAACAAATCAGTTAGATAAACTGAACAATAATAAACCTGCAAGGTTACAAAGTATAACAAATATCTCTAAAAGAAATAACACAATCATCTAACAAAAGATGAATCATATGATAACAAAACAAGCCTCATATCATCGGCAACACAACAGACAAAGGATAAGAATATCCCCAAGCAAGCCAAAAAGGCAAATAACAAATACCCATAAGGTATACAAGTTCCACAAGGTAATCGCTATACTTCATGCGGCTCAAAAAGACCAACATCGAAGGGCGAAACCAAGGGAATATACATATCAAATGAAACATCATAAAACTTGCACGTGCTCAGTACTGTATAAACAAGGATCCATGAGCCTGAAGACTCCAAACCCAATATCACCCATGCGGCTTATAACGACCAACATCGGGAGCGATACTATATGGCAAAAAACCCGAAGGCACATACCTGAAGGCAACAAACCTGAAGGAGACAGTCCGAAGACACTATCCCAAAGGCAACAAACCATAGTGGTGAAAGTCCGAAGGCCCAGTACTGGACACCACTAACTGGAGGAATGTGTCATAACTCTCAAAAAGGAATCCGAAATGTGGTAACGTGAGTCCCATAACCACTCTTTCGCACTAAACGGTTTACTATCCGTTAGTTAATTTCACACTCAAAGCAGTACAAAGTTCACCTCATATCATCGGTAAACCAAACCCGATGGTCAAAACGATCAATTGAATAGGTCGGGGATTAATCGGAAGGATAAACGCACAGATTCATGGTCCGTGTTTTGCCCAACCATTTAATCACCCTTTCACTTCACTCGAAGTGCGAAATTGTGCCTGTGTTTTAAATAGAATTTATAAATCGGAGAAGCGAACTTTTAATACGATTTGAAGAAATCTTTTATAAAAACCCATGAATGAATTCAAAAAGGAATCATCAAGGTCAAATATGCATAAAAAACTAATTGGAATCAATATGCATCGAACAAATTTGGAAAACTAAGCGACCAAGGCAAATTGGAAAATAAAAATAGATTCAGACGTCTGAAAGAAGTGGTTCAGACATCTGAATCTGGAAATTAATTTGTTTTCCAGAACAGATTTCAGACGTCCGAACCCAAACTTTCAGACGTCTGAAATAGGTTTTTTTGGCCTATTTCCTTTCTGTTTGAAAATTAGCAAATTCAGACGTCTGGAATATAATTTCAGACGTCTGAATCTGGGGATGAAAATCTTCCCCAGAACAATATTCAGACGTCTGAAATAGGGTTTCAGACGTTTGAAACCTGATGGTCAGGCATTTCCTGAACCTAGTCCATCTATGGCCAAACAAATCGAAAGCAATCGGATGCGTGTTGATTATGGGCTTACGTCAAACGACTACCGAACCTTAACGACACACCCAAACACTCTGAACAACATAAACATCAACCATAAAAGGTTTTACATAGATTTGGCTTCAAAAATCATAATTTGGCGATTTCACCAAAGCAATCCAAATCGAAAGTAAATGAACATGAACAAGTGTTAGGAATTCATACCTAACAACCAAAGGTACATATAGTCATAGATTTGAGATAAAAATCTCACCTTACATCAATAATATCAAGAGAAGTAGATGTGAGTTCAAAACCCACCTTTTATCTCAAAACAAAGAATAGAGAAGCTCAATAACAAAGAAAACAACCAACCACTCTCCACTTCAACTCTACTAGCTTTAACCTAAGATCAAAACAAGTATTTCCTAAATTTAGGTTTAGGAATTTTTGAGATTGAAGAGAGAAAGAGATAGAGAAGACGAAGAGAAGGCTTACCAATAGCTTCTATTTGATTTTTGGAGCAAGAATTCAAGTTTGCAAGTAAACTAGGGCTTGGAATTTCTATCTCCCTTTCCCTTCCACCATTTTCAGTTGAAGCTTAAGTTTTATAAAATGAAATGAGTGAGTGGGGAAGAGAGGGACTGAGTTAGGGTATTAAACTAGAAAATGGGCTGAACCCAAACCCAAAAGCCTACTTAGCAAATAGCAAAATTCGACTTACTCCAAACATATCAAAGCTTATACTCAAAAAGATCGCAAACGCCATTTTGGAATCAATGGAGGTGGTTTTGAGTTCCAATTCGGCCATTTGCAAAAAGTAACTTTTCGGACCTAAATCCGACTAACGACGCCATATTTAAATATAAAATCGTTAAATATGCGGGTTGTTACAAAAACGCTCGAGTCAGGACTAACATTCTTATGTAAGTAGGTAGACTCAAGTGAAATGTACATGTTTGCACAAAAAATGGACAAAAACACCTCCAAGTCGTATGAATTAGTTGATTTTATGTTGTTTCTAGTGATTTGGGTGATTTACGAAAATATATAAAATAGATGGACTAAACTGTAAAAGACACACAGATTTATAGTGGTTCGGCCAGAACGTGCCTACGTCCACTTTATATGTTATTCTCCTTTTTCTTTCAGATTACAAGTACAAGTACAAAGCTTTGTATACCAGTATATGAAAGTTGTTTGAAAGTTCCTTCCATGCTTGAGCTCTCAAACTTGTCTGCCATTGTTGTACCCCTGCCCCTCTATTTATAGAGTGAGGTTGGTGGCAAGGGTCTTGGATGTATATAGCTGCTGGTGGGCCTGGGCTGAAGCAATCTGGCCTGACAGAGTTAGTCCGGTCGTGTCTTCCCTTGCTTCTGGCTCGGCAACGTGTGGAGGTGGGTTGATTCGGTTGGACATGGAAAGGAGGTTGATTCGGCTATGCAGGGGAAGTTGGTTGGTTCGGCTGGTGTTGGACCGGTAGGTGTTTGGTTCGGTAGTTGGTTCGGTAGTAGGTGGTCCGGTAGTTGGTTCGGTAGGGAGATGGAGTGTGGGTTGGTTCAGTTATGCATAGGAAGGGTGTTGGTTCGGCGATGTTGAGCCGGTCGAAATACTCCCAACAGCTCAATAAGTGAAATACTTAGGTTTAAATAAACATCATCTTTCACACTATAAATCGGTTCAGTTCAAATAGCGACTTTATGCTCATTTCCAATCGATTTATTATTAAATCTAACTCCAGATTTCAATTCTTCTCTTAAAGCTATTAAGTTATAAATCAAACAAGTTTAAATCCAATAAAAAATTTGATTAAATTTCAATTTCATAATTTTAAGTTCAAACATAAATTCGATCTTACAATATTCTAATTTTATTTCTAATTCAATTTATTTAAACCCAAAGTTGTTTTAAATCGGGTATACATCATTTCAATCCAAAGTGATTTTTTTTTAAAGAGAACATGAAGTGTGAGAACAATAATAACATACATAACATAACATGTCAATGATCAACATGTGTGCATAATTAACAACTTAATATATACACATGCCTAACTAACATATCACATGTGTCACATATCGTAAACAACATAACCGAATATTTCAAATTCTATCATGTCGTACACTAACATAACGTATAAACATATAACACGACATATATACAAGGAACTTTCAAGGTGAAATAACATGGCACCTCATTTTTCCAAAACATAACACATTATTTACACATAGCATAGATGACATATTATTAACATGGTATGTATAACATATAATTTTATTAACTAACTCATTTTTTTTAACAAAGCATATGTGACGTATTTCAATACAAGGCATATAAAAAATTTCTAACATAACACATTTTTTTACATCTCATATGTGACATATTTAACTTACATGTGTAGAAATCAATCAAATCAACATAATATACTATTTGTGACATATAAAACAACATATGCATGTGAATGTTATAACACAAGTTCAAGGAAACATAACAACATATATCACTTATTCATATCTAAAGCAAACAATTCAATCAGTGTTATTTACCTAACAATAAAAATGTTAATCGTGGGTGATTACTAACCTTTTGAGGTAAGAGATTTTTTGACAACATAAATTGATAGATTCTAGATGAAATCCAAACACGACAAGCAAACCAATTTTATCCATAGCAACAATCCAATAGCAAAGCAAATCACCACAATGCAAGTCAAACAAACTGAGTTTTGTTCTTCTTTCTTTAGAGAGATGAAGCAAGAGAGGAGTGATGCAGTTTGGCGTTTGAAGAGAGATGGGATATAGTTTGAAATTTGGGAATTTGTGGATTTGTGGATTTAGGAATTTTGAAGTTTCTGTATTTATGAGGAAGAAGGAGAAAGTGTGAGCAGAAAGCTTTAGATAGAGTAATGAGAAACAATCTGTACGTACTTTGGTTTTGTTCCCTAGTGGAAAACCAAAAGAGGCACGTATTTAATAAAAGAAAGCAATAAAACCAAAATGTGGAAATAGTGGCAGATGTGTTGCAACATACGGGGTTTTTGACTCACGAAAGTCGACATTTATACGTCCACTGTATCAACTTGCGAGCAATCGAAGGCCAGAAAATCGTACCGTTAGGGTTAAAGAAGAGGTAGAGGATAGTAGAAGAAAGAAAGAAGAAGCAACAGAAACAATATCAGAATCTCACAATCAGAACAACATATAATCGATAAATGAATAATCTTTAAAACAAAGAACTATATCAGTTATTACATTACATCACATTATCACAGTGTAAAACAACAAACAGCGGAAAAGAAATACTATATACTAGTTGATACGCCAAACCATCCAGCCTGCCTCTAGATCTCTACAGCAACTCCTGAATTCCAGAATGACCTGATTACCTGACTCTAGACTGTCCGTGTTAAAATTGGTGGGCACCCAGAGTTTAGGAAAAGAACAATAAAATCCAGGTCGGTCATGGGACTGGTGTGAGAACTTAAAACAGTTTATCTTTTAAAACCAAACAAAGAAATTATTTTTAAAATAGATTCGCAATGCTTTTTTGAAAATGAGACTACCATAAGGCCTCCTGCACGCACACACAATGCAAACGTAGAATCGGAGGAGATTTCTCCTTATGGTAGTCAAATATGCTTGATACACAAATTTTCTTTGATATTATTACTATAGGTGCAAAGTGTAGGAAAACATTTCGAAAGTAATGATATAAATCTTAGCCAACATACGACCAGTATCGTATGCCTACTTTAGCTACCATCTAAACAGTGGGGTGCCACCATAAGTGAATGATAGGTTCTACAACTAAAACCGTACAAGGTGCGTATTAGAGTTTGGATTTCCAACTAATGGTCAGGCCAAGGAACTTACCATTGCCACATAGGTACGCCTCTGGAAAGAGGCCCCGAGAACCTAACCGGATCTCTGCCAACACAAGGCCGGGTTACCCCTAGCTGGGTAACTACTAACACGAATTTGCCATCCCCCGGTCGTAACCGACCTAAATCCCGGGATTCACCAACAACCATAAAATAATATGTTTGCAGCAGCAACATAGGTTAAGTATCAGGGCTCCATACCATAATACCACCTCTATCCAGAAGGAATGACATACACTAAGGGGGCGTTATCCCCCAATAACATTGTCGCATCTTTCCTGTTTTGACCATTACCAGGGTGTGAGGTCCGACGAAGTCTCATCCACAATGCTACGCTTTATACAAAAGCCACGCTTTGATCAACAAATGATCAGCAACACTCATCATGCCACGTTACCAATTTGGGAATATATCACTGGTAATCATCAACTACATAACCTTTGAGCTCGTACGTCTCAGAGAAGGGTGTTAAGCTAAGTGAATAAATTCTCCGTCGCCAACAGAAATATATTTGATAGAAATCAGCTATACATCTCAAATTGTAACGTCAGACACACAACCATACAAGTCCGTTCCGGGATCGAACAGAACCGAAGGCACTTCCAAAGAAGCCCTTGCAATACGGATATTCACTAATCACGTCCGGAATTCCCATCACAAAGGGTGGTAAAATCTGTATATCGGAGATCAGCCGATGCAGAGACATTCGACGGTAATTCTTCCGTTTTCAAAAATATCCGGTCTTCAACACCGGTCTTCAAATGCTATCCATTACGACATATCATTATTCGAAATGGGATTTATGACACAAAGGTCCTCTCCCGGCTAAACCGAATAACGATCGCTTATTTTAAAATAAGTGTAGCATTAAAATTCAAGCAAATCACATCAAATACCCATTTAAAGGTAAATATTGATAGTCGGTTATTTAACTATCAAGGCCAACAAACAAATATCCAGCACTATTGCAATCACTAGGCCCTTTTTATTAATCTTCCATAAATTAAATAACTTGCCAAATATTCACTTCACTCTATCTTTAAAAAGATATGTTCTCTAAACCATTTCAATTTCAAATTGGAAAAGCAATTCCAAATACTTATTCATTTTCAATTTATCTTTAAAAGATAAAAACCCAAAACATTTCACTTCATATTGGAAAACATTTCCATACTTATTTAACAATAAGTAATTCACAAATCTATTTATTTTCAATACTTAGAGAATATCCAATATACTTAAAACACGATTATGTATATATTTTATTCCTTTAAGGAAAACGTTCTCTTAAACACATTCATTTGAGTCAAAACGAATGTTGTGTAAAACATCGTTACGACAACCCAAAATCACTAGTATAGGGATTCAAAATTTAGATATATATATAAATCCCAATACTATACAAAAAAATTCCTTTCGGAAATAATTTACTATAACAACAGTGTTATAGTCCATCTTTTCCTTGTTTCTCGAAAACGTCTATTTCAACAATGAATGTTGAAATCTATGGTTTCGATCCTTAACACATTTTAAAACAACTTCAAATCGTTTTAATTCGAATTAAAATATCACTTCCTAAAACATTTCTTTTATATATCATTCACCGTCCAAAATCGTGAATATAAATCGTTAACCAAATTCAACGTTTCTACACATTTTATTTAAAGGATTATCCACTGTCCAAAATCGCGGATATATCTCCTTTAATAAGCTTTCATATTTACTTAACAAATTCAATTGGTTTGGGATTTATAAAGCAACGTTTATAAATTCACATTTATATATTTTATAAAAACTTCAACTTATAAAAATCACTTTATTAAAAAAATCTATTTAAATCTCATTTAAATGCCAAAATCCGATTTATAAGTTAATTTCATAAAAATATTTTATTTTACAAAATCTATTCATTTTATAACTTCACAATTTATAAATCTATAAATTTCGTTCACTTATGAAATTCATTTATACTTTATTTTAACACTTATAAAAACTCGTTTTATAATTCCAATATTTTAAATTTATAAATATCAATTTTATAAATCTTTTACATAACACGTTTGTAATAATTTCAAAAATCTTTATTTAAACTATTTTATAAAATTCATTAACTCCATATTTCAAAAATCAATTTTCAACTATATTTCTCAAAAATCTTAATTTTTAAAACATTAAATTTATAACGTTTATTTATTTTAAATGAATCAATTCCAAAATTTTAATAAAACGTATACTTTCGAAGATCACTTTAAAACCCTTTTAAGTTTGAGAATCATCGCTTTAACACTTTTAATTTTTCCAAAATAGGCCCAATGCTGCAACAGCACTAAATATAACAATCACGGTGTAACAACCCTGTATTTTGTGATTTTTTTTGTATATTTTAATTATTTTAATTGAAATTTTGATTTAAAAACTTATTTTATTTATTTTGAATGATAAACTTTAGTTTTGATATGAATTATCATTCCAAGCATGAATAAAAAGAATATTTTCCAAAAAGTGAATTTTTTGTCAAAATAGTCAAACTTTGACTTTTAATTTAAATTTTTAAAAGTTTGAAAATTTAAATTTTATCTTTTATTATGAAAGTACATAAAATTATAAGAACACTGTTTTTGTTTCGTTGGAAACGGATTTAAATTGTGAAAGTTATGTATATTTCAATATTGAGTGCAATTCGTTTATTCTGCAATTTTGTTATTTTATATAGTACAAATTTTGTTTTTCTTTGTCATATTTTATTGTAATATGCATTGATATGCTATTTTATGTATGTTTTTGTCTTTTAATATTTTTGAAGTGGGGTAGGAATTTTTCAAGAGCTAGTAGTATTTTTCTTGTAATTTCCATGCCATGTTTTCAATTTTTAAACATTTTCTTTAGTTCTTTTCTATTTTTCTCCAATTTAATTATTTATTTTATTTTAGAAATGATAAATAAATTATTTTATTTCAAAATTTTGCTTTATAATATTTTTAAAATGAAGTAGATAGTTTTAAAAAGCCATTGATGTTTTAATTGTAATTTTTGAACCCTGTTTTCAATTTTTAAGCAATTTCCTTAATTCTTTTTATATTTTGTTTAAATTTAATTATATATTTTTATTTTATTTCACTTTGCTTATGTTTTTAGATGTACTTTCTTAAGTTTATTTTGTTTTACTTGATCTAAAAGAAAAGGAAGTATGAATGGTTTTAAAAGCTAAGAAACGTAAAGTCGTTTCACTGTTTCCTTTACCGTTTCTTTTTCAATCAATACATCAATTTATTTTAGCCGTTCCTTTTCTTTTTCTTATTCACATGAAAGTTTCTCATTCCATCAATAATACACATCCATTTCAGATCTGAGCAAAGAAAAATAAGCAATGGCCTCTCTTCCTCCTCTCATTTTTCTACTTCTTCTTCTTTGTTTTGCTTGATTTTTGCCATGACCTCTCATAGCTTTGCTCGGCCCCACATCTCCACCACCACCATGGACCACACCACCACCATCTACAGCAGCACCACCTTCCCCTCCTCTGACCAAGATCTGACCATGGCCTCCCTATGATGCAAACCCCTCAAACTTGTAAAGCAATCCTTGAAAACAATGCCTAGACCACATAACTTCACTTATATCCTTCTTCTATCACCTTAGCCACCTACCCTTGCTCCACCACCACCATAACCTGATCTCTGGCCATCACTTGACATCTGTCCAGACCTGGAGCAAGCATGGCCAAGCCCAAACAATGACTAGGTGATGCAGCAACCCAACCTGAAGAAACAAGTCAGCACAAAGCAATCGTAGGTCGAGAGCAATCTAACATGGGGGAAAGTCGTTCGAGCGACTTAATGAACCATTCCAGTAATTCAAGCGAGATAACGACTTATGATAAGTCGCCCCAGCGACCTAATGAGTTGGCTAAAGAAGCTTTAGGTCGCTCTCATATACCACTGTCTTTAGGTCGCTCACGACCTAGCGTGAAAGTAGCAGAGATAGGTCGGCAGCGACCTGGTGGGAAGATAGGTCGTTCAAACGACCTAAGAAGTGTAAAGGTCCAACCCAGCGAGCTAAGTGAACTGGAGCAACATGTTTTAGGTCGTTCGCGACCTACTGGAGACACGCGACGTAATGGAGGTCGCTTGCATGTTAACGACCTATGGTTAAGTCACGCGAAGTAACCTTGAAGCTGTTCTTGAGTCGCTGCTGCCGTATGTTTTGAGTCGCTCCATGTTTAAGCCGTAAGTCGCTATGTGTATATGTTGTGTTGTAATGAGCTATTTGTACTTAAGTCGTGGGTCGTTTTGTGTTGAGTCGCGTTGTACATATTAGGTCGTATGTCTTGTATATATTTTGAGTCGTTGTACTTTGTATATTGTTAGCTCGTGTGTGTACTCTGTTGTGGCGTTGTCTCTAAGTCGTTAGCGACCTATATTAGGTCAGTGGATCGTGTATGGGCAAGTGTGTTAGGTCGTGAACGACATAAGTTGGGTCATGTAACAATGTTAGGTCGCGTGCGACCTAGTGAGGCACTGGTTATAAGCCTATAAATAAGCGCGTGGGTCATTTGTAAAAGTTGGTTATTGTTGAATAAATTCTTGTTTGTTAGCTTTGTGCTTTCATCTAAATTGGTAGTTGAGTGTAATCTCCTATCTCCACCTACGGTATTCGAGTGCGCTCGAATCAACGTTCGTTGAAGCCAATTCGCGGAATCAAGTGCGCTTGATCAACGCTCGAAGAATTGTAGATCTCTCTTCACGGTATCGTGCGCGATCAACGTGTCAGAGATAGCTAGAATTCGGTATCTTTGGATCAACGAATTTCGTCCTTTCAGTATTTCTCAATCCACCTGTTGCTACTTTCACAGATTCATTTCCTTTTCGTAATATCCGCTGCGTCAGTTTGGTACCAGAGCCTGACTTAGCCAATCATAGCTAAGCCGAGTCTTGGAGCCAAGGAGTTTGAAGTTGAAGTTCATCTTGTTGAAGTGTGAGCCGAGCTTTGTTTGAGTTGAGCCAACCTAAGCCTTAGGTCGTTGCAAATTGTTCGAGCTAATGGTAGCGTGACTTATTGTTCACGTCTGAGTTGAAGATTTGTGAAGTTTCGAAGTGTTTGTGTTGAATTAATCATGCCGCCAAGGAGAGCTAATCGTCATCAAAATGTTGAAGTGTTGTATAGAAGGGAAGAAGCCGAGAAGATGGAGTAACGCATTAATGAGAAATTTGATGAAGGTATTGGAAAGCTAGAGAAGTTGATGATGGATATGAATCAAACTCAAAGGAGGAGATCGCCAATCTCGAACCATGGAGGAAACCGAGTTTCGCCATCGGTTACGGAAGCGAGAAGGGTATCACCGCAATCTTTTAGAGAGAGAAGAGAAACATCAATTTCATCGAGGAGAGATCACCATGACTATGGACATGAAGAAAGAAGAACTCCACGTGAGTTTGAAGATGAGACATATAGAGATAAAGAGAGACATAGTAGAAGAGACACGCGTGATCGAAGGGATGTTGATGGTCGAGATCGATATAAACCTACATTTGATGAAGAGGGTGATAGAGCTAGCATTCATTATCAAGATCGAGACCAAGTTCGAAATTCATATTGGGATATAGATGATGATCGTCGATGGGAATCAGGTATGAAGATGGAAATTTCTGAATTTAAAGGTGGAATGGTAGCAGAAGAATTTTTGGATTGGTTGTCTAATGTTGAAGAGATCTTTGATTTCAAAGAAGTTCCGGAGAATCGTCGAGTGAAGTTGATTGCTACTAGGTTGAGGGGATGAGCTATGGCGTGGTGGCAGCAAACCAACGAGAACGGATGGGTAAGTCGAAGATTGAATCATGGGAGAAGATGAAGAAACTGATGAAAGCCACATTTTTGCCTTACAATTATCAATCACTCATGTATCAATGGTTGCAGAATCTGAGGCAAGGGACAAAGACTGTTAATGATTATGCTGATGAATTTTATCAACTAATTGCTCGAAATGATATTATGGAGACAGAGGAACAATTGACTGCTAGGTTTGTTGGAGGTTTACGAATGCAGACTCAAGACATGGTGAATATGTTTGATCCTAGAACTGTAGCAGAAGCACATCAAAAAACGTTGGCTTGGGAAAAGCAGGAAAGACGAGGACGTGGTGTGTTTACAAGTTCCAATATTCAGAACAAAGGTGCTAGTGGGAGTTCTAATGTTTCGAAAGCTGTCAATAAACCAGTTGTGAATGAGGTTGCGAAGACGAAGGTCAACAACAGTTTCGAATGTTACAATTGCCAGGAAATGGGTCACAAGAGTAATGAATCTCCGGAGCCGAAGAAACGAACTATGATTGCTGAAGTTGAAGGTGAGGATGTTGGGGAAGGTTATTCTAGTCCAGTTGAGGAGGATGAACAGGATGTTGCGTCAGGAGATGAAGGATGTAATCTAATGATGATAAGGTCTTGTCTAATACCGAAGCGTGAAGAAGAAGCTAGTTGGTTGAGGAGTAACATCTTTCAGTCAACATGCACTATTCTGGAGAAGGTTTGTAAATTTGTGATTGACGCAGGAAGTTGTGACAATATTATTTCTACCGAAGCTGTGAGAAAATTGAAGATGAAAACGGAGAAGCATCCAAATCCTTACAAGTTAGCGTGGTTGAGAAAAGGTGGAGAGGTAAAGGTGGACAGGCGAGTACATGTTCCATTTTATATTGGGAAGAAGTATAAAGACGAGATTTGGTGTGACGTTGTGGAGATGGATGTTTGACATTTGCTTTTCGGAAGACCATGAAGTATGATCGAGCAGTGCAACATGACGGTCGAACCAATAGCTACAGTTTTATGTTTGAAGGTGTTAAGATCATTTTGGTTCCAAAGAAGAGACAGCAAGGAGAGAGCAAATCAGAGGAAATTAAGGAGCTGAAGACTTCGTTGACTTTAAAGGAATTTATCGAAGAAGTAGAGGAGAGTCCAGAGGTGTTTTTGTTGGTTGGACACGAATTACTGAATCCGTTGAAGTTCCAGAGGAAGTAAAGCCAGTATTGGAAGAATTCAGAGACGTGTTTCCTAAGGAGTTACCAACAGAGTTACCACCGTTGAGGGATATTCAGCATCAGATTGATCTTGTGCTAGGAGCAATATTACCACACATACCACATTACAGAATGAGTCCTAAGGAGCATGAAGAACTGAGAAGGCAGGTGGAGGAGTTGTTAGAACAAGGGCGTGTTCAGGAGAGCTTGAGTCCTTGTGCATTGCCAGCTTTGTTGGTGCCAAAGAAGGATGGTTCGTGGAGGATGTGTACGGACAGTCGGGATTTAAAAAAGATCACTGTGAGATACAGATTTCCCATGCCGAGGTTCGATGATTTGATTGATCAGTTGAGTGGAGCTGTTGTGTTTTCAAAGATTGACTTGAAGAGTGGATACCATCAGATTCGTATTAGACCGGGTGATGAATGGAAGACTGCTTTTAAAACGAGGGAAGGTTTATACGAATGGCTGGTTATGCCGTTTGGCTTGTCAAATGCTCCTAGTACTTTTATGAGAGTAATGAACCAGATTTTCAGACCATTCATTTGGAAGTTTGTGGTAGTTTACTTTGATGATATTTTGATCTACAGTGGGAGTATGGAAAAGCATGTCCAGCATTTGCGAAAAGTACTGTTGATTCTACGACAAGAGCAGTTCTATGCAGCAGCAAAGAAGTGCGTGTTTATGACGGACATTGTTTTGTTTCTAGGGTATGTTTTGTCAAAAGAAGGTATTCAAGTGGACGAAAATAAAGTGGAAGCTGTCAGGAGTTGGCCACAGCCAAAGACAATTACTGAAGTGAGGAGTTTTCATGGATTGGTATCTTTCTATTGAAGATTCATTCCACATTTTAGTAGTGTGATGGCACCTATAACCGATTGCATGAAAGGAAAGAAGTTTGCATGGTCAGGGGAAGCAGGGGTTGCTTTTGAGAAGATCAAGACACTATTGACGTCAGCACCAATTCTAGTTTTACCGGATTTTCAGTTGTTGTTTGAATTGCATACTGATGCATCGAAGGTTGGGGTTGGTGGAGTTTTGAGTCAGAAAGGAAGACCAGTTGCTTATTTCAGTGAGAAGTTGTCTGGAGCTAAGTTGAGATATAGCACTTATGGTGTTGAGTTTTACGCAATTGTTCAAGCTGTGAAGCACTGGAGACATTATCTGTTTCAGAATGATTTTTTTCTCTATACGGATCATGAAGCTTTGAAGCATTTGCAAGGGCAGGACAAAATTTCAGCCAGGCACGCTTCATGGGTCGCCTATCTGCAGCAGTTTACTTTTGTTGTAAAGCACAAATCAGGGGTGACGAATCGTGTAGCTGATGCATTAAGTAGGAGCAATCATTTGTTGACATACAAGAAGGTTGAAGTGACGACATTTGAACTATTACCAGAATTGATTGAAGAAGATCCTTACTTTACGAAGTTTGTTGAGAAAGTCAAGGATGGGAGTACTGATGAATTTGTGTTGGTAGATGGATTATTGTTCAAGGGAAATCAATTATGCATACCAGATTGTAGTCTGAGGATGAAGATTATGAAAGAGTTACATGAAGAAGGCCATGTGGGTAGAGATCGAACATTGCAGTTGATTTCTCAGTCTTATTATTGGCCATCAATAAGAAGGGAAGTTGAATGGTTTGTGCGCAGATGTCATGTTTGTCAGGTTTCGAAAGGGACAGCTACAAATGCGGGGTTGTATATGCCATTACCTGTTCCTACAAAACCGTGGGTAGACATTAGCATGGATTTCGTGTTAGGTTTGCCGAGAACTCAAAGGGGAAAGGACTCTATATATGTTGTGGTGGATCGATTTTCGAAAATGGCACATTTTATTGCTTGTAAGAAGAAGGTGGATGCTGTTCATGTTGCCCAGTTATTTTTCAAAGAGATCTATCGACTTCATGGGTTACCAGAATCTATTGTGTCGGACAGGGATACTCGTTTTCTGAGTCACTTTTGGTTAAGTTTGTGGAAGATGGTCGGAACGAAGCTGAATTTTAGTAGCGCTTACCATCCGCAAATTGATGGGCAAACGGAGGTGATTAACAGATCGTTGGGAAACTTATTGAGATGTCTTGTGAAAGACAATTTGAAGAGATAGGATTTGAAGTTGTGTCAAGCGGAGTTTGCTTGCAACCATGCGATTAATCGAAGCACGGGTTTCAGTCCATTTCGGGTTGTGTATTTGACAATTCCAAAGGGACCGTTGGACTTAACAACAGTGCCATATCAGAAGGTAGTTATTAAGCGGGCTAGTGACTTCGTAAATGAGTTACAGGAGTGCCACAGAACTGTTCATGAACGGTTGCTTGCATCTAACGAGAAGTATAAACAGCTGGCGGATAAGAAGCGGAGAAGTGTGAATTTCGAGGAAGGAGATGTGGTTTATGCAGTGTTGACAAAAGATCGTTTTCCGGTAGGAACGTACAATAAATTGAAGGCGCGAAAGATTGGTCCATTTAAAATTTTGAAGAAGATCAATGATAATGCGTATCAGTTGAGATTACCGGATGATATTCACACGGCAGACGTTTTCAACGTTAAACATTTGATTCCATATCAGGGGGATGAACTTGTCGTAGAAGAGGAAGGTCCAAATTCGAGGTCGAATTTTTGTCAACCAGGGGAGGATGATGCAGCAACCTAACCTAAAGAAACAACTCAGCACAAAGCAATCTTAGGTCGAGAGCAACCTAACATGGGGGCAAGTCGTTCGAGCGACTTAATGAACCATTCCAGTAATTCAAGCGAGATAACGACTTATGATAAGTCGCCCCAGCGACCTAATGAGTTGGCGAAAGAAGCTTTAGGTCACTCTCACATACCACTGTCTTTAGGTCGCTCACGACCTAGCGTGAAAGTAGCAGAGATAGGTCGGCAGCGACCTAGTGGGAAGATAGGTCGTTCAAACGACCTAAGAAGTGTAAAGGTCCAACTCAGCGAGCTAAGTGAACCGAAGCAACATGTTTTAGGCCGTTCGCGACCTACTGGTGACACGCGACATAATGGAGGTCGCTCGCGTGTTAACGACCTATGGTTAAGTCGTGCGAAGTTACCTTGAAGCTATTCTTGAGTCGCTGCTGCCTTATGTTTTGAGTCGCTCCATGTTTGAGTCGTAAGTCGCTATGTGTATATGTTGTGTTGTAATGAGCTGTTTGTACTTAAGTCATGGGTCGTTTTTTGTTGAGTTGCGTTGTCCATATTAGGTCATATGTCGTGTATATGTTTTGAGTCGTTGTACTTTGTATATTGTTAGCTCGTGTGTGTACTCTGTTGTGGCGTTGTCTCTAAGTCGTTAGCGACCTATATTAGGTCGGTGGATCGTGTATGGGCAAGTGTGTTAGGTCGTGAACGACCTAAGTTAGGTCGCGTGCGACCTAGTGAGGCGCGGGTTATAAGCCTATAAATAAGCACGTGGGTCATTTGTAAAAGTTGGTTATTGTTGAATAAATTCTTGTTTCTTAGCTTTGTGCTTTCATCTAAATTAGTAGTTGAGTGTAATCTCCTATCTCCACCTATGGTATTCGAGTGCGCTCGAATCAACGTTCGTTGAAGCCAATTCGCGGAATCAAGTGCGCTTGATCAACACTCGAAGAATTGTAGATCTCTCTTCACGGTATCGTGCGCAATCAACATGTCAGAGATAGCTAGAATAAGGTATCTTTGGATCAACGAATTTGGGCCTTTCAGTATTTCTCAGTCCACCTATTGCTACTTTCACAGATTCATTTCCTTTTCGTAATATCCGCTGCGTCACTAGGCCGAGCCTAGTGTGCACCAAAAACCACTCCTTTTGGCCTTGACTCTTTGTCTGCTTCATGTTTAACTCCTACCTCTTCACATCCCATTATTTGCCTTCTTTTTGCTGACCATTGGATGAGCATTTCAGGTCTAGACCTGATCATGGCTGAGCCAAATGATGTCATGGCCAAGCACTTGAATGGTTAATGAAAGGTTGAATCATTTTTTGTTAATTTCAAATTTCCAATTATTTCTATATTGTTTTGGTTGAATATTCATAAGTTATATTGTCTTGTTCTGGGGTTGTTTACAAGATGATATCTTGGCTATTTCTGTCCATTCAAAATCAAAGGTCGTGCCTTCTGGATCCGTTGTGTCATTCAAATTAATATCTCCAGCATAAAAATGTGAGTATTTCTCACCAGACGTTATGTACTTATATAAGTAGTAAATTGACACCCTGTGAATCTGTAGAACTATATTAACATGCTATAACTGCTTATATTATTATCATATGATGTTCACACCTGTTAAACACCTGTTATATCATATGTTACTGTTATTTCGTGTTATTCTGTATATTTTATCAGTTTATCACACTGCAAGTTCCCTGTAAATTAGAATCACTATGGGTTGAAATGATACATACCCGAACGGACTTTAGAATAGGGAAAAATTGTTATGGGCTGAAATGATAGGCTTGAATGGTTTTTATTTAATTTTTAGTTTAACTTGGGATTACGGGTCTGAAATGATAAAACCTAGATTTCCTTTGTAAATTACGGTTGAAATGATATTACCCGTATCACTTTACCTAGCGTAGAAAATTATATACAGGCCCGTAGTTAAAATATGTTTTTCTAAAAAATTTAAAATATTTTTGAAATTTAATTATTATAATATTTGATTTGAAGTTTAATAAAAATATAAATTTTGTAAAGTATTATTTATTTTCTGGAAATCTATAAGTTAATAAATTATGGAAAGGTTAGAAAATATGAATGTAAGTTATTTTGGAAATTTTGATTTAATTTTTAATGGAATTATATTAACTTTGAAAATATGATAAATTTATGATATTTTGAATTTAAATTAATTTAAAGTGATTTTATATCATATTAATGATTTTTGACAAAGTTGAATATGAAATGAATGAATATTTAAGTTGAAATTTTGAAATATAACTAAAATTGGAAATTTATGAAACTGACTTAAAAGTGAACTTCTAGTTAAGCAAATAAAAATAAAACTAAGTTATATTTGAGAATTTGAACTTAAATGTTAAGTTGAAATTCAATGTAAGGAATTTAAAATTGAACATTGCAATTTAATAAGTGAATTATTATTGAATCTTGATTTTTGAATGGAAATTTAACTTTATAAAATCATGAACTTGAGGAAAATTAAATGATGTTTATAAATGTGAAAATGTATGATTTTATGAGTTAAAAATGTTTTAAATAAAAATGTAATTGGTTGAGAAATTATATTGAATATTTGGAGATAATTGACTGCATTTTTGAAATGCTATTAATTACAATGTAAATGATATTACAGTATTTGTAACTGCTGTAGTTGATGATAATGAACTAAAAAGCTAAATTGAATTAAAAACTATTATAGCAATTTTGTACGTGCTATAATTTTTGAATTTAACTAAGTTTATTTGGAATTTAAGTAAACCCTATTACAACATTTTAAAATGTTGTCTTTTGTTAAATTGAACTGTTTTTAATGTAACTTTCCGTAGCGTTTTCTAAATGCTGCGAAAAGTGAAATTTCACTGTTTTGATAAACGTAAGTGAATAAATGAACTTTGGAAGTTGAAAATTTTGGAAATTTAATAATTTAATTTTTAACATAATAACTTCATTTTATGATTAAAAATGATTTTTTTTGGAATATAAACTGTTTTGAAATATGAATTGAAATGGTATTTAAATTGAATAAAATGAATAATGATTTGAAATGTGGTTTCGAAAAGATATGATATTTTGATATATTAAAATGATTTGAAATGTGGTTTCGAAAAGATATGATATTTTGATATATTAAAATGATTTGAGATGTGGTACTGAAAGATATGATATTTTGATATATTAAAATGATTTGAATGAAGTTTTGAAAGATATGATATTTTGATATTAAATGATTTGAAAAATGAAGCTTTGAAAGGTTATGATATTTTGATGTATTAAAATGATTTGAAAGGAAGTTTTTAAAGGATATGATAATTTAAAGTATTGAAATGGTTAGAAATGACTTGATATTTATATTGATAAATATTTGAATTGAAAGATATGGTATGATAATATATTGAAATGGTTTGGAAATGATTTAATCTTTATTTTGATAAAGATTTGGGTTGAAATGACATTTTATTTTTGAATTATAAAAATTGTTTTAAAGTTATAACTACGGCTTATAATAACGATTGGTTGTTAAAGAGACCGGGATCGGATATTGTCTTATAGCCGGCCAATACCGAAAACCACTTTAACAACTGTGTACGCGGTGGAGATTCCAGAATGAAGTAGGATGGTTGCGACGTTCTCAAGGTATATTACGTGGACCCAACTCCCGTGAGTTGGCATAAATGACTAAAACATGAGCTATACCGGGCTACACAAAGGGTCGCACCCTTTCATCGAGCATGCTCCATCGGAAACCATTCTATTACTTTTGTGATTCGATATGTGGCGCCACTTCGATTCGGGGGTATTGTTCGAGGTGGGCGGAAGCTACTGGCTTGCCGTCACCACCGGTCCGGGAGTGCAAACGGTGTATCCACCCTGGCATTGCCTCGCGTGCCGTGTCATCTCCTTATAGCGAGCCCACTGCGATTTTGGTTTTAAAGATCCCACCGCGTTAAGGTTCCCATCCCCTTAACGCTATTTTCTATATGATTATACTTTACTGATTAGACACTACTGTATATAGCATATATTACTACATAGTAAATAGTTTAACGGATCCTTAGAGGATGGGCGGTCCCAAGCATCTTCTAAGTTACTTGTACCTTTGCTACAGTTCACTTAAGTTGGTTAACATTGTATAAGTATGTATTTCCTGACTCGAGTGTTTGTATTTTTATTTACGCTCGGGTCAGCCTGAGTTATTCACAGATTTGGATTTCCACTTTATGGAGATTGGAATCGCCGGAGATTATCTACTTGTCAAGTTTCATCTTTTCAGTTCGGTTGTTCTATTCAGCTTGTACTTTGTTATCAAGTTTAAACTTCTGTTGTACTTTATTTCTTCTATTGTATCTTATGTAACTCTAATATATTTATATAGTATCTTCATGAACAACTATCTCTTTTAGTTCCGCTGCATTATTGTTACTCTGTGTCTGTGATCTGTGATTTTTATTTACTGCATATTCTGAGATTTGTCAAATTTTTATTTACAATGCGGTATTTTGAGCAATTCAATTCCAGCATGAGTGTCTACCTATACACTTATAATGGACGCGAATGGTTGAAAATACCTGGTCGTTACAGTTGGTATCAGAGCTTTGGTAGCTCTAGGAAAAACTCAGCATATGGAGTGAATGTATTTACAGAATCTCTTTCATTCGAGTTTGAATCTCTTCCTTTTTGACTCGATTCCTTTGAATTTTGGAACATTCCCTACGGTTCCAAAATCCATTCGTATCCCTCACTATTCATCTTCTTTTGACTCTTGAGTATTCCATAACTCCGCGTCGATTGATCTTTCAAGTGAGTCGGCGGTCACGCCAATTTCAAATTGAATTGAAAAAAGGGGGAAAACTCCTTTACAATTAGCATCGATTCACCAGAGATTTATATGTATCCTTGGTTTAGATGCTAATATCTTTTGTTATTCCAAACTTTATCTATTAAGATCGAATGTGGATTTACCCTAGAAAATCCACATCGATCTTATTATTTAAGTCACGGTTGACCCGGTTAAGGTTGCCCGCGATTTATTTAAGCTTATCCAACTCCCTACTCTGTTATTTAATCATATTGTCTTTTGTTTCCAATCTATTCTTCCAAACATTTTAAATTGTACTTGTATATCTATGTTTTGTTTTATATATTGTGTTGTTTTGAGTTGTTGATATTGATTTGGGTTTTCAATCGATTCGTCTGATCAACGTTATCGATAAGATTTCTAAAACACATTGACAAAACAAACTGACATAATATATTTCAAAATTTTGGTTAATGAAATAAATTTTGATATATAAGTAAATTTATGAAACTTAAAAAACTTATTTAAATTAATTATTTGAAGTGATAATACTTGATTTATCATTTATTGTTCTATAAATGAATCTATAAATAGTTATTTATAAATTTATTTGGGAACTGAAATGAATTTAAAACAAGAATTTGAGAATTTAAATTTCGCTTATTTTGAACTATGGTTTAAAGTTTTAAAAAAAAGGAAAATAAAAAATTTGGATAAATGATTCAAACTTGAGATAATTGAATTTCAAAGTTTTATTTGTATAATACTCAATTGCATTTCAATATAAATTACCTTAATTTTAGAAGTTAACAATGTAACTGGATAATGTACATATAAAAAGGATTTTTACAAATAAAATTTGAGTGGTTATAATAAATGTTATACACATAAATTTTAGTTATAAAAGATTAACAGAGGCAAATAGAGAAAAATAGGAATTTAAAGAGTTTTATTTAAATAACTTAACAATAAAATTTGATGTAATATAGAACCTTAAATTTAACCTAGAAATTTCGATAAAGGTTTATTCTTGGAATGAATATGTTGTATAATGAATAATGTATCTTTGAATAGAAAGAAAAATAAATTACATTTTAATGGGACATTTTGTAATAATGTTTATTTAACTTGGAATCATAATTTAATTGATGTCTAAATGAATAAATTTGTAAAGAAATTTGATTATGATAAATATTTTATTTATGTAATAGATATGTCTTGAAAAATAAATAATTATGGATTAAATAGAAAAATGTATTTAATATCACTACAATTATATAATTAAGAATTTGGTTTCCAAATGGAAATTTCATGTGTAACTTATTGAAGGAGTATCTTATTTATGAAATGGGTATTTTAAATAAAGTGTTAGATTATTTGTTAAATTAAGAGTTAGGTAAAATAATGAACTTTTGACTTATTAAATGAAGTATAGTTTATTTGGATATTCCATTCATAAAAGTTTGTTTTTAACAAATCATAAGTAAATGATATCCAAATGAATATTTCTGAAATTGAACTGACTGAAATACTAATATATCTACCGTAGTACTTTAAAGGTACTGCTGTTTTTGAAAATACAATGTTTTGGAAATTTTATAATTGAACGAATGAACTTAGAAATGTTACAATTTTGAAATGAATATTATTTGACCTTGAATTTAAAATGGTTTAATTGAAGGTTATTTTAAAAGTGTTATGATTTTTAGTAGTATGATTTCCAAATGATAACATCTCTAAATGGTTATGATTTCAAAGCATTACGATTAAAATTTATTTCCTTATTTTGTTTTTCAAACTATCTTTTGGTTGTCCTTATCATCCTCATCTTGCTATAGATTGGTATAGTCATCTTTCTATAATCTTTGATAGATCTTTGGTAATCATTTTGAATCCACCATTTCATGCTTGTGTTCTTAATTTTGGAGAATCTTGGAAAGATCATCTCCACCTTGTAAAACTTACCTATAACAATAGCCATCGATGTATAATTTCAATCTCCTTGTCATTTTGTCGTAATCTTGTTTCACTCTATCTTTTTCTGTTCTTTCCCGTACCTCATTCCTTTTCGGGGACGAAAAGTTTTGAGTGGGGGAGAGTGTAACAACCCTGTATTTTGTGATTTTTTTTGTATATTTTAATTATTTTAATTGAATTTTTGATTTAAAAACTTATTTTATTTATTTTGAATGATAAACTTTAGTTTTGATATGAATTATCATTCCAAAGCATGACTAAAAAGAATATTATCCAAAAAGTGAATTTTTTGTCAAAATAGTCAAACTTTGACTTTTAATTTAAATTTTTAAAAGTTTGAAAATTTAAATTTTATCTTTCATTATGAAAGTACATAAAATTTTAAGAACACTGGTTTTTGTTTCGTTGGAAACGGATTTAAATTGTGAAAGTTATGTATATTTCAATATTGAGTGCAATTCGTTTATTCTGCAATTTTGTTATTTTAAATAGTATAAATTTTATTTTTCTTTATCATATTTTATTGTAATATGTATTGATATGCTATTTTACGTTTGTTTTTGTCTTTTAATATTTTTGAAGTGAGGTAGGAATTTTTCTAGAGCTAGTAGTATTTTTCTTGTAATATTCATGCCCTGTTTTCAATTTTTAAACATTTTCTTTAGTTCCTTTCTATTTTTCTCCAATTTAATTATTTATTTTATTTTAGAAATTATAAATAAATTATTTTACTTCTAAATTTTGCTTTAGAATATTTTTAAAATGAAGTAGATATTTTTCCAAAGCCATTGATGTTTTAATTGTAATTTTTGAACCCCGTTTTCAATTTTTAAGCAATTTCCTTAATTCTTTTTATATTTTCTTTAAATTTAATTATATGTTTTTATTTTATTTCACTTTGTTTCAGTTTTTAGATGTACTTTCTGAAGTTTATTTTGTTTTACTTGATTTAAAAGAAAAGGAAGTATGGAGGGTTTTAAAAGCTAAGAAACGTAAAGTCGTTTCACCGTTTCTTTTACCGTTTCTTTTTCAATCAATACATCAATTTATTGTAGCCGTTCCTTTTCTTTTGCTTTTTCACGTGAAAGTTTCTCGTTCCATCAATAATACACATCCATTTAAGATCTGAGCAAAGAAAAATAAGCAATGGCCTCTCTTCCTCCTCTCATTTTTCTGCTTCTTCTTCTTTGTTTTGCTTGATTTTTGCCATGACCTATCATAGCTTTGCTCGGCCCCACATCTCCACCACCACCACCGACCACACCACCACCATCTACAGCAGCACCTCTTTCCCCTCCTCTAACCAAGATCTGACCATGGCCTCCCTATGATGCAAACCCCTCAAACTTGTAAAGCAATCCTTGAAAACAATGCTAAGACCACATAACTTCACTTATATCCTTCTTCCATCACCTTGGCCACCTCCCCTTGCTCCACCACCACCATAACCTGATCTCTGGCCATCACTTGACCTCTTTCCTGATCTGGAGCAAGCATGGCCATGCCCAAACAATGACTAGGCCGAGCCTAGTGTGCACCAAAAACCACTCCTTTTGGCCTTGACTCTTTGTCTGCTTCATGTTTAACTCCTACCTCTTCACATCCCATTGTTTGCCTTCTTTTTGCTGACCATTGGATGAGCATTTAAGGTCTAGACCTGATCATGGCTGAGCCAAATGATGTCATGGCCAAGCACTTGAATGGTTATGAAAGGTTGAATCATTTTTTGTTAATTTCAAATTTTCAATTATTTCTATATTGTTTTGGTTGAATATCCATAAGTTATATTGTCTTGCTTTGGGGTTGTTTATGTAACGACCCGTAAATTTTCGATAATTAAAATAGCTAATTTAATAAGATTTCGTGATTTAATGTTAGAAGAAAAAATTGTAATTCGTTTGGAATAATAATAACTGGAATGAACTGCGACAATAACTATCCAAGTAATTATTTATGGATTGAATGGAGTTCCAATCTAATTGAATTAACTCAAATGTTATAACTTGGTTAAGGGAATATATGGAAGAAAAAAATGTAAATAAGTGAATAAGGATTGTGAATTATTTAGGAAGAAATACAAATTTTAATAGATTGGTTTCGAAGATTTGAATAGTAATAAGTATCGAAAAATAAATGCTACTTAGTGAATGCCTTTGCAATCAATAGTTGGATAGGATAATAAATGTTGAATTCATTGGGTATCATAGAGTAATTGATGGATAAGTAAAATCTATTTAAAATCAAATAATTGAATATTGAACAAGTAAATTGTTTAAAGTAAACATTTAAAACTTATTGAATAATTGAATAACTGTAAAATGGAAATAGTGTTCTAAGATGTGAATTGGTTTTAAAAGTTGAATCTTATAAGCTCAATTTCAAATATTTCAAAGGATAATGAATTATTGGATAATCAAAATTGTTTAAATTTCATATTTGGAATTTATTGAATATTTGAATAACGGGTTTAATATGATTAAAAATGATTTATAAAATTTTATTTTATCATATTAAAGTTAGAATGATGTTGTAGAACTTTTAAAATCAAATTAAAAGTAAATTTGTGAAAATTGAATATTTTAATATTTAATTAACGAGTTAAAATAGTCATTTTTCAAACAGTCTCACATTTCGACGAAACTAGTTTCATCGGATCCGTAACGTGATATTATTGTAAGATTTCAAATTTCATGTCAATCGGATTTACCGTTTGTCCGGGGCAAGCCAAAACGCATAGAAATTTGTTTATTCGGTTTAATTTAAATTTGATCGTTTATTTCCGTAACTCGCACATATGATCGAATTAGCCTCCGAAACACGTTCCATTATGGTCGGAACATAGGGTAAAACTTAGAAACGCCTGCCGGCACGCTTCGCTTGGAGTTCGGAAAATTTTCGGTGAATAGTGTTTTTGCAATTTTCTATATAAGGACCTCTCTAGTTCACTTTTGCAACCAAACCAAACCCTAACCCTAGTTTCTGAAGCCAGCCGCCACTATCATTTTCAATGGCTAGAAATTGTCAAACTTCCTCCTCTATTATCTCCAAATCTACAAATAATTAGAAAAAGTAGTCAACTACAAAGTTATAGAGGGCATCAAGATCTAGCTATCCAACGGTGGAGATCGGAAACGGAGCCACGGATCAACGGGAAATCATGGTCAAAGCTGCTGTGTTTTGCACGCAATTCGGGGAAGAGGGGTGGCTGAGCTTCGGGCTATGGATGGTGAAGGTGGAGAGAAGCAAGGGCTTTCGTTTGGCGCTAGCTGATCGTCGTGAAGTGGAGTCGTTTGGTCGTGTGAATTAGGGTTTTGTGGAGGCTATGGGTTTGGTTGTACGTGAATTTCACGTTTGGGAAGAAGGAGAGGGGACGGCCTGATGTTGAGGCGAAGAAATCAACGGTCCAGATCAGTAGAAGGTTAAAAATGAAATAGATTTGTAAATTTATTTATATTAAAATGTGTACAAAATTTAAAATGCTCTAACTTTTTCATACGACGTCGAAATTCAACGAAACGAATTGCATTGGCTTCATTTTGTCGAGCACTACGCTATGGAGCTGGATTGGTGTCATTTGGAGCTAGTGAAAATTTAGGGTAAAATTAAACGCTCGTTTAATTTTATTCGAAATAAAACGCTGGAACTACATTGAAATCAAGGTGAGTGTTTTATAACGCTCACAACGTACTAAATATCTTTATGCTAGTTAAATTTGACATTATGAAGTGTTATGATTTTTATTTGTTCGTTGTTTGATAAAATTTAATTGTCATTTGAATTAACCGTTGAAAATTTAATTGACAGTTAAATTGAAATTAAAATTGAATTACGATTAAATTACCTGACATTGATAACTATGAAATTGCCATGAACTGTATTGCCTATTGAATGATGTATTTCGATGGATGCTATTGGTTGATATTTAAACGTTTGGATGTTTATTTGCTTATATATATCCTGTTATGCATACATTTGAAACTGTGTTTTGATTTAAGTGATATATATTCATCCCTGACATTTAATTGAAATAAATAATTACTTGGCCATAGGATAGAAAATTATATACGGACACCGAATTGGCTAAATTAATAATTTTTAAAATCGTCGATTTGAAATTTATTTAAATGTTTGATTTAAAAGTTATAAATAGAAATCAGTTTATAGAAATCGAATTCATCGAAAAATTGAGTTGGAATGTTGAATAAATTTTGGTTAAAAGAAATTGTTAAATAATTAAAGTGGAGACTTTGGAATTTAAAATCGGGATATGGTTGAATTTCGAAAATTGATTTGTTTAAAGATTGAACCTTAATTCGAGCTTTGAATATTACTAAGTAGAAGGGATATAAAAATGATATGTTGAAATCGAGCTTGGAATTGAATCATATTTGAAATTTGGATTTAAACTTGAATATTGATGGAAAATTTTGTTAAGTGTTATAAATGGATATTTTGAAAATCAAGCTCCAAATCGATATAAATTGAAACTGAATTAACTGAAAGTGAATATAAAATTTAATAAATTTGAAGTCAAAGTTGACATTGATTGAATCGAAATCGAAATTGAATCAGTAGAAGGGAAATTGAAATTGTTTTGAATTGGGAAGTTATAATTGAAATTGTTCGGTTTTGAAGCTGTTTTATTTGTTTTCCAAATTACTCAGTTATATAAACCATTTTTGAATACTTAAATTAATTTAATCTATTTTAAGTCTACTTAACCCAATTTAAATTATTTTAAACTAATTTATATATTTTAAATCCATTTTTAGATTTTAAGTATCTTTTACTATTTTAATTATTTAAAACTACTTTTAAACTACTTAAACTATTTTCTAAAAATTTCAAGCTGGTTAATATGGTGAAATGTTTATGTTTAAATCTTGAATTTGAATACGAATTGGATTAAATGAAGTTGCAACCTAAATTGAAATTCGAAATGATTTTGAAATCGAAATGAGATATTGATGAGGAAAATGATTTTTGAAACGAAATCTTACATTTGAATAGATACGATGATATTTGAAATGGATTTGATTTTTGAGGCGAATATGATATTTGTTATCAATTATGAACCAATTTGAAACGTAAAGGAGCCAACGGTGTAATAATACGTAGTCATTAAAGAGACCGGGATCGGATATGGACATACTCTCTGTCGATACCGAAAACCACTTCAATAACTATTATACGCGGAGTGTTGATCAAGAATGAAGTGGATGGTTTGGTGAACGCGTTGACTGAAGAAAGAGAACGATTATTTGATGACCCCTGACATGACTAAAACAGGAGCCGCGTCGGGCCATTGAGGTTCGCCGTCTCTAGCGGACACACTTCTTCGATACCATATCTATTACATTTGTGATTCGATATGGGTGCACCCCTTTGATTTGGGAGTGTTGTTTAGCGATGTTGGGGTAGCTGCTGGCTATGCTCAACATCAGTCTGGATCACGCAACTACTAGTATCCTAGTTGGTATCGCCTCATGTACCTTGTCATACTGATTATCCTATTCGCGACCACTACGTTTTGTTTTGTGTTATACATATGGGGTACCCTTTGATAACCACTAGTTTACAGTGGGGCTTACGGTGCTGTATAGATTATGGAATTATAAAAATGTGTTAAGGGGGATTATGGTAACGTCTTAACGCTATTTTAATACCTTTACTTTACTGTAGACATATTATAATAGCGTATTGTACTACATAGTAGATAGTTTAACGGATCCTTGAGAGATGGAAAATCCCTAACATCTCTTAAGTTATTGCACGCACGTTGACATTGGATATGAGATGTCAAACCCCGTAAACATCTCTGTCGCCGTTACACTCATGTTTATTTACGATTGATTTAACTTACATGAGGATATTTTAGTCCTGACTCGATTGTTTTGTCTTTTCATTATGCTCGGGTCAGACCTGAGTTTTTCAGCTTATTGAAGATCTATTCTGGAGGATGAAGACAAAGATTTGATATACTATTACTATTATTACCCTTGCATCATGCTATCTACTGCATTATTTTAATTGTTCTGTTGTATATGTATAACTATGATAAATGTTGTATAAATAATTGTCAAAGTATAGTAAACAGCTTCATGAACTGTTTATTTGACTATTATATTTTATCGTTCCGCTGCGAGATTCTGTGTTGTTTCATTTCCTTTATTTCTCTTTCTTTTCAATTCTTAGTTACCCCAATAACCATCTGCCCTTTTGAATGGTTTGGAATCGGCATGTGTATTTGATCGTCGGTTTTAACTGCCCAAAAAGGCGGGTCCTTACAGTTGGTATCAGAGCTTTGGTTTAGCGATAACCTTAGCTTTGTGGGGTCTGACTCTTTATAAATAGGGTAGTAATACCCTATGATGAGTCGTTGAGTGTATACATATGAGATAGCATATTTGTTAGTGATATAAAATGTTTTATATTGTGTCGGTTGATTTGTTGAGTGGCTTATGGATTCTGGTCAATACGAGTAATTAACGTCATTGATAGGGATCTCTAAACACTCGAACAGAACAATTCGACATAGTATTGTTTTGAAATTGGGTAAATGAAATAATTTTGCCATAATTATATTTTGTATATAAAGAATTTATTTCAAAATTTATTGTGATCTTTCTAGCTTATTTGGTTGTTGGAAACGATAATATTGATTGTTATCATTAATTGGATATTATGTTTTAATAAATAAGGCTTATTGAAAAATAAACAATAATAAAACAACTTGTGGAATGTTCTAAGAAAGAAAATCCTATAAGAATGTTTATAAAGGTGACTTATAAATTAAAATAGATTTAAATTGGAAAATATTGAATTTAAGACCCGGAGGTTTTGACAATGGTTTTCAAAAGCTTTGAAGAAATATATAGTAATATTAGTTGGAAATTGTTTATGGAAATATTTCGAAAGGTTTTTAAAGGAAGGAATGAGTTCAGTACTCCTCTCTTCTGTCGTTGGAAAATAATTTGTGATGACTGCATAGCATCATCGACGTTCATTTTCGAGTCTCAATGTGGGGGAGACTTCTAAGAAACTTTGTTTTATCGAAATTATTTTGGGTAAATGGGTTTTGGTTTAAACTCCAAAGGTATGATTTGATATATTAAAGATATAAGTGTATATGTTTATTTCAAATGATTTGGAAAGAACCGGGCATTTAAATTTCTAAGTTATGTTAATTAGTAATTTTCAAATTATTTGAATGAATTGTGAACAACAAAAATTTATAAAATAAGAGGATTAAGATATCTAAGATTATGTTTTGGGAAAACTTTAGAGTTGTAGTGTACCTTTAAAGTTGAAAGGTAAAGAGGATTTAAACAAATTAAATTTGTGAACATTCTAATTAAGTAAAATGAAATTCTATAAATTTGTATAATACCAAATTTGCATTCTAATAACATATAATATGACTTACCAAATATTAAGAAGTTGAAATGATGTTTTGGATATGTAATGAGATGTTGCACAAATAAACAGAACCTGAAAATAATTGAAGTATACAAGTAAGGAAAACTCAAAAGGAATTAAAATGTATATAAATGGAAATTTGGTTGTGAAAAAATTTTATATATACTTAAATGTAGCATGAAATGATGAATGGATAAATGGAATAGGTAAGTGAACTTAAGAAAGAATATAAATGAATCGTATTATATCTTTGTAAATTGGTTATAGAAAATAAATATAAATTGCAAAAGGGATTTTAAAAAAAAATTGAATTTGTAACCTTTAAGATAACTATAAACTAAGAAAAGTCATTGAGGAGAGGTTAGACTTTTGTAGGATGACTAATAAACTAAAGTGCCGGTTAATAAAATGTTCCACAAATGAATTCGTTATTAACTGAAATTATGAAAATGAAATAAATGTAAACAAAGGAATTTCTTATAGCTAAGAATCAATTGGAAAATGAAATTGAATTTAATTAAATTATATAGAATGTTTAAAATGAACTTGAGTAGGCAAAATTCTATGATATGATGTTTAAGAAAAGATAATGTTGAAGAATATGCTATGTAAAGAAATGAATATACTAACCGAATAATGGATTGTGAGTAATTAAGTGAAAAAAATAGAAGCCAATAAAATAATTTAGTATAGATATATTGGATAGAAATCTATTGGAAGGTAATACGTGAGATTGTACGTATATTATTTTATTCGCATAACGATTTGATCCAAATTCGAGCACAAAATTTCGAGATGATTTATATCGATCCAAGTTAGGATTTTCCACTCGATTCTCAACGGCGAACCCTGGATAAGGATTTTGGTTTGATTCTGGAATTCTCTATCATAGTATATGGCTATGCAAGGAGAGTAACAGTTTCCAATCAAGGAACCAAATCTGAGTCCGCACTAGAGAGTCGTGTGAACGATACTAGTTTGGAAGTGAAATTGTGTGATCGAATAAGCCATTAGATTGATATTGATCACGGATGATATATGTACGGCTTGCGGACTTAATTAAAGTTGATATTGGAAATTTAAGATGCCAAATATGTGAAGATAAATTTGTAACTTTTGAGATAACTATAAACTAAGAAAAGTCATATACAAGAAGTTAGACTTTTATGGAATGACTATAAATTAAAGTGATGGTCAATAAAATGTTCCGCAAATAAATTGGTTATTAACTGAAACTGAATATGAAGTAAATGTAAACAAAAGAATTTGGTGTGGCTAAGAATCAATTGGAATTGAAAAAGATAAACCAAATTGAATGTAAAATTAATAATTTGGTTATGTTGGGAATGATTTAGTTGTTATATGATTGTTAGTTGATTGTATATAATTCATTAAGTGTTAATGAAATTGGAAGCTATAAATCATTGAAATCAAATTGGAAGTTTAATGAATTTAAATAGAATTTAATTTGATTCAAATTGGAAGTGAACTAATGTAAATATAAATTAGTGAATGTTAACTAATTGAATTGAGAATGAATGTTAGTAAAATCCAACGTTAATGAATCAACTGTGATTAAAATTGAAACCCAAGTCAATAAATATTAATGAGAAGTGAATTTATATTGATTGGTTATGGATTTGTTGGATGATAGTTGGATGATAATTGATTTGGTGGATGCATTTGTTGTTTTGTTGCATTTTCCATGTTGGCACATGTAGTTGTTATGTTGCTATATGATGTATATTGATAATATTTTCATATATGCATGTTTCTCATGGTTTGTTGAGTGTTTAGTTGGTGCGGATTGCGCTTGCTTCGCATTTGGAGCTCACTTTCGCGCTATGTTAGCTGTATATTCTCGCTAATAATATATAAGGTACATATCTCGAATTACATACCGTACTTTTACACTTTTTCCCTATGGGATGCCTCATCACTTGATGAGATGTATATTTGTGATATATATACTGTCATTTTTTTCCGATCGAGCCGCGCAAAGGAGACTCTACCGAAATTTTTCGTAAATCCGGGTGTTAGAAAATTTTCGAGTTTTAAAATTTTATAACTTGTTTTGATAACTATTTTTTAAATTTAGAAAGCCGTTCGGAGTAACATAGTGGAAGCGTAGTTATGACTTTATAAACGGAATTTCATTGTTTTATAAGTTGGTGACTTTGAATAAAATATATCTAATGTTGAATTCTATACTTAGTTCCTTTTCCCTTCTTTTTCCTTTTCGGGGACGAAAAGTTTTGAGTGGGGGAGAGTGTAACGACCCGTAAATTTTCGATAATTAAAATAGCTAATTTAATAAGATTTCGTGATTTAGTATTAGAAAAAAAAATTGTAATTCGTTTGGAATAATAATAACTGGAATGAATTGCGACAATAACTATCCAAGTAATTATTTATGGATTGAATGGAGTTCCAATCTAATTGAATTAGCTCAAATGTTATAACTTGGTTAAGGGAATATATGGAAAAACAAATGTAAATAATTGAATAAGGATTGTGAATTATTTAGGTAGAAATACAAATTTAATAGATTGGTTTCAAAGATTTGAATAGTAATAAGTATCGAAAAATAAATGCTACTTAGTGAATGCCTTTGCAATCAATAGTTGGATAGGATAATAAATGTTGAATTCATTGGGTATCATAGAGTAATTGGTGGATAAGTAAAATCTATTTAAAATCAAATAATTGAATATTGAACAGGTAAATTGTTTAAAGTCAATATGTAAAACTTATTGAATAATTGAATAACTGTAAAATGGAAATAGTGTTCTAGGATGTGAATTGGTTTTAAAAGTTGAATCTTATAAGCTCAATTTCAAATATTTCAAAGGATAATGAATTATTGGATAATCAAAATTGTTTAAATTTAATATTTGGAATTTATTGAATAACGGGTTTAATGTGATTAAAAATGATTCGTAAAATTTTATTTTATCATATTAAAGTTAGAATGATGTTGTAGAACTTTTAAAATGAATTAGAAGAAAATTTGGGAAAATTGAATATTTTAATATTTAATTGACGAGTTAAAATAGTCATTTTTCAAACATTCTCGGTTTTCGACGAAACAAGTTTCATCGGATCCGTAACGTGATATTATTGTAAGATTTCAAATTTCATGTCAATCGGATTTACCGTTTGTTCCGGGCAAGCCAAAACGCATAGAAATTTGTTCAATCGGTTTAATTTAAATTTGATCGTTTATTTCCGTAACTCGCACATATGATCGAATTAGCCTCCAAAACACGTCCCATTGTGTTCGGAACATTGGGTAAACCTTAGAAACGCCTGCCGGCACGCTTCGTTTGGGGTTTGGAAAATTTTTGGTGGATAGTGTTTTTGCAATTTTCTATATAAGGACCTCTCTACTTCACTTTTGCAACCAAACCAAACCCTAACCCTATTTTCTGAAGCCAGCCGCCACTATCATTTTCAATGGCCAGAAATTGTCGAACTTCCTCCTCTATTATCTCCAAATCTACAAACAATTAGCAAAAGTCGTCAACTACAAAGTTGTAGAGGGCATCAAGATCTAGCTATCCAACGGTGGAGATCGGAAACGGAGCCACGGATCGGCGGGAAATCATGATCAAAGCTACTGCGTTTTACACGCAATTCGAGGCAGAGGGGGTGGCCGAGCTTCAGGCTATTGATGGTGAAGGTGAGTGAAGCAAGGGCTTTCGTTTGGCGCTAGCTGATCGTCGTGAAGCGGAGTCGTTTGGTCGCGTGAATTACGGTTTTGTGGAGGCTATGGGTTTGGTTGTACGTGAATTTCACGTTTGGGAAGAAGGAGAGGGGACGGCCTGATGTTGAGGCCAAGAAATCAACGGTCCAGACCAGTAGAAGGTTAAAAATGAAATAGATTTGTAAATTTATTTATATTAAAACGTGTACAAACTTTAAAATGCTCTAACTTTTGCATACGAGGTCGGAATTCAACGAAACAAATTGCGTTGGCTTCGTTTTGTCGAGCACTACGCTATGGAGCTGGATTGGAGTCGTTTGGAGCTAGTGAAAATTTAGGGTAAAATTAAACGCTCGTTTAATTTTATTCGAAATAAAACGCTGGAACTACATTGAAATCAAGGTGAGTGTTTTATAACGCTCACAATGTACTAAATATCTTTATGCTAGTTAAATTTGACATTATGAAGTGTTATTATTTTTATTTGTCATTGTTTGATAAAATTTAATTGTCATTTGAGTTAACCGTTGAAAATTTAATTGACAGTTAAATTGAAATTAAAATTGAATTACGATTAAATTACCTGACATTGATAACTATGAAATTGCCATGAACTGTATTGCCTATTGGATGATGTATTTCGATGGATGCTATTGGTTGATATTTGAATGTTTGGATGTTTATTTGCTTATATATATCCTGTTATGCATGCATATGAAATTGTGTTTTGATTTAAGTGATATATATTCATCCCTAACATTTAATTGAAATAAATAATTACTTGGCCATAGGATAGAAAATTATATACAGACACCGAATTGGCTAAATTAATAATTTTTAAAATCGTCGATTTGAAATTTATTTAAATGTTTGATTTAAAAGTTATAAATAGAAATCAGTTTATAGAAATCGAATTTATCGGAAAATTGAGTTGGAATATTGAAATAAATTTTGGTTAAAAGAAATTGTTAAATAATTAAAGTGGACACTTTGGAATTTAAAATCGGGATATGATTAAATTTCGAAAATTGATTTGTTTAAAGATTGAACCTTAATTCGAGCTTTGAATATTACTAAGTAGAAGTGATATGTGACGCCCCACCTCTATACCCATGCTAGCCAAGAACACTACAGTGTAATGCCGTCAACTACCGCGGAGAATAAGGCCGTTGAGGAGCGACCATCCGTGTAACTTCTTTGTGCGAGCACCGATATGTCAAATAGTATAGCATGCATTTCATTTAAGGAGGAAGTCCGACATCCCGATACAAACTCAAAGCTTTCACGCGGTTGCTATAAATAATCTTCGGAAACAAACATAGAAATAAGCATAACGCCAATCAGTCACAGACATCCATATCATAAAGGCGGAAGAAGATATGAATATATAACTAACACAAGAAAGTGTACGTCAGAGTAGTGGTCAAAAAGATCCACAATAATACAAAAGAATAGCAACACGTGCTATACAAAAGAATACAACTATGAGTCTATATCTCAAGTGTATACAACAAAAACTGCTAATCTAAATAGTTAGCCAAAAGTCAAAGTAGCAAACCCCGGGAGGAAGTCAAGCAGAAGCACCTGTAACATCTCGGTCTGACCCGAGTATTATTTAAGAAAATAATAAACGAATCAGTCTAGCTATACATATCAGATGTCATGGTATAAAATAAAAGATATGGCATAACATAAAATATCCATACTAACATACTACTATAAGTATGCAAATGATGATCAACATAAGATCAATCAATAAGAGATAAATCAATATCACAAGTATCTTCTCAAAGATCCAAAGAGGGCATCATACCCTAAACTAGTACTCATAACAAGTCAATGACATAAATTCCAGAAATCAACACAAGAAATCCAGAAATCACAGAAAAAGGGAAAGAGGCCTATCACATGACGGTCCGAAGACCATGGGGAGCTACCCCATATGGATGAGTCGGAATCACCCAGATGAGTTCTAGGCTAACCAAAAAGCAAAAAGGTATGTGTGAATGGAATCACACAAATGGTGTCTAGCCTGACCTCGCAATAAAAAGGTATGTGTGAGTGGAATCAAACAAATGGTGTCTAGGCTAACCAAATAGCAAAAAGGTATGTGTGAATGGAATCACACAAATGGTGTCTAGCCTAACCAGGAAGCAAACAAAGAGACATCGCACAATTGCTAGCCTAAATCACAAAATGATCGTCATGATCAACGAAAAGTGTCAATTACACTAAGCTAGTAAATATAAAAAGTTTAGCTTAATGTCCCATAACCACTTTCTTAACTCAAATATTTACGAACAAACTGTAGATCTTCACTAGAAAATCGTCACAAAAAGGTTCAATCGAACAAGTCCAAGAGTTAACCGACGAAGCTAACGCAAGCATTTCATACCACTTGTTTTACTAAGCTGTTTAATTCAATTTCTCATACGAGTGAGGTAAAGGTTTGTATATACAAGTAGATTGGAAAACGGTTTAAGAAAAGAGCTTTGTTATTGAAAATAGAGCTGAAATCATTTTGTTGAAAGAGTTTTGATATTTACTACTAGTATAGAAAACTTTTATATTTTAAAGTGACAAATCATAGAAGTGATTGTAAAAACAATCAATCATAAAAATTCACATTCGAAGACGTGAATAAAATCCAAAGAAACCGATAAAAAATCCATCGAAACAGATATTCAAAAAAATCCATAAAATCGATCGAGAAACCAAAGATAGTTTGTCTCGAAGAATGGTCAACTCAGCATCTCAACAAAGCAAGTTTTGTTGAATGTTTTTCAGATAAGATCCCCTACGGGGGGGTCTAGGGGGGGTGGCAACCCCCTAAGGTGGGGGTGCGGGGGCAACGCCCTTGCTAAGGGGTTCGACCTAGTGGTCCAGCGACCTAAAGGGTAAAGGTCATGCGACTTAAAATGGGTCCGCGACCTAACACTCAAACGACCTAAAGAACATAAGGGGCCGAGCGACCTATAAGAAGCAGCGACCTAAATAGAATCGAGGTCCAACGACCTACGGGTTAGGTCATGTGAGTTAAGGAGGTCAACGACCTAACAGAGACACGCGACCTAATAAAGGAACGCTACCTAAAGGCACGCGACCTAGCGACCTAAGAAGGAAACGCGACCTATAAGGGACAAGCGACTTAAGTGGGGAAACGACATAAAGGAAAATGGTCCAACGAGTTAAAGCCCAACGACCTAACAAGAATAAGGCCCAACGACCTAGTGGCTTCCGCAACCTAGTGGGCGAACAGGTCGAGCGACCTAAGAGGTTCGTGAGTTATCGGTTTAATAAGGCCGAGCGACCTAATGAAGGAACAAGGCCGAACGACCTATAGGGCTCGCGACCTACGACCTAAAAGACTAAACGACCTAACGACTCAAGGGTCTAACGATCTAACGACTCAAGGGTCTAACGACCTAAAAGTATAAAGGTCATGTGACCTATCGGTTTAAGAGGCGAGCGACCTAAGTGTTACGACTTAAGAGTCGTACGACTTAGCGTGGAAGCGACCTAAAAGCCATAGGACCTAACGACCTAAAGAGTTACGACCTAAAGTCGAACGACTTAGCAACGTAAAGAGTTACGACCTAAAGGTCGAGCGACCTACGACCTAAAACCCAACGACCTAATTCCGAGGCGAACGACCTAACACGTGCTAATGGGTTTTAAGGCCAGAAACGAGCTATTTGAAGGCCGAGACTTTTCCACGTGAACGACCTAGCATTGGCAGAACGACCTAAGTGCAGAATTTTAGCAAAAACACTAAAAATTAGAGTTTTTTCGCCAATCCAATCCAAACCAATTGCAAATGTGCATGCTAAAGTGATGGGGAATCATTCCCAACAGTCCAATATAGTTATAGACTAGAATTGTGAGATAAAAATCTCACCTTTTCACTAAAATGGATGAAGATGAAGCTTGAAATGCTATGCAAGGATCAACCACTAGCTTGAACCAATGTCTTCACTTGAGTTTGGGAGTTGATGTTGGATTAGCAATGAAGACTTAGCTTTTGGAGTTTTAATTTCTCTTTCCACTCACCATTAATGCAAAAGCTTGAGTTGGTAGGAATTTATGAAGAGTGAAGAGAAGGAGGGGGTTAGGCTTGAGTTATAATGGCTAAGCTAACCAAAATCCAAAGCGGGAAAAGTTTGTGAAATTCCACTAACTCCAAACCTATCAATGTTTATACTTAAAAAGTTGTAAACGACATTTCGAACTCAATGGAAGTGGTCTCGTGTCCTAATTTAACCGTTTGCAAAAAGTAGTTTTTCGGACCAAAATCCGATTAATGATAAAATATTTAAATAAAACATTTAGATATAAAATCGACAAATATGCGGGTTGTTACAGATATAAAAATGATATTTTGAAATCGAGCTTGGGGTTGAATCATATTTGAAATTTGGATTTAAACTTGAATATTGATGGAAAATTTTATTAAGTGTTATAAATGGATATTTTGAAAATAATGCTCCAAATCGATATAAACTGAAATTGAATTAATTGAAAGTGAATATAAAATTTAATAAATTCGAAGTCAAAGTTGACATTGATTGAATCGAAATCGAAATTGAATCGGTAGAAGGGAAATTGAAATTGTTTTGAATTGGGAAGTTATAATTGAAATGGTTCGGTTTTGAAGCTGTTTTATTTGTTTTCCAAATTACTCAGTTATATAAACCATTTTTGAATACTTAAATTATTTTAATCTATTTTAAATCTACTTAACCCAATTTAAATTATTTTAAACTAATTTATCTATTTTAAATCCATTTTTAGATTTTAAATATCTTTTACTATTTTAATTATTTAAAACTACTTTTAAACTACTTAAACTATTTTCTAAAAATTTCAAGCTGGTTAATAAGGTGAAATGTTTATGTTTAAATCTTGAATTTGAATACGAATTGGATTAAATGAAGTTGCAACCTAAATTGAAATTCGAAATGATTTTGAAATCAAAATGAGATATTGATGCAGAAAATGATTTTTGAAATGAAATCTTACATTTGAAATAAGAATTGCAGAGATGTTGTGCAATAGATATTGAGTACGAGTTTATAAAGGCAGGGGTGCGTGATTTTTGGAAAAAAAATAAAAATCAATCCACTCGGTTGCAAAATTATAGGTAAGATAAATTTTTGGCAAGAATTAAAATTCGTTTTGAACGTGTTATAAATAGGAAGCTGCATGATTTATTCCTTTGATTTTTAGTAATTTCGTTTTTACAGGTAAGGAATAAATTTCTTCCATTAAATGTTTATTACCAGAAGCTAAGATGAGGTGAAGTATATGCAAACGTTTCCAGTTATTTGAAGATGAGGCTTGCGAAAATTTAGGTAACCAAAATATGCAGGCAAGCATTTAATTTGTTGATTGGATTTTAAAGGCGGCAAGCAATTATTTTATCCTTGAACGGAATAGAATTTTGGACAAATTTATTGCAACGTGTTTAAATGAGAGAATTGGCCTTTGATAGCTAAGGAAACGGAATGATATTTGATTTCGAATGTTACCTTATCTTATAATAACTTGCGTGAATTTAGAGTAGCGAACTGGCAATAAATTTCGTATGTGAGTGCGTTGGTTCAGGGAAAGAAAAAGGCAAGCACTAAATATTTTGATGGCGTTGATTTAAGTGGAAGAAAACGTCACTAATTTATGGTTTGAATGTTTTTAAACAAATGCGTTTTATTTCTATTAGATAAAAGGAGGTAACGGAAAGGGAAAATTTATTTCTTTCCCTCTTAAAAGAATGCACGCCTACTTGTATATTTATTTATGTAGTTAAGGTAAAATTTTATTTCCTTCCGTAATATTTATCTTTTTCTTTAAAAAGTATACAACAAATATCAGTAGAACAACCGCAAAATAAGTATTGTTCATATATATATTGCGGTGTGAATTTTAAAAATGCGCAGAACCTACGCAAAATATACACCCAAAATTAATGCAAAAGTAACGCTTTTTAATTAATACAATTTTCTATTTTATACGTTATTTATTAAATATCGCACCCTTTAAATGCGTAATTTAACAGTTTCCTTGTATACTATAAATCTTCTTCAAATTTATTACTTAAATAAAAGAAAGAATTATGGTTACCTTCTTCTCTGATTACTATTACCATTTACAAAGCGATTTATTATTCAAATGGACAAAATATTACCTGTGACGACCGCCCATGACTCCCGCACGGAAACAAGGGAATGGTGCGCTGAAAGTGTGCCAGGCAACCATGAGTGACCGTCAAGGGTAAAATAAACATCGCAGACTCTATCGTAAAACTCACAGCGCATGGATAAAATACAATAGAGAAATATAATATAGTGAAGCTCCCATAGAACAGAATATCATCATCTAATCATAATAGCTTCATACATGGTCTGAATCATGAATACAAGAAGCCTCACTACATAGCACTCAGAGTAATCAACAAACAGCGGAATATACAGTACATAGAATATGAAAATAATATGTAAAGCCTCCTGCTCGTCTTCGTCATCATCAGCGTGAGCCACTAAGATCAGCACCTGCCACCTGTCACCTAGTTTGCCCATCCCAACATGGATGAACAGCCCAAGGTAATAAGAGGAGACATAAAACCTTGAGTCAGACAAAGTCTTAGTGAGAAGTAAATCAACTATCAAACATACCAAAAGAGCATAAGGGATAAAAGGAATAGGAACCAAACCATCCCACTCCACCTCTTTTTACAGTGATAGCCCCCAGACACACTAAGGAGAAGCAAGCATAACATGGCAGACAATTAAAGTAAAGCAATAATCATTCGAGTCAAGGTCGATGTTTTCCAAATACAAACCCCCAAGGCCTAAACCAAGATCAGATAAGCACCCAGAAAACACCGCTCTTGAGACCGAATGATGGTACAGCCAAACATCCATGACCCTGGCTATCACTGTTATCATTGCCTCGATTTCACCGTTAATTGAACGACCAACTCATTCTTTTATCCATCTGTCAAGGGCTAATGGTAACCCCGGTTCTAGACATAACTCCGCACGTCGTCGCAGCCCATGCCTACGAATTTTCGCAACTACCCAGAGTACTAGCACGTCGTCGCAGCCCGTGCTTGGAACGTCGTCGCAGCCCGTTACAACGTACTCTTGCTTTGAGCATGCTAGAACCTTCAACAACGATGAGATCTCAGCCTCCTAGTCATCCTCCTCGACGACTATATCCATACTAGCTCAAGCGCCTCTCAAGCTAACCATTATCAACCAACTCGCATCGCATCATCGAGTTATCAACATGCTTGGGATGATCCCGTCTGGACTAAACCAAGGCTTCCACATCATGCTTTGCTCCAACGCATCTTAGCAAAGTCCATCTCATCATCATACTTCGCCTCAACATATCATGGCAAAGTCCATTTCGTCATCATACTTCGCTTCCTCTAACTATAGCAAATTTCTCGAACCCATCCATATGAGCTTCATTATCCGCTTCATATGCCACAGCAGCCTTTACCATTCAAGAGCCTTTCCACTTAGCTTTTGAATCATCTTCAACCATCTTGTCCCAAATCAACTACAAGCTAACTCGAGACAATCAAATCAATCATTCGTCCAAACAATCAAGCATTCAAACAAGATCTAATCAAGCAATATCAACTATAATGGAAATTTCGTAAATAAATGAGCATAAGTCTAACATATATGAAATCATGGATTCTAGCATAGATCTATCAAATATAAAACATCGGTTTTCTCTTTATAACTTGTTAATTGAACTTGCATAGGTAAACATCTTAAAAAGTAATGAATCTAGTCTTGGAACTAAGAAAAATGCATGAAATCTCTAACTTTAACACTCAAACAAGCCACCAATCCAATATACTCCTTTGGGTCCGCGTGAGAGATAACTACCACTCATCGAATCACCCAAACACTTCAAAAACCAATCACTTCAGATCTGGACAGCAAGGATTCAAGCTTGATTCGTCGAAATCTTGCTTGAAACGATGGAATCTAGCTTCGTTGGATGAAGATCTTCAACTTTGACTCTTGGATCTTCGATCTTGATCTTCGATCTTGGATGGATGTTGGAACTAGAATAGAGTGGAGAAAAGAAGATGATAAAATGTTGTAGTCGAGCTCTCAAAATGGCAGCACTTCGTCGCTTCAAAAACTGGTGCCAATTAGTGAGCCAAACCCCTCTATTTATAGGTTGAAATCGTTCTTAGGTCGTCCAGACTTAAGTCGTTACCGAACTAAAAACCCCGACCTAACATAGGTCGCTGCCGACCTATACCAACCTACGACCTAATACAAACCTGCTTCTACGACCCAGCGGCCTACCGACCTAGACCCCAACGACTCAACGACCTAACTGGGTACACGGCATACGACCTAACGACTCAACTAGGTCCAACCTAACAACTTAACCATACTGGGTTACGACCTACTACCACCACTAACCCGTAAACGAGTTACGAGTTACGACTCAGGGTCATCAACGGTTCACAAACACGCGCCCTAATTTCTTTGCGACCTATGTCTCTGCTGACCTAATCTACCCAGCGATCTATCACTTCCCTTAGGTCGCTCAATGATCTAACTTAGGTCGTTAAACCCTATAGGTCGGTCACCTTCTAAGCCGCTCACCGACTAACTCGCTCACCCTCTTAGGTCGGTCGTATCTTAACTCGGCAGCTTTCTTAGGTCGCTACACCCGACCTATCACCCTCACGACCCAAGCTAACCACTAACTCCTAAGTCGGTCACTATCTTATCTCGGTGACCCTTAAGTCGCCTGCTCCTATAAGCCGTTAGCTCCACTAACTCGGTCAAACTCTTATGTCGGCCTAACTTACGCGACTCAACTCAAATCGACCCAGCACTCTTACGTCGCTTACGACCTATCCTAACACGAAAATCACTAGGTCGCTCATTCCTACCATCATCCTAGCTGCTAGGTCGTCCACGACCTAACTTCCTTAGGTCGTTAGAACCTCTTAGCCACTAACTCTTAGGTCGTTAACCCCATGAGTCGGTCAATCTCATAACCCGGTAACCCTAGGTCGCTAACTACCTTAGGTTGCTCTACCGACCTAACTCCATCACGACCTAAGCTAAGCCCGGCCTATCACTTAACTCGTGCAACCGAGTTAACTTACCATACGACTTAGGCTAGGGAGAACATAAACAACACTGGCGACCTAGAAATAATACGATATATTGACACGTAAAATACGGGTTGTTACATTCTCTCCCCCTTTGGAATTTCGCCCCTGAAATTCCAAGCAAACAACAGCAACCAAAACTATTCCGCATGCCTACCATCCATAGCAATCAACAAACCATGCATCCAATTCTAGCCTAGCATGCAGAATTCTAAGATTAGAACGAGTTACAAATTCATGAGATGTCACGACACCTTAGGGCCATACCTTGAAGAGTTCAGGATGAGCTGCCTTCATCCTCTCTTCCTCCTCCCACGTACAGTCGTTAACATCATCACTCCATTGTATCTTGAGCAACGTAATCGTCTTCCTCCTAAGCTGTTTCGTGTCGGTTTCAACAACACGAAGCGGCTTACGAGGTCTTCTAACAACTGGATCAACCTCCAAATCTTCACAGCTATCAGCAGAAACCACCGTATTTGAGTCGTGCACATACTTCCGTAGATAAGATACATGAAAAACATTGTGCACACCCTCCATCTTTTCCGGTAACTCCAATCTATAAGCGAGCTTTCCAATTCGCTCGATAATCGGGAATGGTCCAACAAATCTCGGAGTCAACTTTCCTTTCTTTCCAAATCGAATAACATTCTTCAGTGGAGAAATCTTCACTAAAACCATATCACCTACGTCGAATTCCAAATCCTTACGACGCTTATCAGCATAACTTTTCTGGCGGTCTTGGGCTGCCTTCATTCGTTGCCGAATGATCTCTATACAATCCGTAGTCTGACGAATCATCTCTGGCCCAAGTATTAGCTTTTCTCCAGTTTCCAACCAACATGTCGGAGAGTTACACGGTCTTCCATACAGCGCTTCATACGGTGCCATACCAATGCTTGATTGGTAACTGTTATTGTATGCAAACTCCACCAAATGAAGATGATCTTCCCACGATCCTCCGAAATCCAAAACACAAGCTCTGAGAAGATCTTCCAAAACTCGGTTGACTCTCTCAGTCTGACCATCTGTTTGGGGATGATAAGCTGTACTCAAACACAACTCGGTTCCCAAAACTTCCTGGAAGCTCTTCCAAAATCCACTAGTGAACAATGGGTCTCGGTCGCTCACTATACTCTTCGGAACACCATGGAATCGAACTATCCACTTAACATAAAGCTCAGCCAACTTCGATGCAGTCCTAGTCGATCGAACAGGAATGAACCTTGCACTCTTGGTCAACCGATCTACGATGACCCAAATCCCTTCATTTCCCGCCTTGGTTCTAGGTAGGCCATCGATAAAATCCATCGACACTTGCTCCCACTTCCATGTAGGAACCTCTAATGGCTTAAGTAATCCACTGGGCTTCTTCTGCTCAGCTTTCACCAACTGGCAGTTCATACACTTGGAAATAAAATTTCCAACATCCTTCTTCATACCTTCACAGTAATAGGTTCTCTTCATATCCCGATACATTTTATTTCCTCCTGGATGAATTGTCAACTTCGAGTGATGACTTTCCCTAGGAACTTCATCCCTCAATCCATCTACATCGGGAACAACTAGTCGTCCTTGCTTTTGAAGCCAACCCTCTCGATCGACTTCAAATCCTTTACCTTTTTCTGGATTCAATCCAGATTCCAAATCTCGTATAATCTTGACAAGCTTATCGTCTCGCTTTTGGCTCTCGCCAATTCTCTCCACAAGAGTAGGCCTTATCGATAAGTTTGCCAACATCTCAGGTTCCAATTCACATCTAGGCCTGAAGTCAAATCCAGCCAAATACTCGAGATTCTTCCATTCCGAAAACATGGCTCCCAATCCGACATGTCTTCGACTTAACGCATCAGCCACTGCGTTACCTTTTCCCGGAGTATAGGCTATACCAAAATCATACGATGCCAAGAACTCTAGCCACCGTTGCTGTCGAAGATTCAAATCCTTTTGAGAGAACAGATACTTCAACGACTTATGATCTGTAAACAACTCGAATCGAACTCCCAAAAGATAATGTCTCCACATCTTCAAAGCAAATACAATCGCCGCTAACTCCAAATCATGTGTCAGATAATTCCTTTCATGCGGCTTCAGTTGTCGACTAGCATACGCAACAACTTTATCTTTCTGCATTAGCACTGCTCCAAGTCCAATACCACATGCAACGGTGTAAACCACCATCTCATCATTCCCACTAGGGATGGTCAAAACAGGAGCACTTGTCAGTCGCTCTTTCAGAATTACGAAAGCTTGTTCACACTTAGCATCCCAACTGAACACTTGGTTCTTCTTCGTCAATCCTGTTAATGGTGCAGCTATCTTGGAAAAGTCTTTGATAAACCGACGATAATATCCTACTAATCCAAGAAAACTTCTCACATCAGATGCATTCTTAGGTCTAACCCAATACTGGATTGCTGCCACCTTAGCGGGATCAACCGCTATTCCATTACCAGAGATAACATGGCCTAAGAACCTCACTTCACTCTTCCAGAAGTGACACTTCGAAAACTTAGCCTTCAGCTGATGTTTCCGCAAGATTTCCAAAGCCAAACACACGTGCGTCTTGTGCTCTTCTTCAGTTCTGGAATAAATCAGAATATCATCTACGAACACAAGTACGAACTTGTTCAACTGATCTCTGAATACTCTATTCATAAGATCCACAAAATATGCCGGTGCGTTAGTCAATCCAAACGGCATTACCAGCCACTCATAAAAACCGGATGGTGTCCTAAAAGCAGTTTTCGACACACTATCCTTCGCCACTCTTAACTGGTGAAATCCCGTTGCCAAATCCATCTGAGAAAACACCTTAGCCTCGTGAAGCTGATCAAACAAGTCATCTATTCTCGGCAATGGATACTTGTTCTTCTTAGTCACCTTATTCAGCTCACGATAATCCACACACAACCTCAACGATCCATCCGCTTTGGTTGCGAACACAACTGGTGCACCCCATTCGGACACACTACGCCGAATGAATCCTTTCCGCAAAAGGTCATCAACTTGCACCTTCAACTCTTGTTGCTCCCTAGGCGCCATCCGCCTAAGAGGCATCACAACAGGTCTGGCTCCCTCAACTAGATCGATACGAAACTTGATCTCCCTATGCGGCGGTAATCCTTTGACTTCGTCAAAGACATCCTCAAATCCATTCACAATAGGCACCGATGACAGTCCATCCCGTCGAACAACCAGCGAATACATGAAGCTCATGAAGACGCCTTCCTCATGCTTACATCGTATCACAACCTTTCGCCCTTCCACATTCCCGACTGTCACCTCTAGCCTCTCACAATCAATCCTTGCCGCATACTTCCTAAGCCAGTCCATACCCAAAATAATTCCGAACCCCGCAAAGTTCAGAACAAAACAATCACAAACAAAAGAGCAATCATGACTCGTCACAACTAGACCACGGCATATCATACACAAACATGACGAACCCCCAACTGGATTAGTCACAACCAATGGCCTATCAACAATATCGGGTTCCAAACCTAACCGGCCTACAAGATCATCACAAACAAAAGAATGCGACGCTCCAGTATCAAACAACACTCTAACTGGAACACCACAAATGGAAAGAGTAACTTGAACCACCACACTCTTCCCTTCCTCTTCAGCAGTAAGAGCTTTTGAAAACGACGGCACAGCTCCCAAAGCATAAGCTTGCACAATCTGCCTGTCCTTCCTCGGTTCTAGACAATCTTTCTAAAATCCCCTGGCTTGTCACAGTCGTGGCATTTCGCCGGCGCCTTTGGATTCCTACAATCCTTGGAGAGATGGCCCTTCTGCTAGCAATTATAGCAAGTCATTTCGCCCTTCGGCTTCTTCTGGCCATCCTTACCCTTCTGTTGTTGTTGCTTCCTCTTCTTGTTTCCACCCTTCTGTGGCTTAAACCCTTCCTTGGTTACAGCAACAACAGAACTCTCCCTAGGAAACAAATTCTCATGCTTGAGAGCTTTCTCCACAAGCTTCTCAAACGGATCGTCCAGATGATCCACCAACTGTCTTCCAAGATAAGCATCCAAACCGGTCACAAACTTCTCATTCTTCTGATAGGGAGAATCAATATATGATCAGGCATACTTGGACAAGGCTTCAAACTGAGAAACATACTCAAGAACGGGTCTTCCACCTTGCTTGAGCTCTACAAACTTTTTAAACAAGACAGATTTCTGAGCCGTAGAGATGAACTTAGCTTCAAATCTATCTTGGAATTGCTCCCAAGTAATCTCTTCCTCTGGAGTATCGATGGTGATGGAGTTCCACCAATCAGAAGCTCTCCCTTGAAGCTGTCTCGATGCAAGCTTCCTCTTAGTTGCATCCTCAATCCCAAAATCTCCAAAGATCCTTCTACAAGCATCTATCCATCTTTGGACTTCAATGGTCGATTCTGTTCCCAAGAAAACCTTCCCTCCAAGAGCAGTATAGTCCTTACAAAGCTTAGCAAAATCCACCGGTCTTGGAGCTTGAACTTGAACTCCAACATCCACTGATGGCCCTGAAGCTGGTATCCTTCTCATGATCGAAGTCATCATGGCCTCAAACATAGGAGCATAATCAACAGCTTCCCTAGCAGCACGGCCTTCCCTAGCAGCTGGTCTCCCCCTTCAACTCAACCTTAATATCTACAAAAAGGAATGACTTAGAACACCTTGAGAAACAACTGCATAAGGAGTTCAAATCCTTCTAAACTACTATATTATATATAGTAATCATTCATCAAAATACAATTACGTCTCTCATACGTAGTTACGTCAGCGAGCGTTAGCCAAAATCGATTAACCAAAGCTCTGATACCAAATGTGACGACCGCCCATGACTCCCGCACGGAAACAAGGGAATGGTGCGCTGAAAGTGTGCCAGGCAACCATGAGTGACCGTCAAGGGTAAAATAAACATCGCAGACTCTATCGTAAAACTCACAGCGCATTGATAAAATACAATAGAGAAATATAATATAGTGAAGCTCCCATAGAACAGAATATCATCATCTAATCATAATAGCTTTATACATGGTCTGAATCATGAATACAAGAAGCCTCACTACATAGCACTCAGAGTAATCAACAAACATCGGAATATCCAGTACATAGAATATGAAAATAATATGTAAAGCCTCCTGCTCGTCTTCCTCATCATCAGCGTGAGCCACTAAGATCAGCACCTGCCACCTGTCACCTAGTCTGCCCATCCCAACATGGATGAACAGCCTAAGGTAATAGGAGGAGACATAAAACCTTGAGTCGGACAAAGTCTTAGTGAGCAGTAAATCAATTATCAAACATACCAAAAGAGCATAAGGGATAAAAGGAATAGGAACCAAACCATCCCACTCCACCTCTTTTTACAGTGATAGCCCCCAGACACACTAAGGAGAAGCAAGCATAACATGGCAGACAATTAAAGTAAAGCAATAATCATTCGAGTCAAGGTCGATGTTTTCCAAATACAAACCCCCAAGGCCTAAACCAAGATCAGATAAGCACCCAGAAAACACCGCTCTTGAGACCGAATGATGGTACAGCCAAACATCCATGACCCTGGCTATCACTGTTATCATTGCCTCGATTTCACCGTTAATTGAACGACCAACTCATTCTTTTATCCATCTGTCAAGGGCTAATGGTAACCCCGGTTCTAGACATAACTCCGCACGTCGTCGCAGCCCATGCCTATGAATTTTCGCAACTACCCAGAGTACTAGCACGTCGTCGCAGCCCGTGCTTGGAACGTCGTCGCAGCCCGTTCCAACGTACTCTTGCTTTGAGCATGCTAGAACCTTCAACAACGATGAGATCTCATCCTCCTAGTCATCCTCCTCGACGACTATATCCATACTAGCTCAAGCGCCTCTCAAGCTAACCATTATCAACCAACTCGCATCGCATCATCGAGTTATCAACATGCTTGGGATGATCCCGTCTGGACTAAACCAAGGCTTCCACATCATGCTTTGCTCCAACGCATCTTAGCAAAGTCCATCTCATCATCATACTTCGCCTCAACATATAATGGAAAAGTCCATTTCGTCATCATACTTCGCTTCCTCTAACTATAGCAAATTTCTCGAACCCATCCATATGAGCTTCATTATCCGCTTCATATGCCACAGCAGCCTTTACCATTCAAGAGCCTTTCCACTTAGCTTTTGAATCATCTTCAACCATCTTGTCCCAAATCAACTACAAGCTAACTCGAGACAATCAAATCAATCATTCGTCCAAACAATCAAGCATTCAAACAAGATCTAATCAAGCAATATCAACTATAATGGCAATTTCGTAAATAAATGAGCATAAGTCTAACATATATGAAATCATGGATTCTAGCATAGATCTATCAAATATAAAACATGGGTTTTCTCTCTATAACTTGTTAATTGAACTTGCATAGGTAAACATCTTAAAAAGTAATGAATCTAGTCTTGGAACTAAGAAAAATGCATGAAATCTCTAACTTTAACACTCAAACAAGCCACCAATCCAATATACTCCTTTGGGTCCGCGTGAGAGATAACTACCACTCACCGAATCACCCAAACACTTCAAAAACCAATCACTTCAGATCTGGACAGCAAGGATTTAAGCTTGATTCGTCGAAATCTTGCTTGAAACGATGGAATCTAGCTTCGTTGGATGAAGATCTTCAACTTTGACTCTTGGATCTTCGATCTTGATCTTCGATCTTGGATGGATGTTGGAACTAGACTAGAGTGGAGAAAAGAAGATGAAGAAATGTTGTAGTCGAGCTCTCAAAATGGCAGCACTTCATCGCTTCAAAAACTGGTGCCAAAAAGTGAGCCAAACCCCTCTATTTATAGGCTGAAATCGTTCTTAGGTCATCCAGACTTAAGTCGTTACCGACCTAAAAACCCCGACCTAACATAGGTCGCTGCCGACCTATACCAACCTACGACCTAATACAAACCTGCCTCTACGACCCAGCGGCCTACCGACCTAGACCCCAACGACTCAACGACCTAACTGGGTACACGGCATACGACCTAACGACCAAACTAGGTCCAACCTAACAACTTAACCATACTGGGTTACGACCTACTACCACTACTAACCCGTAAACGAGTTACGAGTTACGACTCAGGGTCATCAACGGTTCACAAACACGCGCCCTAATTTCTTTGCGACCTATGTCTCTGCCGACCTAATCTACCCAGCGATCTATCACTTCCCTTAGGTCGCTCAACGATCTAACTTAGGTCGTTAAACCCTATAGGTCGGTCACCTTCTAAGCCGCTCACCGACTAACTCGCTCACCCTCTTAGGTCGGTCGTATCTTAACTCGGCAGCTTTCTTAGGTCGCTACACCCGACCTATCACCCTCACGACCCAAGCTAACCACTAACTCCTAAGTCGGTCACTATCTTATCTTGGTGACCCTTAAGTCGCCTGCTCCTATAAGCCGTTAGCTCCACTAACTCGGTCAAACTCTTATGTCGGCCTAACTTACGCGACTCAACTCAAATCGACCTAGCACTCTTAGGTCGCTTACGACCTATCCTAACACGAAAATCACTAGGTCGCTCATTCCTACCATCATCCTAGCTGCTAGGTCGTCCACGACCTAACTTCCTTAGGTCGTTAGAACCTCTTAGCCACTAACTCTTAGGTCGTTAACCCCATGAGTCAGTCAATCTCATAACCCGGTAACCCTAGGTCGCTAACTACCTTAGGTTGCTCTACCGACCTAACTCCATCACGACCTAAGCTAAGCCTTAACTCGCTATCGTCCTATCACTTAACTCGTGCAACTGAGTTAACTTACCATACGACTTAGGCTAGGGAGAACATAAACAACACTGGCGACCTAGAAATAATACGATATATTGAAACGTAAAATACGGGTCGTTACATTACCAATTTTTTTAAAGCAAGTAGATAATCCAATCCTTTTATTAAAATTCCAATTAGAGTTATCCTTTAAACAAAGTTAAAAAATTTCAGAACTTCCATTTCATACTTAAAATTTTTGGAAAAGATTTAATTAAATTAAAAATATATAATAAAACAAATTTCTAGGTTTTATAAATAAAAGAATAAAGTGCTTGTAATATTTTTCTCTCTCTTAGGAAATGAGAAAATAAAGAAGATGAGAAAAAGAGAAACTTTTACGTGGATTGCAAGGCAAAATATACGGCTAAACTAAAGGAATGAATGGCTAGAAAGGAACAAATGTTAGGAAAATAAAAAGGCAGGAATTAAGGCAACCTTTCGTTTCTTTCCCTAAACACAGGTAATTAATTTAGAGCTTAATTATGTATATGGAGAGAGAAACCTTTCATTCTTTCTCTAATCAAATTGATTGATTAAATAAATGACGTTAACAAGCTACTTATTCATGGCATGGAATGTAACTATGTCCAAATGTATTCTACAGTAAATTATGTAAGTGCAATATTAGATTGTGTATAAAGATGATGTTTCCTTCTTATATATCTTTATTGGTCATGGTATTATTAAAAACATATACGTATACGTATATATATATAATAGACTTATACATATAAATGTGTTAAAATTATGTTTCACTATTTTATGAGCCTAAAATTAAAGACAACAATTTTGAACCTAATCTCCAGATTAAAAGGGTTTAAGATTAAAAAAAGTTATGACTTTGCATACAAGTCCATCTTATAAATCTTAAGTCAAATTAACACACACACATGTGTATATACAAATCATTGTAAATAATGTTTTAAACTTAATACAACATCTTTATGTTAAAATTTATAACTTAGTAAATTCTTTAATATTAAGCAATAAATTAAGGTCTAACGTTAATTTAAAAGGAAATAAAAATGAATCGTGATATTTTGTAATAAATTCAAGTTATTTTTATAAAGAAGCCCCCCTTTTTTTAACTTTAAACAAAAGTATGCAAAAACTAAAAGATTGGATTTAAATAATGAACACATGCAAACATTAATAAACTACATATGTTTTCTATTTGAATCAATAACAGAAATATTACATTAATTAAGGCTTAAATTTAAATTACAATAAGTTTTTTCCCTCAATTTTTTACCAAAACTTATTAACTTAAAAATTTAATTATTGAAAATTTTACTTTTAAAAAAAACAACGTTTTCAAGTAAAACTTAATTAAAATATTTACAAAATTATAGGTTGTTACACTCTCCCCCACTCAAAACTTTTCGTCCCCGAAAAGGAAGGTGGTAGGAGAATAGAAACACCTTGAAAGAAAACTAAATTGAAACTCAAAATGGAATCATTGATTTAAACCATATAAATTCAATTTAAATCAATTAATATTCAATAATTGATTTAATCCGTTTGATTTTTACTGAAGTTAAATCAATCTTAACTATTTCCAAATTAATTATCTTATTATCCAATTATTTTGAAATTAACAATTTCAAAAATCATAAATTTCTATAGTCATTTATAATAATCATCTTTTATTCAACAAATTTAATTCTTCTTTATTCTAGATTATTATTAAATATATTCTACTTAATATATCTTATCACACATATTAAGTAGATTACATTTATTATAACTATTCCAATTTATTTCTAAATTTCCTTAAACACCATTTGATATTGTATATTATTAAATTATTTTTTTATTCTATTTACCTCAATTTTTCTTTTTGTAACTAAAACTTTAAGTGTATAACATTTATTATAACCACTCAAATTTTATTTAAAAAATCCTTTTATATTGTACATTATCCAATTACATAGTTAATTTCTGAATGATTTAGGTGAGTTATATTGGCATGCAATTTAATATTATACAAGTAAAAAAATTTCCAATTCTATTATCCAAGTTTAAATATTCATTCAAAATTTGACTTTATTTTATCATTAGAATCACCTTTTAACATAAATTTATGAATTAAATTTCCAATTAACTTCAAACACTTTAGAGATAAATAAATACATACACATAGTATATGTCAAATCAAATTTAAATCCTTTTAAGACTTTAAACACAAGGTCTGAAACTATCAGAAATTAAATTCTCAAATTCTTGTTTTAAATTCATTTCTGTTTCCAAATAAATTTATAACCATGTTTTATAATTATTTATATAAGACAAAACCTATGGTTTACAAAACCATAAATAAAATCAAACACTATTATCTCTAAACAACTAGTTAAATTCTAAAAATTATACTTATATATATAATATTAGATTTTTCCCAAATATAGGAATAAATTTTTCAAAACAAGTATAGAGATTCAAATTTCAAGGACTCAAATCAAAGAGAATTTTGATTTAAAGATAAGTTGGAATCAGAAGATCCGATGATTAAATAACAGAATAAGGAACCAGATAAGTTTATATAAATTGCGGGCAACCTTAACCGGGTCAACCATGACTTAAAGAATAAGATCGATGTGGATTTTCTGGGGTAAATCTACATTCGATCTGAAGAGATAGAGTTCAGAATAACCAAAGATACTAGCATCTAAACCGAGGATAAATGTAAATCTCTGGTGAATCAAATTGTAAAGGAGTTTCACCCTTTTATTAGAATATTGGCAAGACCGCCAATTCACTATAAAGATCATCCGAAGTGGAGTTATGGGATACTCCAGAATCGAAAGAAAATGAATAGTGAGGGACACGAATGAACTTCGAAACCGCAGGGAACGTTCCAAAATTCGAAAAGGAAGAGATTCAAGATCGAATGAAAGTGATTCTGTAAATCAAATTTACCATACATTCTAAGTTTTCCCTAGAGCCAAAGCTCTGATACCAAATGTAACGACCCGATATTTTCAACCATTCGCATCCGCACATGTCAGACTTGAATTGTTCAAAATACTGCGTTGTAAATAAAATTTGGCAAATCTCAAAATATACAGTAAATAAATTATCACAGAATCACAGACACGGATATCAGAAAACTCGCAGCGGAATTCAAAAATACTTAGTCGTTCATGAAGCCACTATAAATAGTCTCAATCAAATAAAAATTACATAGTCTTTAATCCAAATATAGTTTTAAATCATCAGTAGAACAATCCAAATGTCCACTAATCTTGATTTCAAAATTTTAGATAAAGGACTGGAAGGGAAGTTTGCCAGCAGCTTGAAAGTGATCTACAGAAATCCTAGCTCCGGGATGAAACTGAATTGCAACTCAGGCTGACCCGAGCGTAAAATAAAACATAAACACTCGAGTCAGGACATACATACTTATATAGTGTAAGCTAATTCAAGTGTACTGTAATATCAAGCAACTAACTTAAAGGATGTTTGGGACCGCCCATCCTCTAAGGATCCGTTAAACTATTTACTATGTAGTAATATTCGCTATTATAATAATGTCAATTAGTAAAATAAACTTACTTTAAAATAGCGTTAAGGGGTTACCCATATAGCCCTTAACACACATAATGCCAATAGTTTATACAGTGCCTGCATATCTCCTTATCGGGAGACTACGAGAAGATACTCCATAGGTACGACACAAATCAAACTCGTACAAGGCTCGCTATGGTAGGTGACACGGCACAACTAGGCAATGCCAGGGTAGATATACCAATTACGATTCCGGACCGGTGGAAACGCGCAGCGCGCAGCTACCGCCCATCTCGAACAACACTCCCAAATCAAAGGTGCGCACCAAACAATCACAAAAGCAATAGAATGGCATACGAAGAAGTGCGTCCGATGAGAGGTGCTACCTCATTAATCCGTCAATCGCTCCTGTTTTAGCCACCTTATGCCAACACACAGGAGTCGAGTCCACGTATTTACCTCAAAAAAAACGTCACCACCATCCTACTTCATTCTGGAATCTCCACCGCGTACACGGTTGTCAAAGTGGTTTTCGGTATCGACAGAGAGTATGCCCATATCCGATCCCGGTCTCTTTAACAACCAAACGTTATTGTAACCCGTGGTTACAACTTTTTAAAATGGTATTTATACTTTAAAAATCAAAATAAATTTCAAATACATTTCAATATCATAATATCATTTCGAACAGCATTTATTTAAACATCAGTCATTTTATTTATTATAAAATACCATTTAAACCTATTCAGTTTATTTAGGAATTAATTGCCTTTCAACTCACATTTAAAAGTTAAATTCTTCCATTTAAAACCATTTAAAGTCAATTCCTTATTTTTATTAATTACATATTAAATTCCAAAATTTAAGCCTTTTTTCCAAAGATTATTAAATTTTATTAAAACAATCAAAAATTCAGTTTCCGTAGCACTTATAAAATGCTACCTAAAGTTATAGGTTAAACAGTTCATTTACAAAAGACAGCATTTAAGTGCTGTAATAGATTTCTTTATTTCCAACTAAACATTAGTTATCTTTATCAACTATAGCACTTACAAAGTGCTATAATAGCTTTTAGTTCAAATTAGCCTTTAAGTTCATTTAAATTTAACTACAACATTCACAAATGCGGTAATATCCTTTATATTTAAAATTTCAAGGTTTAACTTTAATTCCATAACTAAGTAAATTTTTATTTAAATCATATTTAACTTACAAATCATATATTTTCACATTATAAAGTCATAATTTCAATACTCATATTTTTATGAATTTGTAAGTAAATTTTCATACAAAAATCAAATTTTATTATGAATTTATTATTTAAATCCAAGTATTAAATTCCCATTTCATTAATTAAATTATTAACTTAACAATTAAGTGTTAAATTCCTAGAATATGACTTATTATCAATTATTTTACTTTACTAAAATCTCACTTTTAACAAAACTTCAGAATTTCCCAAAATAAGTTATATTTCACAAATTTTCTTAAACATTCATTTATTTAACATTTGAGTCATTCACAAATCATTATAAATTTTATAAAAATCATTTAAATACATTTTAAACCAGAATATTATAAATTTTCCATTTAAAATATTTTTAAAACATTTTAGAAAAATATTATATAAACCACGGGTCTGTATATAGTTTTCTAGCCTAGGTCAAGTGATACGGATATATATCATTTCAATCCGCAATTTACAAAGAAAACCCGTGTTCTATCATTTCAAACCCGCAATCCCAAGTTAAATAAATCACTAAATAAATAAATGAATGCATAACTAAGTAAGTATCGTTCAGGCCAATCATTTCAGCCTGTAACGATTTCTATTCTACAGGGAACTTGCAGTGTGATTTGCAGTAAATAATAATAAAAAATCTAATTGCAACAATATAACAATAGATAATACAACCGATGATGTGTCAATTAAATAATGGGGTTTAACATAATAAGTTAATATCACAGGTAGATAAAATTAAATAAAATAAGTTTACAAATACTCTTGTGATTAATTCACAAATATACAAGTATGTTTGTCTCGTGAGGAATACTCACCTGAATGCCGTCGAAGATTTGATTTAAAACGATGGTCACACTTGAAAGAAAGAAAACGTACGGAAGCACGATCAAAATGATGTGGAGGCTGCGACCAGATTTGTATTTTTGTAAAGGAAACGAATTAATTAAAAAAATCAAAACTAAGAAAAAAAAATTAACACGAAATTTCGAAATAAACTGGGCGGATGGAATCAAATTTGACTCGACCACTCCACCACCTTATATCAATTTCACTTTATATAAATTGTTAACCCTTTAGATTTTATAAGTGAAATGCAGGTTATGGAAGCAACTGCTAGTGCTTTTGGTTCCATAAATTTAGCGTAAATTGTCCAACAAATAGGTATGTTTTCGGGTTACGGTTTATAGCGCTATTTTATATATTTTCCCGTGTAGGGATATATATTTTATTTTGGAAAATATTTGTGTATATTGTTATCTTTATCTTATATTTTCTCCCGAGCCTTTCCGTACAAAGGAGACTCTGCCAAAATTTTCCGTAAAATTTTGGACTTAGAATATTTTGAAAATGTTTACCAAACTTTAGTAATTTAAGTGTAAAAAGATACAACGATTATAAATGGGTATATTTTATTTAAGGTAATAAATTTTGAAAATTATTGTTTATAAGTTAAATATTTTGAATAAGATGTATTGTTATTTAGTTCTCCTTTTCCCTTCTTTTCCTTTTCGAGGACGAAAAGTTTTGAGTGGGGGAGAGTGTAACGACCCGTATAAATTCGATGTTTAAATGAATTAAATTAATAAGATTTTTTATATAAGTTTAGAAAGGAATAAAAATCTTAGCTATTCATATGAAAGAGAATGTTGAAATTTGATGTATCAAGGGTAATTAAAAATTTACAAAATTAATTATATATTGCAATTAATTGTAATAGTGGAAATTGTCGCATTTGGATATAAATATTAAAATGAAGGCTAAAATAAATTTTGTAAATGGTGACTTAAAACCTATAAAATCCAAATGAATTAGGTAGGAAAAAGATTCTTACCTGGATATAAAATTTAATATGAGATTCCAATTCAAATAAATCATTTAAATGTTATGATTTTATTTTTAATGAAACATGAGAAAAACAAATGTAAGGATTTGATTAATATATATGTTATTTGTTCAGGGTATTGAATAAAAATTGGGAATCCAATTGTAATTAAGGATAATAACATTGGTATTAGTTAATAAATTAAATTTCAATGCAATACCCATAAATGAATGGAATGAAATGAATGTATTTAAATGCATACTAGGTTATTTATCAAACAGAAAGAAAAGTAAATATCGAATTGATTGATGAATAAATATGCATTGAATAGTAATTGAATGTAAGTAAATGGTAATTGTATAAAATCAATGTAAGATAATGAATTGCATAACTGTGGGTTGATATTAAATGTTGAAATATTATATAGATAAGGATTTAGATGGAATGGATTAATTTATGAAATAAAGGATAGCAACCATATAAAATGTTAAGTAAGTTAATATTGTCATTAATAAAAACGTTACTTTAAGGATAATTAATGTAGTAGCGTAAGGTGTAAATGTAAATTACAATGGAAGCGTAACCTTATTTCTAGGTAGAAATTGCAGGTGGATTTATGAAATGGAGGTTATGAAATAAATGAAATTGAATATTTCGTTAGTATGAATTTAAAGGAAAACGAGTTAATTTGATTAAATCAATAAAAGACAATAAATACAATGATGGTGGGTTATTAACAAAGGTGGATAGGGAAATGATTGTTATAGTAAATAAATGGAATTCCAACTTGTTGGAATGGAGTAAATACACTTAGTAATAAATTTAGTATAGGAAAACGAAAGGGAAATATTGAATTTATTTAATCCGTGTATATATATATATATATAGTAAATGGTGATTATTGGATTGTAAATAATAAACTTATTAAAGGTAATTAAGAGTTGTGACCACCAGTTATTAGGAGTGTTACATACATATTTAATTCATTCAATTGATTTGGAAATCATTGCAATAAAAATAAATTAAACGTTACGTTAAATAAATTTTGGTAATAATAGGGAATAACGTATATAAATTCTTCATTAAATGATGATTTGTGAATATAAAGATGGAAATAAAGTTTATTAATATATCGGAATTTAATTTTGATAAAAGGTTAATTGCAATCAAATGATAAATGCTTAAACGGGAATTAAGCTTTATTTATTCATTTGGATGTAGAACATGATAATTTGAATCTATTGAATTTATTTGAAATTGAATAGAACATTTTATGTTGATTGAAATTAAAGTTGGAATTTGGAGATGTTTTAGTAATAGAGTATAAATCCAAAGGAATTCCCATCTATTGGGTACCAATAGATAGAATAATTGAATGAAAGGTCAACTAAGGGATTATTGCAAAGTTAATTTATAATTTGTAGATATAATGAAATTGAAATTTTACGCTAAAATTAATAATTTAATCAGCTTTTAAGAAACATCTTAAATTGTCTAAATTTGGACAATCAACGAAGGATTATTAAGTGATAAAAATTTTCCAATACTAAAACCGAAATATAAAAATTTGGATTTATTTACTAATTCTTAATATAATTAATTAGTATAAAAATAGCCATTTTTGTCGCGGACTCGGATTTCGACGAAACTAGTTTCATCGGATCCGTAACAGTGAATTTTTGTAGGGTTTCAAGTTTCGTAGCGATCGGACTTGTCGTTTGATCGTACGAACGCGAAACGCCTTGAAATCGATTTAATTGAAATCAATATGAAGATATTGTTTTCAGCATAACTTCTTCATACGATCGAATTTGGACGTGAAACTTTTTCCATCGCGTTCAGAATATTTTAAATTACCTATTTTGATATATGGGTTTACTCAATTTCGTTCCGGGGTCAGAACGGGCTTTTTGGGACACGTTAGCGTTAGCACGTTTGTTTATCCGATCCATCTACCCTGTTCTAACCTACCTATATAAACCCAGTTATAAACCCTAGCCTCCATCTATTCCCTTTTGTGTGTGCGTTCATTTCCCTCAACTCCTTCTTTCCAATGGCTGCAAAACCCTAGATCCAGTTTCAATCCAAATCAAAAGTCAAAATTCAAAGTCTCCAGAAAAATTCACAAAAATTATATGTCATGGTTCTCGAAGAGCATAATCTGCTGGTACTGTTCGTTTTTCGATTGGAGCTATTTTTCATCAGAAAACTTCAAATTGTTTTCGGCCGTTCATTGGGTGGTTTCGTTTTAACGGCGGATCTGCGACAAGGCGACGATCAGGGAGCACCGCTGGTTAGAGGGGGCTCGGTGGAGCAGATCCATGTGGCTACTAGGGTTCACCGGAGTTTGGTTGCATGCGAAATCGAAGGGGGACTGGCCAGTTTTCGTGCTTGGCATAGGGTCTTTAGGGCAGGTGGGGCATGCGCGTGCGGCTGCAAGGGGCGGCCTGGGGTGGAGGACGAGGTGGCGGCCTCGGATCTAGGTGGAAGGGATCGAGTGGTCGAGAAAAATTTGGTTTAGGGTTTCAGGAAGTGGCGGCTAGGTATGCTCGATCGCGTTTGGTTTCCGGAGCTGCCTGCGCATGAGTATAGGGGGGGTGATGACGTGGATGTGCTGTGTTAGGTGATTTGTTTTGTTTTAATTAAATTTTATTTTTGAATCTTCTAATACGAATAACTTTTGCGTACTGAATCCGACTGACGCGAGATTTTTTTTATTAGGATCGTAACAAAATTTCGGACGCATTGACGCTAGTTTGGACAGATTTGAAGACCGTCAAATTTTTGGGTTTAAATCGGATTAAAATTCAATTTAAATTCAAAAGGTGAGTGTTTTAACCCACTCACAACTTCTAAAACTTCTTATGTTTGTTAAATTGATTTTAGATATGAGTAGAAATTTATTTATGACTATTTGGCATGTTTTATTCATCATCTCTGTTAAATCGCATTTATTTAATTTAACTGTTAATAAATTTTATTTATTGCATATAATTTGACAGTTAGAATTTATTTATTTGCATATTAACTGCCAGTTAAATTTACATTTATTTTTGCATATAAACTGCTAGTTTAACAGTAGTTAAATTTATTATTGAATATAAATTGTTAGTTAATACATGTTATTTATTACCTGTATAATTTATATGTTATATATCGATGATTGTTTAGATTGGATGATGATTGCAAATGATGGTTGATGATTGATACTTGGATGAATGGATGCTACATTTATATGGTATAAACTTTAAGTCATCATGCACTTTGATTTCATTCGGGATTGCGGTTTGAAATGATATACAACCGCATTTTTATTTTAAATTGCGGAGTGAAATGATAAACATCCGTATCACTTGACCATAGGGTAGAAAATTTTATACAAGCACCGCGGTATATATATAAAATATATTTTGAAATGTTTTATGGTTTTGTAAAGCTATATATATATGGTTTATGGGATATTAAATTGGTTATTTATATATATATATAGTAATTTTCCGTTTTTAAGCTTCGTATAAATTTGATTTGAAGTATAAAATAAAGTTTGATTTTAAGATCGAATACGATTAAGCATTTATTTAAAATCTTATTTCTGGAGTCTTTATGACTTAAATGAGGATAAGATTTGGAAGATGAATATTAAGTTAAATTGAAATTTAATAAAAGTTAAATTTTTTAAAGGATATGATTTTTATAACTTGATTTTTGTGTAAAGTGATTTAAATGAATATCAGGTTGATTTAAATGAATATATCAAGTTTAATAAATTGGAAGATTTTCCAATTATGTGAAGTTAAAGGTTTTACTTAAATTATATCGAATTCATTAAGTAAACATTTCAAGTCTAAATAGTAAGAAATTGAATTTGATATATATGGGTTTGTCAAATGAGTTTGTTTTGAAATGGTAAAATATTTAATGCTTTTAAACATAAGAATTAAAAATGGTATTTGGAAGTTTAAATTGATAGAATTGATTTGTGAAATGTAAAGAAGCTATTTTGTTTTATAAAGAATTTAGTACTTAACCATTTGAGAGATGGAAATTTGTTTCAAAGTTATGATTTTCAAGGTAGTATAATTTGGAAATATTATATTCCAGAGTTTTGATTTCTAAATATTTTACTTTGAAAACCCTATGATTTTGGAGAATATATATTGGAAAAATAAAATGACATTATATTGGTTTGGGCGTAACTGATATCGTATTGATTTGGGGTTTTAAAAATATAAATGATATCGTATTTGTATGGGTTTAAAATGGATATTTTATTCTGGTTTTAAAGTTTAAATTATTTTAAATGATCGCGGTGTTATAATAACGGTTGGTTGTTAAAGAGACCGGGATCGGAAGTTGTCATACTCTCTGCTAACTCCGAAAACAACTTTAACAACCGTGTACGCGATGGAGATTCCAGAATGAAGTAGGTTGGTGACGGCGTTTCCTATGAGGTAATTACGTCGACCCAACTCCCGTGAGTTGACATAAGGTGGCTAAAACAGGAGCGATTCTGGGACCAATGAGGTCATTCCTCTGATCGAACGCACTCCTTCGATACTATACTCTGACTTTGGATTGATTCGGTGGCCACTATTGATTTATTTGGTTTAGAGGTGTTAGTTCGAGGTGGGCGGTAGCTGCGGCTACGCGTTTCCACCAGCCCGTATAGAAATTGATATATCTACCTTGGCATTGCCTAGTTGTGCCGTGTCACCTACCCTATCGCGCCTTGTACGAGTTTGGTTTTCTCCCGTAGCCCGTGTGGGTTCACAATCCTTAAAGAAGTAACCAAACAAGAAACATCCAAAGATAAATCATCAACGAGCTTTTTCGATACGAAAGAATGACAAGCACCCGTATCGAAAAGAACTCGAACACTATGATCATGAAATAAAATAGAACCTTCCAACATAGATGGAGATATACCTTTGGGCTGAGAGGGACCTTCAGAAGCCTTAGCAGCATAAAGCTTGCTAGACTTGGCACAAGCCGGAACAGTAGGGCAAAGCTGAAACATGATGACCTTCCTTCTTGCAATAACGACAGAAGAGAGGCTTAGGACAAGCTCGAATAATATGATCAGGAGAACCACAATTGAAACACTTCCGAATGAAAGGCGTTCCAACAGACTGAGGCTGAGAACTAGAACTACCAGTCTTCTTCTTTTTAGAAGGGAAAGGGCTGGACTTTTGAAATGGAAACTGCCTCTTGTTGGGGTTCTTGGAAACCTCAGCATCAACATCACTATCACACTCCTTTTCGACGGTCTCGAGATGAAGCACTGAATCAACCAACTCCTCAAAAGAAAGCTTAAGCTGGAGCAACAAAGACTTCTTAAGACCAGAAACAAACTTCAAATTCTTCTTATAAGAAGTGCTAATGAATTCAAGACCATACTTAGATAAAGCCTCGAATGATGCAACATACTCAGAAACAAAAGACTTCCCTTGCTTCAACTCAAGGAAGCGACGGGTCAATAAAACTTTTTCAGATTCAGGAACGAACTTGAGTTCAAATCTCTCCCGAAACTGAGTCCAAGAAAGAGTAGACTCATTAATCTCGACTACAAGAAGCTCACACCAATCAAGAGCACACTCTTGTAATAAGCTAGAAGTTACAAGAACTCTATCATGGTCAGAAAGATCCATGTGAGAGAAGATACGCTCGCACGTGCGAAACCAAGCTTGGACTTCAAGAATAGACTCGGAGCCTTTAAACGGCTTACACCCTAGATGAGAAAAATCACTGCACTGGCGTGCAAAAGCAGACTTGCGAGATGGAGACACTCGAGGAGGAACTGGAGGCTGAGTGCTCCTAAACAATTCCAAAAACTGAACGGCAGACATATAAACACCATCAGGATGTGAACCACTAGATCACCCAGCATCCGAACTTCGTCCTCTGCCTCTTCCAGCCATATGCTGAAAGTATGATAAGAACAAGATTAATCACAAGGTAGATACTTCAATACGGAATACTACGGAATAAAATGCATTCCTAGACGTATTTCCCAAATTCTATCTAACCTTGGATAGTAGAAGGAATAGAAAGGCACGATGATTCAAAGATTTGTATCACTTATACACTTTGATGTACCATAATATGTGAATCTATTCCGTGTTTATCATATTTTGTCCTGAACTCAGCTCTGATACCACGCTTGACGCCCCACTTCTATACCCATGCTAGCCAAGGACACTACAGGGTAATGCCGTCAACTAACACGGAGAATAAGGCTGGTTGGCAGCGACCATCTACAGCCTTGCTCTAACTATCTATTGGATACATCGACAATAGTCATACCAAGCAGGTCGACATACCCAATGAATACTTAAAACAAAACCATAGGTGGTTGGAGGATCTATCAGAACAGAATATAACAACTCAAATGTAATATACATCACAGAACAGTAAATCATCTTATACACATATATTGATACATAACAGAGTTTACAGAATAATACATGCCGAGTGGTATAGCAAACCACAATATACAGACGAACCAAAAGAATATATATATCAGAGTTACAATAAAAAGGACTACACAAAAATCTTTAACAAAAAGGAACAAGCTGAATAGTCCATGCGAAAGCAAAATAGGCTAAGTCCAAAAGCACCTAACCTGAAACATCTCGGTCTGACCCGAGTATAAAATACACGGGTCAGTCTAGCTAAACAAATCAGTTAGATAAACTGAACAATAATAAACCTGCAAGGTTACAAAGTATAACAAATATCTCTAAAAGAAATAACACAATCATCTAACAAAAGATGAATCATATGATAACAAAACAAGCCTCATATCATCGGCAACACAACAGACAAAGGATAAGAATATCCCCAAGCAAGCCAAAAAGGCAAATAACAAATACCCATAAGGTATACAAGTTCCACAAGGTAATCGCTATACTTCATGCGGCTCAAAAAGACCAACATCGAAGGGCGAAACCAAGGGAATATACATATCAAATGAAACATCATAAAACTTGCACGTGCTCAGTACTGTATAAACAAGGATCCATGAGCCTGAAGACTCCAAACCCAATATCACCCATGCGGCTTATAACGACCAACATCGGGAGCGATACTATATGGCAAAAAACCCGAAGGCACATACCCGAAGGCAACAAACCTGAAGGAGACAGTCCGAAGACACTATCCGAAAGGCAACAAACCATAGTGGTGAAAGTCCGAAGGCCCAGTACTGGACACCACTAACTGGAGGAATGTGTCATAACTCTCAAAAAGGAATCCGAAATGTGGTAACGTGAGTCCCATAACCACTCTTTCGCACTAAACGGTTTACTATCCGTTAGTTAATTTCACACTCAAAGCAGTACAAAGTTCACCTCATATCATCGGTAAACCAAACCCGATGGTCAAAACGATCAATTGAATAGGTCGGGGATTAATCGGAAGGATAAACGCACAGATTCATGGTCCGTGTTTTGCCCAACCATTTAATCACCCTTTCACTTCACTCGAAGTGCGAAATTGTGCCTGTGTTTTAAATAGAATTTATAAATCGGAGAAGCGAACTTTTAATACGATTTGAAGATATCTTTTATAAAAACCCATGAATGAATTCAAAAAGGAATCATCAAGGTCAAATATGCATAAAAAACTAATTGGAATCAATATGCATCGAACAAATTTGGAAAACTAAGCGACCAAGGCAAATTGGAAAATAAAAATAGATTCAGACGTCTGAAAGAAGTGGTTCAGACATCTGAATCTGGAAATTAATTTGTTTTCCAGAACAGATTTCAGACGTCTGAACCCAAACTTTCAGACGTCTGAAATAGGTTTTTTTGGCCTATTTCCTTTCTGTTTGAAAATTAGCAAATTCAGACGTCTGGAATATAATTTCAGACGTCTGAATCTGGGGATGAAAATCTTCCCCAGAACAATATTCATACGTCTGAAATAGGGTTTCAGACGTTTGAAACCTGATGGTCAGGCATTTCCTGAACCTAGTCCATCTATGGCCAAACAAATCGAAAGCAATCGGATGCGTGTTGATTATGGGCTTACGTCAAACGACTACCGAACCTTAACGACACACCCAAACACTCCGAACAACATAAACATCAACCATAAAAGGTTTTACATAGATTTGGCTTCAAAAATCATAATTTGGCGATTTCACCAAAGCAATCCAAATCGAAAGTAAATGAACATGAACAAGTGTTAGGAATTCATACCTAACAACCAAAGGTACATATAGTCATAGATTTGAGATAAAAATCTCACCTTACATCAATAATATCAAGAGAAGTAGATGTGAGTTCAAAACCCACCTTTTATCTCAAAACAAAGAATAGAGAAGCTCAATAACAAAGAAAACAACCAACCACTCTCCACTTCAACTCTACTAGCTTTAACCTAAGATCAAAACAAGTATTTCCTAAATTTAGGTTTAGGAATTTTTGAGATTGAAGAGAGAAAGAGATAGAGAAGACGAAGAGAAGGCTTACCAATAGCTTCTATTTGATTTTTGGAGCAAGAATTCAAGTTTGCAAGTAAACTAGGGCTTGGAATTTCTATCTCCCTTTCCCTTCCACCATTTTCAGTTGAAGCTTAAGTTTTATAAAATGAAATGAGTGAGTGGGGAAGAGAGGGACTGAGTTAGGGTATTAAACTAGAAAATGGGCTGAACCCAAACCCAAAAGCCTACTTAGCAAATAGCAAAATTCGACTTACTCCAAACATATCAAAGGTTATACTCAAAAAGATCGCAAACGCCATTTTGGAATCAATGGAGGTGGTTTTGAGTTCCAATTCGGCCATTTGCAAAAAGTAACTTTTCGGACCTAAATCCGACTAACGACGCCATATTTAAATATAAAATCGTTAAATATGCGGGTTGTTACAAAAACGCTCGAGTCAGGACTAACATTCTTATGTAAGTAGGTAAACTCAAGTGAAATGTACATGTTTGCACAAAAAATGGACAAAAACACCTCCAAGTCGTATGAATTAGTTGATTTTATGTTGTTTCTAGTGATTTGGGTGATTTACGAAAATATATAAAATAGATGGACTAAACTGTAAAAGACACACAGATTTATAGTGGTTCGGCCAGAACGTGCCTACGTCCACTTTATATGTTATTCTCCTTTTTCTTTCAGATTACAAGTACAAGTACAAAGCTTTGTATACCAGTATATGAAAGTTGTTTGAAAGTTCCTTCCATGCTTGAGCTCTCAAACTTGTCTGCCATTGTTGTACCCCTCCCCTCTATTTATAGAGTGAGGTTGGTGGCAAGGGTCTTGGATGTATATAGCTGCTGGTGGGCCTTGGCTGAAGCAATCTGGCCTGACAGAGTTAGTCCGGTCGTGTCTTCCCTTGCTTCTGGCTCGGCAACGTGTGGAGGTGGGTTGATTCGGTTGGACATGGAAAGGAGGTTGATTCGGCTATGCAGGGGAAGTTGGTTGGTTCGGCTGGTGTTGGACCGGTAGGTGTTTGGTTCGGTAGTTGGTTCGATAGTAGGTGGTCCGGTAGTTGGTTCGGTAGGGAGATGGAGTGTGGGTTGGTTCAGTTATGCATAGGAAGGGTGTTGGTTCGGCGATGTTGAGTCGGTCGAAATACTCCCAACAGCTCAATAAGTGAAATACTTAGGTTTAAATAAACATCATCTTTCACACTATAAATCGGTTCAGTTCAAATAGCGACTTTATGCTCATTTCCAATCGATTTATTATTAAATCTAACTCCAGATTTCAATTCTTCTCTTAAAGCTATTAAGTTATAAATCAAACAAGTTTAAATCCAATAAAAAATTTGATTAAATTTCAATTTCATAATTTTAAGTTCAAACATAAATTCGATCTTACAATATTCTAATTTTATTTCTAATTCAATTTATTTAAACCCAAAGTTGTTTTAAATCGGGTATACATCATTTCAATCCAAAGTGATTTTTTTTAAAGAGAACATGAAGTGTGAGAACAATAATAACATACATAACATAACATGTCAATGATCAACATGTGTGCATAATTAACAACTTAATATATACACATGCCTAACTAACATATCACATGTGTCACATATCGTAAACAACATAACCGAATATTTCAAATTCTATCATGTCGTACACTAACATAACGTATAAACATATAACACGACATATATACAAGGAACTTTCAAGGTGAAATAACATGGCACCTCATTTTTCCAAAACATAACACATTATTTACACATAGCATAGATGACATATTATTAACATGGTATGTATAACATATAATTTTATTAACTAACTCATTTTTTTTTAACAAAGCATATGTGACGTATTTCAATACAAGGCATATAAAAATTTTCTAACATAACACATTTTTTTACATCTCATATGTGACATATTTAACTTACATGTGTAGAAATCAATCAAATCAACATAATATACTATTTGTGACATATAAAACAACATATGCATGTGAATGTTATAACACAAGTTCAAGGAAACATAACAACATATATCACTTATTCATATCTAAAGCAAACAATTCAATCAGTGTTATTTACCTAACAATAAAAATGTTAATCGTGGGTGATTACTAACCTTTTGAGGTAAGAGATTTTTTGACAACATAAATTGATAGATTCTAGATGAAATCCAAACACGACAAGCAAACCAATTTTATCCATAGCAACAATCCAATAGCAAAGCAAATCACCACAATGCAAGTCAAACAAACTGAGTTTTGTTCTTCTTTCTTTAGAGAGATGAAGCAAGAGAGGAGTGATGCAGTTTGGCGTTTGAAGAGAGATGGGATATAGTTTGAAATTTGGGAATTTGTGGATTTGTGGATTTAGGAATTTTGAAGTTTCTGTATTTATGAGGAAGAAGGAGAAAGTGTGAGCAGAAAGCTTTAGATAGAGTAATGAGAAACAATCTGTACGTACTTTGGTTTTGTTCCCTAGTGGAAAACCAAAAGAGGCACGTATTTAATAAAAGAAATCAATAAAACCAAAATGTGGAAATAGTGGCAGATGTGTTGCAACATACGGGGTTTTCGACTCATGAAAGTCGACATTTATACGTCCACTGTATCAACTTGCGAGCAATCGAAGGCCAGAAAATCGTACCGTTAGGGTTAAAGAAGAGGTAGAGGATAGTAGAAGAAAGAAAGAAGAAGCAACAGAAACAATATCAGAATCTCACAATCAGAACAACATATAATCGATAAATGAATAATCTTTAAAACAAAGAACTATATCAGTTATTACATTACATCACATTATCACAGTGTAAAACAACAAACAGCGGAAAAGAAATACTATATACTAGTTGATACGCCAAACCATCCAGCCTGCCTCTAGATCTCTACAGCAACTCCTGAATTCCAGAATGACCTGATTACCTGACTCTAGACTGTCCGTGTTAAAATTGGTGGGCACCCAGAGTTTAGGAAAAGAACAATAAAATCCAGGTCGGTCATGGGACTGGTGTGAGAACTTAAAACAGTTTATCTTTTAAAACCAAACAAAGAAATTATTTTTAAAATAGATTCGCAATGCTTTTTTGAAAATGAGACTACCATAAGGCCTCCTGCACGCACACACAATGCAAACGTAGAATCGGAGGAGATTTCTCCTTATGGTAGTCAAATATGCTTGATACACAAATTTTCTTTGATATTATTACTATAGGTGCAAAGTGTAGGAAAACATTTCGAAAGTAATGATATAAATCTTAGCCAACATACGACCAGTATCGTATGCCTACTTTAGCTACCATCTAAACAGTGGGGTGCCACCATAAGTAAATGATAGGTTCTACAACTAAAACCGTACAAGGTGCGTATTAGAGTTTGGATTTCCAACTAATGGTCAGGCCAAGGAACTTACCATTGCCACATAGGTACGCCTCTGGAAAGAGGCCCCGAGAACCTAACCGGATCTCTGCCAACACAAGGCCGGGTTACCCCTAGCTGGGTAACTACTAACACGAATTTGCCATTCCCCGGTCGTAACCGACCTAAATCCCAGGATTCACCAACAACCATAAAATAATATGTTTGCAGCAGCAACATAGGTTAAGTATCAGGGCTCCATACCATAATACCACCTCTATCCAGAAGGAATGACATACACTAAGGGGGCGTTATCCCCCAATAACATTGCCGCATCTTTCCTGGTTTGACCATTACCAGGGTGTGAGGTCCGACGAAGTCTCATCCACAATGCTACGCTTTATACAAAAGCCACGCTTTGATCAACAAATGATCAGCAACACTCATCATGCCACGTTACCAATTTGGGAATATATCACTGGTAACCATCAACTACATAACCTTTGAGCTCGTACGTCTCAGAGAAGGGTGTTAAGCTAAGTGAATAAATTCTCCGTCGCCAACAGAAATATATTTGATAGAAATCAGCTATACATCTCAAATTGTAACGTCAGACACACAACCATACAAGTCCGTTCCGGGATCGAACAGAACCGAAGGCACTTCCAAAGAAGCCCTTGCAATACGGATATTCACTAATCACGTCCGGAATTCCCATCACAAAGGGTGGTAAAATCTGTATATCGGAGATCAGCCGATGCAGAGACATTCGACGGTAATTCTTCCGTTTTCAAAAATATCCGGTCTTCAACACCGGTCTTCAAATGCTATCCATTACGACATATCATTATTCGAAATGGGATTTATGACACAAAGGTCCTCTCCCGGCTAAACCGAATAACGATCGCTTATTTTAAAATAAGTGTAGCATTAAAATTCAAGCAAATCACATCAAATACCCATTTAAAGGTAAATATTGATAGTCGGTTATTTAACTATCAAGGCCAACAAACAAATATCCAGCACTATTGCAATCACTAGGCCCTTTTTATTAATCTTCCATAAATTAAATAACTTGCCAAATATTCACTTCACTCTATCTTTAAAAAGATATGTTCTCTAAACCATTTCAATTTCAAATTGGAAAAGCAATTCCAAATACTTATTCATTTTCAATTTATCTTTAAAAGATAAAAACCCAAAACATTTCACTTCATATTGGAAAACATTTCCATACTTATTTAACAATAAGTAATTCACAAATCTATTTATTTTCAATACTTAGAGAATATCCAATATACTTAAAACACGATTATGTATATATTTTATTCCTTTAAGGAAAACGTTCTCTTAAACACATTCATTTGAGTCAAAACGAATGTTGTGTAAAACATCGTTACGACAACCCAAAATCACTAGTATAGGGATTCAAAATTTAGATATATATATAAATCCCAATACTATACAAAAAAATTTCCTTTCGAAAATAATTTACTATAACAACAGTGTTATAGTCCATCTTTTCCTTGTTTCTCGAAAACGTCTATTTCAACAATGAATGTTGAAATCTATGGTTTCGATCCTTAACACATTTTAAAACAACTTCAAATCGTTTTAATTCGAATTAAAAGATCACTTCCTAAAACATTTCTTTTATATATCATTCACCGTCCAAAATCGTGAATATAAATCGTTAACCAAATTCAACGTTTCTACACATTTTATTTAAAGGATTATCCACTGTCCAAAATCGCGGATATATCTCCTTTAATAAGCTTTCATATTTACTTAACAAATTCAATTGGTTTGGGATTTATAAAACAACGTTTATAAATTCACATTTATATATTTTATAAAAACTTCAACTTATAAAAATCACTTTATTAAAAAAATCTATTTAAATCTCATTTAAATGCCAAAATCCGATTTATAAGTTAATTTCATAAAAATATTTTATTTTACAAAATCTATTCATTTTATAACTTCACAATTTATAAATCTATAAATTTCGTTCACTTATGAAATTCATTTATACTTTATTTTAACACTTATAAAAACTCGTTTTATAATTCCAATATTTTAAATTTATAAATATCAATTTTATAAATCTTTTACATAACACGTTTATAATAATTTCAAAAATCTTTATTTAAACTATTTTATAAAATTCATTAACTCCATATTTCAAAAATCAATTTTCAACTATATTTCTCAAAAATCTTAATTTTTAAAACATTAAATTTATAACGTTTATTTATTTTAAATGAATCAATTCCAAAATTTTAATAAAACGTATACTTTCGAAGATCACTTTAAAACCCTTTTAAGTTTGAGAATCATCGCTTTAACACTTTTAATTTTTCCAAAATAGGCCCAATGCTGCAACGGCACTAAATATAACAATCACGGTGTAACAACCCTGTATTTTGTGATTGTTTTTGTATATTTTAATTATTTTAATTGAAATTTTGATTTAAAAACTTATTTTATTTATTTTGAATGATAAACTTTAGTTTTGATATGAATTATCATTCCAAGCATGAATAAAAAGAATATTTTCCAAAAAGTGAATTTTTTGTCAAAATAGTCAAACTTTGACTTTTAATTTAAATTTTTAAAAGTTTGAAAATTTAAATTTTATCTTTTATTATGAAAGTACATAAAATTTTAAGAACACTGTTTTTGTTTCGTTGGAAAAGGATTTAAATTGTGAAAGTTATGTATATTTCAATATTGAGTGCAATTCGTTTATTCTGCAATTTTGTTATTTTATATAGTACAAATTTTGTTTTTCTTTGTCATATTTTATTGTAATATGAATTGATATGCTATGTTATGTATGTTTTTGTCTTTTAATATTTTTGAAGTGGGGTAGGAATTTTCAAGAGCTAGTAGTATTTTTCTTGTAATTTCCATGCCATGTTTTCAATTTTTAAACATTTTCTTTAGTTCTTTTCTATTTTTCTCCAATTTAATTATTTATTTTATTTTAGAAATGATAAATAAATTATTTTATTTCAAAATTTTGCTTTATAATATTTTTAAAATGAAGTAGATAGTTTTAAAAAGCCATTGATGTTTTAATTGTAATTTTTGAACCCTGTTTTCAATTTTTAAGCAATTTCCTTAATTCTTTTTATATTTTATTTAAATTTAATTATATATTTTTATTTTATTTCAATTTTCTTATGTTTTTAGATGTACTTGCTTAAGTTTATTTTGTTTTACTTGATCTAAAAGAAAAGGAAGTATGAATGGTTTTAAAAGCTAAGAAACGTAAAGTCGTTTCACTGTTTCTTTTACCGTTTCTTTTTCAATCAATACATCAATTTATTTTAGCCGTTCCTTTTCTTTTTCTTATTCACATGAAAGTTTCTCATTCCATCAATAATACACATCGATTTCAGATCTGAGCAAAGAAAAATAAGCAATGGCCTCTCTTCCTCCTCTCATTTTTCTACTTCTTCTTCTTTGTTTTGCTTGATTTTTGCCATGACCTCTCATAGCTTTGCTCGGCCCCACATCTCCACCACCACCACGGACCACACCACCACCATCTACAGCAGCACCACCTTCCCCTCCTCTGACCAAGATCTGACCATGGCCTCCCTATGATGCAAACCCCTCAAACTTGTAAAGCAATCCTTGAAAACAATGCCTAGACCACATAACTTCACTTATATCCTTCTTCTATCACCTTAGCCACCTCCCCTTGCTCCACCACCACCATAACCTGATCTCTGGCCATCACTTGACATCTGTCCAGACCTGGAGCAAGCATGGCCAAGCCCAAACAATGACTAGGTGATGCAGCAACCCAACCTGAAGAAACAACTCAGCACAAAGCAATCGTAGGTCGAGAGCAATCTAACATGGGGGCAAGTCGTTCGAGCGACTTAATGAACCATTCCAGTAATTCAAGCGAGATAACGACTTATGATAAGTCGCCCCAGCGACCTAATGAGTTGGCTAAAGAAGCTTTAGGTCGCTCTCATATACCACTGTCTTTAGGTCGCTCACGACCTAGCGTGAAAGTAGCAGAGATAGGTCGGCAGCGACCTGGTGGGAAGATAGGTCGTTCAAACGACCTAAGAAGTGTAAAGGTCCAACCCAGCAAGCTAAGTGAACTGGAGCAACATGTTTTAGGTCGTTCGCGACCTATTGGAGACACGCGACGTAATGGAGGTCGCTTGCGTGTTAACGACCTATGGTTAAGTCGCGCGAAGTAACCTTGAAGCTGTTCTTGAGTCGCTGCTGCCGTATGTTTTGAGTCGCTCCATGTTTGAGCCGTAAGTCGCTATGTGCATATGTTGTGTTGTAATGAGCTGTTTGTACTTAAGTCGTGGGTCGTTTTGTGTTGAGTCGCGTTGTACATATTAGGTCGTATGTCTTGTATATATTTTGAGTCGTTGTACTTTGTATATTGTTAGCTCGTGTGTGTACTCTGTTGTGGCGTTGTCTCTAAGTCGTTAGCGACCTATATTAGGTCAGTGGATCGTGTATGGGCAAGTGTGTTAGGTCGTGAACGACCTAAGTTGGGTCATGTAACAATGTTAGGTCGCGTGCGACCTAGTGAGGCACTGGTTATAAGCCTATAAATAAGCGCGTGGGTCATTTGTAAAAGTTGGTTATTGTTGAATAAATTCTTGTTTGTTAGCTTTGTGCTTTCATCTAAATTGGTAGTTGAGTGTAATCTCCTATCTCCACCTACGGTATTCGAGTGCGCTCGAATCAACGTTCGTTGAAGCCAATTCGCGGAATCAAGTGCGCTTGATCAACGCTCGAAGAATTGTAGATCTCTCTTCACGGTATCGTGCGCGATCAACGTGTCAGAGATAGCTAGAATTCGGTATCTTTGGTTCAACGAATTTCGTCCTTTCAGTATTTCTCAATCCACCTGTTGCTACTTTCATAGATTCATTTCCTTTTCGTAATATCCGCTGCGTCAGTTTGGTACCAGAGCCTGACTTAGCCAATCATAGCTAAGCCGAGTCTTGGAGCCAAGGAGTTTGAAGTTGAAGTTCATCTTGTTGAAGTGTGAGCCGAGCTTTGTTTGAGTTGAGCCAACCTAAGCCTTAGGTCGTTGCAAATTGTTCGAGCTAATGGTAGCGTGACTTATTGTTCACGTCTGAGTTGAAGATTTGTGAAGTTTCGAAGTGTTTGTGTTGAATTAATCATGCCGCCAAGGAGAGCTAATCGTCATCAAAATGTTGAAGCGTTGTATAGAAGGGAAGAAGCCGAGCAGATGGAGTAACGCATTAATGAGAAATTTGATGAAGGTATTGGAAAGCTAGAGAAGTTGATGATGGATATGAATCAAACTCAAAGGAGGAGATCGCCAATCTCGAACCATGGAGGAAACCGAGTTTCGCCATCGGTTACGGAAGCGAGAAGGGTATCACCGCAATCTTTTAGAGAGAGAAGAGAAACATCAATTTCATCGAGGAGAGATCACCATGACTATGGACATGAAGAAAGAAGAACTCCACGTGAGTTTGAAGATGAGACATATAGAGATAAAGAGAGACATAGTAGAAGAGACATGCGTGATCGAAGGGATGTTGATGGTCGAGATCGATATAGACCTACATTTGATGAAGAGGGTGATAGAGCTAGCATTCATTATCAAGATCGAGACCAAGTTCGAAATTCATATTGGGATATAGATGATGATCGTCGATGGGAATCAGGTATGAAGATGGAAATTTCTGAATTTAAAGGTGGAATGGTAGCAGAAGAATTTTTGGATTGGTTGTCTAATGTTGAAGAGATCTTTGATTTCAAAGAAGTTCCGGAGAATCGTCGAGTGAAGTTGATTGCTACTAGGTTGAGGGGATGAGCTATGGCGTGGTGGCAGCAAACCAACGAGAACGGATGGGTAAGTCGAAGATTGAATCATGGGAGAAGATGAAGAAACTGATGAAAGCCACATTTTTGCCTTACAATTATCAATCACTCATGTATCAATGGTTGCAGAATCTGAGGCAAGGGACAAAGACTGTTAATGATTATGCTGATGAATTTTATCAACTAATTGCTCGAAATGACATTATGGAGACAGAGGAACAATTGACTGCTAGGTTTGTTGGAGGTTTACGAATGCAGACTCAAGACATGGTGAATATGTTTGATCCTAGAACTGTAGCAGAAGCACATCAAAAAGCGTTGGCTTGGGAAAAGCAGGAAAGACGAGGACGTGGTGTGTTTACAAGTTCCAATATTCAGAACAAAGGTGCTAGTGGGAGTTCTAATGTTTCGAAAGCTGTCAATAAACCAGTTGTGAATGAGGTTGCGAAGACGAAGGTCAACAACAGTTTCGAATGTTACAATTGCCAGGAAATGGGTCACAAGAGTAATGAATCTCCGGAGCCGAAGAAACGAACTATGATTGCTGAAGTTGAAGGTGAGGATGTTGGGGAAGGTTATTCTAGTCCAGTTGAGGAGGATGAACAGGATGTTGCGTCAGGAGATGAAGGATGTAATCTAATGATGATAAGGTCTTGTCTAATACCGAAGCGTGAAGAAGAAGCTAGTTGGTTGAGGAGTAACATCTTTCAGTCAACATGCACTATTCTGGAGAAGGTTTGTAAATTTGTGATTGACGCAGGAAGTTGTGACAATATTATTTCTACCGAAGCTGTGAGAAAATTGAAGATGAAAACGGAGAAGCATCCAAATCCTTACAAGTTAGCGTGGTTGAGAAAAGGTGGAGAGGTAAAGGTGGACAGGCGAGTACATGTTCCATTTTATATTGGGAAGAAGTATAAAGACGAGATTTGGTGTGACGTTGTGGAGATGGATGTTTGACATTTGCTTTTCGGAAGACCATGAAGTATGATCGAGCAGTGCAACATGACGGTCGAACCAATAGCTACAGTTTTATGTTTGAAGGTGTTAAGATCATTTTGGTTCCAAAGAAGAGACAGCAAGGAGAGAGCAAATCAGAGGAAATCAAGGAGCTGAAGACTTCGTTGACTTTAAAGGAATTTATCGAAGAAGTAGAGGAGAGTCCAGAGGTGTTTTTGTTGGTTGGACACGAATTACTGAATCCGTTGAAGTTCCAGAGGAAGTAAAGCCAGTATTGGAAGAATTCAGAGACGTGTTTCCTAAGGAGTTACCAACAGAGTTACCACCGTTGAGGGATATTCAGCATCAGATTGATCTTGTGCTAGGAGCAATATTACCACACAGACCACATTACAGAATGAGTCCTAAGGAGCATGAAGAACTGAGAAGGCAGGTGGAGGAGTTGTTAGAACAAGGGCGTGTTTAGGAGAGCTTGAGTCCTTGTGCATTGCCAGTTTTGTTGGTGCCAAAGAAGGATGGTTCGTGGAGGATGTGTACGGACAGTCGGGCTTTAAAAAAGATCACTGTGAGATACAGATTTCCCATGCCGAGGTTCGATGATTTGATTGATCAGTTGAGTGGAGCTGTTGTGTTTTCAAATATTGACTTGAAGAGTGGATACCATCAGATTCGTATTAGACCGGGTGATGAATGGAAGACTGCTTTTAAAACGAGGGAAGATTTATACGAATGGCTGGTTATGCCGTTTGGCTTGTCAAATGCTCCTAGTACTTTTATGAGAGTAATGAACCAGATTTTCAGACCATTCATTTGGAAGTTTGTGGTAGTTTACTTTGATGATATTTTGATCTATAGTGGGAGTATGGAAAAGCATGTCCAGCATTTGCGAAAAGTACTGTTGATTCTACGACAAGAGCAGTTCTATGCAGCAGCAAAGAAGTGCGTGTTTATGACGGACATTGTTTTGTTTCTATGGTATGTTTTGTCAAAAGAAGGTATTCAAGTGGACGAAAATAAAGTGGAAGCCGTCAGGAGTTGGCCACAGCCAAAGACAATTACTGAAGTGAGGAGTTTTCATGGATTGGTATCTTTCTATTGAAGATTCATTCCACATTTTAGTAGTGTGATGGCACCTATAACCGATTGCATGAAAGGAAAGAAGTTTGCATGGTCAGGGGAAGCAGGGGTTGCTTTTGAGAAGATCAAGACACTATTGACGTCAGCACCAATTCTAGTTTTACCGGATTTTCAGTTGTTGTTTGAATTGCATACTGATGCATCGAAGGTTGGGGTTGGTGGAGTTTTGAGTCAGAAAGGAAGACCAGTTGCTTATTTCAGTGAGAAGTTGTCTGGAGCTAAGTTGAGATATAGCACTTATGGTGTTGAGTTTTACGCAATTGTTCAAGCTGTGAAGCACTGGAGACATTATCTGTTTCAGAATGAGTTTTTTTTCTATACGGATCATGAAGCTTTGAAGCATTTGCAAGGGCAGGACAAAATTTCAGCCAGGCACGCTTCATGGGTCGCCTATCTGCAGCAGTTTACTTTTGTTGTAAAGCACAAATCAGGGGTGACGAATCGTGTAGCTGATGCATTAAGTAGGAGCAATCATTTGTTGACATACAAGAAGGTTGAAGTGACGACATTTGAACTATTACCAGAATTGATTGAAGAAGATCCTTACTTTACGAAGTTTGTTGAGAAAGTCAAGGATGGGAGTACTGATGAATTTGTGTTGGTAGATGGATTATTGTTCAAGGGAAATCAATTATGCATACCAGATTGTAGTCTGAGGATGAAGATTATGAAAGAGTTACATGAAGAAGGCCATGTGGGTAGAGATCGAACATTGCAGTTGATTTCTCAGTCTTATTATTGGCCATCAATAAGAAGGGAAGTTGAATGGTTTGTGCGCAGATGTCATGTTTGTCAGGTTTCGAAAGGGACAGCTACAAATGCGGGGTTGTATATGCCATTACCTGTTCCTACAAAACCGTGGGTAGACATTAGCATGGATTTCGTGTTAGGTTTGCCGAGAACTCAAAGGGGAAAGGACTCTATATATGTTGTGGTGGATCGATTTTCGAAAATGGCACATTTTATTGCTTGTAAGAAGAAGGTGGATGCTGTTCATGTTGCCCAGTTATTTTTCAAAGAGATCTATCGACTTCATGGGTTACCAGAATCTATTGTGTCGGACAGGGATACTCGTTTTCTGAGTCACTTTTGGTTAAGTTTGTGGAAGATGGTCGGAACGAAGCTGAATTTTAGTAGCGCTTACCATCCGCAAATTGATGGGCAAACGGAGGTGATTAACAGATCGTTGGGAAACTTATTGAGATGTCTTGTGAAAGACAATTTGAAGAGCTGGGATTTGAAGTTGTGTCAAGCGGAGTTTGCTTGCAACCATGCGATTAATCGAAGCACGGGTTTCAGTCCATTTCGGGTTGTGTATTTGACAATTCCAAAGGGACCGTTGGACTTAACAACAGTGCCATATCAGAAGGTAGTTATTAAGCAGGCTAGTGACTTCGTAAATGAGTTACAGGAGTGCCACAGAACTGTTCATGAATGGTTGCTTGCATCTAACGAGAAGTATAAACAGCTGGCGGATAAGAAGCGGAGAAGTGTGAATTTCGAGGAAGGAGATGTGGTTTATGCAGTGTTGACAAAAGATCGTTTTCCGGTAGGAACGTACAATAAATTGAAGGCGCGAAAGATTGGTCCATTTAAAATTTTGAAGAAGATCATTGATAATGCGTATCAGTTGAGATTACCGGATGATATTCACACGGCAGACGTTTTCAATGTTAAACATTTGATTCCATATCAGGGGGATGAACTTGTCGTAGAAGAGGAAGGTCCAAATTCGAGGTCGAATTTTTGTCAACCAGGGGAGGATGATGCAGCAACCTAACCTAAAGAAACAACTCAGCACAAAGCAATCTTAGGTCGAGAGCAACCTAACATGGGGGCAAGTCGTTCGAGCGACTTAATGAACCATTCCAGTAATTCAAGCGAGATAACGACTTATGATAAGTCGCCCCAGCGGCCTAATGAGTTGGCGAAAGAAGCTTTAGGTCACTCTCACATACCACTGTCTTTAGGTCGCTCACGACCTAGCGTGAAAGTAGCAGAGATAGGTCGGCAGCGACCTAGTGGGAAGATAGGTCGTTCAAACGACCTAAGAAGTGTAAAGGTCCAACTCAGCGAGCTAAGTGAACCGAAGCAACATGTTTTAGGCCGTTCGCGACCTACTGGAGACACGCGACATAATGGAGGTTGCTCGCGTGTTAACGACCTATGGTTAAGTCGCGCGAAGTTACCTTGAAGCTGTTCTTGAGTCGCTGCTGCCTTATGTTTTGAGTCGCTCCATGTTTGAGTCGTAAGTCGCTATGTGTATATGTTGTGTTGTAATGAGCTGTTTGTACTTAAGTCATGGGTCGTTTTTTGTTGAGTTGCGTTGTACATATTAGGTCATATGTCGTGTATATGTTTTGAGTCGTTGTACTTTGTATATTGTTAGCTCGTGTGTGTACTCTGTTGTGGCGTTGTCTCTAAGTCGTTAGTGACCTATATTAGGTCGGTGGATCGTGTATGGGCAAGTGTGTTAGGTCGTGAACGACCTAAGTTAGGTCGCGTGCGACCTAGTGAGGCGCGGGTTATAAGCCTATAAATAAGCACGTGGGTCATTTGTAAAAGTTGGTTATTGTTGAATAAATTCTTGTTTCTTAGCTTTGTGCTTTCATCTAAATTAGTAGTTGAGTGTAATCTCCTATCTCCACCTATGGTATTCGAGTGCGCTCGAATCAACGTTCATTGAAGCCAATTCGCGGAATCAAGTGCGCTTGATCAACACTCGAAGAATTGTAGATCTCTCTTCACGGTATCGTGCGCGATCAACATGTCAGAGATAGCTAGAATTCGGTATCTTTGGATCAACGAATTTGGGCCTTTCAGTATTTCTCAGTCCACCTATTGCTACTTTCACAGATTCATTTCCTTTTCGTAATATCCGCCGCGTCACTAGGCCGAGCCTAGTGTGCACCAAAAACCACTCCTTTTGGCCTTGACTCTTTGTCTGCTTCATGTTTAACTCCTACCTCTTCACATCCCATTATTTGCCTTCTTTTTGCTGACCATTGGATGAGCATTTCAGGTCTAGACCTGATCATGGCTGAGCCAAATGATGTCATGGCCAAGCACTTGAATGGTTAATGAAAGGTTGAATCATTTTTTGTTAATTTCAAATTTCCAATTATTTCTATATTGTTTTGGTTGAATATTCATAAGTTATATTGTCTTGTTCTGGGGTTGTTTACAAGATGATATCTTGGCTATTTCTGTCCATTCAAAATCAAAGGTCGTGCCTTCTGGATCCGTTGTGTCATTCAAATTAATATCTCCAGCATAAAAATGTGAGTATTTCTCACCAGACGTTATGTACTTATATAAGTAGTAAATTGACACCCTGTGAATCTGTAGAACTATATTAACATGCTATAACTGCTTATATTATTATCATATGATGTTCACACCTGTTAAACACCTGTTATATCATATGTTACTGTTATTTCGTGTTATTCTGTATATTTTATCAGTTTATCACACTGCAAGTTCCCTGTAAATTAGAATCACTATGGGTTGAAATGATACATACCCGAACGGACTTTAGAATAGGGAAAAATTGTTATGGGCTGAAATGATAGGCTTGAATGGTTTTTATTTAATTTTTAGTTTAACTTGGGATTACGGGTCTGAAATGATAAAACCCAGATTTCCTTTGTAAATTACGGGTTGAAATGATATTACCCGTATCACTTTACCTAGCGTAGAAAATTATATACAGGCCCGTAGTTAAAATATGTTTTTCTAAAAAATTTAAAATATTTTAGAAATTTAATTATTATAATATTTGATTTGAAGTTTAATAAAAATATAAATTTTGTAAAGTATTATTTATTTTCTGGAAATCTATAAGTTAATAAATTATGGAAAGGTTAGAAAATATGAATGTAAGTTATTTTGGAAATTTTGATTTAATTTTTAATGGAATTATATTAACTTTGAAAATATGATAAATTTATGATATTTTGAATTTAAATTAATTTAAAGTGATTTTATATCATATTAATGATTTTTGACAAAGTTGAATATGAAATGAATGAATATTTAAGTTGAAATTTTGAAATATAACTAAAATTGGAAATTTATGAAACTGACTTAAAAGTGAACTTCTAGTTAAGCAAATAAAAATAAAACTAAGTTATATTTGAGAATTTGAACTTAAATGTTAAGTTGAAATTCAATGCAAGGAATTTAAAATTGAACATTGCAATTTAATAAGTGAATTATTATTGAATCTTGATTTTTGAATGGAAATTTAACTTTATAAAATCATGAACTTGAGGAAAATTAAATAATGTTTATAAATGTGAAAATGTATGATTTTATGAGTTAAAAATGTTTTAAATAAAAATGTAATTGGTTGAGAAATTATATTGAATATTTGGAGCTAATTGACTGCATTTTTGAAATGCTATTAATTACAATGTAAATGATATTACAGTATTTGTAACTGCTGTAGTTGATGATAATGAACTAAAAAGCTAAATTGAATTAAAAACTATTATAGCAATTTTGTACGTGCTATAATTTTTGAATTTAACTAAGTTTATTTGGAATTTAAGTAAACCCTATTACAACATTTTAAAATGTTGTCTTTTGTTAAATTGAACTATTTTTAATGTAACTTTCCGTAGCGTTTTCTAAATGCTGCGAAAAGTGAAATTTCACTGTTTTGATAAACGTAAGTGAATAAATGAACTTTGGAAGTTGAAAATTTTGGAAATTTAATAATTTAATTTTTAACATAATAACTTCATTTTATGATTAAAAATGATTTTTTTTGGAATATAAACTGTTTTGAAATATGAATTGAAATGGTATTTAAATTGAATAAAATGAATAATGATTTGAAATGTGGTTTCGAAAAGATATGATATTTTGATATATTAAAATGATTTGAAATGTGGTTTCGAAAAGATATGATATTTTGATATATTAAAATGATTTGAGATGTGGTACTGAAAGATATGATATTTTGATATATTAAAATGATTTGAATGAATTTTTGAAAGATATGATATTTTGATATTAAATGATTTGAAAAATGAAGCTTTGAAAGGTTATGATATTTTGATGTATTAAAATGATTTGAAAGGAAGTTTTTAAAGGATATGATAATTTAAAGTATTGAAATGGTTAGAAATGACTTGATATTTATATTGATAAATATTTGAATTGAAAGATATGGTATGATGATATATTGAAATGGTTTGGAAATGATTTAATCTTTATTTTAATAAAGATTTGGGTTGAAATGACATTTTATTTTTGAATTATAAAAATTGTTTTAAAGTTATAACTACGGCTTATAATAACGATTGGTTGTTAAAGAGACCGGGATCGGATATTGTCTTATAGCCGGCCAATACCGAAAACCACTTTAACAACTGTGTACGCGGTGGAGATTCCAGAATGAAGTAGGATGGTTGCGACGTTCTCAAGGTATATTACGTGGACCCAACTCCCGTGAGTTGGCATAAATGACTAAAACAGGAGCTATACCGGGCTACACAAAGGGTCGCACCCTTTCATCGAGCATGCTCCATCGGAAACCATTCTATTACTTTTTTGATTCGATATGTGGCGCCACTTTGATTCGGGGGTATTGTTCGAGGTGGGCGGAAGCTACTGGCTTGCCGTCACCACCGGTCCGGGAGTGCAAACGGTGTATCCACCCTGGCATTGCCTCGCGTGCCGTGTCATCTCCTTATAGCGAGCCCACTGCGATTTTGGTTTTAAAGATCCCACCGCGTTAAGGTTCCCATCCCCTTAACGCTATTTTCTATATGATTATACTTTACTGATTAGACACTACTGTATATAGCGTATATTACTACATAGTAAATAGTTTAACGGATCCTTAGAGGATGGGCGGTCCCAAGCATCTTCTAAGTTACTTGTACCTTTGCTACAGTTCACTTAAGTTGGTTAACATTGTATAAGTATGTATTTCCTGACTCGAGTGTTTGTATTTTTATTTACGCTCGGGTCAGCCTGAGTTATTCACAGATTTGGATTTCCACTTTATGGAGATTGGAATCGCCGGAGATTATCTACTTGTCAAGTTTCATCTTTTCAGTTCGGTTGTTCTATTCAGCTTGTACTTTGTTATCAAGTTTAAACTTCTGTTGTACTTTATTTCTTCTATTGTATCTTATGTAACTCTGATATATTTATATAGTATCTTCATGAACAACTATCTCTTTTAGTTCCGCTGCATTATTGTTACTCTGTGTCTGTGATCTGTGATTTTTATTTACTGCATATTCTGAGATTTGCCAAATTTTTATTTACAATGCGGTATTTTGAGCAATTCAATTCCGGCATGAGTGTCTACCTATACACTTATAATGGATGCGAATGGTTGAAAATACCTGGTCGTTACAGTTGGTATCAGAGCTTTGGTAGCTCTAGGAAAAACTCAGCATATGGAGTGAATGTATTTACAGAATCTCTTTCATTCGAGTTTGAATCTCTTCCTTTTTGACTCGATTCCTTTGAATTTTGGAACATTCCCTACGGTTCCAAAATCCATTCGTATCCCTCACTATTCATCTTCTTTTGACCCTTGAGTATTCCATAACTCCGCGTCGATTGATCTTTCAAGTGAGTCGGCGGTCACGCCAATTTCAAATTGAATTGAAAAAAGGGGGAAAACTCCTTTACAATTAGCATCGATTCACCAGAGATTTATATGTATCCTTGTTTTAGATGCTAATATCTTTTGTTATTCCAAACTTTATCTATTGAGATCGAATGTGGATTTACCCTAGAAAATCCACATCGATCTTATTATTTAAGTCACGGTTGACCCGGTTAAGGTTGCCCGCGATTTATTTAAGCTTATCCAACTCCCTACTCTGTTATTTAATCATATTGTCTTTTGTTTCCAATCTATTCTTCCAAACATTTTAAATTGTACTTGTATATCTATGTTTTGTTTTATATATTGTGTTGTTTTGAGTTGTTGATATTGATTTGGGTTTTCAATCGATTCGTCTGATCAACGTTATCGATAAGATTTCTAAAACACATTGACAAAACAAACTGACACAATATATTTCAAAATTTTGGTTAATGAAATAAATTTTGATATATAAGTAAATTTATGAAACTTAAAAAACTTATTTAAATTAATTATTTGAAGTGATAATACTTGATTTATCATTTATTGTTCTATAAATGAATCTATAAATAGTTATTTATAAATTTATTTGGGAACTGAAATGAATTTAAAACAAGAATTTGAGAATTTAAACTTCGCTTATTTTGAACTATGGTTTAAAGTTTTAAAAAAAAGGAAAATCAAAAATTTGGATAAATGATTCAAACTTGAGATAATTGAATTGGAAAGTTTTATTTGTATAATACTCAATTGCATTTCAATATAAATTACCTTAATTTTAGAAGTTAACAATGTAACTGGATAATGTACATATAAAAAGGATTTTTATAAATAAAATTTGAGTGGTTATAATAAATGTTATACACATAAATTTTAGTTATAAAAGATTAACAGAGGCAAATAGAGAAAAAGAGGAATTTAAAGAGTTTTATTTAAATAACTTAATAATAAAATTTGATGTAATATAGAACCTTAAATTTAACCTAGAAATTTCGATAAAGGTTTATTCTTGGAATGAATATGTTGTATAATGAATAATGTATCTTTGAATAGAAAGAAAAATAAATTACATTTTAATGGGACATTTTGTAATAATGTTTATTTAACTTGGAATCATAGTTTAATTTATGTCTAAATGAATAAATTTGTAAAGAAATTTGATTGTTATATTTGCTATGATAAATATTTTATTTATGTAATAGATATGTCTTGAAAAATAAATAATTATGTATTAAATAGAAAAATGTATTTAATATCACTACAATTATATAATTAAGAATTTGGTTTCCAAATGGAAATTTCATGTGTAACTTATTGAAGGAGTATCTTATTTATGAAATGGGTATTTTAAATAAAGTGTTAGATTATTTGTTAAATTAAGAGTTAGGTAAAATAATGAACTTTTGACTTATTAAATGAAGTATAGTTTATTTGGATATTCCATTCATAAAAGTTTGTTTTTAACAAATCATAAGTAAATGATATCCGAATGAATATTTCTGAAATTGAACTGACTGAAATACTAATATATCTACCGTAGTACTTTAAAGGTACTACTGTTTTTGAAAATACAATGTTTTGGAAATTTTATGATTGAACGAATGAACTTAGAAATGTTACAATTTTGAAATGAATATTATTTGACCTTGAATTTAAAATGGTTTAATTGAAGGTTATTTTAAAAGTGTTATGATTTTTAGTAGTATGATTTCCAAATGATAACATCTCTAAATGGTTATGATTTCAAAGCATTACGATTAAAATTTATTTCCTTATTTTGTTTTTCAAACTATCTTTTGGTTGTCCTTATCATCCTCATCTTGCTATAGATTGGTATAGTCATCTTTCTATAATCTTTGATAGATCTTTCGTAATCATTTTGAATCCACCATTTCGTGCTTGTGTTCTTAATTTTGGAGAATCTTGGAAAGATCATCTCCACCTTGTAAAACTTACCTATAACAATAGCCATCATGTATAATTTCAATCTCCTTGTCATTTTGTCGTAATTTTGTTTCACTCTATCTTTTTCTGTTCTTTCCCGTACCTCATTCCTTTTCGGGGACGAAAAGTTTTGAGTGGGGGAGAGTGTAACAACCCTGTATTTTGTGATTTTTTTTGTATATTTTAATTATTTTAATTGAATTTTTGATTTAAAAACTTATTTTATTTATTTTGAATGATAAACTTTAGTTTTGATATGAATTATCATTCCAAAGCATGACTAAAAAGAATATTATCCAAAAAGTGAATTTTTTGTCAAAATAGTCAAACTTTGACTTTTAATTTAAATTTTTAAAAGTTTGAAAATTTAAATTTTATCTTTCATTATGAAAGTACATAAAATTTTAAGAACACTGGTTTTTGTTTCGTTGGAAACAGATTTAAATTGTGAAAGTTATGTATATTTCAATATTGAGTGCAATTCGTTTATTCTGCAATTTTGTTATTTTAAATAGTATAAATTTTATTTTTCTTTATCATATTTTATTGTAATATGTATTGATATGCTATTTTACGTTTGTTTTTGAAGTGAGGTAGGAATTTTTCTAGAGCTAGTAGTATTTTTCTTGTAATTTCCATGCCCTGTTTTCAATTTTTAAACATTTTCTTTAGTTCTTTTCTATTTTTCTCCAATTTAATTATTTATTTTATTTTAGAAATTATAAATAAATTATTTTACTTCTAAATTTTGCTTTAGAATATTTTTAAAATGAAGTAGATATTTTTCCAAAGCCATTGATGTTTTAATTGTAATTTTTGAACCCCGTTTTCAATTTTTAAGCAATTTCCTTAATTCTTTTTATATTTTCTTTAAATTTAATTATATGTTTTTATTTTATTTCACTTTGTTTCAGTTTTTAGATGTACTTTCTGAAGTTTATTTTGTTTTACTTGATTTAAAAGAAAAGGAAGTATGGAGGGTTTTAAAAGCTAAGAAACGTAAAGTCGTTTCACCGTTTCTTTTACCGTTTCTTTTTCAATCAATACATCAATTTATTGTAGCCGTTCCTTTTCTTTTGCTTTTTCACGTGAAAGTTTCTCGTTCCATCAATAATACACATCCATTTAAGATCTGAGCAAAGAAAAATAAGCAATGGCCTCTCTTCCTCCTCTCATTTTTCTGCTTCTTCTTCTTTGTTTTGCTTGATTTTTGCCATGACCTATCATAGCTTTGCTCGGCCCCACATCTCCACCACCACCACCGACCACACCACCACCATCTACAGCAGCACCTCTTTCCCCTCCTCTAACCAAGATCTGACCATGGCCTCCCTATGATGCAAACCCCTCAAACTTGTAAAGCAATCCTTGAAAACAATGCTAAGGCCACATAACTTCACTTATATCCTTCTTCCACCACCTTGGCCACCTCCCCTTGCTCCACCACCACCATAACCTGATCTCTGGCCATCACTTGACCTCTTTCCTGATCTGGAGCAAGCATGGCCATGCCCAAACAATGACTAGGCCGAGCCTAGTGTGCACCAAAAACCACTCCTTTTGGCCTTGACTCTTTGTCTGCTTCATGTTTAACTCCTACCTCTTCACATCCCATTGTTTGCCTTCTTTTTGCTGACCATTGGATGAGCATTTAAGGTCTAGACCTGATCATGGCTGAGCCAAATGATGTCATGGCCAAGCACTTGAATGGTTATGAAAGGTTGAATCATTTTTTGTTAATTTCAAATTTCCAATTATTTCTATATTGTTTTGGTTGAATATCCATAAGTTATATTGTCTTGCTTTGGGGTTGTTTATGTAACGACCCGTAAATTTTCGATAATTAAAATAGCTAATTTAATAAGATTTCGTGATTTAATGTTAGAAGAAAAAAATTGTAATTCGTTTGGAATAATAATAACTGGAATGAACTGCGACAATAACTATCCAAGTAATTATTTATGGATTGAATGGAGTTCCAATCTAATTGAATTAACTCAAATGTTATAACTTGGTTAAGGGAATATATGGAAAAAACAAATGTAAATAAGTGAATAAGGATTGTGAATTATTTAGGAAGAAATACAAATTTTAATAGATTGGTTTCGAAGATTTGAATAGTAATAAGTATCAAAAATAAATGCTACTTAGTGAATGCCTTTGCAATCAATAGTTGGATAGGATAATAAATGTTGAATTCATTGGGTATCATAGAGTAATTGATGGATAAGTAAAATCTATTTAAAATCAAATAATTGAATATTGAACAAGTAAATTGTTTAAAGTAAACATTTAAAACTTATTGAATAATTGAATAACTGTAAAATGGAAATAGTGTTCTAAGATGTGAATTGGTTTTAAAAGTTGAATCTTATAAGCTCAATTTCAAATATTTCAAAGGATAATGAATTATTGGATAATCAAAATTGTTTAAATTTCATATTTGGAATTTATTGAATATTTGAATAACGGGTTTAATATGATTAAAAATGATTTATAAAATTTTATTTTATCATATTAAAGTTAGAATGATGTTGTAGAACTTTTAAAATCAAATTAAAAGTAAATTTGTGAAAATTGAATATTTTAATATTTAATTAACGAGTTAAAATAGTCATTTTTCAAACAGTCTCAGATTTCTACGAAACTAGTTTCATCGGATACGTAACGTGTTATTATTGTAAGATTTCAAATTTCATGTCAATCGGATTTACCGTTTGTCCGGGGCAAGCCAAAACGCATAGAAATTTGTTTATTCGGTTTAATTTAAATTTGATCGTTTATTTCCGTAACTCGCACATATGATCGAATTAGCCTCCGAAACACGTTCCATTATGGTCGGAACATGGGGTAAAACTTAGAAACGCCTGCCGGCACGCTTCGTTTGGAGTTCGGAAAATTTTCGGTGAATAGTGTTTTTGCAATTTTCTATATAAGGACCTCTCTACTTCACTTTTGCAACCAAACCAAACCCTAACCCTAGTTTCTGAAGCCAGCCGCCACTATCATTTTCAATGGCCAGAAATTGTCGAACTTCCTCCTCTATTATCTCCAAATCTACAAACAATTAGCAAAAGTAGTCAACTACAAAGTTATAGAGGGCATCAAGATCTAGCTATCCAACGGTGGAGATCGGAAACGGAGCCACGGATCGATGGGAAATCATGGTCAAAGCTGCTGTGTTTTGCATGCAATTCGGGGAAGAGGGGTGGCTGAGCTTCGGGCTATGGATGGTGAAGGTGGAGAGAAGCAAGGGCTTTCGTTTGGCGCTAGCTGATCGTCGTGAAGTGGAGTCGTTTGGTCGTGTGAATTAGGGTTTTGTGGAGGCTATGGGTTTGGTTGTACGTGAATTTCACGTTTGGGAAGAAGGAGAGGGGACGGCCTGATGTTGAGGCGAAGAAATCAACGGTCCAGATCAGTAGAAGGTTAAAAATGAAATAGATTTGTAAATTTATTTATATTAAAATGTGTACAAAATTTAAAATGCTCTAACTTTTGCATACGACGTCGAAATTCAACGAAACGAATTGCATTGGCTTCATTTTGTCGAGCACTACGCTATGGAGCTGGATTGGAGTCATTTGGAGCTAGTGAAAATTTAGGGTAAAATTAAACGCTCGTTTAATTTTATTCGAAATAAAACGCTGAAACTACATTGAAATCAAGGAGAGTGTTTTATAACGCTCACAACGTACTAAATATCTTTATGCTAGTTAAATTTGACATTATGAAGTGTTATGATTTTTATTTGTCGTTGTTTGATAAAATTTAATTGTCATTTGAATTAACCGTTGAAAATTTAATTGACAGTTAAATTGAAATTAAAATTGAATTACGATTAAATTACCTGACATTGATAACTATGAAATTGCCATGAACTGTATTGCCTATTGAATGATGTATTTCGATGGATGCTATTGGTTGATATTTAAAGGTTTGGATGTTTATTTGCTTATATATATCCTGTTATGCATACATTTGAAACTGTGTTTTGATTTAAGTGATATATATTCATCCCTGACATTTAATTGAAATAAATAATTACTTGGCCATAGGATAGAAAATTATATACGGACACCGAATTGGCTAAATTAATAATTTTTAAAATTGTCGATTTGAAATTTATTTAAATGTTTGATTTAAAAGTTATAAATAGAAATCAGTTTATAGAAATCGAATTTATCGAAAAATTGAGTTGGAATGTTGAAATAAATTTTGGTTAAAAGAAATTGTTAAATAATTAAAGTGGAGACTTTGGAATTTAAAATCGGGATATGATTGAATTTCGAAAATTGATTTGTTTAAAGATTGAACCTTAATTCGAGCTTTGAATATTACTAAGTAGAAGGGATATAAAAATGATATGTTGAAATCGAGCTTGGAATTGAATCATATTTGAAATTTGGATTTAAACTTGAATATTGATGGAAAATTTTGTTAAGTGTTATAAATGGATATTTTGAAAATCAAGCTCCAAATCGATATAAATTGAAACTGAATTAACTGAAAGTGAATATAAAATTTAATAAATTTGAAGTCAAAGTTGACATTGATTGAATCGAAATCGAAATTGAATCAGTAGAAGGGAAATTGAAATTGTTTTGAATTGGGAAGTTATAATTGAAATTGTTCGGTTTTGAAGCTGTTTTATTTGTTTTCCAAATTACTCAGTTATATAAACCATTTTTGAATACTTAAATTAATTTAATCTATTTTAAGTCTACTTAACCCAATTTAAATTATTTTAAACTAATTTATATATTTTAAATCCATTTTTAGATTTTAAGTATCTTTTACTATTTTAATTATTTAAAACTACTTTTAAACTACTTAAACTATTTTCTAAAAATTTCAAGCTGTTTAATATGGTGAAATGTTTATGTTTAAATCTTGAATTTGAATACGAATTGGATTAAATGAAGTTGCAACCTAAATTGAAATTCGAAATGATTTTGAAATCGAAATGAGATATTGATGAGGAAAATGATTTTTGAAACGTAATCTTACATTTGAATAGATACGATGATATTTGAAATGGATTTGATTTTTGAGGCGAATATGATATTTGTTATCAATTATGAACCAATTTGAAACGTAAAGGAGCCAACGGTGTAATAATACGTAGTCATTAAAGAGACCGGGATCGGATATGGACATACTCTCTGTCGATACCGAAAACCACTTCAATAACTATTATACGCGGAGTGTTGATCAAGAATGAAGTGGATGGTTTGGTGAACGCGTTGACTGAAGAAAGAGAACGATTATTTGATGACCCCTGACATGACTAAAACAGGAGCCGCGTCGGGCCATTGAGGTTCGCCGTCTCTAGCGGACACACTTCTTCGATACCATATCTATTACATTTGTGATTCGATATGGGTGCACCCCTTTGATTTGGGAGTGTTGTTTAGCGATGTTGGGGTAGCTGCTGGCTATGCTCAACATCAGTCTGGATCACGCAACTACTAGTATCCTAGTTGGTATCGCCTCATGTACCTTGTCATACTGATTATCCTATTCGCGACCACTACGTTTTGTTTTGTGTTATACGTATGGGGTACCCTTTGATAACCACTACTTTACGGTGGGGCTTACGGTGCTGTATAGATTATGGCATTATAAAAATGTGTTAAGGGGGATTATGGTAACGTCTTAACGCTATTTTAATACCTTTACTTTACTGTAGACATATTATAATAGCGTATTGTACTACATAGTAGATAGTTTAACGGATCCTTGAGAGATGGAAAATCCCTAACATCTCTTAAGTTATTGCACGCACGTTGACATTGGATATGAGATGTCAAACCCCGTAAACATCTCTGTCGCCGTTACACTCATGTTTATTTACGATTGATTTAACTTACATGAGGATATTTTAGTCCTGACTCGAGTGTTTTGTCTTTTCATTATGCTCGGGTCAGACCTGAGTTTTTCAGCTTATTGAAGATCTATTCTGGAGGATGAAGACAAAGATTTGATATACTATTACTATTATTACCCTTGCATCATGCTATCTACTGCATTATTTTAATTGTTCTGTTGTATATGTATAACTATGATAAATGTTGTATAAATAATTGTCAAAGTATAGTAAACAGCTTCATGAACTGTTTATTTGACTATTATATTTTATCGTTCCGCTACGAGATTCTGTGTTGTTTCATTTCCTTTATTTCTCTTTCTTTTCTTTTCTTAGTTACCCCAATAACCATCTGCCCTTTTGAATGGTTTGGAATCGGCATGTGTATTTGATCGTCGGTTTTAACTGCCCAAAAAGGCGGGTCCTTACAGTTGGTATCAGAGCTTTGGTTTAGCGATAACCTTAGCTTTGTGGGGTCTGACTCTTTATAAATAGGGTAGTAATACCCTATGATGAGTCGTTGAGTGTATACATATGAGATAGCATATTTGTTAGTGATATAAAATGTTTTATATTGTGTCGGTTGATTTGTTGAGTGGCTTATGGATTCTGGTCAATACGAGTAATTAACGTCATTGATAGGGATCTCTAAACACTCGAACAGAACAATTCGACATAGTAGTTTTGAAATTGGGTAAATGAAATAATTTTGCCCTAATTATATTTTGTATATAAAGAATTTATTTCAAAATTTATTGTGATCTTTCTAGCTTATTTGGTTGTTGGAAACGATAATATTGATTGTTATCATTAATTGGATATTATGTTTTAATAAATAAGGCTTATTGAAAAATAAACAATAATAAAACAACTTGTGGAATGTTCTAAGAAAGAAAATCCTATAAGAATGTTTATAAAGGTGACTTATAAATTAAAATAGATTTAAATTGGAAAATATTGAATTTAAGACCCGGAGGTTTTGACAATGGTTTTCAAAAGCTTTGAAGAAATATATAGTAATATTAGTTGGAAATTGTTTATGGAAATATTTTGAAAGGTTTTTAAAGGAAGGAATGAGTTCAGTACTCCTCTCTTCTGTCGTTGGAAAATAATTTGTGATGACTGCATAGCATCATCGACGTTCATTTTCGAGTCTCAATGTGGGGGAGACTTCTAAGAAACTTTGTTTTATCGAAATTATTTTGGGTAAATGGGTTTTGGTTTAAACTCCAAAGGTATGATTTGATATATTAAAGATATAAGTGTATATGTTTATTTCAAATGATTTGGAAAGAACCGGGCATTTAAATTTCTAAGTTATGTTAATTAGTAATTTTCAAATTATTTGAATGAATTGTGAACAACAAAAATTTATAAAATAAGAGGATTAAGATATCTAAGATTATGTTTTGGGAAAACTTTAGAGTTGTAGTGTACCTTTAAAGTTGAAAGGTAAAGAGGATTTAAACAAATTAAATTTGTGAACATTCTAATTAAGTAAAATGAAATTCTATAAATTTGTATAATACCAAATTTGCATTCTAATAACATATAATATGACTTACCAAATATTAAGAAGTTGAAATGATGTTTTGGATATGTAATGAGATGTTGTACAAATAAACAGAACCTGAAAATAATTGAAGTATACAAGTAAGGAAAACTCAAAAGGAATTAAAATGTATATAAATGGAAATTTGGTTGTGAAAATTTTTTATATATACTTAAATATAGCATGAAATGATGAATGGATAAATGGAATAGGTAAGTGAACTTAAGAAAGAATATAAATGAATCGTATTATATCTTTGTAAATTGGTTATAGAAAATAAATATAAATTGCAAAAGGGATTTTTAAAAAAAATTGAATTTGTAACCTTTAAGATAACTATAAACTAAGAAAAGTCATTGAGGAGAGGTTAGACTTTTGTAGGATGACTAATAAACTAAAGTGCCGGTTAATAGAATGTTCCACAAATGAATTCGTTATTAACTGAAATTATGAAAATGAAATAAATGTAAACAAAGGAATTTCTTATGGCTAAGAATCAATTGGAAAATGAAATTGAATTTAATTAAATTATATAGAATGTTTAAAATGAACTTGAGTAGGCAAAATTCTATGATATGATGCTTAAGAAAAGATAATGTTGAAGAATATGCTATGTAAAGAAATGAATATACTAACCGAATAATGGATTGTGAGTAATTAAGTGAAAAAAATAGAAGCCAATAAAATAATTTAGTATAGATATATTGGATAGAAATCTATTGGAAGGTAATACGTGAGATTGTACGTATATTATTTTATTCGCATAACGATTTGATCCAAATTCGAGCACAAAATTTCGAGATGATTTATATCGATCCAAGTTAGGATTTTCCACTCGATTCTCAACGGCGAACCCTGGATAAGGATTTTGGTTTGATTCTGGAATTCTCTATCATAGTATATGGCTATGCAAGGAGAGTAACAGTTTCCAATCAAGGAACCAAATCTGAGTCCGCACTAGAGAGTCGTGTGAACGATACTAGTTTGGAAGTGAAATTGTGTGATCGAATAAGCCATTAGATTGATATTGATCACGGATGATATATGTACGGCTTGCGGACTTAATTAAAGTTGATATTGGAAATTTAAGATGCCAAATATGTGAAGATAAATTTGTAACTTTTGAGATAACTATAAACTAAGAAAAGTCATATACAAGAAGTTAGACTTTTATGGAATGACTATAAATTAAAGTGATGGTCAATAAAATGTTCCGCAAATAAATTGGTTATTAACTGAAACTGAATATGAAGTAAATGTAAACAAAAGAATTTGGTGTGGCTAAGAATCAATTGGAATTGAAAAAGATAAACCAAATTGAATGTAAAATTAATAATTTGGTTATGTTGGGAATGATTTAGTTGTTATATGATTGTTAGTTGATTGTATATAATTCATTAAGTGTTAATGAAATTGGAAGCTATAAATCATTGAAATCAAATTGGAAGTTTAATGAATTTAAATAGAATTTAATTTGATTCAAATTGGAAGTGAACTAATGTAAATATAAATTAGTGAATGTTAACTAATTGAATTGAGAATGAATGTTAGTAAAATCCAACGTTAATGAATCAACTGTGATTAAAATTGAAACCCAAGTCAATAAATATTAATGAGAAGTGAATTTATATTGATTGGTTATGGATTTGTTGGATGATAGTTGGATGATAATTGATTTGGTGGATGCATTTGTTGTTTTGTTGCATTTTCCATGTTGGCACATGTAGTTGTTATGTTGCTATATGATGTATATTGATAATATTTTCATATATGCATGTTTCTCATGGTTTGTTGAGTGTTTAGTTGGTGCGGATTGTGCTTGCTTCGCATTTGGAGCTCACTTTCGCGCTATGTTAGCTGTATATTCTCGCTAATAATATATAAGGTACATATCTCGGATTACATACCGTACTTTTACACTTTTTCCCTATGGGATGCCTCATCACTTGATGAGATGTATATTTGTGATATATATACTGTCATTTTTTTCCGATCGAGCCGCGCAAAGGAGACTCTACCGAAATTTTTCGTAAATCCGGGTGTTAGAAAATTTTCGAGTTTTAAAATTTTATAACTTGTTTTGATAACTATTTTTTAAATTTAGAAAGCCGTTCGGAGTAACATAGTGGAAGCGTAGTTATGACTTTATAAACGGAATTTCATTGTTTTATAAGTTGGTGACTTTGAATAAAATATATCTAATGTTGAATTCTATACTTAGTTCCTTTTCCCTTCTTTTTCCTTTTCGGGTACGAAAAGTTTTGAGTGGGGGAGAGTTTAACGACCCGTAAATTTTCGATAATTAAAATAGCTAATTTAATAAGATTTCGTGATTTAGTATTAGAAAAAAAAATTGTAATTCGTTTGGAATAATAATAACTGGAATGAATTGCGACAATAACTATCCAAGTAATTATTTATGGATTGAATGGAGTTCCAATCTAATTGAATTAGCTCAAATGTTATAACTTGGTTAAGGGAATATATGGAAAAGCAAATGTAAATAATTGAATAAGGATTGTGAATTATTTAGGTAGAAATACAAATTTAATAGATTGGTTTCAAAGATTTGAATAGTAATAAGTATCGAAAAATAAATGCTACTTAGTGAATGCCTTTGCAATCAATAGTTGGATAGGATAATAAATGTTGAATTCATTGGGTATCATAGAGTAATTGATGGATAAGTAAAATCTATTTAAAATCAAATAATTGAATATTGAACAGGTAAATTGTTTAAAGTCAATATGTAAAACTTATTGAATAATTGAATAACTGTAAAATGGAAATAGTGTTCTAGGATGTGAATTGGTTTTAAAAGTTGAATCTTATAAGCTCAATTTCAAATATTTCAAAGGATACTGAATTATTGGATAATCAAAATTGTTTAAATTTAATATTTGGAATTTATTGAATAACGGGTTTAATGTGATTAAAAATGATTCGTAAAATTTTATTTTATCATATTAAAGTTAGAATGATGTTGTAGAACTTTTAAAATGAATTAGAAGAAAATTTGGGAAAATTGAATATTTTAATATTTAATTGACGAGTTAAAATAGTCATTTTTCAAACATTCTCGGTTTTCGACGAAACAAGTTTCATCGGATCCGTAACGTGATATTATTGTAAGATTTCAAATTTCATGTCAATCGGATTTACCGTTTGTTCGGGGCAAGCCAAAACGCATAGAAATTTGTTTAATCGGTTTAATTTAAATTTGATCGTTTATTTCCGTAACTCGCACATATGATCGAATTAGCCTCCAAAACATGTCCCATTGTGTTCGGAACATTGGGTAAACCTTAGAAACGCCTGCCGGCATGCTTCGTTTGGGGTTTGGAAAATTTTTGGTGGATAGTGTTTTTGCAATTTTCTATATAAGGACCTCTCTACTTCACTTTTGCAACCAAACCAAACCCTAACCCTATTTTCTGAAGCCAGCCGCCACTATCATTTTCAATGGCCAGAAATTGTCGAACTTCCTCCTCTATTATCTCCAAATCTACAAACAATTAGCAAAAGTCGTCAACTACAAAGTTGTAGAGGGCATCAAGATCTAGCTATCCAACGGTGGAGATCGGAAACGGAGCCACAGATCGACGGGAAATCATGATCAAAGCTGCTGCGTTTTACACGCAATTCGAGGCAGAGGGGGTGGCCGAGCTTCAGGCTATTGATGGTGAAGGTGGAGTGAAGCAAGGGCTTTCGTTTGGCGCTAGCTGATCGTCGTGAAGCGGAGTCGTTTGGTCGCGTGAATTACGGTTTTGTGGAGGCTATGGGTTTGGTTGTACGTGAATTTCACGTTTGGGAAGAAGGAGAGGGGACGGCCTGATGTTGAGGCCAAGAAATCAACGGTCCAGACCAGTAGAAGGTTAAAAATGAAATAGATTTGTAAATTTATTTATATTAAAACGTGTACAAACTTTAAAATGCTCTAACTTTTGCATACGAGGTCGGAATTCAACGAAACAAATTGCGTTGGCTTCGTTTTGTCGAGCACTATGCTATAGAGCTGGATTGGAGTCGTTTGGAGCTAGTGAAAATTTAGGGTAAAATTAAACGCTCGTTTAATTTTATTCGAAATAAAACGCTGGAACTACATTGAAATCAAGGTGAGTGTTTTATAACGCTCACAACGTACTAAATATCTTTATGCTAGTTAAATTTGACATTATGAAGTGTTATTATTTTTATTTGTCATTGTTTGATAAAATTTAATTGTCATTTGAGTTAACCGTTGAAAATTTAATTGACAGTTAAATTGAAATTAAAATTGAATTACGATTAAATTACCTGACATTGATAACTATGAAATTGCCATGAACTGTATTGCCTATTGGATGATGTATTTCGATGGATGCTATTGGTTGATATTTGAATGTTTGGATGTTTATTTGCTTATATATATCCTGTTATGCATACATATGAAATTGTGTTTTGATTTAAGTGATATATATTCATCCCTAACATTTAATTGAAATAAATAATTACTTGGCCATAGGATAGAAAATTATATACAGACACCGAATTGGCTAAATTAATAATTTTTAAAATCGTCGATTTGAAATTTATTTAAATGTTTGATTTAAAAGTTATAAATAGAAATCAGTTTATAGAAATCGAATTTATCGGAAAATTGAGTTGGAATATTGAAATAAATTTTGGTTAAAAGAAATTGTTAAATAATTAAAGTGGACACTTTGGAATTTAAAATCGGGATATGATTAAATTTCGAAAATTGATTTGTTTAATGATTGAACCTTAATTCGAGCTTTGAATATTACTAAGTAGAAGTGATATGTGACGCCCCACCTCTATACCCATGCTAGCCAAGAACACTACAGTGTAATGCCGTCAACTACCGCGGAGAATAAGGCCGTTGAGGAGCGACCATCCGTGTAACTTCTTTGTGCGAGCACCGATATGTCAGATAGTATAGCATGCATTTCATTTAAGGAGGAAGTCCGACATCCCGATACAAACTCAAAGCTTTCACGCGGTTGCTATAAATAATCTTCGGAAACAAACATAGAAATAAGCATAACGCCAATCAGTCACAGACATCTATATCACAAAGGCGGAAGAAGATATGAATATATAACTAACACAAGAAAGTGTACGTCAGAGTAGTGGTCAAAAAGATCCACAATAATACAAAAGAATAGCAACACGTGCTATACAAAAGAATACAACTATGAGTCTATATCTCAAGTGTATACAACAAAAACTGCTAATCTAAATAGTTAGCCAAAAGTCAAAGTAGCAAACCCCGGGAGGAAGTCAAGCAGAAGCACCTGTAACATCTCGGTCTGACCCGAGTATTATTTAAGAAAATAATAAACGAATCAGTCTAGCTATACATATCAGATGTCATGGTATAAAATAAAAGATATGGCATAACATAAAATATCCATACTAACATACTACTATAAGTATGCAAATGATGATCAACATAAGATCAATCAATAAGAGATAAATCAATATCACAAGTATCTTCTCAAAGATCCAAAGAGGGCATCATACCCTAAACTAGTATTCATAACAAGTCAATGACATAAATTCCAGAAATCAACACAAGAAATCCAGAAATCACAGAAAAAGGGAAAGAGGCCTATCACATGACGGTCCGAAGACCATGGGGAGCTACCCCATATGGATGAGTCGGAATCACCCAGATGAGTTCTAGGCTAACCAAAAAGCAAAAAGGTATGTGTGAATGGAATCACACAAATGGTGTCTAGCCTGACCTCGCAATAAAAAGGTATGTGTGAGTGGAATCAAACAAATGGTGTCTAGGCTAACCAAATAGCAAAAAGGTATGTGTGAATGGAATCACACAAATGGTGTCCAGCCTAACCAGGAAGCAAACAAAGAGACATCGCACAATTGCTAGCCTAAATCACAAAATGATCGTCATGATCAACGAAAAGTGTCAATTACACTAAGCTAGTAAATATAAAAAGTTTAGCTTAATGTCCCATAACCACTTTCTTAACTCAAATATTTACGAACAAACTGTAGATCTTCACTAGAAAATCGTCACAAAAAGGTTCAATCGAACAAGTCCAAGAGTTAACCGACGAAGCTAACGCAAGCATTTCATACCACTTGTTTTACTAAGCTGTTTAATTCAATTTCTCATACGAGTGAGGTAAAGGTTTGTATATACAAGTAGATTGGAAAACGGTTTAAGAAAAGAGCTTTGTTATTGAAAATAGAGCTGAAATCATTTTGTTGAAAGAGTTTTGATATTTACTACTAGTATAGAAAACTTTTATATTTTAAAGTGACAAATCATAGAAGTGATTGTAAAAACAATCAATCATAAAAATTCACATTCGAAGACGTGAATAAAATCCAAAGAAACCGATAAAAAATCCATCGAAACAGATATTCAAAAAAATCCATAAAATCGATCGAGAAACCAAAGATAGTTTGTCTCGAAGAATGGTCAACTCAGCATCTCAACAAAGCAAGTTTTGTTGAATGTTTTTCAGATAAGATCCCCTACGGGGGGGTCTAGGGGGGGTGGCAACCCCCTAAGGTGGGGGTGCGGGGGCAACGCCCTTGCTAAGGGGTTCGACCTAGTGGTCCAGCGACCTAAAGGGTAAAGGTCATGCGACTTAAAATGGGTCCGCGACCTAACACTCAAACGACCTAAAGAACATAAGGGGCCGAGCGACCTATAAGAAGCAGCGACCTAAATAGAATCGAGGTCCAACGACCTACGGGTTAGGTCATGTGAGTTAAGGAGGTCAACGACCTAACAGAGACACGCGACCTAATAAAGGAACGCTACCTAAAGGCACGCGACCTAGCGACCTAAGATGGAAACGCGACCTATAAGGGACAAGCGACTTAAGTGGGGAAACGACATAAAGGAAAATGGTCCAACGAGTTAAAGCCCAACGACCTAACAAGAATAAGGCCCAACGACCTAGTGGCTTCCGCGACCTAGTGGGCGAACAGGTCGAGCGACCTAAGAGGTTCGTGAGTTATCGGTTTAATAAGGCCGAGCGACCTAATGAAGGAACAAGGCCGAACGACCTATAGGGCTTGCGACCTACGACCTAAAAGACTAAACGACCTAACGACTCAAGGGTCTAACGATCTAACGACTCAAGGGTCTAACGACCTAAAAGTATAAAGGTCATGCGACCTATCGGTTTAAGAGGCGAGCGACCTAAGTGTTACGACTTAAGAGTCGTACGACTTAGCGTGGAAGCGACCTAAAAGCCATAGGACCTAACGACCTAAAGAGTTACGACCTAAAGTCGAACGACTTAGCAACGTAAAGAGTTACGACCTAAAGGTCGAGCGACCTACGACCTAAAACCCAACGACCTAATTCCGAGGCGAACGACCTAGCACGTGCTAATGGGTTTTAAGGCCAGAAACGAGCTATTTGAAGGCCGAGACTTTTCCACGTGAACGACCTAGCATTGGCAGAACGACCTAAGTGCAGAATTTTAGCAAAAACACTAAAAATTGGAGTTTTTTCGCCAATCCAATCCAAACCAATTGCAAATGTGCATGCTAAAGTGATGGGGAATCATTCCCAACAGTCCAATATAGTTATAGACTAGAATTGTGAGATAAAAATCTCACCTTTTCACTAAAATGGATGAAGATGAAGCTTGAAATGCTATGCAAGGATCAACCACTAGCTTGAACCAATGTCTTCACTTGAGTTTTGGAGTTGATGTTGGATTAGCAATGAAGACTTAGCTTTTGGAGTTTTAATTTCTCTTTCCACTCACCATTAATGCAAAAGCTTGAGTTCGTAGGAATTTATGAAGAGTGAAGAGAAGGAGGGGGTTAGGCTTGAGTTATAATAGCTAAGCTAACCAAAATCCAAAGCGGGAAAAGTTTGTGAAATTCCACTAACTCCAAACCTATCAATGTTTATACTTAAAAAGTTGTAAACGACATTTCGAACTCAATGGAAGTGGTCTCGTGTCCTAATTTAACCGTTTGCAAAAAGTAGTTTTTCGGACCAAAATCCGATTAACGATAAAATATTTAGATATAAAATCGACAAATATGCGGGTTGTTACAGATATAAAAATGATATTTTGAAATCGAGCTTGGAGTTGAATCATATTTGAAATTTGGATTTAAACTTGAATATTGATGGAAAATTTTATTAAGTGTTATAAATGGATATTTTGAAAATAATGCTCCAAATCGATATAAACTGAAATTGAATTAATTGAAAGTGAATATAAAATTTAATAAATTCGAAGTCAAAGTTGACATTGATTGAATCGAAATCGAAATTGAATCGGTAGAAGGGAAATTGAAATTGTTTTGAATTGGGAAGTTATAATTGAAATGGTTCGGTTTTGAAGCTGTTTTATTTGTTTTCCAAATTACTCAGTTATATAAACCATTTTTGAATACTTAAATTATTTTAATCTATTTTAAATCTACTTAACCCAATTTAAATTATTTTAAACTAATTTATCTATTTTAAATCCATTTTTAGATTTTAAATATCTTTTACTATTTTAATTATTTAAAACTACTTTTAAACTACTTAAACTATTTTCTAAAAATTTCAAGCTGGTTAATAAGGTGAAATGTTTATGTTTAAATCTTGAATTTGAATACGAATTGGATTAAATGAAGTTGCAACCTAAATTGAAATTCGAAATGATTTTGAAATCGAAATGAGATATTGATGCAGAAAATGATTTTTGAAATGAAATCTTACATTTGAATAGATACGATGATATTTGAAATGGATTTGATTTTTGAAGCGAATATGATATTTGATATCAATTATGAACCGATTTGAAATGTAAAGGAGCCAACTGTGTAATAATAAGTAGTTATTAAAGAGACCGGGATCGGATATGGACATACTCTCTGTCGATACCGAAAACCACTTTAATAACTATTATACGCGGAGTGTTGATCCGGAATGAAGTGGATGGTTTGGTGAACGCGTTGACTGAAGAAAGAGAACGATTATTGGATGACCCCTGACATGACTAAAACAGAAGCCACGCCGAGCCATTGAGGTTCGCCATCTCTAGCGGACACACTTCTTCGATACCATATCTATTACATTTGTGATTCGATCTGGGTGCACCCCTTTGGTTTGGGAGTGATGTTTCGCGGTGTTGGGGTAGCTGCTAGCTATGCTCAACATCAGTCCGGATCACGCAACTACTAGTATCCTATTTGGTATCGCCTCATGTACCTTGTCATACTGAATATCCTATTCGCGACCACTACGTTTTGTTTTGTGTTATACCTATGGGGTACCCTCTGATAACCACTAGTTTACGGTGGGGCTTACGGTGCTGTATAGACTACGGCATTATAAAACTGTGTTAAGGGGGATTATGGTAACGCCTTAACGCTATTTTAATACCTTTACTTTACTGTAGATATATTATAACAGCGTATTGTACTACATAGTAGATAGTTTAACGGATCCTTGAGAGATGGAAAATCCCGTAACATTTCTTAAGTTATTGCACGCACGTTGACACTGGATATGAGATGTCAAACCCCGTAAACATCTCTGACGCCGTTACACTCATGTTTATTTACGAATGATTTAACTTACATGAGGATATTTTAGTCCTGACTCGAGTGTTTTGTCTTTTCATTATGCTCGGGTCAGACCTGAGTTTTTCAGCTTATTGAAGATCTATTCTGGAGGATGAAGATGAAGATTTGGTATACTATTACTATTATTGCCCTTGCATCATGCTATCTGCTGCATTATTTTAATTGTTCTGTTGTATATGTATAACTGTGATAAATGTTGTATAAATAATTGTCAAAGTATAGTAAACAGCTTCATGAACTGTTTATTTGACTATTATATTTTATCGTTCCGCTGCGATATTCTGTGTTGTTTCATTTCCTTTATTTCTCTTTCTTTTCTTTTCTTATTTACCCCAATAACCATCTGCCCTTTTCAATGGTCTGGAATCGGCATGTGTATTTGATCGTCCGTTTTAACTGCCCAAAAAGGCGGGTCGTTACAGTTTACAAGATGATATCTTGGCTATTTCTCTCCATTCAAAATCAAAGGTCGTGCCTTCTGGATCCGTTGTGTCATTCAAATTAATATCTCCAGCATAAAAATGTGAGTATTTCTCACCAGACATTATGTACTTATATAAGTAGTAAATTGACACCCTGCGAATCTGTAGAACTATATTAACATGTTATAACTGCTTATATTATTATCATATGATGTTCACAACTATTAAAAAACTGTTATATCATATGTTACTGTTATTTCATGTTATTATGTATATTTTATCAGTTTATCACACTGCAAGTTCCCTGTAAATTAGAATCACTATGGGTTGAAATGATACATACCCGAACGGACTTTAGAATAGAGAAAAATCGTTATGGGCTGAAATGATAGGCTTGAACGGTTTTTATTTAATCTATTTTAACTTGGGATTGCAGGTTTGAAATGATGAAACCCAGATTTTCTTTGTAAATTACGGGTTGAAATGATATATTGCCCGTATCACTTTATCTAGCGTAGAAAATTATATACAGGCCCGTAGTTAAAATATGTTTTTCTAAAAAATTTAAAATATTTTAGAAATTTAATTATTATAATATTTGATTTGAAATTTAATAAAAATATAACTTTTGTAAAGTATTATTTATTTTCGGGAAATCTATAAGTTAAATAAATTATGGAAAGGTTAGAAAATATGAACGTAAGTTATTTTGGAAATTTTGATTTATTTTTTAATGGAATTTAAATTAACTTTGAAAATATGATAAATTTACTATATTGTGAATTTAAATTAATTTAAAGTGATTTTATATCATATTAATGATTTTTGATAAAGTTGAATGTGAAATGAATGAATATTTAAGTTGAAATTTTGAAATATTACTAAAATTGGAAATTTATGAAATTGACTTAAAAGTGAACTTTTATTTAAGCAAATAAAAATAAAACTAAGTTATATTTGAGAATTTGAACTTAAGTGTTAAGTTGAAATTCAATGCAAGGAATTTAAAATTGAACATTGCAATTTAATAAGTGAATTATTATTAAATCTTGATTTTTGAATGGAAATTTAACTTTATAAAATCATGAACTTGAGGAAAATTAAATGATGTTTATAAATGTGAAAATGTGTGATCTTATCAGTTAAAAATGTTTTAAATCAAAATATAATTGGTTGAGAAATTATGTTGAATATTTGGAGCTAATTGACTGCATTTTTGAAATGCTATTAATTACAATGTAAATGGTATTACAATATTTGTAAATGCTGTAGTTGATGATAATGAACTAAAAAGCTAAATTGAATTAAAAACTATTATAGCAATTTTGTAAGTGCTTTAATTTTTGAATTTAACTAAGTTTATTTGGAATTTAAGTAAACCCTATTGCAACATTTTAAAATGTTGTCTTTTGTTAAATTGAACTGTTTTGAATGTAACTTTCCGTAGCGATTTCTAAATGCTGCGAAAAGTGAAATTTCACTGTTTTGATAAACGTAAGTGAATAAATGGACTTTGGAAGTTGAAAATTTTGGAAATTTAATAATTTAATTTTTAACATAATAACTTCATTTTATTGTTAAAAATGATTTTTTTGGAATATAAACTGCTTTGAAATATGAATTGAAATGGTATTTTAAATTGAATAAAATGAATAATGATTTAAAATGTGGTTTCGAAATGATATGATATTTTGATATATTAAAATGATTTGAAATGTGGTTTCGAAAAGATATGATATTTTGATATATTAAAATGATTTGAAATGTGGTACTGAAAGATATGATATTTTGATATATTGAAATGATTTGAACGAAGTTTTGAAAGATATGATATTGATATTAAATGATTTGAAAAATGAAGCTTTGAAAGGTTATGATATTTTGATGTATTAAAATGATTTGAAAGGAAGTTTTTAAAGGATATGATAATTTAAAATATTGAAATGGTTAGAAATGACTTGATATTTATTTTGATAAATATTTGAATCGAAAGATATGGTATGATGATATATTGAAATGGTTTGGAAATGATTTAATCTTTATTTTGATAAAGATTTGGGTTGAAATGACATTTTATTTTTGAAGTATAAAAATTGTTTTAAAGTTATAACGAGGGGTTACAATAACGATTGGTTGTTAAAGAGACCGGGATCAGATATTGTCTTATAGCCGGCCAATACCGAAAACCACTTTAACAACTGTGTACGCGGTGGGGATTCCAGAATGAAGTAGGATGGTGGCGACGTTCTCAAGGTATATTACGTGGACCGAACTCCCGTGAGTTGGCATAAATGACTAAAACAGGAGCTATACCGGGCTAAACAAAGGGTCGCACCCTTTCATCGAGCATGCTCCATCGGAAACCATTCTATTACTTTTGTGATTCGATATGTGGCGCCACTTTGATTCAGGGGTATTGTTCGAGGTGGGCGGAAGCTGCTGGCTTGCCGTCACCACCGGTCCGGGAGTGCAAACGGTGTATCCACCCTGGCATTGCCTCGCGTGCCGTGTCATCTCCTTATAGCGAGCCCACTACGATTTTGGTTTTAAAGATCCCGCCGCGTTAAGGTTCCCATCCCCTTAACGCTATTTTCTATATGATTATACTTTACTGATTAGACACTACTGTATATAGCGTATATTACTACATAGTAAATAGTTTAACGGATCCTTAGAGGATGGGCGGTCCCAAGCATCTTCTAAGTTACTTGTACCTTTGCTACAGTTCACTTGAGTTGGTTAACATTGTATAAGTATGTATTTCCTGACTCGAGTGTTTTTATTTTTATTTACGCTCGGGTCAGCCTGAGTTATTCACAGATTTGGATTTCCACTCTATGTAGATTGGAATCGCTGGAGATTATCTACTTGTCAAGTTTCATCTTTTCAGTTCGGTTGTTCTATTCAGCTTGTACTTGGTTATCATATTTGAACTTTTGTTGTACTTTATTTCTTCTATTGTATCTTATGTAACTCTGATATATTTATATAGTATCTTCATAAACTACTATCTCTTTTACTTCCGCTGCATTATTATTACTCTGTGTCTGTGATCTGTGATTTTTATTTACTGCATATTCTGAGATTTGCCAAATTTTTATTTACAACACGGTATTTTGAGCAATTCAATTCCGGCATGAGTGTCTACCTATACACTTATAATGGATGCGAATGGTTGAAAATACCTAGTCGTTACACACAGAATCCAAAACATCATATATCATATGATAACAGAATATATCACAATATCTGTAAACAAATCAATACGGGTGAGGAATCCAGTTGTATCCCTCCAACATGTTTCCCTGCATCCACAGATATTAGCGCAATACTAATCCCGTTTCAAGACGGAATATCGTGGTTTATGGGATTTTATCCGCTATTATGCGGCGCAATAGGGTCTCATCCGCTATATAATGTGGGGAAATCAACTCCAAGTACATATATAATACCAATTCCCATCAAGATGGAATATCGCGTTATATGTTTTTAATAAATAACATCCTCTTAATATACGGTGCATAAGGTCTATTTCAATACAACAGATAGCAATTTATCATCCAATCAAGCAATTTTAAATTTAACTATTTAAAATTTAAATCGAAACAGATTCGATTGAGTGAGAAGTTCTCACCTTGCTCCCAATAATTGTCATAGCGTTTTATTTCGAATAAAATTAAACGCGCATTTAGTTTTACCTAAAAATTTCACTAGCTCCAATCAACTCCAATCCAGCTCCATCGTGTAGTATTCGACAAAACGAATCGAACGCAATTCGTTTCGTGCGTTTCTGACCTCGTATGACAAAGTTATGATAGTTTGAAGTTTACACGAATTATAATATAATTAATTTACAATTTATTTTAATTTCTAAGCTTAGAAACGATCTGGGCCGTTGATTTCAGAGGACCAAATCCAGGCCTTCCCCCCTTTTCCATCTTCCCAGTAAACTCACGCACGCACAAACCCACTATGGCTGCCATCTTCATCAAATTAACGCGACCAATATACACGACTTCACAACGATCAGCGACCTTCATCACGAGGCCCATCACCACGCCTACACTCACTGTGAGTATCACTGAGCTCGGCCATCCTCTGCTCTTGAAAAATGCGCACAGTCTAGCACGAACATGGGCCAAAATCTCCACCTGTGGTCGACGATAGTCGATCTTAGCCGTATGGATTTACTCGTCTCATCGAGCACTACAATCTTCTAGCTGAGACCGTAGCTTAACATTGTGTGGATTGGAAGAAATTAAGGGAAGAAGTCAGCCATTTTCGGCCATTAAAATGAAGGAGGAGGCGGCTGTAACTAGGGTTAGGGTTTTGAGTGTAAAAGTGTGAATATGGAGGCCTTTTATAGAAAATTGACGAACACTATTCATCCAAAAAAAATTCGAACTCCAAACGAAGCACGCCGGCTGGTGTTTATAAAGTTTTACCCCCATTCCAAACGCAATGGAACATATATCAGGAGCCAATTCGACCAAATTTGGAAGATAAGTTTTTGAATCGACTATTTAAATTCAAAATTCACTCGAATCGATTTCTGTGCGTTTTAGCTTGCCCCGGAGAAACTGTAAGTCCGATTGACACGAAATTTGAAACCATACAATAATAAACCATTACGGAACCGATGAAACTGTTTTCGTCGAAATCCGAGACTGTTTGCAAATTGGCTATTTTTACTCGTTAATTAAATATTAAAATATTCAATTTCTACACCTTAACTTTTAATTAAATTTTAAAAGTTTGATAACATCATTCTAACTCCAATATGATTAAATAAAACTTTCCAAATCAATTTTAATCACATTAAACCTAATTTCCAATTATTTTTGTAATTTCAAATATTAAATTATCGATTTATTTATCCAATTATATCCAGATATTCAAAATAAAATTTATTCGACTTACAAATTTTACTTTTTCATATTAAAAAATAAATTAAATATACGAATTTCTAATGACAGAAATTCTGGGTCGTTACATGTGTTGAATAATAGGGAAATGAAGGGACCACTTAGGATTTAATTAATTGCATGTTCCACTCAATTAAATGTAATAGCACTAAATATACCTTTTTATACACCCGTTTTAAACAAAATTAACATATAATAAATAAATTTGAATACAACAACCAATGTAACGTTACACAAAATAAAAGATGATCCGAAACTCGAATTCAAGTTAAACGAAATATTAATAATATATATATATATATATATATATAAATTTAATAAGAAAATAATAAAATAAAACATTTATTGGCTCATATTACCAAATTCCTAAGGGAAGGATTGTAAAAACACTAAATTAGGCACTCGTGCGTATTCTTTTTGTTTAAAGCATGCAGAAGGTATAAATGTTGGAAGAAAGAGACAAAAAAATGAGAATGAGAAGAAATAAATTTGGAGGAGCAGCATAGTTTTCGAAGGAGGAGGTGACAAAAGAATATAAAAATATAGTAAGCTTTTCAAAGAAACGATGTGGTTATGTGTCTAATAAATATAAACATGAACATGCTAGCATGAATGATGCATGTGCATTAAATATGAATTGTTAATAGATGAATTAGTGCAGGCAGAAGTTATGAAAAAGAATGAATACTAAAAGTTGTAACATGCAATAATAAATGCTTAGATGCAAATACAAGAGTTATATAACAATTAGGCCTAATAAAAGTAGGTGGGAGAATGTATATCTAATAATAAGAATTGAAAATGAATATACAGAGGATAAATGAAAGTTTTATGAAATAAAGAGAGAGGTTTTTTTTGAATATTTGAAATGTGAAAGTGAACAAGGCAAAAAAAAACATGAATGAGATAGTAGTTATAAAAAAGGCAATAGAATATGAAATTTGCATGACTATGAATTCGTGATGAACATCACCTTTCATTCTTCAAAATGAATATAATGCCACATTAATCCAATATGTACATATATTTTAATTCAATTAATTTCGTTAATCCCAAATCAACTCAAATTTACGCCTATTTAAAAGTTCTATTAACATAAAATAAAAATAAAAATAAAAATTTGAACACACCAACTAAGGTAACAGGGACCACCGCTACATAAAATAAAAGATGAACCATGATTCCAAATTCAAATGAAAGTCGGCGTTTTTCTCAGTGCATAATCATGAACATAAAATATTTAATTTATTCTAAATTTTACTATTAGCATTATTCCTCTATACTATCAAAGACTACTATTTAACGACCGTAAAATGTTACGCCAATATTCATTTTTTCTCTTTTATAAAATTACGCTTACTTTAAAAACAATATCATTCATTTTGTTTTCATTAAACATCCTTTTTATTTTAAGAATAACATATGTTACTTTCATTAAATACATTAATTACAATTAATGTATTTTTTTTCCTTTTTAATATTGAAAGATTCCAAATCGACATAATTGTAATTAATTTCAAAATTACACTTCAAAGGGGATCCTAACAAACGTACATTTCTTTCATTAAACATCATTAATTTCATTTAAATTCTCTTTCCCTTTTATTCAAAGATTCCAAGTTAAATTAACGGCAATAAATTTCAACATTAGAATTTAAAACGGAACATAATTAATGGATATATAATTAAAATAATTGAAATCTGTTTGCAGTAACTTAAATACATTTATAGAATTGTTGTTTACACATAAGATAATTAAAACAATTGGATTCTTTTACAGTAACTTAAATACATTTGTAGAATTGTTGTTCACATAAGATAATTAAAACAATTGAAATCTTTTTTTTACAGTAACTTAAATACATTTGTAAAATTGTTGTTTACATATAAGGGTTATAAATTAACTTGCTTAAATAGTAATTTCACCAAACTTCAATAGTTTAAATTCAATTAAATTTAGTAGACTTCTTAATTAAATACAATTTCAATTAATTCAACTTTATCTTTTCAATTCTTGAATCGATTATCTAATTAAGTCTTATTAAATTAAAGTTTATACTTTTTCCTTTTATGTAAAATCCAGTTAAACTAAATTTTTTAACAAATTAATTTCAATAGGTTGATATGTAAGATGAGCGAAAATCAAGACTAAAATTTAAATAAGTTTGAATACATAATTATACATTTATTGTTTACAAACAGATTAGAAGTTAATTTACAATTAAAACCCAATTCTAGTTAATTATAAATTGATTTCATGCTTTACATAATATTAAATCTATCTAATTAAACTTTTATTAAACCATACGTTTGAAATCACATAAAATAGTTGTCACTTTATTAAATCAAAATCAGATGTTATAATTCAAAGTAAATTTTATTTAAAATCATAAATTTTTAATTTTTTACTGTATTAAATTCTAAAATTTGAGTTTTCTTTTTTTTGAAAAATACGGGTCGTTACACTCTCCCCCACTCAAAACTTTTCGTCCCCGAAAAGGAAGGAGGTAGGAGAATAGAACAACCAAAAATAAAAGTAGATTGAAAGTTAAAGTTAAAAATTAATTTGAAACTATATAAATTTTACCTGAAATATTCATACTTTTCAAAACCCATTTGCAAAATTTCCTGCTTCCTCTACAAATATCATTTATATGTTTAAGTAACACCTTTATAAATATATGAAAAATTATTTGAAAACCATCATTTTGCATCATTATCTATATTTACAAAGAAGCTATTGAAAACATTAATCCATAATTAATTAGTTTATGAATTTTATCTCAAGATACTTTATAAATATTATTAAAAAATCAATAATCATTTACTATAAATATGTTTTATTTAATTAATAACTTATAAAATATTTATAACACTAAAATTTTCTATTAAAAGATGTAGTATATAAATAAACAATATTTAAAAAGGATATATTCAATAAGGAAAAGAAGGTAGATTCCGAAAAACAGAATATAGGTGAATAAATAAACTGAGCAGATAAGATAGATTCAAAAGAATAGTATCAGGAGCGAATAGTTAATCTAATACAAAAAAATTTGTTGGAAATACCATTATAATAAAATACCTTTATATCGAAAAAAAAATTCCTTTCAAAAATACTTCTATAACTCGATGTTTCAACAAGTTTATCCTCGTTCTTGCAGACTCTAGCCATGCATTGATCAGGCGCAAAGCAAGAATTCTTCAAGTACTTAGTAACTTGTTTCAATACACAGTGAAAATACTTGAAAAACCTTCAAAACCGATATGGAAAGTACAATCCAAACAAATCACATGGATCGCACGATACATAACAATGGCTACGCCTGGATCCCCCAGGAAAGATCCGTACCCTTTAAGCAATCTCTGCCTTGCGAATTTCGCCCCTAATAACCAAAACTGTGGACCGCAAGGTATATAACAATGGTTACACCTGGATCCTCCAGGAAACATCCATACTCTTTAAGCAATCTCTGATGTAACAACCTGGGAATTTGTGAAAAAAATTAATTATTGTCATGAAACAATTAATGATGATTGCTAATGGCTAATTGCGGTTTGGAGTTTTAATTGGGTTAAAAAAAAAGTTCGTTTAAAAATTGGTTGTGTTGTTTGGGCTTTAAAAATGAAATCTCGGCCCAAGCTCCTTTTTATTTTGGTGTCGCATTATCAGGGCAAAGGCCGGTTCCCTCTCTCTCCATTTTTCATTTCGAAAACCCTAGGCAAAAAGAGAAATAAAAAATGGCGGCCTCCTTTTTTTAGCGTTTGTTCCTCATCTCGACAGCTAGGGCTGGATAAATCGAAGGCTTCGACTTCAGTAGCTTGATCGTCTCTACTCGCGGCTGCTCCAATTCGATGCTAAGGTGAGTGGTTAGCCACTCACATTTAATTCGAGTCAGTTTCATTGATTTCTGGCTTCTGTAAATTCTTGAGTTTGGATGTTGCGATCCCTGGATTTATTTGGCTTTGATGATTTTGAACTGTTCAAATTCGTGGTTTTAGTATCGATGCTTTTTATCTCGGCCAGTATACGTTGGTGATACTTGTGGTTTTGACTTGAGTCTTCTGCATATTGAATTTTTGTGTGTTCACTATGGTTTTAAATTCTTCGGTTGTTCCCAGTTTCGAACAGTTGCGACCGGGCTTCAGTTACTTGTCCCTTGGTTCGTTTCTTTACTTCCGTACATGACTTGTGGGTTTTGGGTGTTCGAATTCCTTAGCCATTACGGCTTGACTTTCATTGTGACTTCGGGCTTAATGGTTGTATTCATTTGGAAATATGCGATATTTTTCTTCGAGCTTAAGCTTGATAAATTTGATTTTTGGGAAGTTTGCTATTTCGATTTCTTTAAAAATGTGATTTCTATCACTCTGGCATTTGAACACTGGGTTGAAAGTAGTAATACCTACTTGAATTGTTCACTGTATTGCAGTTTCAATTTGCATATGTTCTTGAGTTGTAGCTCCCACTTTGTACATTGTCATACTATGTTGCACTTATTTTGTCGTCTTCTTGTACATGCCGAGTCTGTTAACCATACTAGTGCATGGTTAGTTCACATTGCATTCACTTGAATACTTTTTAATCATGCAGTCCTTATATTTTTGTTTCATAATGACTCTGGTCTGTTGGCTTTGCTGCCTTCATATATTTGCAGTTTTTAGTTGTGTTGTTGTTGTAATTGCTCCAATAATAGTCTATTCTACTTGAGTTTGTCTTCGAGACAATGTACAGTTGCTTTCTTGATGCAGTATCATCATATTAGATCATACAGTCTTCACATTTGAAATACATGTGTAGTGTTGTCTACAATTATGACTTGGTTTCACTGCACTGTGCACTCATATCATTTTGGGTACATTCATGACGATGTTTGATAACCACTGCTAAGTATCATGGTGTATCTGCTATACCACGTTGCATATTGCTGCCATACACACTTTGATTTGAGCCGCATTGTTTAATAGAACTGTTGCATACGTATTTATCCACTTATCTTGTTGGTATGTACAGTACCTTCCCTGTTCACTGATAGTGTGCTACCTTACTGTTTGACATCCACTTTGTGGTTCATTGATATAGCTTGACATTTTAGGTTCATGTTCATGAACATAAGTTGTTGCCTCATGTTTCACCTGATTCATTTCAGGTAGTAGTACTAGTGCCTTACCTTCATGTTCATGTACATAAACGCTCCTTCATGTTATCCTGATTCATGTAGTTTGTTTTGTCGATGTGCACTGACTTGAGTTTGCATTGAGTTGCACTGCACTGGTATACATTATAGTCTTTTAAAGTCTGCATATATTAGTCTGCAGTTCCATGTTGTTACTACATTTGGTTAAGTCTTGGTCACCGATTATCACTGCATATCGCCATTTTGGCTGTTGCAGTTCCATCTGGGTCGTTTTGTTTGAGTTGCATCTTTATTTGTCTTACTTGAGTTGAATCCGGTAATTCGGGTTTGACCTTGTGTTCAGTTGTATATTTTCATTGGGTACATCATCGTTGCAGTGGCAAGGCAGTGCACGCAAGCGTGAACTGCAGCCACACGGTTTTCATTGGGTACATCATCACTGTAGTGGCAAGGCAGTGCACGCAAGCGTGAACTGCAGCCACACGGTATTGCTTTTATTGATATTTCAATTACTTTTGATCCATTGATCTTTTGCATATTTCATACGCCATATTGGCGAGGCAGTACACGTTAGCGTGTACTGCAGCTAATTAGAATTGATGTTTTTAAGTGATATTTCAATTGTTTAAATTGATTTAGTTTCATTTGATCATTTTGTTGTTATCTAATTATCTATTTGACAATTAGATTATGAGTTTCTAGTTATTTATTAATAATTAGATTTTGATGTTAATTGCCGATTAGGCAATTCTGATGTTCATTTAATTTTATCTTCATAAATAATCCTTTCATCTATCTTCTTGATAATTTGAGTTTGCTGAATTGTAATATACCAGAATTTATGGCAATTTAAATTTAATAATCTGTGTTTAAATTTAAATTGAATTGATAATTTTTGTTGATAAATTTGATTCGATTTAATAATCTTCTTTATTTAAATATTTAATTTGTAAATTTAGTTTTAATAAACTGATAAATCTATTTTCTATTTAATAATGTATATGTATTTATATTTTAAATAGATAAGTTGTTAAACCAGTATAGCATAATTTTAATGTTTTGGAATTAGAAATTGTGATTTTTTTTTATTAAATCTTTTCAAAAATATTTGATAAAATACTATATGATTTTAAATACGTGGGATAAATGTTTTATTGGCTTAAAAATTCATTTTTAACTTAAGTTTGTATATTTAAAATAAGTTACAAAAATGTTTATGTAATTCTTTTTTAAAATATTAATTTATAAAATGTGATTTGTTAATTTAATATGAAGTTTAAAGTACAATTTTAATTATGAAACATGTATTCATTTAAGTGATAACCTCTTTTATAAATTTATTTTAATTATTTAAAAGTATCTTTTTCTAATGGTTAATTTGTATATTGTTTCATTTAAAATAATACTTTGATTTATTCTTTGGAAATTAATTTATCTATATATAACTAAGTATTTATAAACTAATTAATTAAGCTTAGGAATTGTAAGGGAGAACTCCGATTTAAGATCGGACGATTTTCAACAGACAAGATCAGATCGTAGAATAGAGAAGGATTTGCTGCCGCTACTGAATTTTTCTTTAACATTTAATTAAGGTAACAAATCTTTTAAAAAAGACACGTGTATGTAATTTAAAATTTAAGTTAACATGTGTTAAATATTTAAGTGTGTAAATCTACAAGTGTTAAAATTTCATACAAGTGTCATGTTGTAATTTTGTTTTTCTTTAATTTTGAATAAATCATAAACTAGCTATAAAACATTGCATTTACTCATTTCTTCTCCTCTTTCTCATTTTTTTCATTCTTAACAAAGAAACCTTTTTCCTCCTTCAAAAAAATAAAAATAAAATCTGTAGCATTTCAGATTTTAAAATCAAACTCTTCAAACTGCATTTCCCTCTTTCAAAAGCCTATATGCAACAATCTTTCAAACTTGCATGAAATTTCTAAAGTCTGCATCCTCCAAAACAAGCCTGCATGTTTTCAAATACAACCTGGGTTGAACTGCAACTTCAAATTGTTCTACAACCATGTACAACCTCATCAAGTTTGCATACATGAATTTTCAAATCTGGAAGCATCCGAATTTGAAGCAAGTTCAAAGGGGCATTTATCAGTTGAAGCATATTACAGAGGATGTTCTGTCTGCATTTTAAATTCAGGTGAATAACTTTCTAAATTTAAAGCTTAAGTATTTTTAAAAACCTGATGAATGTTCATGTTTTTAAATTTTAAATGATTTCTGTGTGATTGCAGTTTATTTCTTTGAATTTATGTGATGAGTATGAATAAATCTTCTATGTATAAGCTTCTGCCAGTATCTAGTTTCTTTGCAGTATGGATTTCTGTTAAAATCCATTTCCATTTTTAATTTGTCTTGGTTAAATTATAGGATTTTAATAAGATGTGTAGGTTAGTTCAGAGATTAGATTTTAAGATTTTATTTAAGTAAATTTTAATAAAATCTTACTGAAAGTAAATATAACAGAGTAAAAGAAATTGTATATGGTGAAAATCCAAACATTATAAAATAATGATTCAGGTTTGTATATCAAACCATCATGCAAAAATAGGATTTTTAAAGGTAAAACTACAATTTTTATTGCTTAAACCAGAAAGCAATTTAAACTCCACTGTAATACACATTTTGGGGTAGCACTGTTAGTTTATGTGTTCAATTGGATTGGAATTGTTTCTGGAGGTGAAGAAGTTAGCTAAGATGATGGGAAAATTCTTGGATTGAGTTGAAATTGGGTTTTGATGATGAGATTTGGGATTTAAGGTTTTAAAACCTAGTATTACTGTGTTTTCATGAAGTAATCTTCTCTGCTTAAATACTTGACCGAGTTCAACCATATTTTGCGTGATGGTAGCTGGTGGTTTGGGGAAGCCTTCTCCGAAGTTTGAGTGGCAACGGCGGTCGGTGGCGTTGGGGAAAGGTGATGACAGGTTGGGGTTGTGGGTTCTGTCTTGTTCCCAGGTTTGTAAATTTTGGGTTGTGATCTTGATTTCGAGTTTGAGTTTTGGGTGGTGTTGTGGTGATCGTGAATGGGGCCGTGGTTGATTGGTGATGTGTGGAGATCATCAGAGATCATCAGTGAGGGTTGCGTCGTCGGGTGTAGGTGCACCGTACATGGGTGATACTGGTGATGTTTGTTGAGTTGCAGTTTTAGTGCCTTGCATGTGTCTCGGGGAAATTGGGTTGTAGCTCGAAGCATATGGGTTACTGACCCGAAGTAAAAATAGGGTTGCTCGAGTTAATAACTGTTTCAGGTTTTTCATATAAAACAGAACCTGTTTTACGTTTTTAAAGAATTAAAAAGTAAAGTTTGAACTTTAAACTGGAATTTAACTTAGACTTTAAAGCTGAATTTAAATATGAATTCAAAGATTGAATTATGGGTTTTTGTAATAATTTGAGTTTTTTTAAAAAAAGGGTAAGTATTTCAGGTTTTAGAGTTGATCAGGAACTTGTTTCCAGGTTTCTTAAATTTGAAGTAAAAGAAATTGCAAACAAAATCTGAAATAAGTTTGAATCTAGAATTGAATTTGAATTCAATTAAGTTTTAAATTTTAAATCTTTGAATTAAATTTGAAATGCTTTTAAATTAAAGTTTGGTTTTAAACTAAAAACAGAAACTGTCTTTCTGTTTTAAAATTTTAAAAGTAAAATTTAAAAATTTGAAGAATGAAGTTCAATTTGAAATTTTTAAACCTGAAACTTAATTATGAATTCAATGATTTAAATCCTGGATTTTGAAACATTTTTGAATCCAAAAATGTAAAATGTTAGACTAAACAGAAAACTGTTTTTCTGTTTTAATTTAAAAGTAAACCCTTAAAATGCAACTGAAAATTTAAAACAAGTTTAAATTCGGGAAAACAGAAATATGGAACCGAGTTTGAATTTAAATCTGGAATTTAAATTTAGATTCTAAACTTTTTAATGTATAAAAGAACATTGATTTGAATTTTAAAGCTATAAGTTTTAATTTATGAAATAAGATTTAAAATAAGTTTAAATTTAGTTTTAAACCTGAAATTTGATTTTTATGACAGTTTTTTTAAATTAAATAAGTTTTTGAATTTAAATTTGTTTTAACTATTTAGAAAGTTTAAATAATTTGAACTTGAAAATGAAGATGGAGATGTAAGTAATGTTTTAAATTTTTAAGGTTTAATCTGAAATGAAAATTTGAATTTTGTTTCTGTTTGAAATTTAAAAAGAAATTTTTAAATTGAATTTTGTTTGGAACGGATTGTTTAAAATAAAGAAGAACGTTTCTTAATTTTGAACTTAAGAAATTGATTTCATGTAGATTATTAAATTAATTTAAATGGAATATTAATTATTATTTAATTATTAATGTGGATGATTAATAAGGTAATTAATAGTTTTTAAAATTGACTAATTAATTAGATTTGAGATTAATTAATTAAGGTTAATTAATCTATAGTTAAGGATTGTTAATTAAATTTTAATTAATGATTAAAGTTTATTTAATGATTTTAATTAACACTTAATTAATTAATAATTAGAGATTAATTAAATAATAATTAAATATTAATTAGTTGATAATTAATAATGATTTGTATAAGTTAATTATTAATTAACTAATTAAGAAATGTTAATGAAGGTCATTAACTTAAGATTATTTTAAGAATTAATTAATGTGATTAATTTTGATAATTAATTAAATTAATTAATTAATAATAATCAATTGTTTATGTTAATTACTTAATGAAAGTAATTAATGAATTAATTACTTGGTGTAATTAATTTGATTTATGTGATTAGTTTAGATTAATTAAGTTAAATTAATTTAAACATTTGTGGATTGTTGATAATTACTTTATGGGTTTGTAATTACTTAAGGATGTAATTAATTAAATAATTACTGAATGTAATTAAAGATATTTATTATAGAAGTAATTTGAAATTAATCAAGTAATTAATTTAAATAATTAATTATGAGAAATTAATTATGGGATGAGTAATTAAAGTAGTTAATTACTGAATGGTCATTAATCATGGGCGATTAATATATATATTTGTGGTTTAGGTGAAGATTAATTACTT